>CM021102.1:270522290-270973519 GCA_007115665.2 Sequoiadendron giganteum
AACTAGTTCACTGCCTTGTCTATGCTATTGTTTACCATTATTCTTTGATAGATTTTTTCCAAGCATCAATAGCTTGTTTGAAAGCACCTGTTTTAGGCTTTTCGCCATAGCAGAAAGACAGTGAATTGTTTGATAAAATGCTTTGGTAGACATGTATGGAAAATGTGGTAGCATAGACAAGGCAGTAAATTGTTTGAAAAAATGCCTCAAAGAAATTTTGTCTCATTGTGATGGAATGCCATGACAATTCATAGCATTTTGCTTGTCATGGCATTCCATCACCATGAGACCACATTTCTTTGAGGCATTTTTTCAAACAATTCACTGCCTTCTCTATGCTATTGCTTACTATAACACTTTGATAGATTTTTTCCAAGCATCCATAGCTTGTTTGAAAGGACCTGTTTTAGGCTTTTAGCCATAGCAGCAGGGCAGTGAATTGTTTGATAAAATGCTTTGGTAGACATGTATGAAAAATGTGGTAGCATAGACAAGGGAGTGAACTGTTTGAAAAATGCCTGAAAGAAATGTGGTCTCATGGTGATGGAAGTCCATGACAAGCACATTGAGACCACATTTCTTTGAGGCATTTTTTTGAACAATTCATTGCCTTGTCTATGCTATTGCTTACTATTATTCTTTGATAGATTTTTTCCAAGCATCCATAGCTTGTTCGAAATCACCTGTTTTAGACTTTTAGCCATAGCAGCAAGGCAGTGAACTGTTTGATAAAATGCTTTGGTAGACATGTATATGAAAAATGTGGTAGCATAGACAAGGCAGTGAACTGTTTGAAAAAATGCCTCAAAAAAACATGGTCTCATGGTGATGGAATGGCACGACAATCCATAGAAATTTTCTTTTTATGGCATTCCATCACCATCATGGCATTCCATCACCATGAGACCACATTTCTTTGAGGCATTTTTTTCAAACAGTTCATTGCCTTGTTTATACTATTGCTTACTATTATGCTTTGATAGATTTTTTCCAAGCATCCATAGCTTGTTCGAAAGCACCTGTTTTAGGCTTTCAGCCATAGCAGCAAGGCAATGAACTATTTGATAAAATGCTTTGGTCGACATCTATGAAAAATGTGGTAGCATAGACAAGGCAATGAACTGTTTGAAAAAATGCCTCAAAGAAATGTGGTCTCATGGTGCCATGACAAGCAAATGCAATTGGCAGCTGCTCTTAGTTATTAGTTATGCAATGTGAATTAATTGCATAACTGCTTAGGTTGACTTTGTAAAAACTATATTGTAATTGAAATTTTGTCATTTATCAACATCTAGTTATTAGTTATTCAATGTGAAGCAATGCTTTGAGTTTGAAAGATGTGCAATGCAATGTAATCAGCAATATAAATATAAACTACAAAAATCTATCTTTTACAATTCATTGGTTAAACTCTTTATTTTATTTACTCTCTATATCTCTATGCTATGGAAATGCCTTTCAATTTCAAAAAAAATAGTTGTTCTCTTGTTATACAATTTTTTACCTTTTTTTTATATCCGATTTTTTCCCAATTATTTCTCGATTATTTCAAAAAATCTTATACTTTTGGTTTGCCAATTTTTTCCCCAAAAGATTTTTGCTGCTATGGTTTGCTACCTCTTGCATCACCACTGCCATAGATTGGAGATCCTATATATATCATTGGACCATGCCAAGCAGGTCTGTCACATCGGGCTTAACGATCTCAATGATTATCCCTTCAGATTCACTTGATTACTCCTAATCCTAACCCAATGGGTTGGTCTATGGCAAGTCCTATGAAGCCGAAGGTGGTTGTGGTACCTAAGAGGGCCCAATCTCTTGAGTGTGTGCAACATTCGACAGATTTGTCTATGAAGGGCAAGGCTCCACACTATCAATAACCATAATTGACAAATTTGTCTCCTGCTACTCAAGTCCCTCAGCCATGACCCCTAGTGAACTTAGTGATGGAAAAGTTGGTACTTCCACCAAAATCCCAAGTCTAGCCAACAATCAATATGTGTGGCATCTGTAAGTAGAGTTTTGTTGGTGACCTCGATGGGTAGAGTAGATTCCACTGGCAATGTAGTTGGCAGTTTGCCAGTGGGGCTAGCAGCACTAACAATGGGGTTGGCGGCACTGGCATTGGGAATGGCAATACTAGCAATGTGGTTGGCAATACTGGCAATGGGGTTGGAGGTATTGGTAGTGGGATTGGCGACACTGGCAGTGTAGTTGGCGGTGTGGCTAGCTCGCAGTGTGATTGGCAGTGCGGTTGGCAGTGTGGTTGGCAATGTGGCTAGCAATGTCTGCCATACAATGAAGAGTATAAATTGCCAAAGTGAGGGCTATACGATTGACAAATGAAAAGGCCATATCTTTTCCAGTTGAAACCGGCATATGATGGGAGGTCCTACAGTGGGGACGGGTCGTACGGTCCATATAATGAAATGAATCCTTGGACGCATGTTGTAATGAAGTCTTGGTCATATGGTGACAATGTTGCAATGATGTATGATGTATGAAGGTAACCATGCCATTCCTAAAGATGACAATATTGTGGTGATGAAACTAGACCATACGGGAGTGATGAAGATAGATTGTATAGTGTAGGAGAATTAGTGGAATGGTAAATGTTGTACCTTTGCTAAACTCGACTATACACTATGGAGACTCAAAGGCCGTACATGGAAGAAACTTCGCCCGAGCCATACGATGGTCTTTTCTACCAATCATACTATGAAGGATTTTACCCTTGATTGTACGTTATAAACTCCTTGTCATTGTTGTACGGTATGTCAGATACTCTGTTGTCATATGCTCTATTGTACAAGGATGTGATTGGAGTCGTCTAATGAAGTTATTTCGATGCATACCATTGGAAGATGTTGATGTCATACAATTGGGATGTGATATTGTACATTGGAGCACTGTATGATGGAGTTTCATTGTTGCACGATGGAGCGCCATACAATCTAAATGGGGTCCTTGAGCCATAGGGTGAAAAGTATTGGATGTTTGTGTTGTCATTGATGTCAATAGATCTATGTTGTTTCATTGATGTCAAACTATGAAGATGTTTTGATTGGTTGCATTATGTTGTCATTAGTAACATCATTGATATCAACCTCTAGTGTTGCTTTGATGAGCATATGTTTGTGGATGTTCAACCTCTTGTGTGGTTTAGATATTGAGAATGTGTTGCAGATGGTGTTTGTGGTGCTTGGTTTCCAAGTGCTTTTGAAAAAAATTGAATAAAAGAGGAAACAATGTGGTAAAGAGTGTTCACTATGGCAGAGTAGTGTTCAATGTTTTTTTTGCAGTTCTTCATGGTTGAAGATTTGCTTGTGTGGTTTGGATATGTTGATCAGACGTGTCCAGAGGTGTTATATCTAGAGTTTCTTGTTTTGGATCATTCGGCAGAAGAATTTGTGTTCACTAGTGTGTGAACTATGATGCAGTGTTGTCTGGGAGAAATGGTTTTGCTCTGTGTTTCTCTCATAGTTACAAGACTCAGACTCGCCTCGGACTCGGCAAGCCGATTTTTGACTCAGACTCGGACTCGGAGCCTAGACTCGCCCAAGACTCGGCAAATAGAAAAACCTTTGAAATTTAGAGATTTTTAAGGATTTAAAGCTTGTTTCATGCACCCTTTAGTGAATAAACCTCAAATACACAATAACATCATGAAATAGAAACTACTATGATCCTATACACAAACATATATCGATCACATAAGTATAAATGCAAATTTTAGCTGAAGGAAATAACACATTCAAATATATAAATATTGTCAAATGTATACAAAACTCATGGAATATGAAATCCATGGCATCAAAACAAATATCAAAACTAAAAAAATAAGTCTATGGCTCAGAAGAGCTTGCATTACTCATCCCAATATCACGACAAGTCATGCGCTAGTGTCTAAGTTATGTCCTAGATGATGATGTAGCCATGATATTTGCTTGTGTCTCAATGATTGGTGTGTATATTCAAGTGAGGATTTTATTATTAAAATTTTATTGAAGCCTTCAAGACTGCATGTTTTGTTGTCTAATGTATGAATTTTGAAACAAGATAATCCTTGATTATGGCTTTGACTGTGAAAGATGCAAAGATTTGCAACAGGGGATATGTATTTTGTAGGTTTTTATGATCATGATTCATCATTGGCCTATAACATGCTTAGACCTATAGTTTGATGAGGATTTGGGGGAAACGCCCCAACAGGGTCAGGGGGCAGCGTCCCCAGCGGGGTCGAGGGGCAGCGCCCCTCGCAGGGTCCCGGGGCAGCGCCCTGAGCGCGCTCCCTATCACGATACAGGGCGGGGTCGAGGGGCGGAGCGCCCGCCACCAAGCCCAAATGAAGACCTTCAAAACCACACAAACCTTCATGGCGCACACCATTTATTTAAAAAATTTGAAAAAAAAAGAATGCAATTTTTTTAAAAAAAAATTAATCAAAATGGCTGAGTTTGGGGCACTAGACTCGGCGAGTCTGCCGAGTCTGCCGAGTCCGGCGAGTCCGGCGAGTCTCGGCAAGTACTCGACAGCCGAGTCTCTAGGACTCATTTAGGGTCACCCACCTCAGGACTCGCGAGTACTCGCTAAGTTTGGGCGAGTCTTGTAACACTGGTTTCTCTGCATTGTGATTTCTAGTCTTGTGGATCTGGGAGTGTGCTTATATTGTTCATATCTATCTTTAGTCTGATTTGTTTGATTTTTGGTGCTCCGCAAGGTTGGATTCATGTGTTACAATGTGTGGAAGGTTAACTGGGTGTACAGAATGATTATGTTCTTCAAATGTATGTTGTTGCAAAGTATTTGTTGGATTTCAAGGTGTTGATGGAATATTCCAGATTGTGTTTAAGTTTTTTGTGTGGTTTGTGAGTCGTCTTTGGAGTTGACGAAGCGTGTACTTAAATGTTTAATGGTTTTAACATAGCTTCGGTCGACCTTGGGTTTTTACACTAACTGCGGATATGCTTCATTGTTTGTGGAAGCATTGTTTGGCAGTGGATTTAGGTCCGAGTCAAGGTTTGATGTGGTTTTCCTTCATTCCTTTCCACCGTGAGAATGTTTTTGTGCCAACCTAATTTGAATTTGCATGTTTGAGGTGCATAGTCGACCTTGTAAATTGTTTTCAAGGTTGAGGATGCTATATATGTGTGAGAAATTGTTGGGGATGTGTGTGTAGAGTATGTAGTGCGAAGTATTGAGATGTGAAGTGCGAAAGTGCGAAATGTAGTGAGCAAAAGGTGTCTACATTCTTCAGTGAGGTTGTGAATGTTCTGGTGAAGTAGTGGTGGAACTTTTATGTTGCTCTAAGATGAATTTCTCACCATAACAATCTTCTTTCTTTCTTCTTTCTAATTTGGCAGTGAGTACATCTTTCTTTTGGGCAGTGAGCCCTTCGACAGTGATCCTATTGTATTCGGTGTTGCAATTACTTTATATTGTGAGCTAATCCTCACCATGGTTTTTCCCTTCTTGGGTTTTCCACATAAATTTGGTGTTCTCATATATTTGGATGTGTTTGCATTATTGTTTCTCATGTTTATATTCTACTAATGCATGATAAGATTTAATGGTTGTTAAAGGTTTAAGAGGCTAATGCAGATCTGAATGTTAATGAAAGTTTTTGATGTTTTAATGTACAACTAATTCACCCCTCTCTCAGTTGTCTTGTGCATTCAACAATTGGTATTAGAGCAAGGTTCTTTAAAAGAAAGCTTAACCACTTGAGGTAGATCTTGATGGTGCACAAGAAAAAGGGTCCTTTGTTTGATGGATTTGATTATGCATTTTGGAAGACTAGGGTAGAAGGATTCCTTGTTTCCCTAGGGTTTGTGTAAGAACCTACCCTGTTTGCATATAATTTTTTTTTATTTTTTCCAAGACATTTCATCAAACACTATTCTCTCATACTAGTCTCAGTGTAAATTAAAGCTTGATTTACTAAAGAGGAATTATTTAATGCATTACATAGACATAACGTTAATTGCAAACCCAAATACATTGCATAGATATTTATTACAGAAAAGCTTACACAACTGCCATATTAAACCCAAAAAACTAATACTCCATAAATGTTTTCAGAAACATTCCACACAACATTCATTATTATATCTCAAACTTGGAACATTAGCGGCAACTTTGTGTTTGCTTAATACCTCCAACCTTCCTTCAGCAAGAGATAAAGTATCTACCACAACTACAAGTTTTTTCTTCAATAGACAAAGGTAGATGCTGACCTTGCTGAATAAGAGATGCTCTTGTAAAATAGCATATAATAGCAAGCATTCCGTTCCAATAAGATCTCGCTATCACACCATACAAGCCTTCTCGCCACGTCACCTTTGCAAAGGGAGGCTTGTCGATAATTCACCGTTTATTATCGCACTTTGCTATTGAGATTATTCTTATACCCACGTTCCCTTAACAATTCCAACTCTTCATTTCACATGGTATCGTGATTTTTATTGTATAGGAAAATTAAGAAGAGAAGTGGCTTCAGAAAATTATAAAATATATATCATGCCAGCAAACAATAGACTTCCTCTTGATTTCTCTTGCCATATCTCTTTATTTGCTCAGATTCTCTTGCCACGTCTCTTTATTTGCTCATTTTCTTAAAGATTGTTAATAGCAATGCATATGAGACATTACTTCACCTCCTTTCTATCTTCTAGCATAGCATCTTTTAATTAAGCAGCTCCCGACATATTATTAGACTCCAATGATTACCAATTGATGGCTATTCTACATTAAAGTTGCGGTTTCTAAAGATGATTAGCACTTATCATTTCACTCGACACCACATGAAAAGTTGGACACCTGTTGTAATATTTCCTAGAGGCCACGTCTTGCCCCCAATCGAACTTAGCAGGAATTTGCCACGATAACTACTTTCACAGGCTCAATAGAAATATGAATCGTTTCTGCATTGCCCGACTTCTTGAATTGAAAGGGCTGAGTGTATCCAAGCTCGACTCTATTCATTTGTTCGTTTACAGATGAAGCTTCCCTTATTACCAATACCAATCTTAAATTCTGAAGCCGTCGAATTTCTTTCCCTTTATATCAATATCATTACATTTGTGGTGTGTCGGTTCTTCAGGGGTGTGACGATAAAGATTGTGAAGCCTTTAAACTCACTATTATATTATCACCTGAAAGTTTTGATAACGTCTTAATCCTCCGTTAAAGCTAGAGATTTCAGGCGATTCTATTGACCCATTTCCTCTTGAATGAAAACGGCAGATACTTCTAATGGCAGCTTCATCTATGCTAAGCTGCTCTCGATAATATGCAATAACAACTAAGGAGGAAAATAATACTTGAAGCGGCTCTTGAAATTTCTGACCACGTCTCCCAATAATATTACCAGCGCCTCTAATATCAAACTCCTCCAAGTTTTAAAGAATAGTATTGTGTGGATTAAATATACTAGACTTGACTGTTTGTTTGGTTCTTAATTCTAAGCGGCTTTCCAAGTAATTGTCCTGACCCTTCAAGTCACGTCCCTAAACATATATTTAATTTTCGGTTACTCCTTGATATGACATCCTCCTCCCAGAATATGAAGCAGCAATCAGTCACACGACTTATTTTATACCTTTCCTGATTACAATCTTCATATTTTATTCAAAATAAATGGGTCTTTTGAACTTTGAAATTCAAATATTGAAAATATTAAGACATCCACTCTCCCTAATTGGCTCTTCTATTAGCTCATTAACATCGGCAATTATGAATTATTATCCCTCCTGCCAGAGCCTTTGACTTGTTAAGGTAGCAAGAATTGGAAACCATATATAATATTTTTGACACTATTAGGAAGCGCCTTTTTCAAGACTCTTGCGTCTATACCAGATTGCAGAACTGGCCATTTTCATACACAATATTTATACTAGCATGAACCATTAACCAGATCAACGTCTACTGGCATACGTCTCCAATACTTAAGTTTAATACAGCTCCGAGTATATATAATCTGAAATGATATTTAAATGCATCTATGTAATCATACAAAAAAAAAAACTGACCTTTTATTTCACCTTTCAATAGCCATCGTTCAAAACTAACTCCAGTATAAATGAGACTCCAATTTCATTCATCAAAGGAAACCAATGCCACAATTTCTGGAATTACCAAACTGAAGTTACTCAAATTTAAACTCTGAAATTTGTCTTAGAATTGAAACTTCACAATTTTCGAAACTTAAAATGATAAGAACAATTGCGAAATTTGAATGACTTCGCCATATGAGAATTGGGTTTTCATCCAATTCTTGAGAACCCGAGGGGTTTTGTCCCCAAGCTCTTGGAAACCACACTTCTAATAACCAGAAAATAACCAAGCCTTCTCAAATGAGCTCTCTCAAAATTCTTATTATTTTCCCTCATGTAACTGCCCTTGTCTTCTTGAATTCTTTTTTATTCCCATTTTCACTTTATATTTTAATTCTTTTGAGAATTCACTTTTTAAAAGTATCTTAATTAATTCATGTCACTTTTAATAACTTTACTTTAACACCATTAAATAATTAATTTAAGTTGCCTTAAGATTTTAATCTCCTTGACAACTTTAAATTAATTATTTAATTATATGCTGATTCCAAATTGGGGACATTACAGTTTGGAGTTTGGAAGTCAATTTAAGATGAATATACAATGCCTACAAATGGACCTGTTGACGGGGTGGTGCAGGAGCTGCTGCAGGAGCCGGTTGTCTGGCTAGTGATAGTTCTATCTCGTCAAAAGCTTCCTTAAGATGCTCAATCTTTTGTCTTATCAAATCTCTTCAAATAGCTTCCTCAATTTGCCTTCCCTTTTCTTCTTCTCTAGCAAGAACACAACTTGTCTAGCTGAATTGAGCACAATCCGTCTGCAACTTCCAGGCTAGTGAGTACAACTGGTCAATAATGTTCGTTTGTCCTTGTTCTGGTTGCTCAAGGGGTAGGTCGAAAGGGAACTCATGCAGAAACACCATACTGCATCATGTTAATTGTTTTAATTTGTTCTCTTTTGTAAAGTAAGCCCTCCTTCTAGCGCCAATTCTGTTGACGGGTGTTTTATGACCGCACCAACACAAAATAAAGTTTCCCAATGATTACTCTATCCTCTCTTGAACAAAGTATTCTACATGCTAAGATTGCTAGGAGGATCATACATTCAACTCCAAGGTTCCTTATGCAATGAATAGTCTCAGTTGGCTTGATGTGATTTGCTGGTTATTCCAAGGGGACTTACACAATTGTTCGATCAAAGAGAAGAACTTGCAGGACACGAAAGATTTATCGATGATGCTCGAGTTTCCTAAACTAATCGGAAAATGCTGAAATTAAAAGGATAGGGATAGAGATTCTACTATCTACTTCTAAATGCGGGATATGGAGATCAATTCTTGCAAGCTGAAACCGAATCCTGCTTTGCCTCACTTCGAACAGCTTCTACAGAGCTGTTGCAATCTTCAAAGGGATAACGAGAGATGTTCAAACCACAACTCAACATGAAAATACCATCACAACGATGCATACCAACATACAAACTGTGATTGAAGTTAAGTTCAAAGTGCTTCGGTCGACCACGCAAGGCAAACCCACTATCAGTGACCCCGATGGTGGTATGGATAAATAAGGCTTGCACAAATCAAACACCACATTCCACAACTACCAACTATTTGCATGAAATAAAATCTACTTTACTTTAAGCTACTCTACGATTCTAATTGAATTGGAAAGACGAAAAAGCCCTGCTAGCTACCCACAACAAAAGATAGAACCATCAAGAAATGATAACTCTTTGTATTATGAGAGTGTTCACAACAACTTCTTACAAAGCCTTTAAATGGAAAATTTTCTTTCCTCTTCAATCTATCCTAACAATCTATGCTAAGTTGCTAACTCTATCTATTCTCTCTTGTCTAATCTTTGATTCTCTGATCTAATTCTAATGAATTACAAATGAGGGGGGATGCCCCTTTTATAGTTAGCTAAGTCCAATAGACGGCTCGAATTCAATTACAATGAAGGGCTCAGATTGAGCCACTTAAGCCCTAGTTGAGGTTCTGCCCTAAAAACCGCCACAGAGAGGAGTGGGGTAATAAATGAAAAGAAGATTCTCCACTCCTCTGCAGGAATCATAATGAGCAATTAATGTCCATCACCATCTTCTAGAAGATCATCATCCAGCAAGGCGTTTTCGTTGTCCTTCTCTTTGGCTGCAAACTCGATCAATCAGGCCAACACTTCCTCAACCTCTTGAACTGAAATGGGTGGGATATGGTTGAGCTAAAACTCAAGTACTGTGACTGTTTGCCCATGTCGAGTATAAGAATTTCTCCAAGCGACTAAGGCGTCCTGGGTGTTCTGAATAATGCTGGAAAAATCTGAAATATTTTCAAAATCATCCTGAACAAACGATCTTATAGCCGAGAAGGGGTTCAACTTTCTCTTTAAGCCATCTATAGTCATCTCCTCTGGAGTCAGTCTCCTAGAAAATATAGCCTCCAGTGTGTTTAGGACTCCATCTAGAATATTGCCCATATCCTTCCTGACTCTAGCCGAATCTGCCTGTGCTGCATCAAGGAAATCACAGCCTATGACTACTGAAGAATACCAATTGGTGAAGTCATATATGTTACCCTCTTGTATCACGCCTCCATCCACCAGCATCTGTAAGGGCACATGCATCAAAGCCTCCAGATGAAGAACAATCTTAGTTTGATAGATATGGGTCTCGCCCTAGGCCTGATCAACAATATCCATGCGTGCCAGAATGTCAGAGGCCTGCCGATAAGAATGACCGAGGTCCTCCATGAACTTTTCGATTTCAGTATGAACATGGCCAACCCATTTGTCTGCTTTCAACGCCATCTTCTTCAAATCCTCCAAGCCATTAACTGATTCCCTCGAGAGTTCTGTTGGGAGCTCAACTGTCGGATTCTCCTGCTCACCTAGACGCGCAAGGTTCTGCACATATCCGATCAATATTCTATGCTCCTTTTTCAATCTCTTGTACTTTCCTTCTGTACGGAGCAATCTATCCTTCAAGGCTTGGTAGGAGTTATCACACTGCTCAATTATCTGGGCTCCCGTGGGGCGACCCAAATCAACACTAGTAATCACATTGTTCTCTGACCTCTCCTCATCTCAATCACACTCCTCTCTAGGAACAACTTGAAGCGTGCGAAAACCGGACTCATCTGTCGAAATCTTGGAGAACTTCCTAGCCCTCTTCTTCTCTAGTGGTACGCTAATCCTACTAAGGAATTCCTCCATCTCAATTGTCAGATCAGTTTCATCCTCAGGATCCTTCCTCATTCTCTCTATGAGCCAATCAGGCATAGCCTGCCCTAGATTGCAAATAATAAGAGGCTGATCCTCGGTTGCCTCCTCCTCGCGCACCTCTTCCCGAACAACACTTTGTTGAGGCTCGTCCACCTCCATTTGACGAATACCTTCTCCTGAACCTCGAGCCTCTTGCCCCGTAGTATTTTCTTCTTCTAGTGATGTGTCAATCATATGCTGGAAACGATTATCTGTTGTCGTTTCCTCTTCTTCCTCCTACTGGCTCTCCCCTCTGGGTGCGTTGACACTTAAGCTATCTGATTCCCTAAGTGGTGGTTGGTTTACCTCCTCAAACTCTTGCTCTTATTTGGATTTACTTCTATGGCTTACAAACAGTGGAAGCTCCCTCAAACTCAAAGACCGAGTTTGTGATCATGCAGGCGATGCCTGCTCTACCCTCTGAGGCATTGGCTGAACCGGTACTTCTCTTTGTGGCTCAGCGACTTGGGCAATCTGTTTTCTTTTCCTTGCTGACAGCGGCCTTTGATTTCCAATGAGATTATAAGTGAGAGAAATCGACTTACTTTTGAGCCGACTCACATGCCTCTCAACCCAACTCATGAAATTCAACACCGGTATGCATAACGTGTCAAAGTCCGTGATTTCCGGCTCAGACCAATCTGGTGGTGGGAGCGGTGTGTTCCTCACTGACTCATAGTCAACTTGAATGACATTGACATCTTCGTCCACTTGATCTGGAACTGGAATGTGTCGATGCGTGTTTTGTGACACACACAAACACTCTAGAATAAAGAATCCAAAGACGCTCTATCCTCTCTTGATAAAAATCACCTTTCGTGCTAAGATTGCGCGATAGGTCACAAGGTAATTCCAATGTTCCAAAATTGGGGTGCGGATAAGCTTTGTGGTCGTTGTGATTTGCTAGTAATCACAAGGGGACTTATGCTAGGCTTGTTTAATTCACAATGAAGGTCTAGACAATGAAGCTCTATCATTTGGGTCCTGGATCAAACAAACTTAAAAAAAGGAGATAAGGGTTTAGAATTTCTAAGCTACTCCCTAAGAATCCAAGAGACGGTATTAACTTGGTGAAACTAATAACCACGCTTTGCTTCACCACGCTCAACGACAACTACACAAAGTGGGTGCAATCTTCTAGGGTTTTGTGCTTAAGATTTTTTTTACTACGAACAACACCATCAATAGAACAATATTATTCGAAGTAAACATTGAAGTATACACATCAAAAGCTCAGTCTAACTTTACGCATTGAATGAAAATCATCCATTCAAAGAAAGTATGAGCAGAGTTGCACCATAAATTAATACTTATCAAATCTTGCATTCGTCTAACATACATGAAATAAAATCTAAACTATGATGAGGGATAAGAACCATGCCAACTCCAAAATAAGAGAAATAATCACCATCAATTTGAACAATGCATTACTTATTACTTTGGCAGTCGTATGCAACAATTTACTTATCTCAACATGTTTTGCAACATGCTCCCATGCTTCACAAATGAGGGACGAGCTCAATTTATAGGCTCCCCAATTACAATTCAATGGCCAAGATTGATTTAGAATCAACGGCCAAGATTACAAAATAAAACCCTAATTAGGGCTTGTCATAACTAACTCTTCTCGACCAATGAGAAAATTACACTTGGGACACTTGTCCTTCTTGCTAAATATGAACCAACAATAAAATAGAAAGTTGCCACATTGTGGAGTGTCAGATCCATTGAATCTGGATGTGCCGATTTGGAACAATTTGATTGGTCGAGGCGCCACTTCAGCAGGTTGGATATCCTCCTTGGTCTCCATGTTCGTTTTTTCATTTTCTTGCCTTAGAATATTTTCTTATCATGCCAAGGGCGGACTTTGGAGTTGCTTGGACGTTGCTTTTATGAGGGAGGTCGGACTTCACTTGAATTTTTTTTTTTCAACCCTTTTTTTACTTAGCCAAATTTTCAAATTTCCTTGGCTAAGCGTACTTGACCTTGTGGCTGGACATCTTCATGGCAGCCTTGGAGCTTGTCTTGACATCCTCCTCTGGAGTGCGAACTTTACCAACTTCATGCCAACTTTACCCTGGGCGAACTTCACCTTGTCTTGGACATGCTTGAGAGGACTTGGCACTTGGCTTGCCATCCTCCTCTGGAGTGCGAACTTTACCAACTTCATGCCAACTTTACCCTGGGCGAACTTCACCTTGTCTTGGACATGCTTGAGAGTACTTGGCACTTGGCTTGCCATCTCCTTAGGCGGACTTCCTGCTTTTCATGCCTTAGAAAATTTTCTTGCCATCCAAGGGCGGACTTCCTCATGGCTTTTGCCAACTTCACAATGTGCTGGGCGGACTTGCATATACCTTGTGTCATTTTTACTTGGCAGGGGCAGACTTACCAACACTTTGTGCCATCTTCACTTGGTAGGCGGACTTCCTTGCTGCTTTGCCATTTTGCAAACTACATGGTGGACTTACTTGCCGCCTTGCCATTTTCTTCCTTCTTCTGGCGAATTTCCTCATTGCCAGACATGCAATTTGATTTTTAATTTTTAATTTTTAAATGTCTCGACTTAGGCAAAATATTAAATTTTATTCCTCAAATTTTCATACTTAGGCAAAAAGACTTCAATTTTCATTTCTCCAAGTATTTTTCATGCAATTCAAGGCCTAGGTGCACTTGCCTTGTGTAATTTTTCATTTTACCAAGCTTGGAGTGGACTTGCACTAGAAATTTGCCATTTTATTTGACATATGGCGAATTTTCCCTTGTAATTTTCCACTTCCAAACACCTTGGAGCGGACTTCTTCACATTCATGCCATCTCCCAACCTTCTTGGGGCGGACTTCACATGTCACTTGTCATTTTTCAACTTGGGCGGTGTAACGACCCCATCCTTGGGTAATTAAAAATTTTCTAACATTTCATTCCAAACATATAAATGTAACAAGTAACAAAGACATTACAATAAAATTCTTCCTTTCTTTATTGATAATTATATGCCAGTTACAATATATTTTTCCACATGGATTCCATTTCCATTGCAAATATAATTCAGAGTACAAAAGTAAAACAATTACATACATAGCTCGTAAGCTTTTGCACAAATAGTAGTAAGATGGTCCAGGTTCCCTTCCTTTCAAATCTTGGTGTATCCGTCGCCTGCGGTGGAGGAGAAACATCACTCAGGCGCTTTTCCGCCAACCACAGACTGTTAATGCGGTCCCCCGCACATCTATCATTCAATAGATGGCCCTCCCTTCGAATGAAGAGATTGGTAATGTAATCGGCTGCGACAACCCAACTGAGCATAGTGTTGTGTCCTATACATCTAGAACTTGCTATTTCACAATCCCGAACTAGCATGATGGATCACAATGAACTGACAGTGTAGTCTCAACTATCTCACATCTAAGTGGATGTCGTACCTTCCACTACTTTGGCCAAAGTATTCTCATTCAGTACTTCGAATGAAGGTCATCTATCATATACACTATCCAAGGCCGATTTGATTTAAGACTATCTTACACTACGCATAGGTATCGTCCTTTACTTTTGGATAATCTTTAATCCCAGACTAACCTACAACATTTTCCTAAGAGATTTACACAAGATAGGTATATCCTTTTTCAGATTACCTACCTTTAGACATTCTACTTCAATAGATACATAAGGGAGGTATATCCTATTTCAGACAACCTACCTTCAAACAAACTACTTAATCAGGAATTGGAATTCAGTCAACAAGGGTCCCTCTGGTACCTCCTAACACGGAATCCTTTATCCGTGGAGTACATAGCTTTCCCTAGTTAACCTATTAACTTTAAAGCTTTAGACTACCTTGGTACTGGTTCCACCCTCGACCTAGTACTTAATAACTAGTTCCTCATTCCTTTATATAAGGAGATCAAGCAGTAGTAAATATAATTCAAAATATAACTTATATTAAAAGGTATTCAAACATTTCCCTTTCATGCTATTCTTTTAACAAGCTTTTCCTATGAATTTAAGCTATTTCTTTTCAATAAGCTCTTTCTATGAAATTAAGCTATTCCCAATTTAACAAGCTTTCCCTATAAAACAAGCTTTCATATAAACAAGCTTTCCTATGAAATCATGCTATTCCATTTTAACAAGCCTTTTCCATTTCAACAAACCCTTTCTAATGAAATTTAGCTATTCCAATTTACATGCTTTCACTATAAAACAAGCTTTCATATAAACAAGCTATTCCAATTTTAACAAGCTTTCCTATGAAATCATGCTATTCCATTTTAACAAGCCTTTTCCATTTCAACAAACCCTTTCTAATGAAATTTAGCTATTCCAATTTACATGCTTTCACTATAAAACAAGCTATATCACTCAAACAAGCTTTTATAAAAACAAGTTATTCCATTCCAACACTTTCCTTTTCTACTTCATACCACAATGCAAAGCAAGGTATAACTAAGCAAGTAGATTCATTTATTTCAGATGATAGAAGTAAATAAAAGACATTTCTCATGCCTGTTTCCTTTGCTGCAGATGAATTAAATCTGTAACTTCTGCTCTTCCTTCACAGTCCCTCTTTGTCTTTTCTAGATACTATTCACAGCATGAGTAGAGTATTTCCCAGGTATGGCAACAGTTTAAAAACTACAGTCTCTCAGATATGGTGAAGGAATATATATATAAATTAGCTCTCAATGCTTCTACAGCAATGGCAATATATGGCTCTCAATACAAATGTTTCTACAGCATTGGCAACTATATTGGCAATTTCGAAAATAGCAAAGGTAGGAGTAATTTTGTAACTTGCAAAGGCAGATAAGAGGATTGTGTGCAAAATGGCAATGAGAGAAACTCATTATATAGGTTTCGAA
This sequence comes from Sequoiadendron giganteum, assembly GCA_007115665.2. Classification (NCBI taxonomy): domain Eukaryota; kingdom Viridiplantae; phylum Streptophyta; class Pinopsida; order Cupressales; family Cupressaceae; genus Sequoiadendron; species Sequoiadendron giganteum. The sequence goes on from CM021102.1 coordinate 270,538,467, forward strand.
TTCTCATGCCTGCTACATTTTTAGCATGAGAATTTGACACCTTTCTCATTGACATTGTCAAAATATGCTGTGGCAATAAACTAGCAAGGTACTTAGCAAAAAGAGAGGTGACTCGACCCAAATGCAAGAGGAATTTGTCAAATCCACATGGTAAAAATCAGGTGAAGGCCACCTACAGGTTGGCGCTCAAAAATGGCGGATAGATGTTCATTCCGAAAATGTCATAGGAGAAATGCGACCCACCTGGCCTCTTTCTCCCACTTCTCACGCCTCTCACGCAGGGAGCTCCAGCAGCTGCGACCTGGTCTCTTGGCGTGGGTCTTGCACTGCACGGGTTCCTCATGACCGCGAATTTCATTTTTTTCTTTATTTCAATTTTTGGCGTATGAATATTTCGCAGCTTCAGCTTTTCCAAAGCTTTTGCAAAGTATTCGATATAGCTTAAATATTTGTCAATCATTAAAATATATTTATGATTTCCCATTCTCATATTCCTACGGGATTTCTCAACATGATTATTGAGGTCGATTTTATTTATTTACCGAATGACTATCTAAGTCAACTTAAATTATTTCCAATGCAATGTTAATTTAAAATATGAATTAAAAATGTTATTAAATATATTTTTCATTATATTAAATACAACTTATTATAGTTTTATTTTATGTTATTTAAATATATGTATATATCTATATAATATTTAAATATTACTATAGATATATCTATATATAGGTAAAACTATAATAACGTTTATATCAAATAAAATATTAAATATATTTATAACCACATTCAATATTTACACTTAAATATATCTATACATATTTGTATTTGATTATCCAATTACGTGTATTACAGGCCAGTCAGCGCACCCTTAATACACGTATTTGTACAAACATGTATATATACGTTTAACTGTAAATTCCAGGCATCAATATAACTTATCAGTTCACATTTCACATTCACGGTTCACAAAACAGTAAGTCAGTCAACAAGCAACACCACTCATAAAGCATAAAGAAGTAATCCAAAACTTCTAAGCCTAAGGATGACTTATTAAGACAACTCAACTGACTCAGTTCCCAAAACCCTTAGTGAAGTGTGTGTATGCTCAACTTGATCAACTTTACCGGTTACTCGACCAAGCCTCTCTCCCAAGTGATGTCTCCCCTCCGCCTGGAGGAATAGTTCCTGTTCCTGCATCCATTGCCACAAAACCACAGCAGTTACTTGTTCATAACATTTGCAATACTTATACAAACATATCAAGTTTAAAGCAAGATTCATTATCCTGATATTCACATATATGCAGTATTTTACCATGAATTACATCAATTGAAATAACATCAAATGAAACAACGTCAAATGAGCTGACATACATATTGATAACAAGGTGCAAGCATCTCCAGATTTCACATTACATTCATTTCTATCATTTATATCACTAGTAAATAGTAACCTCATAATTTGGGATGTAACAGGCGGACTTTGTCATTGTCTTGCCATTTTACTTCTAGGCTGGGCGGACTTTGTCATTGTCTTGCCACTTAACATATGGCGGACTTCACATGTGTTTTGCCATCCTTCTCATTGCTGGGCGGACTTGCTAGCCTTCATGCCATCTCCCAACACCTTGGAGCGGACTTGCTAGCTTCCTTGTCATCTACCTTGGGGAAGACTTTCTCATGACTTAGCCATTTTTTTCTTGCATGTTGCTGGGCGGACTTCCACCATGTCTTGCAATTGTCTTGGGCGGACTTCCTTCAACCTTTGCAATTTTTTTCTTGCCAATGGCGGACTTGGTTTGCACTTTGTCATTCTTCCATGGGCAGACTTACATGATGCTCTATAATTTCCTTGCAACCTACATGGCGGACTTACATGTACCTCTGCCATTTTTATTTCTTCATGCTTGGGCGAATTTTAGCATATGCATGTCCATGCCTTAGGCAATTTTCTAGATTTTTCAAAATTTTCACCCATTTTTACTTGTAACCTTCTGAAGTTGAAATTGATGAAGCCATGACCTGCACACTTTCCAGAAATAGAAACCCTGCCAAAAATAGGAATTTTTCCAAAAATAGAAACTTTCTAAAAATAGCCCCTAAAAAATAGGGATTCCAGGATGGGCTAAAAATGCCAAAAAAAAAGTTCCTAAAAAATAGGGGCCTGGGGTGGAAACCCTAAAATTTAGGAAGTGTCAGAATTGACCGAAATGACAGTCGATCTTCGTCCACAAGGCCTTCTAAACCCTTTGGCGATGTCCGTACACTGATTCTGGCTCACAATCATTTCTTGACTCGGGTGACCCTTCAAAAACTCAAACTCCGAATTGTAAAAGAAACATGGTAATTAGCAGTTGCGATACCAAAAAAAAAACAAAAACAAGAGGGTCCCCATTTGCAATGGGGCGATGTGTGAAAAGTTCACAACAGAATGACTTCACATTCTCTAATTAGCTTCAAGGGTAGCCTGGTGAACATCCTTCTCCTGACTTCGGCATCATCAACTACGTTGGCCCAGAAGTCCTCGATATGAGCCCTGTGCCTGTACTCCACACTTTGTATCATCCGGATATTGTTGTAAGGATCAAAATCTTGTTTGTCGGTGTGGTAGGAAAGGTGTAAGATCTGCAGCTCGTCCTCAGCTTCTCTGGCTGCCTGTAAGGAAGGACAAACTTCACTTGAATTTCCCATGATGATAGGGAAGTCCAATCCTCCTTTCTTTTTCTTCTTCTGAATTTTATCATAGGCAATGAGCTGCCTAGATACTTCTAACATCACCATTCGATCAGTGGGGTACCTTGGCAGTTTGTATGGGTATGAGGTGAACCCCTGCAGCCTAATATATGTAAACTTTGGAAATTGGATGAGCCAATATCCGTACTCTTCAATCAATGCCTGTGCCTCCTTTGATATCCTTTGCTGAGTTCTCCGCTAAAGATTCCTTGCAATATGCATGGTGAAGGCATCATTCACCCATTTGTAGTTGGAGGTGCTAGTCAAGTGCAGCTGGGGACAAGCCTCTTAGATTTTGAACTGTTCAAAGCCACACCCAATTGGCTCCTTGTAGGTTATTCCTCAATACTTGGTCATTCGAGCCAACATGTACATCACGTACGAGCTCATGTAGAATGTCTTTGTTCTCCCCAAGCTCCTGAACTGTTCATCTATGTTGTCACTTATCATTCTGGCCCAATCAACACACTCTTTCCCTTCCATTATAATTCCGATGTAATAAAACATCCAAGGCTCGAAGATGAATGCTTGTGGACTTCCGTTCACCCGGCTAAGCATCATTATGAGATCACAGTATTCCTGCTTCACGTCATCAACAATAATTTGTTTTGGAAGCTTGGTGCGAGGAGGTCTGAACTTCTGCATCCAAATTGTATTTATAACACCAAGACGTCTCTCAAAGGTGGAGGCGTACATTCTGAAAGCTCTATCTTTTGTTTTGTACACCATCCTCTCAAAAATGGGAATCCCAAACACCTCTCTGATGGCACCAGGCGTGAAGTTGGCAAACAACTTGCCATCCGAAGAAACAATAGTCCTTCACTCTGGCTTGTAACAATTTGCGCACTCCATGATCAATTCCGGACACTGAATTGCTGGTGGAAAACCAGCAGCTGCATAAATCCCACTCTTCATTATTTGGTGTGTCGTGATCGATGGAGGATGGCCTTTATAAGCATATTTTGAGCTCATCATTTGCCCCCTACTTATCCTAATGATGGTCCTCCAGCATTAATCTTTCTAGTTGTTTCTCTGAAATCAGTAGGAGTAGCATGGCCCTGCATTGAGGTTTCTACTACAAGTTCGGAACTTCAATGCAGGGCCATGCTACTCCTACTAATTTCAGAGAAACAACTAGAAAGCTTAATGCTGGAGGACCATCATTAGGATAAGTAGGGGGCAAATGATGAGCTCAAAATATGCTTATAATTTGAATATTATAATGTATTTTTAATACTCTTACTCTTTTACTAATGATTGTTTAAACTCTTTGATTAAAGACTTTTTTATCTAAAAGTGGGTAGTATCCTGTGGCAACACATTCCTATATTCCTGCAGCTTAACATCTCTGTGTGTCTATATTTATTGCCTTGTTTGACCTCCCAAATGACTGATATAATGCATGTGGTTTTTGGATAATGAAATGGATTTAATGTGTGATTAATGAATGTGTATCGTGTTATTGTGTACGTGCTTTCTTTCTTTTCCGTCACCATGTGTGTCGCAGGTTGTTGAAAGAGACATGAATGAGTCAAAGCGCATCAGATCTTGGCCTTGCAGTAAAGGCCATTTCCAGCACGGCATCGAGGAAGTTGTTCCAGCAAAGACTCTCTGACCGGATCGTTGGGAGGAAATCTAAATGATCATTAATCTAGGAAGAGTGGAATGCTATATTCTCTTTGAATCGGTTGAATAGATATGCTTTCATTCATGAGAAGTTTGTTCCTCGGTATCAGGAGGAATTTATGTCCACGTCTTTCTCTGTTAGAGTTAGGTAGTTAGTTGCTTTTCTATAAATAAGTGTTCTTTTTGCGTGAGTGAACAAATTAGACTAGACTAGAGAGTGAAAACAGAACAGAGTGTGTTAAGATTAATGTTATAATGAGAAACAGAGTTTTGTGTTAGTTTTCTTACAAGTAGAATGATCATGTATATGATTCCAAGTTTATGAATAAAAGTTGATGAAGTTTTGAGTTCAATTCTTGCATAAATTAGTTGATGCTTGCTAAGGGGGCCCACTTAGTGAGTATCTGTAGTTAGTTGTTTATTTGCTATTGATTATAAGTTAGAATTTCATTCTCGAAGGTTTCAGCGCAAACTCAGTCTTATATTTTTCTTGCAACATAAGGAATCTATCCCTGTGTTTGTTCCTGCAGCATAAGACCAGTTCATGGTTTGTTTCTTAGTAATAGTTGTCATGATTTCTGCTTTGGTTAAGTTATGCTTAAGTTAAAAAGACTTTACATTACGTTCCTGCATCATAAGTAGAATTCCTTCCAAGCATTTATTTTTAGTAAATTGTGGCTAAAACTGGTTCTTAGTGCACATACAGTGCCGCTCCATTTCAAGTATACGTTCCTTGGTTTGACAATGTAAATGAACGACCATAAGAAGATGTTAGTCACCTGCCGGAATGTCCAATTCCTAGGTTAGGTTTTTCCTTGACTTTTATATCCTTTTGTGGGTGACAACCAGGCCTCCCAACCCATATATTCTTCCTCTGAGTGCTCCGAGATTGAATGAACTAAGGTTAGTGTCACTCAATCCCAACAGCTTCGAAGTAAATTTTGAAATGGATTGGCGAGCCTCTTAATCACTGCTTGTCGGGACGCACTTGCCTTGCTTGCTTCAGCATTTGCAGCCTTGCTTGTTCCTGCAACATCTCCTCTTTTTGCTTCAGCCATCTATAAAATAAAATATTCGTTAGAGTTCAAACTTAGAAAAATAAAATCAGCTTGAGATGGCTGCAATATGGAGTTAGATTCGAAAATAATATCCCTCAACATAAAAATTTCTAACTCTAAACCTCAAACTTTTAAATTCCTTGAGCTTTGACACTTTCAGCAATGCGACTTTTGGCACTTAGAAAAAATTCGCACCAGCTTGATACTTTCAGCACTTAGAAAAATATCACTTCAGCACTTCAACTTCGAAAATTTTACTTCAGCTCTTCAACTCTCAGCACTTCAAGAATTTTCTCCCAGCACTTAGAAAAATATTTCTTCAGCTGGATACCTTTAGCAAGCTCTTAACTTCTCAAGAAAATTCTTCTCACTTCAACAAATTCTCAACTTCTCAATAAAATTCTTCTCACGCAGCAGAAATTCGCACGTGCAAATTGTGAGAAGAAGTGAGAAACTTTGTTGCTTAAACAATTGTACTAGAGAATCTTGCCAATTTGTGCGGGAGTTTTGTTGACGGGTGTTTTATGACCGCACCAACACAGAATAAAGTTTCCCAACGGTTACTCTATCCTCTCTTGAACAAAGTATTTTGCATGCTAAGATTGCCAAAAATATCATACATTCAACTCCAAGGTTCCTTATGCAGGGGATAGTCTCAGTTGGCTCGATGTGATTTGTTGGTTATTTCAAGGGGACTTACGTGAGTTGCTCATTCAAAAGAAAGGATTCTCAAATTTCGAGAGATTTGTCAGTGATGCTTGGGTTCTTAAACTAACCGGATAATACTGAATGTAAAAAGATGTAAGGATTAGAGATGCTATCATCTACTCTAAATGCGGAATGCGAAGATCAATTCTTGCAAACTTCAAACCAAGCTCTGCTTTACCTCACTTTGGACAGCTTCTGCAGAACCAGTGCAATCTTCAAAGGGATAACGAGAGATATTCAAACTACGATTCACCATGCAGAGACTGTCACAATGACGCATATCAACATATAAACCGCAATTGAAGTTAAGCTCACAATATTCCAGCTGACCACGCAAGGCGAACTCACCATCAGTGAGCCCACTAGTGGTATGGATAAGCGAAGCTTGCTCAAATTAAAGACCACATTCCACAATTACCAACTACTTACATGAGATAAAATCTATTCTAATTTAAGCTACTTTAAAACCCTAAGTGAATTGGAGAGATGAAAAATCCTTGCTAGCTACTCACAACAAAAGATAGAACCACCAAGCAATGATAAATCTTTGTATTATGAGAGTGTTCACAACAACTTCTTACAAAGTCCTCAAATGGGAAAACTTTCTTTCCTCTTCAATCTAAACTATGCAATCTATGCTATGCTACTTCTAAGCTCTATCTCCAAGCTATCTCTCTATCTTCTGCTATTCTAATCTAATATATTTTACAAATGAGGGGGGATGCCCCTTTTATAGTTGGCCCAGTCCAACAGACGGCTTAGATTCAATTACAACGAAGGGCTTAGATCAAGCCACACATGCCCTAATTAGGGTTTTTGCCCTAAAAATCGCCGCAGAGAGGAGTGGAGGAATAAATGAACAGAAGATTCTCCACTCCTCTGCAGAAACCACTACGAGCAATTAATACCCACTACCATCAAAAAATTCTCGTCCAGAAAGACTTTCTCTGCTCTGTCTACCAATTCTGTTGCGCTAGGAGGAGGGTAAAAGAGTCTCTAAGATTGCCTCCACAGATAATAAAAATTGATAGGATCTGGAGTCCGACTGCTCAGTTGTTCGCGTTCAGCCTTCCTGTTGTTTTAATTCCTGGACGCATTTCTTCCTTGTAACTTTCATATTTCTCCAGCCCATTGCCTTAGGCGCATTTAGCCTCTTTTGCATCACATTCTTAATGCCTTAGACAAATCTTCACTATCGTTTCCCTTTTCCAAAGTTGTAACGTTGTCCAGCTTCATCATCTCAAGTCCTCACGCTCTAGCTCCGGTGTTCATCCTGCAAAACAAAAAGAAGAGCATTAGAACGCTTATAATATAAATTCACTTTACTTACCTAATTTCCATGTTCTGACTGATTGATCTCCGGATGTGATAGAGTTCATCATTTGTCTAGCAAACTTTCATCATGGGTGCATGGTGTTCATTTCATGAGGTCTTCTTCAAGGGTGCACCCACCACCTTGTGCCTAGAGTTTGTGCCTTAGAAAATATTTCACTTTGATGACGCATTTGAATGCTTGATGTTCGAGCTTCATTTCATCTTCAAACTCTTCATGCCTTAGGCAAACTTCATCTCTTCCTTGTGAGTGTATTTGATCCCTTGTTGTTTTATTTTCCCTTTCCTTAGACAATTTTACCTACTTTATAAATTTCATCCACTGTAATCTAGGTGCCCATTTTGACATCACAAGCCAAGGCATTTTTTTTTGTAAAAACATTTCTTTTATTTGCCTTGGAAAATTTATTTTCGCCCAGGAAATTCATCAACAGGCGCCAGGCTAAAATCTCTGCCGAAAAATCTTGAACGAGGTGTGGAAAATTTTGAAATCATCTCCCAGTGGGAAATGTTCAATACCCAGAAGAAATTTCCCCTCAAAAATCATCATTTTCATGTGTATCCAGATGAAGGGGTAAGTTTAATTCTTATTATTTTTGAAAAATAATAAAAATGTGCTAAGGTTTATTCATTTTCATTTTGGACGCATTCCACACCTACAGTCTTCACTTCTCAAATCCTAGCATCTTTCTTGATTTTCTGAAGAATTTCCCCTCTATTCCTGGGCGCATATCACCTAGCACTTGGAAAATTTTAACATCACCTCCCCTTGATTGTTGGGCGCATTTTACTCCCTCTAGCATTATTTTTAATGCCTTAGGCAAATTTCTAACATCTTCACACACCTTCGGCGCATATGATCTAGCAAGGTTTTATTTCATATGCCTTAGAAAAATAATCTTCAACTCCCAAGCTACCTTGTGGGTGCATTTGGAAGAGCTCATTTCAAGTTTCAACGCCTTAGAATATCTCTAGCTTAACCTCTTTATGATGGGCGCATTTCACCCCATGAGCCTCCATTTTCCTCATACTTAGAAAATATTCTAAGTCTTGCCTTTATACTTCCTTAGAGGGCGTATTTAGAGCTTTGTGCTGTTATTTTTTTTTTGACACTTAGAAGCCTTTATGCCACCATCTCCCTTAAGGGCACATCTTGCATGGGCTGCTTTCGTTTTCTTGCCTATACAATTTCTTTGATTCCTCTTTAGACCCCTTGGGCGCATTTGGAGGGTTCTACTTTCATTTTAAACTTAGCATTCTTCAAACACCTCCACTTCAAGTTAAGGGCGCATGTGGGAGGTCTAGCTTCCATTCTCAATGCCTTAGGCATTGAGAAATGCCTTCTACCTCCTTGTTCTTCTTTGGGCGCATTTGGACCCTTATACTCTCCTCTTCCATGCCTTAGTAAATTTTGTGCATTTCCTACCCCATGATGGGCGCATTTGGGGTATGCAGCTGCAATTTTTCATGACTTAGAAAAATTCTAAGTCCCTTCCTACTTGAGGGCGCATTCTAGAGGGGGAGCTCCCACTTCACACTTAGAATTATTTTCGGCATTTTACTTTCTTACACCTTGAGGGCGCATTTTGACCCATGTACTTCCATTTTGTGATGCCTTAGCATTTTATATCCCTTGTCTGCTTTGAGGGGCCATTTGAGGTGAAGAGGAGGAACTTTCTTGCCTTAGAAAAATATTTCCAAACTTTATTTAACTTGCCAAGGGCGCATTTAGCATGTGCTGGAGGAACTTCAACACTTAGAAAAAAAATTTAACATCCTCCCTTCATGTGGGCACATTTCCCACATGCTACTTCCATTTTTCTCATACTTAGAAACTTTTCTTAAAACCACGCCATCATTCCTAGCTTGGGCGCAAATGAGGTAAGGAGGAGGAATTCTCATTGCCTTAGAATTTTTTAACAACCTTGCCCACACCTTGGGCGCATATCTCACAGGGAGGAGGAAGTTTTTCAAGCTTGGGCGCATTTCATACTTGGAGGAGGAACTTTTTATACTTAGCATTTTTCATAGTCAAGCCCTTTTACCTTGGGTGCATTTCACCTTATGAAGCGGAACTGCAACACTTAGAAACATCTTTTATCGACATCCCCCATGAGGGTGCATTTGCTATGTGGAGGTGGAACTTGCTTAGGCCTTGGGCGCATTTCACACTTCCTCCTGCCAATTTCCATTCGTGGGCTTAGAAATTTCAATGCCTTCAGCTACCTCTTTATACCTGTTGCCCAAGCTCATCTGCTATTTTTAGCCCGCCTGCTATTTTTAGCAAACCCTAAAATTGCTTAACTTCTGCAGCTCCGTTTGACTTGAATTTTTCACCACATGGTCCTCATCGCTTGGTGAACCTGTTCACACCTGCCCCTCATGCTGACCTACTATTTATAGCCATGTTCTGGAGACGACTTACTATAAATAGTAAGTGCTTGGATTGCACCCAAATTTTACCAGTAGATTGCCTGAAGGATGCTGATCGCAGTGGGATACCTTCGTTTTTCGGAATTCTCGCTTTTTACCCCTCTTTTTGAGTCCCGAAGCTGGAAACCCTAATCTGACTTGCATGTGCCTTGAATGGTCTCCGTTTGACTTGATTTTTGATGCATGTTGTTCTGTTCGTGATACTAGAGTGTCGAGTGGCTGCTAGAGTGAACCTGCCATTTATAGTAACTACTCGAAAAAGTGATCAACTGATTACCAGATGGTTTTGCATGTCACACTGCCCGAGAGATCTCAAAAAACCCAGAAAAACCTAGAAAACTGGTCTGCATGCGGGCACTGGCTAAAAATAGTAAATTCCTGAAAAATGATCAACTCTGCTTGCATGTCATATCACTGCGAAGCTCTTGTAAAACCCATAAGGAATATCCCGACATGCATTGAAAAACTTCGCATACAAACCCTAAAAATAGCCTTTGAAGGCTGAACTGTTGAAAGTCACCATCTTGACTTGCATGTCATATTACCGCGAAGGTTTTGAAAAACCCATAAATATTCTCCAAACATGCATTGGGAGATCATACATGTGCACCTTGAAAATGGCTCTTGAAGCCTGAACTACTAAAACTAGCAAGTTGTCAAAATCTGTTCAAATTTTACGTGCAGGCACCTTGAAGTTACCTGGAACTGCTGAAGCATTCAGAATCCCGAAATTCTAAGGAAAAGGCCTCAAATTAGGTACTTACTAAAAATAGTAAGTTGTCAGATTTCAGTGAAAATTCAGTGGGATCCAACGTTGAGCCTTCTGATTGTACTGCTACGCTTAGATTTCACTTTCATAACCTTATTCGACCTCAAACAAGTCTACAGAATGGAAACCCTAATTTGACTGCCTTAGCCAAAATTTCAACCCAAGTCAAACGACGAGACATCCCCGGAAGGACAGAACCAAAGCTAAAGGACCAGAATGGAGCAAAAATTAGGGGGTCCCCATTATGAATGGGGCAATGTGTGAAAAGGTCACAACAAGTTTATTTTAGCAACTGTATTAAATTTCCACTCTCAATACCTAGAAATTTTCCAATTTTGGCGAGGTGATGGGCATGTTGTCAGCTAGTTGTCATAGAATTTTCCTTAATTGGAGATTCCTTCCCATGCAGAATTCGAAATTTTCCCTCCAAACTGCCAGTTATCACTCCGCTAATTTAATTACTCGCAAGGGAATCACTTTGATTTATTTCGAACTTTAAACTTCAATTAAATCCAACTTTAAAAATTTCATGGGGAAATTAAAATAATTTCCAACCCATTAAAATCTCCAACATTTAAAATTTCATTCCCATGGCATTCGCCTTAGACAATTTTAAACCTCTTCAAAACATTTCATCACGTCGATCAAAATCACTAGCCAAATCATTCCATCTTCAAAATTTAATCTCCCTCAGAATATAATCAAGGCGATATTAGAAAATATTTTCCCTTGGAATAAAATTAAAATTCCCTTAGGAAAATAATTCCTAACTTCATGGGCATACTTTGAAGGGGGTTCTTTTAATTTTTCACTTGACCCATTGGAAATATTCATTAACGTTTAATTCTCCCCTTTGAAAATATTTCATAACCTACCTTGCCATGGGCACATTCACTAGGTGGTTCTTTTATTTCCACGCCTTAGAAGAATTTGCTTCATCACTTTTACCTCAAGGGCACATTTGACCTTGTGTTTTTATCTTCAATACCTTAGGATAATTTCAAACTCGTTCATTTTGCTAAGGTCGCATTTTCACTTTCCCTCACTTAGAAATTTTTTCATTGCCAAGGGCGCATTCTAGGGGTGGAGCTTTCATTTTAAATGCCACAAGCATCACAATGAAGCTCAAAAGGTTTGGTGAAATCTGGCAAAGCTAGAACTGTGCATGTAATCATGAAGTGTTTGAACTTCTTGAAACACTCTTGTCCCTGAGGTGTCCAAACAAATGCTCCCTTCTTAGTCAAATTTGTAAGTGGTGTAGCATGCTACGAGAATCCATTGACAAACCGACTATAGAAGGTGCATAACCCCACAAATCCCTTGAGCTGTGTCAAAGTCTTAGGAGTAGGCCAATCAATAATGGCATGAACCTTATCAGGATCCATGCGAACTCCATCCCCATTGATGATGTGACCCAAATAAAGAAGCTCTGCCATGCCCAACGCACACTTGGACTCCTTGGCTTACAAGGACTCCCTGTGAAGTATGCCCAAAACACTATCCAGGTGAACCATGTGCTCCTCCCAAGAGTTGTTGTATACCAATATGTCATCAAAGAATACCAGAACAAATCTCCCCAATTGAGACTGGAAGACCCTGTTCATAGTGGACTAAAAAGTAGTTGGAGCGTTGGTTAAACCAAGGGGCATAACCAAAACTTCGTAGTGTCCACAATGACATCTGAATGCAAACTTCTCTATATCTTGTTCTCTGACTCTGATCTGGTGATACCCTGTCCTCAAGTCAATCTTAGAGAAGTAACAAGCTCCATGTAGCTCATCAATCAACTCGTCAATGCAAAGAATGGGATACCTATTCTTGATTGTCCGCTTGTTCAACATGCGGTAATCAATGCACATCCTGAGAGTACCATCTTTCTTCTTCACCAAAACAACTGATGAAGCGAAATGAGACTTACTTGGCCTTATGTGTCCAATAGCAAGAAATTCTTTGATAGTTTTCTCAATCTCATCCTTCAAAAGTTTTGGGTGCCAGTAAGGTGTAATCATGATGGGCTTGGTGCCCTCCTCCAACTTAATGATGTGCTCTATGCCTCTATCAGGAGGTCTACCAGGGTGTATGTCACTAAATACCTTAGTATGTTTGACTCTGAGCTCCTGAACATCAGAATGGTAGGGTGTTTTGTGCTGCTCCTCATACGAAGGCGTCAACTTACACTCTACTGTCCACTCTACCATGTCATTCCAAATTAGTCTCTCCATTCTTCTGAGAGTTATTGCCTTCAAGTTGCTGTCCTTGATGGCCTTAAGTACATGATTTGTTCCATCAACCTTGAATTTCATTTCCATCTCCCTAAGGTTGAGTGTGAATTCAATAATTGCATGAAGCCACTTCATGCCAAGTACCACATAAAAATCCGCTTTAAACTCATAGTTATTGAGTTTCATAGGCAGATCCAGAATCATTCTCTCACATTTGAGAGTGTAACCATTAGCAACTTTCACTTTTATTCCTTCAAACTCTTGAGTTTGAATTCCATGTTTTTCAACCAACCGTGCATCTATGAAATTATGAGTTGCACCTGTATCAAGTAAGGAAATGACTCTTTGACCAGCCAAGATTCCAAGCAACCTAAAGGCGTCTTCCCTTTGCATGCTAGACATATGAGCTTCCTGTAGCTCAATTCCTCCTTCATTTTCAACTCCAATTTCTGAGTTTTCAGTCTTTGAATCTTCTTGATCAGCTTGTTGGTCTAAAAAATCAGTCATGTTTTCTCCTTCATAAAATCACTCCATATGCCTATTTTGACCTTTAGGCTTGAGAGGACAATCGTGGTTTATGTCATAAGGACCCTTGCAATAAAAACAAAGCTTCCTTCTTCGCAAATCATTTATCGTTTCTCTATCCAAAGGTGCTGCAATTTTTTTCTTTTGGTCTTCATTCACGGATTTCTTTGGATCTGATTTGCTGTCCTTAAAAGATGAAGATGGATTGTATTGAACTTACTTTGTGTAGCTGTAAGTTCCATGCTACGATCTTTCCTCATAGCCTCTTGCAAGGTAGGGGGATCAAAAGCCTTGATCCAACCCTTCATAGGCTCATAAAGACCCTCAACAAAAAGTATAACCAGCCTTCTCTCTGAAATACCTGTTACCATAACCAAGACCCTCTGAATTTCACCTATGTAAGATTCCAAACTGCCCATCTGTTTTAGCTGTGCTAAATCTCTAAAGTACAGTTTGAGATCTCTTTTGTCTAAACGTTCAACCAACCTGTTAATGAACTCCTGATATGAAGTGATTCGGTCATGCTGTAAGGTAACCATCCCATGGTGCCACCAGTCATGGGCTACACCATCCAAATGCAAAGCTGAGAACTTAATGGCATCCTCTTTTTCCATAGGATGTAAGGTCAAGAAGGTATCTAGCTTGCTAACCCAAGCTCTGGTTGTGACTATACCGCTGCCATCAAAGATAGAAAATGTGAGCTTGTTAGTTGCATGTCTTAGATCATTGTTGTTATTTTTTGGCCTCCTGTCAATCTTGTTCCTGTCGTGCTCTCTCTTCTGGCTCATAAACCTGTCAAAGTTAAGGTGATCCTTAACTCTTTGTGGTAATGCTTCCCACTCATCATGCAGTGTCATCACGTTATCTGCAAATATTATGTCACCTTCTCCCTCATCCACGTTTCCCTCTTCTAGATCATTTCTGGCAAATGTAGGGTGTGTGGGTCTATCATAGGTGTGTGCGAGTGTTACCCTCATCCGTGGGACTCCATCAACACTGCCATCTTCCTCCTGTTCCCGATTCAGCCTCCTGTGAACAGTCAAATGTTGTACGACGGTACTAAGTTGTTGTAGCACATTAGCCACCTGTTCCTGTCCAGCTACAAGACCTGTTCGTATGTCTCTGGCTTCTCTGTCCTCTTTCTCAACACAGTTTCTTGGTGGTTCAATCTTGTCTCTATCTCCCATGTTTTCAAATGGTATATCTTTGAACTGATTGTCAAATGGAAACTCCTCAAATGAATTTCTCTGAATACCAAGTCTCCTGCGGGAGTAATACCTGTGAGGTCCTACCGGATGTGGCCGCATAAGAAATTATAACCCTCTAGGCTAGCAGGATTAAAGCTCTGATACTACTGTGAAGAACCCAACTGGTTCCAACTCGGCCCAACTGCTAACTATGGAGTTTATTGTGTTTTGCTTGTGTTTTTGTGAATTTTTTAGTCAAAAATTGATAGATGCGCCAAGCATAAAATGATGCTAAAACTAAAATTAAAGAAATAACTGAGAAACTACAATTGTATTAATTATTAAGCAACTGCTACAGATAGATTGCAAACAACAAACATATCTGGAGGTCCTCAGATTATTTAAATAAGAAATTCTAGCACATGACAGTCAAGAACACTGGAAACTAATGAAATCCAATGCCCACCTCCTGATAATGGTTTCTCCCTGCCAGTAGTTGTAGCAAATGATTGGAGAACACAAGGCGTCCAAGATGGAAACACTAGAAGGTCAGAAAAGAAGGCATTTTTGCTCCCTTGTTCACGCGCCTTGCTTGCAAAGACATGCCTCCCAAGGCAAAAGTACGGCCAGCTATCAGAATCTCACAAACTATAGATGAAGGCGCCACAAGCCAATTGCCCCTTCCTTATTGAAATCTATGAAAGAAACTGTAAGGTAAATCTCTGGTGAAACACAACTAGACTCCTATGTGAAGCCCTCTCGGAAGCAACAATTCAGCTAGTATTCCACAACCTCAAAATCGCAGAACACTAAAGATTCCTTGTTTCTCCAATGGTGAAAAATTACTGTAACCCTTGTCTCAGACAAATGCACAAAGAAGTCAAAAAGAAGCAATGTCAAATAATCATAATTGAATCAGGTCGACTTGCCTTCTTTTTCCTTATATCCCCAAAAGGCATGATTCCCAAGAAGTCACAACTTTTTCCATTTAAAAACATTTTAAATGTATTTAAGTCACTTCAATAGTCTTTTAATTCCACTTTATCAATTGGGCGTACCTTTTATGACTTAAGTGATTTGATTTCACTTTATAACATTTAAGTCATCGCTTTATAATATTTTAAGTGGCTTTTAATTATTATAAAGTCAAATTATAACTTTATAATATCTCCATAAGTGAATTAAATAACTCAACCACTAAAATATTATTATCTCCCTGAATTCTCAGTGTTATGAAGTGTCGTCAGAAGCTGGAAAACACTGAACTGCAAAGGCCTGCACTAAGCCCAACACTGAACTAAAGGGATGGAAATGACAATAGCCACCATCATCTGCCACTGAAATCCCCTATCCACACATGTTAGCCTACGAGGATTCAAATAATAGGCTAACCCATCTGCTATTGACACTAACTAGAGTGGGGACATTACAGTTTCTTGGTCAATATTGATCATGACTCAGTGAAAAGTAGAATATTGCACTCATTGCAACATAATCAACAAACAAAATAGTCAATGTAAGTGGAACAAAAGTTAATGTTGTCTATGTAGCAAAGATCTTTGGTCAACATAGTCAGTATAGCAAAGCTCTTTGGTCAACACTGTTAGATAACCACATTTAAGTTGAGTCAATCAAACAAGAGTCAATGCAGGTGTAGAGGGTCAATGTTGAAGATCTGGTGTGTTGATTCAAAAATAATGTCAAATTTATAGTCTAGCCCAAACATTGTCTTTTTCCCCCTTTTATGATAGTGTTGGTCAAATGAGAGATTAAATGATGGAATAATGCATTCATAAGGATCAATTAATGCTATCACACATGTTCAATTGGAAACAATAGCCCCATTTTTTTAAATGGCGGTTATAAGTTCCTAGTTTGCCAAGAAAATATTAAATTTGTATTGGAATTCATTAGAAAACAATATCATATATAGTAATTGATGGTGTCATACTCCTTTCATAGACCAATTTTGTAACTATTGTTGTTTTTCTCTTCTTAGACTATGGGGCTCTTGCTGTATATGCCCAAGGTAGAACCCAGGTGCCCTAGTCATACATTGGTCTTGTGTAGGGATGAACTTGAGCCATACCAAGACCCGAACCATACCCACACGCGCACCCAATTCAAATATGAAGGCCCTAGTAACTTAGTTTTACATTCTTCTACAAAGTCGGATACCTCTGCTGCAACTATCATCTTTTGCCAACTATAGACTACATACTGTGCACACAAACTATCAAACTTTCCAAAATCATTTTTCATTGATTGTTCTTCATTGAGAGTTGTAGCTTTGAGAAAAATATAACTCGACAAAAATACCTCTTAGTCCTCCATTTTACAGTGAAAAATTCCATTCAGCAAGCTTGTTTTGTCCTCCGAGCAATGTTGGAGGTCAAGAACTCCTTCGTCATTCAGTTCCATAAGTCTCATTTCTTCTATCCTTGATTTTGCTCCTTCCGACTCTAAATCAGAAGATGCCATCTCTTCACTCACCACTTGATTCCTCAAGTCAATCATGTACTTCCTCCCATTGTTTTCTATGGAGAAGGTGTTTTTTTTTCTAATTATGATCTGCCTTGGCTGCAATTAGCCACCCCCCCTCAAGCAATGTGTCATACGCTTTCTTTTGCAATAGAATGACCACAAATTTTAGTAGGAACAGTTGGATTTTGATTGTCACCTTTTGCGCCATTAATGTTGCCAATGGCTTGATACCATGTTGGTTGATGCCAACTAATTGGAATGTTGGTGGCCAAAGGGTTGGATTTCCAAGGCGCTTCCATGTGTCTTTGTGTAGTATGTTAACTCTCAATCCTCCATCAACGATAGTGTTTTTCAGGTTCTTCCCCATCATCTTCATTTGGATGACAGTTGGGTTCTTCCCTATGCTCATCGTCAGCAACATTGGGTTGATGACTTGTTCGCCTTAGGGTGGCGGCTCTACTATCATGTCTTCTCTTTGGTCATCCTGTCGTCGACTTTGATCATCACCGACCATGTTTGTGATTGCCACTCTCAGTTGTGGCATGGTTTGAAGTAGGTCTATCACCTTGATTGGTGTGGCTATCTATAACACTTTCCATACTATGTTTTTTTTACTTCGATCACAATGAGGTACTTGCAATTCCTTTGGAGGTTCTTCGTTCTTTTTCCATTGCCTATTCTACTTCAGCTTTGGCTTCTCAAAGTTGTTCCTTTTCCATATGAGGGTCTAGATATATTGCCTTCTTTGTTTGTGCTCTGGTGATTACCATAACTACCTCGTCTTTCTCCTCTACTTTCAGCATGTTAATGCATTTTTTCTTTTGTCAGTTAGTGTCTTCATGATCACCCCGTCCACACCATTTGCACAACATTCCTATTTTATTTTGATTGTTTTGGCATTCTTTGGTGAAGTGACCCCATTCATTGCATTTGTGGCACTGGATCATTGGTCTTCCCTTAGTGTCATATTGAATTTTCTTCTTGGTCCACTGTTGTTGAATCTATTATTATTTCCCTATCTATTACAATATCCGCCAGGAGATGCATTAGTGTTATTGTTTTGTGCTTTTGCAGGTATGGTCAAAGGGGTTTGTTGTACCCAAACTAAATTTTTTTGCTTCAATAAGGTATTTTGATAAAAATGGTCTAAATCATGTAAAATTGTCGTCAAAGTCAATTTTAGGTCAAACAAAGCATGGGCTTTTTGTGGGTTTTTGTCAAGGACGATACTTGCACATTTTGAAAATTTTGAAAATTAGGGTTTCAAGCCCCTGTTTTTAGGAAAACCCTAAAAAATAGGACATTTCCAGAAATAACTCAGGATAATTATGATAGATCAATTCCACTTCACGATCATAGTGATCAAGTCAAAATCATCAAAAAATCAAGTTTGCTCTAGTGGATCTATTTCACTTTTTCAGGAGAAAAGATAGGACCTCTAAGGTCATCAGTGGCAGATGGTCGGTACCAGGTATCAAGATCTTAGCCTCAAATGCTTCAAAGAAGAATCGATGGAAAAAAAATGATCGAAAAGATGCTTCACGATGAAGGGGAATTTCAAAAGTTGAAATTTGCTGAAAATAAGCTAAGTCTGGAATGTTGGAAGCTTGCGAGATCACGTACGCGCAATGGCAGATGCAGATCATGCACACGCAACGGTGGACAAAGTCAACACATCAATAGCAGCGAGGAGGCAGTCAACAAACATGTGAACAGTCGGTGTTGCTATTGTACGCAAATAACAAGCACGATCGGCGAACGATGATCGTAGTCAACACAGTCGACGACACAGTAAACGCAAAGCTCGAGAAGGATGTGTTGGTCTTTCAATTAGCACCTCTGGAGTGCTTATTGGAAACGGACAGCTATTGCAAGTGTGTTAGTACATGCTCTTCGGATTATAGAGAGGAAGATCTCTCTTTGTTGATTTTCTATGTAAAAAAGGCATTCTAAGGTTCCTATCTTTTTTACTCAGCTGCTGGACACAAGGGTGCATAAACACAATGCGTCGCAGCTAAGCTTTTTCTCCGTTTTCCGCAGATCTTAACTACGACTAACTAGCTTCTAGACTATCCTACCTCCTCAAGATAAACAGAGCATGAGGGCGTAGGAGCGAAATGGATGGGTTGGATCACTTGAACCCTCTGCCTCAGTGGAATATGGCCGAGGCTTTGAACTCTCAGATATATACCAAGATAAGGCTTAATACAAGTAAACACTCTTTTATGATAAACTGGATCTGAGACTTGCCAAGGAGGAGAAACCCCTGTCCGAGGTGTAGGCTTGGAAACAGCTCACTAGAAACAACAAGGTACAATGATCTGACTAACAGGATTCCCGAGGAGGTGACGATACCTGTCCAAAGTGTAGGCTGAAAGACAACTCATTAAACAACATCATACAATAATGATCGACAACAAAATATCCAAGGAGGTGACGACACCTATCCAAGGAGGAGATTGAAACAATACACTATTTGAAAACAAGACCTTGAAAGAACTCAAGTATTTAGATCAAGCAAGCATGTGCCATCTGATTTATTTCTTCAAGCTTCTCCAAAGAATTACAAAGGCCGGGACAGCAAAGGCACGAAATCATGCACAATTATGATCAACCAACGAACTCTCATCCAAGAGTGAACAGATATGAACAAACTAACTCTGGCAACAATGGCGCAGCAATTTTGCTTAGCAAATAAAGGTTAAACAAATAATGAGCCCAAGGATCTTATTTATAGAGACTCAAAGGAGTAGGCAACCCTAAAATCTCCTTGAGTTAACAATCAGTTCTTGCCAATCAGAAAGATTTATTCCTATGTCTAAAAGTAGGTGAACAAGCAGTTAACTGGAAATCTACTTCAGTTAACTGAAACTAAATAAAAGTCAAACTGGGAGTCTACCTCAGTTGACTAACACCTAACTAAAAGTGAACTATAATTACAAATGTGTCTCCAAATAGACATCCACCTTTTAAGGAGATCTGAGATCCATAAATTGTGGGAGTCAATTAGACATCCTAGATTAGTGGGATCTGACATGCATGATTTGTGGAGATCTGGAGTCAACTTGGAAAGGGGCATCAAGTTGACTTCAGTCGTATTTATTGCAATTTGGAGGTTAGGACGTCCTTTGGTGCTTTACACCTCTTCACCATTGGTCAACAAAGTCTCAATCCAGTCGTTGACCTCTTCGGCCCTCGGGCAATTAATGCTTCTCAAGATGACTATGTGGCATCTAAGCATTTCTTCACCCGTCACAAGTTGTTCCTGATAGTTTATGCATTAGGCAGTTGCTTCATCCAACTAGATAGACATGGTTGCAATTTTGGCTAATTTGCAACCATTGGGATCTTCAAGGAATGAACCACGGATGACGTCTTGAAACCGTCTCTGTATCATTTCAAGCTCAACATATTCCCCTCCTTCACGTTGATATTCTAACTGAGGGAAGGATATTACCAATGTTCTTGTGAAATTGATAATATTAGCGACAAAGCGTCTATAGTCAATCAGCTCCACTGAATTGGCATCGTAGGCTCTCACCTTGTATGCCAATTGTTTTTTCCACTCAAAGAGATGGTGTTTGTTCTCAGTGGTTGTAACTGACTGGTATGCGTGTTGTAGATCAGCAACTTTCGCTTCCTCTCTCGGCCTCTCTTGAACTGCCTTCAAATCTGACTGCTGGATTTATGATCGAAAACCATGTGCTTTGTCTCTTAGTTGATATGCTTTTGCTAAAACACACCATCCTCTGACGACAAACTCATCCACTTGACGTCTCAAGTGTCTTTCATATGTGATCAACTGATGATGGTTTCTTTCAGCTGGGAGATCCAATAGTCCTTGAGGCAAGGCCGAGGAGTTGGGAATGTCGTGCATCAAGCTAGAAATGTACAATCTTAGTAGACAATTTTCAGCCTTCAAGGCTCCTTTATCGTGTCCATCCTTTGTCATTCTTTCCTTGATGCTCGCTGAGGCAATTTGAAGAAGGTCTGCCTCCACCTGTTGAGTGGTATTTCCAAGGTTCACCTTTGAAAGCGTGAAATCCTCAACCCTCACATTGTGTATGTCTTTATCTTCAAGCAGGGCAGCAGTCTCTATGACAACCTCATTCTCTGCATTCCTCTCTACATGTGTCTGCTTCTCCAACTTCTTTGTCGGCATGTCTTGTGGGACATGGTGGAACTCAGTGAAGTCAAGCTGATAAGGTCTCTCCCTTTTCCTTCCAAGTGAGCTTTCCAGCCAGATAGAATCTCGGCTAGCATCTCTGGGAGGAGGAACATAGGCCCCCTGAATGCTGGAAGAACGAGACTGTGTCATGGCAATGCCTCGTGGTGGCGAGTCCAAATCAATGGGACTTTGCGACCTCTGTGATGGTGGTGAAGCTGGTGGCTCTATTTCTATCATAGGCACCGCTTCTGCTGCAACTTCTTCTACAATAGATTCCATCTCTGCAGCGATTATTTCAATCACTGGCTCTGGTGTAGTTGCAGCGTTCCCAACTGTTTCAAGTAAATTGGTGGTTGTCTACACCTGTATCTCTTGCTTGCTTGTAGTAGAAATTCCTCTTCTTCCCCATGTGCTCTCTGACATTCTCTTTCCTTCTGGAAGAATGCTCATCTTCTTTTGTTTGGGTTTCTTCCTAGACGAGGAAGGTAGTGTAGACTGAACCGTTGGCGGCTCTGATCGGGGAAGTACTACCTTCCTTGTCCTTTTACTATCAAGGTAGAGTTGACTGTGTCGAACTACTCTACCAGTTGTTTCTTCGATAGACGTACTCTCTTTCACGTACCAATCTACTTTGCCGAGTAGTTGCGCATCTACTTGACCTGTGAAGAAGGAAGAAAGAATGACCTCTTCTTCGTCATTAGATAAGCCCTCGATGTCCTCTGACATGAATTCTGCAATTTGTGAGAGCCTGAATCTGTTGTAGTTATTTCTTCACTTTGAACTCATCTTCATAATTGACCCAAAAATCCTCCGTGAAAGGTTCATGTGATGATCTTTGCTTGAGATGTGCCGCGAACATTCCTCTGGGATTAAATCTTACTATTTCCTGGCTTATCAACCTAGCATCGGCTACAATCCTGCATTTGTAGAGTCCCATCTGAATAGGAAAGTTTGCAGCTAACTTCTTCTTTTGGCATAGGTAAGAGTGAACCTCGGTCAACTACCTTAGGAATTCCATGAACACTACCTTGTCTGAGGGGTAGCGCGGCATCATGGCAGGGTGGCCATTGTAGCCATACACGCGTATTTAGGTGAAAGTGGGGAATTGGATGAGCCAATCCGCCTAGTCCACCATTGTCGCCTTGGCTGCTGTTGAAATACGGACGTGCATCTCATGGTCTAGCTCGCGCACGGTGTGCATAGTAAAAAGGTCATTTATCTTCTTGAAGTGTCTTTCTGCTAGAGTGAACTCAAGGCGAGGAAAGTATTCTTGGACCTTTTGCACACCCAGGGTTCCCACAATGTTTAGCGTTCTGAAATCGCCTTTGAAGGCTATCAGGTATACCAGGTAGGAACACATGTAGAAACGGTGCTTTTCTAGAAACCTGGTAAATTGTTGGTGGAGCGTGTCACTGATCAAAGAGGCCCAGTCATCATGTTTTTTCCTGCTGATTATTTTTCCAATAATATAGAACATCCACGGCTAGAAGGATTTTCCCTCTTCTTTTCCAGTGACTCTGTTGAGTAGAGGGATTAACACTCCATACTCATCTTTGAATTCTCCTCGCCCAACCAATTTGGGCAAGCTGGTTCTCTTCGTTTTTAACCAATGTTCAACCATTATAAGTGAACACTCATCCCTTGAAGCTTCGAATGCCTTTTCACATTCTGTCACAGATACGACCTTCCTGGTATGGCATGGTGGAATTGCAAAACACGTCTCTATGTCCTTCGGCTTTAAGCTGCAAATCACCTTTCCGTCCACTGACAAGATCTCTCTTATAGTAGGGTTGTAATGCTTTGTGCAAGCAATTACAAGCTCAATGCTCTGTAAAGTGATCGGAATGGATGCAGCTTGGAATAAGTCAGACTCTTCAATGTTCTGTAATGTAATTTGGTCCATGCCCTCCAAGTCCTCAGAACTGACTTCTGGATTTTTCTGCCATAAGTCTGTGTCAATTGTTTTCAGATAATCATGGTATAAGACAGTCTTGATCTTGTATTGTACCTGGGAGTACTACACTATGCAAGACTTAAAGATTGATTGGGCACTTGACCTTGTTTTGACACTTTTCCGAAACCCTTAAATACAGTGCCTACCGAGAAGTATTTTTTCGGGAAAAATCTGGCACGTGGGTTTTGTTCATGCTTGGAAGCTGAACAGACCCAGTTCCTTGGATTTTTGATTTGGAGACTTTTCCCGAAAGATCCCTAAAAATAGGAGCAGCAACTTTGTTGATTCTGGCAAATCTGAGAAGATGGGTTTTGCTGGAAAAATGCGCTGATTATACCCAGTTGATCAGATCTGAGATAATCTGTTGTTTCCTATGACATGCAAAGAAATATAGACAAAAATAGAGGAAGTAGACAGAAGGTGGATTGGAAGTTATAAATTGCCACTTTGCTATAATTTGCTTCTAGAAACAATCCTCGGGGAAGAATACTTTTAATGCTACTGATCTTCAGAAATATCGAAGATCCGTCCAAAACCTCTACCAAATCTTGAAAATGTGTTCTCGGGAGCTATTTGTTGTTTTATCCTTCAACCTGCAAAAGAATAATGTAGAATGGGACGCCTAGCAAGAATATATGGTGATTTGAGTTGAGATCCACCAAGTATGGATGCCAACTCATGATTTAAGCCTGATTTAGAGTTCAAAAAGGTGATTTGCACTAATTGTGGAGTGTTTGGTCTCTTTTTGCCTCCAAATTTGCTAACTCAATTCAATGTTATTGCTTTGACTTCCTTTAGGCGTCCATCCTTGGAGTTGATCTTTTTTGTTCATTTTGCAAGTTGAGGTGCCTCCATTTGATCTTTGATTCTAGCTATTTAGTTGGTGGCTGGCAGTTCCGTTGTTGAGGTGGGATTGATTTGATGAAATATGTTAGGGAGAGATCAACTCAGAAAACTGAGTTTAGGCCTCTAGAAAGAAGGGTGCCTTTCCTTGAGAGGGGCGCTTTTGACAATGCCTTAGTCAATTTTCATTGACTGTTCCTCGTTTTGATCTTTAGACTCTCTTTGCTTTGATCTGACATTCTCGATGCTAGATGAATCAGATGACTTTGCTTGTAAAATGCATCGGGTAGCCAGCTTGGTCTTGCTCAGGATGACTGACTTCTTAGTTGGAAATGACAAGTTCAGGTCTTTCAAGATTAAGGGCACCCCTGGTTTTAGCTTTTGACTGGTTTTATTCATGCTATGAACTGACTCTCTTTGATCTCCGCCATTAGATGACTGATTTGTCAGAAGTTCTTGCTGATGGTTTCACTGGCGAGACTGGTCATAGCTGAGAAGATCATCCTGGGAGGCAATAAAGATTCTTGTTGAATCTAGATGCCTTGAAGAAAAGGCGCCTTTCTTCAAGAGGGGCGCTTTTGGCAATGCCTTAGCCAGTTTTTGGCTTGTCTTTCCAGTTCTTCAATTCTAGTTTTTTCTGCTTGATCTCAGCGTGTGATCATTTGGCACGTCTTGTGAACTTGTTGTCAGATTGATCACGTAGTTGGGAGGAAGTTGGAAAGATGTCATGTATAGAGCAACTACAGATGGATTCATCTGGTACCTTAAAGTGAGGGTGGCTAGGGGTGCTTTTGGCTTGAATCTCTCTGATTTGGCACCTTTGTTGTTTGTAGATCTTCCATACTTTGTTGATGCTTCGCCAGTGATCCCTGAATCAAATGATCTTGTAGGTGATTCTATTGTCGAGACAACACGAACGCGAAGAAGGTGACTGAGCTAGAGCTGCAAAGTGATTTGATTTTCCCTCTGAGATCCAAGGGCGCCTTTCTTCAAGAGGGGCTCCTTTTTCAGCTTTAGATTGTGTTTTTCTTTGGCAACAAAACGTGCTCCTTCCAAAGTTAGCCAAATTTTGGCCTTTTTCGTTTTGAGAAACTTCTTCACTATAACATCTTTTTGACCTTTTCCGCCATGGCTTCTTCGTTGGAGCTTTTGAGGTTTAGCTTTCAGCACCTGGTACTTGCCAATCTGCCATTAATGGCTGCAAAGCTCCTAACTTTTTTCCTGAAAAACGGGAATAGACCCACCAAAGTAAAACATGTCTTTTGATAATTTTGACTTGATCAGTGTGATCGTGAAGGCAATTAACCCTATCTGAATTATTTTCAATCATTTTTGGGAAGGTCCTATTTTTAAGGGTTTCCTTAAAAATAGGGGCATAAAACCCTAATTTTCAGAATTTTAACCATAGGTTCCTTGATAGAAACCCACAAAGACTTCATGTTTGGTTTGACCTAAAACATACTTTCGATGGCATTTTTACATTGTTTAGCTCAATTTAAGCAGAATGCCAAAAATTTCATTTTGGGTGTAACAGGATGAAAATCATCGAAAATGACTAACTCTAGAACCAAGATGCAACCCTGTTGGTGAGAGGCACCCACGAATTCAAGAGGCCAACTGCAATTGTTAAGAATTGCAAAACCAGTCCTCCTCTTCAGAATTATGCTAACTTTTTGATGAATCATCAAGCAAGTTCACCAGATTCATCAAACACCGGCAAACGAAGGTAGAGGCAAAAGATGCTGAAGGCAAGAGTCATCCAAAATGGTGGTCTATTAAGAAAATACACCCCTATAAGTTAGGGGCGCCCAGAAAAGAAAGCTCTTAGAAGTCAGTCTTTGGATTGGCAATCTCCAGATGATCTTCCCAGATTCAGCCCAGCTTCGCAATGAATCTAGCATCCAACTCAAAAGACATATCAAATGACAATGGTTGTTGATCAAACGAGCACGTGAAACGGAGGATAAATTGAAGTTCATCAAAGCAACTGCACCCCTACAAGCTAGGGGCACCTAGCATTTTGGGCAATCAGATGAGGTTTTCAGCATCTGTCTCCTCCAAGACATTTTCTCAGCACCCTTCCATCTTCGCAATGAATCTAGTTGCCAGTCCACGGGACCTGTCAAACTCTCATAAATAAAGATCAAGCATAAAACACTAGAGGCGAAGGCAAATTGAAAGACATGAAGAATTGGCTAAGTACAGAGGAAAATGCACCCTACTAGAAAGGCGCCCAACTTTCTGGAGCACCAGATGCAGCTTTCAGGCTTCGCAACTTCCAAGAAGACCTCTTCAAATTTGATCAGTCTTCGTGATGAAACCATTAGCACGAACGTCAGTCAAACTCCCAACAACGAGAGTCAAACTAGAGCATTTCATCAAGGGTTACAAAGTGCAAAATGTATCTTAGAGGCACAAAAGTGCCCCTGCAGGCCAGGAGCGCCCAAGAATTTGAGCCTCATAAATCAATTTTCAGAACTTGCATATACAGTCATCCTTTCCGAAATTCTTCCAGCTTCTTGTTGGATTCAACATCCAGTCCACAGGAATCGTCAATCACCGACAGCTGCAAATTGAAGCATAGAAGGTCAAATTAAGGAAATTGAAAATCATCCAAGAAATTGACTAAGTCTGGCGAGAAAAAGCACTCTTTTGGGAAAAGGCGCCCAAGAATTCAAGCCACCAAATTCAGTTTTCAAGGTTTGCAGCCTCCAATAACATCTCTTTAGAGTTGATCCAACTCCGCAGTGAATCTGGTAGCAAGGCTTCACAATCAATCAGGCAACCAGAATTCAAGCTCAAATGGAGGCTGTCTATCAAGCAGAAGTTGAAAATCTTCGACACTGGCAAGGTGGTGTCCAAAGTCAACTCCCAATTAGGATTTTTGAAGACTTCTCAAGCCTAGGTTTTCTTAGTTTTAGGATCATAAATGTAAGCAATTAATAATGCAACACATAAGACAAATGAATACAGTAATTTACCCTGGGAAAACCCTCCCCGAGGGAGAAAAACCAAGCCAAAATATATCTCTTATATATTTAATGAAGAGAGCAGAAATTTGCTTACAACTGAGCCAAACTCTAGGCCGATCTGATATAATGAAACACAGTACCTCTCCTAGATGCGAATACACAATTTCTATGAATTCTCCTTCTAAGCAAATCATGATTTGCTGTAGATATGCGAACTCCTTGATAAGTGTGAATTGACTTGAGAACAAATTAATTGCTTATCAAATGGATGATCATCACCTTCTATATATACAATGCAAGGTGACTCTTCACTTGGTCGGCCTCTTAAAGAAAATAAAATATTAATTATAATAAGGTTGACTTGCCTTAACAATTATTTGTTTAATATTTAATATTTTCGAATTAGAGAGAAAAATACCTCCCGCCGCTATTACATCAACATAGGCATCCCGAAATTGGTGGAGAGTCTTTCAGTTAACTTCCAATCACGCAAATTGACTCCTCAATCATGAATTAGACTCCCTAACTAACGCTTCAACCTCAAATTGATATATATCAAGCATCTAAGTGTCATAATTCATTATTCTTTGTAGGTTGAAGAGCTCAAACATAGATATTTTCTCTCCAACGTAATTTGAAGGATCTAACGGAATCCATTGTCAGTGTTCTTCATATTTCCAGGTTCAGGTTGCATAGAGGGACGTTTTTCACAAGACTTCATCTCCAGGCGTCATTTTCCAAGGCAGCAGTTTATAACTTCTAGCTTCTCCCCACAAATTTCTTCTATTCCTGTCTTAGGTTTTCTTGCATGTCCAAGTAAACTCCATTTTTTCATAGATCTGGTCTTTTGGTATGTTTAGCACGAGATTGGCCACAAAACCCATGTGCCATAATTTTTTGGAAAATTTGCCTTGCTGCTTCCAATTTTTAGGGTTTCTGCAAAAACTCACTTTTTTCAGAAACTAACGAACTGGGTTTGATAAGCTCACAAGTGCCTACAATACCCATGTGCCAGAATTTTTTTTAAAAAATAGCTTCTGAAGCATCTACCCCGAGGGGTTGTTGCATGACAAAGAGAAAGTCACTTTTTTGAAAATTTGACGTTTTGGGTTTGTTAAAAATTATTCTCAACAAAACCCACGTCTCCAAAAAATTCATAAAAATTGCCCCTCGAGGAAGCTATTTTTAGCCGTTGTGAAAAGTTGTTCAAGTATACATGTGTTCCCAGTCAATCTTTCGGATTTTCATAATTAAATTCTCTCAAGTTGAATACAACACCAAATCAATCTTGCTTCATGAGTTCCTGAAGACGGCTAACACTAATTTACATTGAGCACACCTAGAATTTGACAATCTGACAGGTGTAGACACTCAAAGTCCACAAATTCCACATGTGTTTGTAGCTCGTATATCTGATAGCCTTTTAAGGCTAGTTTAGAGGGTCGAATACCGTTGGAAATCTGGGTGCGCAACGAGTTCATGAGCATTTCTCACAGCTAGAGTGTTCACAATCAAACTTTGTGGTTTCATCATGCAACACTCTTCCATTGACAAAAATCAAGAAAAGTGACAGAACCGTAAAGCTGCAAAAGAAACAGAGGTCATCACTCCACTTACAGAGCTGCCAAAGTTACCAGTCAGTGAACTTCCAGTTTAAATGTGCAGATATTTCCAGGATTGTTCAAGTTGTTGACAAGCAATGAACTGACAGTTGAGGCATGTGACGATCTCCAGACACAGAGACAATTGACAGCTAGTCGGAGGAGTTAATTACTCAAATTGATCAGGTGTGAACTGCCAGTTGGGACGTCCTACCTTCTCCAAAAATAGCATTTAAGACAAGTAGTTAACTTGACGCCTTTTACAAGTTAACTCCTTGTCCCACCTTTCATGCATGTCTATTTTTGGAGACAACTTTTGTACAATGGAGTTCTATTTAGTTTAGAATCAATTAACTAAAATAGCCTTTCCAGTTAACTGTTAGGTTACATTTGATTAGACATAGGAATAAATCTTGTTGATTGGCAAGAACTGAATGTCAACTCAACAAGATTTTAGGGTTCCCTACTCCTTTGAGCTTCTATAAATAAGAGCAACCTTTACTCATTATTTTTAAACTTTACTTCACGGTAGCAAAACGCTGAGTTGTTTGCTTGGAATTTGTTCGCTTAGTATATGTTCTTGAATTATACTTGTTATAGCAAAACGGTGAGTTGTTTGCTTGCATTCTTCTTGTTCACGTATTTTTGTTCAATATTTGTTAAGTGTATTTGGTTGATCGCATGTTGTGTGATTATCCTATTTCATGCAATTTTCTGTCCCAAAAGTGTAATCTTTGATTGAGGTTGAGATAATAAATTAGGAGAGCAATGAGCCTTTGATCCAAAATTCTCAAGATCTTTCATATTTGTTGTTTCAATAATCTTTGCTTCGATCTACACCTCAGAAAGAGCACCTCGCCTCCAAGGGAATTTAGAGATTAGGATTATCGTTTGATGTTGTTTCTAGTAATCTATATTTCAGCCTACACCTCAGAAAGAGCACCTCGCCTCCAAGGGAATCTTGAGATTTAGCTTACCATTTGATATTTACTTGCATAAACACTATTTCAAGATAAGTCTGAAAGAGCAATGAGCCTTCAGATGCATTCTGAGAGACAGTTTTTCTAATTGAATCCAACCATTCCCAATTGCTCCTAGATCCTCTCGCTTTGAATTACTTAAGGAGATAGGATAGTTATATTTTTAGCTTAGTTGTAGTTAAGATCTGCGAAACCAGAGAAAACCTTAGCTGCAACGCATTGTGCTTTATAACCTTGTGCTTTGCCGGAGTAAAAAGATAGGAAATTTAGTTTACTTTACTTTTTACACAAAAAGCAGCAAAAGAGGGAGCTTCCCCTCCTAATTTGAACAGTAGTTCATCTGTGCATAGTTGTTCATTTCCAATATGCACTCCAGAGGTGCAAATTGAAACCCCAACTAGGTTGATTGTTCCCTTTGTTAGAAGAGCACTTGTGTGCTTCTTGTCTTCAAGTTGTATGGGAATTCCTTGATGGAATGTCCCATCACTTGGCAAATGTTAGAGAACAATTTTTCCTAGCAGTTTGCTTTGGTGTGACCCTCAACCTTGCACTTGGTGCACCATAATTCCTTGCTTTCCTTTGTACATTCTTTTTGGGCTTTGAGCTCCTTCATCATTCTCATCATGTCTTTCCTTAAAGCTTGAACCATCTTTGATTCACTATCGCTGCTTTCGTTATCATTCGTCCTCCTCTTCCCTCAAGAAGATGTCTTATCTTCACATTCTATATCCATCACCTAATTGTAGGCATCGGGGTACAATGACAAAGGTACGAATTTCATTTTCTTCCTCCACGAAGGAATCAATCTTTCGATGAACCATCTCTTCAATCAATCGGCTGTCTGGTTTTCTAATTGTACTAGTAATTCTTTGAGTCTACGATTGTAGGCTCATACTTCTCGTGCTTTCCTTGTTTGTTATTGTATATCTCTGCCACAATTTCATTGTCATCTCTCAAGAGTTTGAACCCCTCTTGGAATGCTCTTTTAAATGCATCCCATATGTTTTTATGAACCGATGTCATTTCTGCCTGAAAGGCTTCACTTCTCTTCTGATGAGCATTGCAGGAGGCAATCCTTCTGGAATGAAGATCCTCAGGTTTTCATATATCCGTGCAAAGATACTCTTACAAAAGTTAGAATACGATGCAAATGGGAAAGCTGATACTCCTGAGGTATCAGTTCTATTGTAGTCCATCCTTGGAATGTTGATTTCTTCAAACCAGTCAATTGAGTTCCAAACTCGATTTCTATAATGCCATAGGTGATCTTTTCTGATCTGAAAATATCCTTTGACCGGCTCGTCGATCAGCTCTACATCACCTTTAACACATAGGAATTTGATTCCCATTTCTTTGGCATCTTTGAGGCCTTGCAAAAGCACCTCCTTTTCACCTTTAGTGAATTTCAATTGCACGGATGGGTGCAATTGTCCTTTAGGGGAGATGATCAATTCCCCTTCTTCTGAAATTGTATCTAAACAATCTCCATCCAACTATATTGTCCATGACTTTGTATCCTCTGTTGGTCTCTGTTCAGAACAAGCAATGTTTTGTTCTTCAATTTCTACTTCTGACAAAGTCACACAATTACCAGGATCCGTT
Organism: Sequoiadendron giganteum; assembly: GCA_007115665.2. Lineage (NCBI taxonomy): Eukaryota > Viridiplantae > Streptophyta > Pinopsida > Cupressales > Cupressaceae > Sequoiadendron > Sequoiadendron giganteum. The sequence goes on from CM021102.1 coordinate 270,569,666, forward strand.
TCAGGCTTTGCTTCTGCTAGAACAAATGACTTGAGCGCAGCCTGCTTCTTTATGACTTTGAGAATCTGATCTAGTTGTTCTGGATGGTCCTGAAGATATTCCAGTTGTGAGATTTATACCTTGGTCTTCATCATGGAAGCTACAATGTCAAAATTTGCTGAAGACGTCTCTTGAGCAACTGGCATAGTAATCTCTTGTGAAGATTTGACTTTAGAAGTGGGAAACACTTCTCTACCCTTCTCGTTTGATTCCCGCCTTTCTTCTTCTTCTTTATGTGCCTTGAAGCGTTGAGCACGTGTAGACACAGGAGGAGCGTACTGGCGGTATTCTTCTTCTTTTTCTTGATTTACGGGTTCTTCATCAAAGTATCCCACAGCGGAGTCGCCATTGAAGTTGTCTATTTGTGGTGAAACAACCTTCAAACTTGGTGTTGGTACAAAACTAGAACTAGGACCAGCTTCAGTGTATCCCATGATTTGGATCATTCTCAGATTCTCCGGACATGTGAATCCGGTATGTGCATCGGTGTCATGGAAACAACAAAATACTGCATGACGTGTAGCTTCAATCATTGGTCTTGGTGGAGATGTAGGCAACCGTGGCTGAAAATTGTCACTTTTTGGCTAGTACGGTTGCTGAATTGGAGATCTGATAGAACCTGTCTTCATCAGGCCAGAAGTGATCATATTGTCCTCCAACTTGATGGCATGTTCTTGCGCACTCTTCAACTCTGTCGCTTGTGCCGTCTTGAGAAAGAAGGCTATCTCTGATGGACGAGCATTTATGAAACAGCTTATCAAAATCTCTTGTGATGGATCAAGTGTAAAAGAAATTCTTGTAACAAGACGATTAAATCTTGCTACAAAATCCCTCGTGCATTGGTTGTGCTCCATCTTTGAACTTGTAAGTTGGACAAACAACAAGTGACTGTCTTCAGCGGGCTTGAATCTCGCCAAAAACTTCTCGCTCATAGTTTCCCAACTTGTGATACTGCCTGATGCCAGGTGATTGAACCAGTTGGCAGCATTTCCCACAAGAGTCTCGACAAAGAGACGCACCGCGATGTCCTCATGTGCCACGTGCAAGACGGCGCAAGCCGTTGTGAACGCAGAAAAATGATCCTCCGGGTGTTGAGTTCCATCGCCGTGAAACCGTGGAAAGCACTTCCTTGACCCTTTAGGTAACTCATGATTTACGTGAAAAGCCAAAGGTCCAATGTTATTACCCCAAGGTAATGGGGATGGATGTCTCCTGCCAGCATCATTGTTGTTATCATCCATTGCTTCAGTGTGGATCATGCAATTGGATGCCAGAGTGTCATTCCCGTGAAATAAAAGCGTTTAGCTTTTCTTGAATGTTTTCTTGCCTCGTGCCCCACGGTGGGCACCAGAAAACTGTTGGCGTAAGAACTAACACCTCTAGAATGTGAGTTTTTACGTACAGCTATGCACACTACGCAATGAGTGCTCTTCAAATTAGGAGGGGAAGCTCCCTTATTGTGCTAGAACGCATGAAATAGAAAACTAAACTAATGTCCTATCTTTTTGTCCTCAGCTGGTAGAGGCACAAGGTTAAGAAAACCTAGAATGTTGCAGCTAAGTATTTTCTGGTTTCGCAGATCATCTAACTACAACTAAGCTAACTTCTTTAAAATCTATCCAGTTTACTCACGAAAACAGAGTGTGAGGAAATGGAGCGGGAATGGTTTTTCTATACGATAAGCTGGGTACAGATTTGCAACATGAAGGCAAGGTGGGCACAACTATCTGCTCGGCTGAATAAGCTTATTATGACACACATCATACGATAGGCTTTAAGCACGAATTCTCAACATGAGGGCAAGGTGGGCACAACTATTTGCTTAATTCGAATAGGCCTATTGATAACAAAACACAAAAGATAGCCAACTAGGACAGCAAATTGCATAGGCGAGACACGCGTACAATTTACGATCAAACTAGCCACTATGTCTAGCTAAGGCAAGCATTCATTATAATAATTGCATGGAACTCGAGTGGCATAACAATTCATTATCAAAACAAATACTCTAGAATAGATCCAACAAAGACAATATTACAGGCAAGGTAGGCGCAGCATATATTAATCTCCTGTAAAAGCTCCTTGAACAGATACAATAATAGCAATACTACAGGCAAGGTAGGCGCAGCATGTATGCTATCAAGCAAAAGTTCTAATTTACAAGGGTGATCCAATCTTGAGAATAGGCATGTTGCCGAGAACGCAGCAATTCTCTATCACCAAGAAAAGCCCATTACAAATGAGCTAAAAGCTCTTATTTATAGACTTCAAGGTGTAGGCAACCCTAAAATCACCTTGAGTCAACTACAATCTTGCAAGACATGCAAGATCTTATTCCTAAACCCTAATTGAATGAAACTATATAGTTAACTGGGAAACTATCATCAGTTAACTGAAACATCTACTTTAAATGGACAAGGTGCAACATGCACATCCTTATTGAAAGCAAGTTAAATGGAATGCTATCATCAGTTAATTGAAAGATCTAATCTAAGCTCCAAGTGTTTGTAGATGTTTCCAAGAAAGACACGGCATGCAATGTGTAACAACCAGTTAACACGGAAAGAAGCCTCGAGTTTAACTCTTGTGTCTAATGTCTATCTTGGAAAAGGTGGGACGCCTTGAACTGAAGTTCACTGACCCTGATCTCGAGCAAGTAACCCCTCCACGAGGTTAGTGACTGCATCACCATCTAGAGGTCATCACATGTCTCAACTGTCAATTCACTGCTAGTCAGCAACTCAAGCAAAACCGAAAACCTCTGCATACTTAAACTGGCCCTTCACTAGCTGGTAACTCTAGCGGCTCTGTAAACTGAAGTGATGGCCACTATTTCTTCTGCAACTTGACGCTTCTCACATTTTTCATGCTTTTCTTTATGGAAGAGTGTTGCATGATGAAACTGTGAACTCTTTGGTTGCGAGAAATGCAAATGAACTTGCTGCATACACAGAAACCCAACGATATCAACCCTCTAAAGTGGCCTTGGAAGACAATCAGCTATACGAGGCATGAAACCATGTGAACTTGAGTGACTACGCTTGTCAACCTTTCCGATGCGCTTGATACAAATCAATGTCAGCTTTTCTGATGAAATCATGAATTAAGACTGACTTGGTCTTGAATTTGATCTGCATGAACTGCATCCGGAAAAAACTCGCCTGTTGACTGTGAACATGGCTACGTTCTGACAACTTCTCTAGAAAACCAAAAATCACTCCAGATAAGGCTAAAAATATCCTGTCGAAGGGCAATTTTCACGAAAAATTCTAAGATGTGGGTTTTGTGCATAATCAAATTCTAAGATGACCCACAATGTTAGAAATTTGGAAAAATGTGATTTAGGCCTACATGCAAAAGGTTTTCAGTTGAGATCTGAACTGGCATTTAAGGGCATTGGGGCAATTTTTTTCGTTAAAATCTGGAACATGGGTTTTGTGTAGAAATGAATCCTAAAACAACCCAGATCAACAGACTTGCGAAAAAACGTGATTTAGGCCCACATGCAAAGAGAATTCTGGAAAAAAGCACAGTGCTCTAAAAAAGAGACAGCGGGGCAATTTTCACAAAATAATCTAAGACATGGGTATTGTTGTTGATGCTGAAATACTCGAACCCAGATGATGCTTTTCTGAAAAATTTGCCATTTTCTTTGACATGTGAAAAAAACCTAAGACGAGAATAGAGGAAATAAGACAGAAGAATAGAAGTTTTATTTGTTTGTTTTCTCTCTTCTTCTGTAAAAATTCGCCTATGCTTGAAGTAGAACTGATAAAACCTGCATGCAAATGGAAAACGAAGTCTGAAATAATCTTCTCTTGAACAATCTGAATCTGTAGCTACGAAGAACACTGAAATCTGACACCTGTAGCACCTGCAGATAAAATCTTATGCTCAAGAAAAGATATTTCTTGTCAATTCTGATGAAGAATAATGGACGCCATTAGCAAAATATATATAAAAATATCTTCTAAGGCATGTGAAATGCATGCTAAGCATTGGAAATGGCGCTTGAAGTACAACTGGTGCTTCAAAACTCACACATGGCCTATATTTGGCTTCAAACTCAGTTAACTGGATGTACCATAAACCCTAATTAGGACGCCACTTTGAAAAATCCAGTTAACTAATACATGCAAACTAATTTTAGCCAGTTATGACCAAAAATAGATTTATCAGAAATAGACTTGAAAAGAGTTCAACTGAAGATCTAAATTTAGTAAATTGAAAACTCCTCCCATGCACACTTCTATTTTTGAAATTTAAAAAGTCAACCTTTGACTTTTAGGCGTCCTTCCATAGACATTTTCTGAAAATCTGAATCTAGAAACCTCAAATGAAGCTCACGTTCGATCACTGATTCTGATTGACTGCCGTGTCAGATCAACTGGCTGACAGTTCCATCGAAGAGCAGGACCAAATCTGACAAGAAGATTCCTTGAGGCGATAATCCAAAATTCATAAATCTGAGGCTTCAAAAAGATGGGCGCCCCTAGCCTCCAGGGGCGCTTTTGACCTCAGTGTTAGAATATTTTCAGGCATTTTCATTATTTTCACTAATAATCTTGACCATATTTCACTTGACGTTTCCCGACACTTGGCAAAATTTCAAAACATGCTGACTGACTCGCTGCGGAGCAGGCTAAGTTCTGAGCAAAGGCTCCTGGAGAGCATTTCATGTAAAAATATCATCTAACCATCCTAAATCATGGGCGCCCTTGGCCTCCAGGGGCGCTTTTCCCAACCAATGTCAGCCATTACTGTAACTAACCAAGAACTACTAAACTTCCAGCTGCAGACTGCCAAGACATCTTCTGACCCGGCTGAGACAGGCAACGGAAAGCTGGAGCTAACACGAACGAGATGAGTATCTGAAATCATCAAACAGATTCCATTAAAGGTCTTAAAACCTTGGGCGCCCCTGACCTCCAGGGGCGCTTTTGTCCTTTCTGAACAGTTCCTGATCAAGTCTGAAACCTCAAATCTGACCACTGATGATGGCAACACAGCAACTTAGATTCACCTGCTGATAGATGCGTCGCGGAGCTAGACCAAAAATGGAAACAAACTTCCTGGGTGTCACTTGATCAAAAGACTTTATCTGAAGTCTCAAAAAGATGGACCTCAGTGTTAATCACTTTTGTATTTTCCTCGTTTTGTATTGAAACTCCGATTTCAAGCGATTTATTTCTCCATTGGACTGGTTGGCTGGCTCATTGCGAAGCTATCAGGAATCTGGAGAAGTCATCTTGGTAGAGACAAATCACAAAAAGTTGAATAAAGCTTCCAGAATGATGGGCGCCTCTAGCTCATAGTGGCGCTTTTTCAATCTAGACTTAGTCAATTTTACAGTATTTTACCTCGTTGAAAATCTCCTCCGAGACGAAGTAACTTTTTGGTCGAAACTTGCCATAGAAACATTACCAAAGCATTTTAAGCTTAGCTATCGACACTTGGTACCTGACCATCTGCCAATAATGAATTTAGAACACCTAACTTCTCATTTGAAAAAACGAAAACTACCCACCAGGCTTAAACTGAGTCTTAACTGAAATTGACTTCACCACTGTGATAGTGAAGCAAAATAAACCAATCAAAAAAAAATTTAGTCAATTCTGACAAGTTTCAATTTTTTAGGGTTTTGACCTAAAAATAGGATTTTGAAACCCTAATTTTCAATTTTTTCAAATTTTGCCAATATCTCCATGGCATGACATTGACTCAAAGCCCATACTTTATTTGCCCAAAAATTGAGTTTTGACCCCACTTTTACAAGGTTTAGACCATTTTAAGCAAAATGCCTTAATGAAGCAAAAAATTTGGTTTGGGTACAACATATTTACTATTAGTCTATTATTATATTTATTATATATACTATTATTATATTTATTTAATATATGTATTATAAATTATATTTATTTAAAATATAGTATTATTGTATTTATTATTAATATATACACTATAAATTATATTTATTATTAAGATATGCAATGATAATATAAATATATGTATAAAAATAGTATTTTCTTCAATATATTATATTTTAATACTTTTTTAAGTCGCCGAGTATTTGCCGAGTATTTGCTGAATATTTCCCGAGTATTTGCCGAGTCAAAAATTTTGGCCTTGTCGAGTACTCTCTAATTCCAAGTATGTAAACTATGCCCTACACTCTTGAACACATTGCAATCCTTCACTCCCTCTTCAACGTTCATCACCCTCAACTTGCCTTTGGGGTCCTTTCAACGCCCCTTCATCCTAGCGTTATCAACTCCGATCTTCCAATGTTTGATTATTTTGTCAATGTCAAGTCTTCAATCTGGTGTATGGTCTCTATCAAACCATCGGTAGGTTCTCTCTAGGCTTTCCCTTTGGCCAATTTTATCGGTACGGACTATTCTTTGACGATTGGGTCGGCGGTTTCTTCCTTGTCTTCCCTTTTGCCTAACAATGAACCTTCTTTGTCACCCGGTGATGACCTTTCTTTGTTCAACAATTATGGTCTGCATGGTTCTCTAGCGGGATTAGTGTTTTCTTCTTCACTTTCCCCTTCGTCTGACATTGAAGATACGAAAAACTCACTAGCTTGGTCGACGAGGTCAATGTATGTGTCATCGGGAAGTGGTAAGTGTCGGGCTATTTCTACCCACTCTCCCTTTGTACGTTCTCTTGTCATGAAAGTTCTATTTCTCTCCCAACTACAGCTTCTACTTACGCTTTGGCTTCAACTTTTTCTCTTGGGTGGACTCAGAATTTCTTTGAGAAATCCTTCGCCTTCTTCGACTTTACCCCTCGGTTGTCATCATCATTCTCTTTGTTCTTTTATCCTTAAGGATCTTCTGACTATTTGGTCTATTGATTCGTGACCTCTTTGTATTAATTTCTCATTTTTATTCAAGGTTAAGGGCATTAATTCTTTGGTGTACGTCGACAGTTAGTATTACGTTCTTCCCTTTTTTTCCATTCTTCGTACCATTTTAGTTTCTATTGTCTACATTGTTCTCAATCTCTCTCAACTTGAAGATCTTGCAAAATGATGAATTGGCGTGCAATAAGTCCCTCCATACATGTTCTTTTAACGAAATGTCCCATAGGTTTACCAAGTCTTCTATCAACTCGTCTTCCCTTTCGCCATTTTCTTGCATAGGTTCTTCGACTAATTGTCCCATTGCATCGCCATGATTCTTATTTGTGAATTATACTTTACCAAGGTTTGTATCGGCAATGGTGCCAAATGTTTACTCTGTAATTCTACATGAATGACTAACAAAGAGTAAACGAAAATACATAACAAAATATAACATAATATATCAATTACTCATAACAATGCTCAAAAGATATTTCGTGTATTCATTCATTCATCAAATATGCAATAGTCACAGGATACATATGCATGCAGTCCCTGACTACAGGTACAATAAGAGAATATATAGCAAGTCGACGTTGGTTGAGAATGCCAACTGTCAGTAACTACCAATTTTTTTCATTGTCTTTTATGAACTAAACAACATTTTGAGGATTCACTTCTTCAACAGATTTCATAAAAATATTAGCAATAAATGTATCATCCTTCACCTCCCCTTCACAATCCATTGCCTTTAAAAACATTGCTCCTTTAGGGGACACTACATTAACATTGATGAATGGTTGACTTTTGCATCTTTCTATCATCAAAAATGGACACCCCTATCTTAGCCCAAAAATCCCTTATGAGCTTCAAAGACTCCTCTACAAGTTTCACCTCCTCCAATAAGGTGATATGCACCATCTCAGAACTTGGGCCCTTGTACCCTTTAGAAGCCTTATTAATTGCTTGCATCATTTGTTGCCAACACAGTGAGCAAACAACATTGAAATCCAATCTATTTGCATAGACACATCTCACAATGTGTTGATCAACAATCTCTCAAGATTAATTGTGAAACATCATTTCCAATGGTTTCTTTGATCTCTTGCATGTAAATGTTGTGGTTGTTCTTCAATGTGGCCAAAAATGGGTAGCTCTCTACAAGTTAAAAATTAGATGGTGGTGGAGAGGGATTCATTTCTCAAGATCCTTTCTTTATCAAAAGATGATTTGATTTACAATTTGCTGCTTGATCTGCTTTTTCCTTTTCATTAATATATGCTATGACTTGCTTTAATGGAATGGGTCCATTATTTTTTACTAGGAAAGCTTTGATGCCCATCCCAAGGATGCCACACAAATGTTCTTTATCTCAACAATATGATTTTGAATAAATGTCACACCCATTGCAAATCCAAATATAACCCCATCCAAAACCTACAGGTACTATATCAACATAATTCCAAGGGGAAGAATCTGGGTTTGTTTTGAAATAGGGTCGACCCACAAAGCTTGAACTAGTTGCCATTGTAATCCCTGTGGCAACAAGCTCGATAAAAAATGCATTTGAAATTAAATGGAAACAAAAATATTATATAGAACCTAACCAAATTTTAAAAAATTAAGTTTATACCATAGATTCATAGAAAAAGTAAAAAACAAGAATTTCAAATGAAACAAAAAAACCTACCTCTTTTGCAAAAATATTTCTCTTTGATCTCCTTTCTAGAAAATGGGATCTTACACACATGTAGGAGTAGCAAATCAATCACTTTGGAACCTTCACTAATTAATTTTCAAATCTATTCATGCAATGGCAAGCAAGAATGAATGAATTTTGTGTTTTGCATTCACAATGAGATAAACTACTTTATTGTTGTCTTTCAAATGCCTTAGAATTAACTTTTTATTATGTAACCCAAGGACATGTGCCTAAAAAAATGTATCCTTACCGACACAAGCAATTCAAGATTAAAGTAAGGCACAGAGTATATTGCACATTATTTACATGACTTGCTCTTTTCATGGTTATATACAACAATGACAAATCACATAGTGACAAAACTTCGCTTTATAGAGAAATCTCATATTATACATGATGATAAAGCTGCGGACACTTTTTTACACTATAAGTGAACCACAATTCATAAACCATGTGCAAATCCATGCAATTGCAATTAACTAATCCACACATTTGAATGTACTTATGTGCTGTTGTGCCTATGCATTGAATGACTTAGCTAATTACCTCTCGCATAAATCAAATAGAAGAGTCCTGAAGCATTTGATTTATCATTCGTGATTACTGAATCAGAAAAATGCAAATAACAACGTATTTTGTAACATTTTGATTTTCCTCAAATGAAGTCAAAATTTTCCCCTCAGCAGTATTCAAGAAAGATTTAATTTGATTGAGAAGCTCTTCTATAGATAGGATTTCTGATTAACTTGTATCCAGCACACTTGGTTGGAAAAACATATAGCTTGAAGAAGTACATCAATAGTGTTGCCTATTGGGAAATGAAGTGGAATATCCTACATTGAAATCCCTTTGAGTTCTATGGCTTCTCGTTTTAGTCTTATCACTGGGTTGCAATTTGTTTGTGATAGAATTATTAAATAGAATTTTAGTTGGTTGGTTTGTGATTCTCTTGGGCAAAATTTCATTCTGCATTTCTGTTGGAAGTTTAACATACTTGAGAAATGCCTATCTTTGCTTCTTTGTAGTTTCAAGTTTTAATTGTTTCTCTATGGAATATGCAGAAGATGCATGTTAGATGACTCAAAGAAAGCCCCCCACACTCAATTCAAGAAAACATGCTTCTGCAAATCCTGTGATCATCGACAAAATATTACTTAGCTTCAATCAGTTTGTGATGAATCTGAATCTGAGTCTGAGTGATTTTAAAATTTTAATATTAATTTTGATGTGATAATCTTTCCCTTGACAATGTCTAGTGAGTGGAAATGTTGGATACAATGCATTTCTTGCTTTATCTGAAAACCATTTTAAAGACAAAAAAATCCCCTTCTTCATAATGTTATTAAATCTTTCTCAAGAACAATCTGTTTCAATTAAAATTTGTGCACCATGGACCTATAACGTCATCTGATTAGTGGGTTACAAAGCTAGAAAAACTAGCAAATTTGTGGCAATGAAAACTGGATTATCTTTTCATCTAAGTCTCCTTTCTCCCTTCTCTAATTAGTTCTTTTCTTCCTTGGTACAGATATCATTACTTGTAGTCCATTTTCCTTATGGTTTGATAATGCTTCTTCAATTCATATTTCCTTTGGTGCCCTGATCATGACTGTCTTCTTGGTTGTACTTGTCATCTACCTAGTCCTTTCAACAAGCTGAAAAATGGATGCTATCTTCTGGTTTTGGTCGTAGATGATGAAAGATGGCTTTTGCATGAAATTTTATTGTAAAAATAGTATAACTATTAAGGCTATAAATCTAAAGCAACATCTAGCTTCATTGAGAGATACATAATTATTAACTGCTGTAAATACAGATTGCTGCACATTTCAAACAAAAATTCTTAGTGAACTCTGAATATGGCATTCTTTATTATTATAGTTTTTTTATGCTTTTGATATATCAGAGGCACAATAACAAAACTCCAGCTTTGACATCTGCAGGTTGAAATTAAAAAAGATGAGAAGCAGAATGAGATCCGTATTTTTTCTGATGCAGGAAGACTTTTGAGGCCCCTTTTAATTGTGAAAAATCAAAGGCTATGCATATCTAAACAGCAAGTTGAAAATTTTAAGAAAAGTTGCAACCCTTTCAAGTATCTCATGAAAAAGGCCATCGTAGAAATATTAGGAGTTGAAGAGGAAGAAGATGCTCAAATTGCTTGTGGGATTGACATTTTACTGATGGCTGAAAAGAACCCAAACTATCAGCAATTTACTCATTGTGAGTTAGATCCATCTTTTTTATTGAGTCTCAATGCTAGCATCATCCCCTTTGCCAACCGCAATCTTGCAACTAGAACACTTCTCCAATCAGAAAAACACTCAAGGCAAGCGATAGGTTATTATGCAACAAATTCCCGTACAAGGTGTGACACAACATCTCATCAATTATTTTATCCGCAAAGACCTTTGTTTAAGACTATGTCTTCTGAGTGCCTCAAGAAGGTGGAGCTCTATAATGGTCAAAATGCTGTTGTTGCAGTCAACGTTCATTATGGATACAACCAGGAAGACTCATTGGTTATAAATCATGCTTCAATAGATCGTGGGCTATTCCGAACCATGCATTTTCACACATTCACATCAGAGACAGACCATAATAATAATGACTCTAAAATTTCATCTAGGCCAGAAGTAGATTTTGGAAAGCCAAACACAGAAAAGCTCAGGGTAGATAAGCTTGATGAGGATGGACTACCTTATATTGCCTCAGACCTTTATAGTGGTGACATTTTAATTGGAAAGGTGGATCCACAGTCATCTGATTCAAATTTCAGCCTCAAGTTGAAACATACAGAGAAGGGGAGGGTTGATCAGGTTGTAGTGGCAATCAATGATGATGGCAGAAAATTTGCAAGAGTAAGATTAAGAGAAGTAAGATGTCCATCACTTGGAGATAAGTTTTCCAGCATGCATGGTCAAAAAGGAGTTGTGGGGTTTATAGAAGAGCAAGAAAATATGCCTTTCACAAAAGAAGGAATTGTTCCAGATCTTATCATCAATCCACATGCTTTTCCATCTAGACAAACTCCAGGGCAACTTTTTGAATCTTCCCTCTCGAAAGTTATTTCTTCAAGTGGTGTGGTTGGTGATGCTACACCTTTTAAACCTATGACGATTGAGTATATCACTGAACAGCTTCACAGGTTAGTTTTCAAATTAGTTATCATTTGGGAATTTAGAAAAGTTATTGGTTGAACTTTTTTACATAATCCTGTACTGAATAATCAAGGAACTGAAATTTTGAGGATTTACTTTTAGAAATGACATATTTGCCTTTATATTTTGTATTTAAGGTGTGGTTACGAACAGTGGGGTAAAGAGCAGATGTATAATGGACGGACAGGAAGTAAAATGCGATCAAAGATTTTCATTGGTCCCACATACTACCAGAGGCTTGTACATATGGCAGAAGACAAATTAAAATATCGTAATCAAGGCCCCGTGCACCCTTTAACTCGACAGCCTGTTGCAGACCGAAAACGACATGGAGGTGTTAAATTTGGAGAGATGGAGCGTGATTGCATGCTAGCACATGGGGCAACTGCCAATATTTTGGAAAGACTATTTTATTTAAGTGATTCCTCGAGAATGCACATCTGTAGCCAGTGTCATATGGTTGCAGCAGTGATTCTTAGAGAGGGCATAAGAGGACCATACTGTCCTTTCTGTAAAACTGCAAAACATGTTGTAAAAGTAGATGTTCCTTATGCCTGCAAATTGCTCTATCAGGAATTGTTCAGTATGGGTATATGTCTAAAGTTTTCAACTGTATTGTGTTGACTCGGCATTTCAGTCAGTTTTATACAACTTAGACATCAAATATATCAGTACTAGTCTAAATTTGCGATACATAACACTTCAAAAGAACATTTTATAAACTTTGATAAGTGCCTAACGGTATCAAGTGGAGTCAAGAAAAAATCATTTTGATTTACCTTTAATCCTAGTATGTCTTATACTGACGCAGAAAAAAAATTACACTTAGCATAGACACTTAGATGAAATTTTGATTGTTATGATGAAAATGTGAAATGCATGTAAGTATTGATCGTAGGTTCTAATGGCTAATATTATTTGTGATATTAATTTATGAAATGGTAGCTCATTTAAAAGAGGATAAAGTTAGATGATGAGCTTTTTCCCTGATGCTTTTGAAATTTTTGTGGGTACTGTTTCAGATTCTCAGGTCTATGATTGAAATGTAATGTGAGTTTCTGGTCATTACTATAAAATTGATTGTATAGTACTTGTGGGTTTCTGACGTATGTTTGGAAAGTAATCTTATTTTGGAAAGCATTGGCAGCACTTTATTTCCTTATGTAAAAACTCTTTTAGAGGTGAATATGCATTTTTGTTGCTTGCAACTAGTGTTCTAAACCATAACAACTCTTTGAATTTCACTAAGACTGATTGTACACATTATGCATGCATTTTGGTGTTCTCCAGTTTCTGTTTACCATCGTTTTTGTAGTTTCCTTTGTACAAGCATTTGGAAACATAGATGTTAGTATATAGGAGACATCAACTCAGTGAAACTGACCTCTTGTACTCACGATCAGAAAACTAGAAATTGTTTTTAGACTAGCAATTGCACCTTGAGGTGCAATGAGGACCCTGAGAAGGGACTCATAAGTTAAGGTAACGCCCAAAATATCAACTCATATATATCTTAAGTCAACAAGGTTCTAAATTGAAGTCCATTCACACATCATGGACTTCTCCTTGCCTCTTTCTTTACAATTTTAAAATTAGCTGGCCATACAATTTCTTAGTCTCCTGATAATGAAAATATGTAAAATTTGCAAATTAGGAAGATACCATTAAATATCAATACATAGACCAAAAAGTAGAGAAAATCAAATTTGTATATTAGTATTGAGTCATTATAGATGGCTATTCAATCGAGAGGAATGAATAAGAGTGCAGTTACAGTTATCAAATTGCTTACATCAAAAGATCAATGTGTATTATTCTTGATTTTCTTTAGATGTTGATAAGGAAGATTCATTTTATACAGCTTAAGTCATAACCATAGTGGTTGTTCAACAATATGACTGTCATGTTGACTCTTTGTGATCAACATTGTAGCTATGACTATAGAGAGCTCAAGGATGATTTTACAATTGAAGGACAAAGTGTGGAGGATTTTGAGGATAATGTGTTGTACAAGTATATTGCAATTGTGAAAGAGGTTGAAGTGTTAATGAATTGTATTTGATAAGTAATATATAATGTTTATTAAAATATATACCTAAAATATGACTATTAAGGTGTGTTTAATATAGTTATGAGTGTGTATATTCTATGTGACTTTGGATAGACGGTGTTGTAAAGCCTTAGTGAAATTAAATAGAACAGAAAATAGCAATAGTATGCACCATACATAAACCCAACATGGGAAAAACTAATACAAATATTTAGACTAATTACTACTGTTGAAAGGGTGAAAGGTGCTTTCCTTGAACACTCGCCCTTAATTTTACATTGTTTTGCATGGGTATCTCAAGTAGATGGTCCTAGCACATGATTTTAACTAATATGACATTCTCATTGACCTCAAGTTTCCATTGACTCTAAAAACAAAACCTAACCTCTACTTAGATTATTCACAAATTATAAATTATTCTATCTCTTTTCAAGCTGAAATTGCAAGTACAAATTTGACCTAGGTGAGTTATGCAATGCAAAGTTCACCTAAATGTCCAAAATTGAAATTTCACCATGGACCCAAGCCAACTTAATGTTGAATAGCTATTATGTGCCAACTCACACAAACACTTTCAAATTGTGTGCCTAGGTCATGTATAAAAGGAAATCGCCACTAGGTCATTATGTAGGAAGAAGAATCATTAGCATCATTGAGAATCACTCCCTCCCTTTTGGAGTCACTGACTACTAGTATTTTTCCTCTTATAATCACCCATAAATTTTCCTTACAATGTTCTAAATTGGCTCTTTGTCAATATGTTCCAAAACATATATTCACATTAGGTCTTTACATCACCCTTTAAACTTTTGTCCAAGCTCCAAATTATCTATATGTAAGGTTGAAAATTGCATATTTTCACTTTTCATCTTACATTTTTGTATTCATTTTGGTTTCCACTCCTATAATCATATTTTGCATATCATTTAGTCCATTTGTTGGATAGAACCTATCATTGATGTACAATGCACGCATGATCAAACCTTAATTTGTGTCCTTACCTTAACCAAAAACTAGGAGGTTTGGGAATTGAAGGGCACCAATGCTCCCAAACATTGGTGTCCAAGTGCAAATTTCCTTAATGCATTTTTTAAAGGTACCTCATTGAGATCATCTTAAAAGCTAACTATCACTCTTATTTTGAAGGGTCCACTCTCTCTCCACTTTTTGTCTACACTATTGTTTTGTAAGTTCAAATTTTTCTATGGATTCTTCTGCAAGTGTGTTTTAGAGATCTCATGTAGCCTCTCACAAACTATTCATAGTTATAACCTTCCATCCATTCCTCCATTTTGTTAATCTTGAGTCCACACCACTTTTTTCACTCTTTCCACCCCCTTCTTATTACCTTAGTTAGGTATCCCTCCATTGATATCCCTAAAACCCTAGCTTTAAAATCTTCACTTTCATTCCTCATAATTGCAAATCAGTCCCTTGAATTTCAATTTGAGCCTCCTCCTTTGTGTATTGTGATTATTTTATGTAATGTCCCCTTCTCAGTAGTAGTCAATTCCGATGCTCGTCGGCCTATCCCCAATGCCCATAGGCCTGCCGAAAGTGAAATTAGGGTTTCCAACTGCTTAGAGGTTTCTTTTGTGTTTTCAGGGGTTTGCATGTAGTTGTTTTGCAGAGTGGTTTTTGGGTTTTTCTGATTTTTCAGAAAGCTTCAGAAAGGTGTGACATGCATTTGCATTAGAAGTCTTTTCCGGACTTTCTATTTTTAGTAAGTTACAATGACTGCTCGGATTGTGTTTAAAATGAGTTTGGAGTCATTTACAATTTTTAGCAATATGCTATTTTTAGTAAGTACTATTTATGGCAGTGCTATGTTTGGCAGCGGTCCAATAGTTCAGTGCAGTTTCTATTTTGGGCATAACATAATTGGTATTTTGGCCTTATGCACTTTTGGGCTCATTTTGGCAAAATAAATCATTTAAGTCGTTCTAATATTTTAATATCATTTTGGGCCCCTTGGCCTTGTTGAATGACTTCATGTTGTTTTTAAAAGCGGCCTTGGAGTGGGATGCCACACTTGAGACATTTTAATGTTTTAAAATGTAATGCTATTTTGACTAAGGTAGGATAATGCATGCCTATATTCTAATTTAATGGAATAAAAGGTAGTTACATACGTTTATATTCATATTAATAATTATTAATTTTATTTTAATTATACTATATAAAAATCAATTATCTTATATAAAAATAATTATATAATAAAATTTTAAATATTATAAATATCAAACAAAATAAAAATCAAATCAAATGATAGTATAATATAATTAGAAGAAAAAAATGATAATTATATAAATATAAAATTTATATAATAATATATATAATATAATATTTAAATTTATTATATTATATTAAATAATATTTATTCATTATATAGTATAAATTTAAATAATAACTTTTAAATTATTTTATATTAAATAACATATAAATGAAATGAAATGATTATATAATATAATTAT
Organism: Sequoiadendron giganteum; assembly: GCA_007115665.2. Taxonomy (NCBI): domain Eukaryota; kingdom Viridiplantae; phylum Streptophyta; class Pinopsida; order Cupressales; family Cupressaceae; genus Sequoiadendron; species Sequoiadendron giganteum. The sequence continues at coordinate 270,585,939 of CM021102.1, forward strand.
ACAAAGAATTAAATAATAACTATTTAAACATAAAATTTATATAATAGTTTTGTTAAATAATAATATGTATAATATAATTTATATGAAATAAAAAAAAATGTATTAATTGTCATTAAATTATTTGAACATTAATAGTAATAATAATAGAAACTTGGTTCATAATAATTACAATATATGAATTTAAATTTATAATATTATTATTTAATTTATTATTAGACTATCTTGTTCCTCCTCCATTTCATCATTACATTCAATTTCATTTATATTATTTATACTAGAAAAAAAAAAGTTTTACTATCTTTTTATTTTTTCTTATATTTCTAATTATCTAATTGTATTAATGAATCTATCTAAATAGATATTTCAAATAGACATATCAAAATATTATGAATATACATATTTAAAACACAACAAAATAAAAATATAAACCGATAATATTTAATATTACAAAAATAATAAATTTTAAAAAATAAAATTAAAAATTACATAAAAATAAAATCAAAACCATTGATAATAATTAAATCTTTAAATAAAATACTTTTATTTATTGAAACGTTTGGAAGCTTGCAGAGAAGCATATCAACAATACCTACAATCACTGTCCAATTCATAAAATATAATTTTCTTGCCTCGCCATCCCATTTGTTTATCTTCTATCCTTATCATCTATGGCTTCAAACACTATAACCCTTCAAAAAGATCCTAGATTTACACATATACGTCTGTCTGCAATATCGTTTTTTATATCACGGAGTAAAGAAAGCTTACATTTATAACAGGAGGTGGGGCTAACGTCTTAAGTGGATTTGTGGTTGCAAGTAATTTTTGGTGAACAATCAAAGGTCGTTAATCTTTTTCAACTTTCTTAAAAATAGGAAAATTAATTGTTCAATTTTCTAAAAAATAGGCAAAATAATAATTAACTTTTATTTTTATTAAAAAAATTTCAATAACACACAAAACTTTTAAACCAATCATATTTATGAAAACTAATTTTTATAATTTATAAAATTAAATATTTTGCAAATTCATTTTATAAAATTGATTTTTTTATTTTTTTTTTAAATTACTGTTTTTGATTGGTTAAAAGTTAACTTATTAATAACTAATTAACTAAGAAAAACAAAACTCATTGCAATAGTATTGTCTAAGACAAGTACTAATAATAATAAATAAATAAATAAAAATATCATTTTAGTAAATAAAATTTGTGACTCCACATTCTAAGCTTAGTGTGTCAAATAGTGAGTGAATTAAATTAAGAATTTAATAATTGGATTACTTTTTCGTATAATAGATATGTAAAATTAAATAAAGTATTTAATATAAAAATAATCACTTAAATTTAAATTGAAAATTTATCTTAATGGATAAACATTAGTCTTAAAAGAAATTTAATAGTATTTCCAATATTTTAATGAGGTAAAACCTGGATTTCAATATGAATCTTGAATCCATTGTGAGGTTAACTCAAATGAGAATGGCTAAATATAACCAATGGATAGACTTTTTGTTTATCACTTAATTCTTAGTTTTGAGGCAATATTAATGCTAAGTTGAGGTGTTGGAATATAAATGCTTTGTTATTAGTGTTATAATGTTGGAGTTAACTTTTAGTTGTATTTCTCACTTGAAGGTTGAGTAATATTTCTTATTTAACATTGTGTTGCTTATCTCAATAATTAAGTCTTATTTTGCAATGTTATGTTCCTAGAAGAACGGATTGTGGTTTGGAAAGATGGAAAGATGTTGTTCGTAGTTCTTTAATCTAAAGGAATAAAGTTTGCCTAGTTAGAATGATGAGATGATATCATAAACGTGATGTCATCAATTTTAAATTAACTCTGGAACTCATATTTGTATTAGTAGTGGTCGCAAGTTAAAAAAAATTGGTAGTTGGGTTTGTTTAAATCTGGGAAAATTTTAGGGCATGACACTTGGTTATATCACGAGGTTATGAATGCATAGAAGGACTAAATCTATTCCTATACTATTGATTTGTGTTGTTTGACGGATGATTTGAGATTGGTCAAGTGGACTAAAGACCGATGCCTCTCCAATGGGTTACAGAGTCATAGGTAATAAGAAAGAAAACCATGAAATGAAACATAGAATAATTGATCTAGGCACATATGCCATCAAAGCACAAACATTATATAGAGAGCATACTTAGTAATCCAAACTGAACTGCATAAATCCATATGTAACAAAAAAATGACTATTACAAAGCTTGTAATACATTAGATTATCAAATTTTCATTACATCTGTGCCAACAAATGTGGCAAGGAAAAACCTTCACAACTGTCAAATATTTTCTAAGAGAAATACAAATGGCAATGGAGACATTAATTGTATAACATTTGTACATGTATTTTACTCTTTGCATGCTCCATGAATTCATAAGCCTTATGCAATCAGACTAAGTGTGAGTTGAAATCTTAGATAATCCTCAGCACTTGCATCGCCTCCAATAGCCACCAAAAGAACCAACCTCCTTCAAAATGACATAAAAAAATGTTACATATATTACAAGGGAGAAACCCTAAATTTTTGCATTGTTCATCATTCAAAATTCATGGCCCAAGTTGAATCCCACCCAAAATGGGTGCTTCAGATGGAAAGGAATGATATGCAATAACTTTGGTGGTTGTGTAAAGCAACACCATGAATTTTTGTGTAGTGTCCCTTGCCAATTTAAATGGAAATTTTCAATTTGTGTTGTTTGACATTTTGTCAAACACTTTGCATGTCGTAATGTTCCTTTCCAGGAGGAGTAGAAATATTTTTATTGATGGACCCAATTGAGAGATATGGTATTTACTAAAATTTCATAGCAGCAATGACTTATAATTGATTACATTCAAGTACATGAAAGCATAACATTGATAAGCGAATCCTATGATAATTTTGGACATAAATATGACTATTTGGTTGGCACACCAATGTTTAGAAATTTATATTAGAATGTTGCAAGTTCAAGAACATGAACCTAGCTAGAAATGATTGAACAACATACCATCTTAAGAACGTTTTGGATGTCTCAATGCTCATATACAGGATTGTCATGAACTCTCCAAATAGTAAATAACTTCAAGACTTATTTTAGACTTTTACATTTACTTCTGAGATGATATTACAGACCTCTCTTTCAACTCAGTAAATTAATAGCAGTCCCTTATAGAAATTTTGAGCATGTATAATAGCTAGAGATACAAGTCTAAGCACTCAGAAATATAATAACAACATGAAGTTTCAACTTAACACAATGCTTTCTGAGTTGTTCATGCATTTATACAATCAAATTTCCACTTACAAATGACTCAAAAATGCATAGAAATACATGGACTGATAGTCAACAGAGGATTAAGAGATAGAATGATATCTTTCAGACCTAAAATAGCTTGCCAAGACTGGGAATTGTTGGTGATGACATTGCTCACATCACTATTTTCAATACTGTAGAGTCACTATAGCAACGGGTTAAATCTCAATTCAAACCCTCTTCCTAAATCTGAACGATGATCTCAAATTCATCCTTTAGAAGCCTTCACAATAAAATAAAATAATAAATCAGCTATTGCATTATTCAGAAACCCTTAATGCAATAATAAATCAGCTATTGCAATAATTCAAAAACCCTTATTCAGAATTGCAATAATACATCAACTATTGAAATTATTCAAACCCTTGCAATAATAAACCAGCTATTGCAATAAATTAGAAACATGCAATAATACATCAGCTATTGCATAAAATACTTAGCTTCTCAGACAAGCATATTTATAACTTTAGCCTTTAGAATGATCTTCGTTAAGCACCAATGTGTTTTCTGGCTGAAAACACCATTAAATCTCTTAACTGTATATTGCAACAATGAAGAAATTGTAAGCCAAGAAGGATTTCGTCCTCAAAGCCCCTGAAAAGCCAATCTCTAAATGAAACTGAAATTCATTAACAATTTTCTCTTCCAACGAAGCCTCCCCCAAATGAGCTCTCAATTCCCCTTTATAAAGAACTCCTTGATCTTCTAGAAAGACCCAAGAAGAGTGTTCAACAAGCTTTTAGAAGAATATTTTAATACTCTTTGATGTGACTCCTCTTGATGTGACCCCTTAATATGACTCTTTGATGTGACATCTTCATATAACCCCTTGATGTGACCCCTTGATATGACTCCTTGATGTGACATCTTGGTGTGACCCCTTGATGCTTAAGTCACTTTTTGAAGATATATTAGTAAAGTGACTTTATTAATTTATCATTAAAGTATGTCAATTTTTAACCTTTTAATATAATTATTTAATATTACCTTTTGGACTTTGCACTTTTTGCCTAGTAACATTAAATAATTAAAATAATGATTATTCCTTAAGAGGTCAAAAAATGGGGACATTACATTTGGTAGGTGGAGAGAGTAGATAACGTGTGTAGCCTTCATGAGCTACAAAAAAATATTACAGACACTATTCATCCTTTGTTGGAACTTTCACCATCAACAAGAACCTCCACCAAATGCATACAACTTTTCCTCATCCTTCCCTTCAATGATTTCATGGTGAGCATTAAAATTATCAAACCCCTGACAAAGCATAGGGAAGCCATCAAGGGTTGGGAAAATCATCTTTCTGAAGAAAAGAGCAGCATTAAAACTGTTGAACTCTCGCCACACACTCTATCAGGTGTCAGGCCTCAAGCCTATTACATGCCTTCTCCCATTTGTTACCTTGGAATTCACCTTTTTTGGTTCACTTTGGCTTATCAAGGGTGGAGTAGGAACCACAAACCCATTGGGGGTTCCTAAGGTTCCCAATACACTAGGAACCATCAACAACCACCTTCCCCCTTTGACTTAGCCAATCTTCTGATTTCTGGTTTTGGTTAATTGATTGAAGCATAAGGAAGGGAACACCCAACAAACAACATGTTATGACATGATAACCCTTACAAACATCTCATATTGGTTATTGATGAGGGATCATAAACTAGGCACACAAAAGGGAAGGTATTCAAGCCAAAACTTGGGCATGACATGATTTATCCCAACAGGTTCCATGATTATGTCTTTATGGATCCTAATTATATTGACAAGGCCCTCAAAATAAGTGAGCTCCCCTCTCTTTTGAATATCAAATTCATTCTAAAAAAAGTCAATATTTTCTTGATCTCTTCAGTTGGACTATGATGAAATGCCTAATTGACGACAAATTTATGGTGTAAACATTGTTCTTTACCCTTAAGTTAAATTGGAAAAATTAAAGATTTGAAAAGTGCAACCTAAAGTTGCTTTATTGGTTAAAGTTGAAATCAATAAAACTAATTGGAGATTATGCTTCTATTTGTAATTATGTAGTAGCATTGATGAAAAATTTTACTACATAGTTGCAACCAAAATCATACTCTCCAACTATCATGGACTATGAAAATGCTATATATCTCATCAAGAAACTAACCAAAGTAAGGTTTATTATTTGATTTACTATTCCCCTTAGATATAGAAGAGTGGTCTCGTGGCTAAGCCAGATGATTACATTGGTATCTATACCAACTTCCATGATCTTAATAAAGCTTCCCCTAAATATGGTTTCTCTCTCCTTTTCATAGATATTATTGTGGACTCTATCCTCATCTACGAGCTTTTCTCTTTCATGGATAGTTTCTTTATTTATAATTAGATTCTTATTATCCCTCGAACCAACATAAAACTACTTTCAGTACACCTTGAGGTACTTTGTATTATGTTGTAATACCCTTTAATCTCAAAAATTCTAGTGCCACCTATCATCATGCTATGTCTCTTATTTCCACAATGTTATGCACTTTCTTCTTGAAGACTATGATTACGATTCTTGCTAAATCTACCATCTATTTTAACCATGTGCATGACTTGCATATTATCTTTGACTACCTTAGGTAATATAATACACATTTGAATCCTAATAAGTATGTTTTTGGGTCAATAGTTTCAAGCCCCTTTTCTTCATTGTCCTTTATCCGAACACTAAGGTCAATACTAAAAATACTGACACTATTGTCAATATCCCTCCCAAAAATATTTCTCAACTTTGTATCTCCAACTTAAAATTTAGGCTATTCATCACTTTCGGCTCAATTACTAACTACACTCTTCTTTTCAAACATATTTGAAATAAATACTTTATGATTGTGTTGAATGAGGAATGCCAACAAGCTTTTGATGCTATTAAAGCTAATTATCTGTATCATCTAGTCTTAATGCCTATAGATTCATAATTTTACTCTTCTTATTTATACTTCCATATAAATACTACAACTGGGGCCATACTTGCACATCACAATGATGATGGTAAATATCATGCAACATATCACATCAATTACACATTTTTATCTATGAAACTCCTCACACCTCTTAAAAAAAATGTTTAGCTAACATCTATGCTTCTCACAATTTAAGGTGTTTTACACTCCATGCTAAAAATAATGTTATCATAAAAAATTACCTTCTTAAATAATTGTTTCATAATATCATCTTTTAGAGCATGCAACTTGATGAGCCATGCTCTCATAAAGTTTGACATTACATTTATTTCTCAAAATCCATTAAAGGACAATCAATTAGAGTATAAAGGTAATTACCTAAGTAATTAACTGATTATTAGGTACCTTTATACACTAGCATACTTAAGCTTACTTAGGTCATGTGTTTTGTTGTCTCTGGTCATAGGCTTAGGACACATGTCATGATCTAATATAATCCTCACCTAGGATTTCATTATAATTTATCAAGGGTGATTCATTTATTTTATTATTTGTTCATCTTTTTTGGATCAATAGAACTCTTAGGCTTACATGGAAAATCTATTATTTGTTTCTCTTTTGTGATAGGTTTTTTAATGCAAGTGATCTCTAAGAGTTGTAGGGTTGAAGAAGCAACTCCAACATGGTAAATAGAGCACCATATCTGCAATTTCCTATCCTTTTTTAGAGATATTTAGCATTGAGAATTCAAATAGTACATCCTAGAGCAAAATGGACCTTACCATGGTGTCTAGAATGTCCAAAAACCCATAAATCATTAATCTGGATGTTAAAATATGAGCAAGGGAAATTAAGGCATTTTTTTGTGTCATTGAAATATATGCAAGAAAATTATATATAGTTGTATAGAATTTGTATGGATCCATACAATTTAATACGTATGATCACTATTATTAGAGTTGCACCAACACAATCTATATAATAAAATTGTATTTTTCTACATTTTACGTGTTTTTAGTTTCTAGTGACCTTTTGTGATTTGATGAATTTTTGTAATCCTAGTGATTTTTATCAATTCTCGTAGGGTTTGTAGGTTTCTAGTTGTTGGTGTTATGTTTTTCAGTCATTGCTATTTTTTTGGCAATGGGGGTTTTACAACTAGGGTCCTTTAGTGACTATGGGCTATTTACTTAGCCCCTAGTGTTGGAAAAAAAATCACCACCCTTTATCAAACCAAGGCACTGCCTTTTTGTCACATCATTGTCATCACCTCGGCCCAATCATCACTTAGGTTGAGCGTCACCCAGTATTTGTTGTCCCATTGTTGGATCACTACTAAGATGAGCGGTGTTGCTAACTCACCATCAAGCAACCACTACAAAGCCACCAACCCCCCTTTACCTTGCCCAAAAGAGCCATTATTTTCTTTTTGTTATAACTTGGGCATATAGACTCAAATTTTGGCAAATAAGATATCATCAAAAAGCTAGTTCGAAGCACTTTTCAACGGTGCTGGTACCTATTTTTCGTTTAGGCTCATAAATTTTGGCTCATATCTCTATTTTCCACAATTCTTGTGGTTTTGGAAAGATAGTTCAATGCTATGCATAGTTCTTAGACCTAATTTTCTATATTTTTTTATCAAATTTTATAGAGATCAATTCTAAAGTGAACTCTTTTTTTTTTACTTTTCAACTATCAAATTTGCAAAAGGATTTTATTTTTCTTGTTGTTGGGGGGGGGGGGGGGGGGTAAATTTTATCCAAGAGTCCTATAAGAATTAGAAAACACTTAAAACTAGCATTTAGTCACTTTGTAAAACTCAAACTCAAACATACACATGGCAGAAACCTCTTCTATTAAGCACCTTACACCACATAATTATCACACCTAGAAACCTCAGAAGAAAAAATTGCTCATGTCCAAGGGACTATGGTCTACATTATATGATGTCATGCCTGAGTTCACTCAAGAATATGAGATATTCTCTTGAGAAAATATGGACGAAGTCATGGGTCTTATTGTGCACTTCATGTTTGAGACATCATATTATTTCACATAGAGTCTTATAGGACTCCTAAGAAAATGTGGGATAAGTACAAGGAATTTTTTAGTATAATCAATGAGTTTCAAGCATTACAGATTGAGATAGAGTTGATTAAGCTCAAACCTAATTCATTCCTCTCTGTTGAGGAATTTTTAGTAAAATTCAAGTCATTGAGATAACTTTTACAAGGTTGTGGAAAGGAAAACGATGACACTTGGAATGTATATTTTATCTTGTCTAAACTTTGAGTACCCTTTCAAGTGCTCTCTTGTACCTTCTATTCCACTATGAATGTCTTAAAAGATACATTCAATTTTCCTTCCTTTGAGGTCTTCTGTGATTTCTTGAAATGATAACAAGATGATTTGAAACAATTGGATTCACTTTCTAGTTTCAAGAATCATCTATTGGTCATCTAATCATCCAAGAGAAAATGTAAGAATACATAGCAACCCAAGATAAAATCTATAGTAAGCAATTAGAGTTCCTCTAAACTTAAGTAGAATTCAAATTAGAAATACCAATCCACACCTAAAAATGACAAAAATTCTAAGCATGATGATTCTACCTCCATGGAAAAGAATTAATTAGGAGATCCTTGTAGTTTTTGTGGAAATAAAGGACATGCAATTACCAAACATTAGAAGATATTAAATAAATTATATGGGGTCATGCAATATCACACCATTTCAACCTCTAAGTCTTCTTCCACCAAAACAAGCAAAGGCCATGCACTTTCAACACAAGATTTATCTTTAGCACACAATTGGATTGTAGACTCTAGATCCTTGCATTAAATGACTCATTCATCTAACCTACTTAATTATCTTTCTGATAGCAATACTTCTCATATTGTAGTGGGTGACTCTACACATATTTTAATGTTGGTGTCAAGGGCTATATAGATTACTTATGGTTACTGTTACCTATTTTTCACTACCAGCTCAAATAGGTAGAGCTGAATTGCAAATTCAAGCCAAAAGGTATACAAGATGTTCAATTTTTTTTTTCTAAGTACTCATTATTGTGCAAATGTTTCATTACATTATGAATTTCAGTGATATTATGCAAAAACATTTCAAAATGATATCATAAGATTGCATAACTTTTGTTGCTTTATTCATAATGTACAAACCAAAGTCCCACACAAGTCATGGGAGTAACTTCATTTGATTTTCATAATCAAATAAGGAGTGCATGAAGTAAACTAAACTATACAACTAAAAATAAAGAAGGTATAAGGTAGAAAGTGATTCGTCATTGCCTAGAATGACGAATCATTGACAAGTTGAAGTCTTCACTTGTGACTCTAGATTGATCCAACTCCAAACTTCGATGCACCTGCAAGTATGATAAAAGTTTGGTTAGAGCAATGTGAATCAAATCCTACGATATGCCTACATTATCAACAGAAATATAGTGTACAATTGATCAGGCATCCATCAGATGATTTCATTATTCAAAGGCATAAAACTCAAGAGGAAGCTTTCAGTTTCTTTTATTTTGCTAACACGTTTGTTCACTGTAAAGGAACATGTTTATTGTGTTCGTGATCATTTTATCAGATATGTGGAGTAAAACGAGCTCCCACAAGGGTTGAGATCGGCATATCAAGGAGGACACACTCTCAAGTTATATATGAGAGTTCATTAATATTGTCAGAACAGTCATTAACAGAGTTGTTGAAACTAAGAAGATAATTAAAGAGCAGCCTTATTTCAAAGAGATTCAGAAAAACAAGTAAAGAACTCATAAATTTCATTGATATCTTGTTTCAGCTCTGCTTTACATTTTCACGTTTCATTTAAAATGAAATACAGAGCCTCTTTACACTAAAGAGAAATAGAAACAGAATATCAAGCATCAAGCTATTTCATGGAGTTTTAGAATTGATTTTATAAGGGACAATAAGTATTCACCATCATAGTTGAAGGTAAACATGTTTGCATTCAATAAAGTTATCATCATGCTAAAACATAACATTGGCAAGAAAATGGCATTCATTTTACAAATATTTGAAACATCCAAATGCCATTATCATGATAACCTATAGCAGCAATCATTAAGGGCAACAAAAGGTACAGTAGCACGGACAACATAATGACAATCAATAATCTAGTGGATTCAATCAATGGCCATGGTGAAAACAACTAGTTTCAATGCATAAGAACATATCAACCATGATGTATAGCAGCCAAGCAAGAAAAACAGCAAACAAGACTCACTATACTGCAACACAAAGGGACAGTCTTAATAACAGTTCATGTTCTGGTTGGGATCTTTGGTGTTTCAATTTATTTCTATATACCTTGATTGATATGTTTAGTTTTATGTTTGATTACTATGGAATATCAACATCACAGTGAATCAATTAGGGAAGTCAAACGCAAGAGGAATTTTGACTAAATATCTCAAAAAATGTGATTTCAAAAGCATGTAGACAGTACACACCATACCATAATAAGAGAAAAGGACAGTCACTATCATTGTAATACCATGAACATATGCAACAGGAAATATCATCATCAAAAGGAGCAGTCCAAGAATCTGATCATACACTTTGTTGCTATACACCTGATGGTTTTCATGTATCTTTCAAGGATCAAAGCATGAGAGGAGAACAAGAGGAGTAGGTCTCTGCTTTCTCATTACATGTACACAATGACAAAAATATAGTAACATAAAGAAAGCATCAAGGAAGCAGTCAATATGATTTTAAAAGGAAACATTTAGAGATAGAATTGCATAAACACAAGGATGGTGACATAATGGGCCTCGATGACTAGTGATGCAATACACACAGTGAACAATGTAAACAAGAAAGCACATTGTTGTGGGATTTACAACAAGGTTTGAGTACATTATTATGACCTCAAGGTAGCTACAGGACAACAAACATCAACATGGTGACATTTTTATATATTTTACGATAATGGTAATCACAGAATGGTTTAATGAATAAAAATAGGAGTCCAGATCATATAAGGAAAATACAGTGTTTTTAAAAATACCCACATGGGAATTTTAATCTAAAAATACATATTTCATGCTATTTTTTAGAATACCCATGTGAGGGTTTCTTACAAAGAAAGGCAGAATACATTAAAATCTATCATGGCAAGTAACTACAAGCCCAGTATCTAAGAGATACAAGAGAATACAGAGGAGCTAATACCCAGCCTTTAGGAAAGATAAATGGTCACAAAAAACAAACACAGGATACAAAATGTGTGCTAGGCGTGCATGGAGAGCTCCTCTTCTTTAGAAAAATGAATACCCATGTGGGATTTGAATAAAGAATGTAATAACAAGAAGAAATTCATGGTCATGGCTTGGAGGAGGGATTATGCTTGTTTTAACGCTCATCAAAATCAAATACCATTGAAGTTTGTTATCAAAACGGGCAAGCAATAAATATAATGCAGAGTTTCTTCTTTTTCCATGAAACCCATGTGAAGTTTTGCCAAAGAATACAATGTATGTAATACCCAAAAATTCATGTTATCGGCCTTTGATACAGAATGGCCATTCCTAGATGAAAAAAGGACACAATACCCGCTTGGTATTTCAAGACCAAAAAATAGAAGTAATGGAAAGAAACTAGTGGGGTCGCACCATGCAGAGGGGAGAAGGCTCCACTCAAACCCTAACCATGGTGGCCAAATAATAGAGAGAACAATAAAGGTGTCAATAACCCTCAAGAATGATCATAGTCATGGCTAAAAATTGTAAGGGAGCTTTAAGAATATAAAGTACAAATTCGTGAGCAGCTTACCTTTTTCTTCTGGCAAAAATCTTCAGGAAAACTCAGCAAGGTAATTCATAGTCTCAGCATCGACCCAGCTCAAGTCAAGGTTTCATCAACAGAGGAGAAACAATAATAGAAATATCAAAGATAAACATGAGTGGTCGCGGCCTTAATGACTATTTTTGTCTTTCAAAACATAGTAAAAAAGTTATAATGATGATTAAGATTCACATACCAGGGATGGAGAGCAAAAATCAACCATCATTAGACAAAATCTGAAGTTTTCAAGCTTTCCAAGCTTCAAACCCTAAGCATGGCGGCCAGTGCTGAAGGATTCACCTTGAAGCTTCTCGAAAGTGACAAGTGAAATTAATAATGATGTTTAGGGTTTCGATGGCCTTTGTGTTTTCCCTAAGTCAAGTTGAGGTGATTTTTTGACTTTTGTTTATGGAATAATTATCTCATATTATCTTTACCGTGGTAATGACTTATAAAGTCAAGGAACCTAATGATCATGTGGTCGGCTCAATGATACAATGCTCAATGGTGGTCAATGCTATAGACTTTGAAAAATATGCTAACTGGCCCACCAATATGTTAGAGATAAATATATGCTAAGTGTGGTGAAGTGATTTGCTAAAGTATGGAGACCAAGACTATAGTCAGAGTTTGAGTTCTAATTTAATATTAGTAACTCAGTGTTTATTTTTTGCATTATACATTGTAAAGTCTAATTGATTAAATGATATTTTATAAATCATTTAATTAATCAAACTCTTTTGAATGCAAATATAAACACTAAATTCAATCCTTAATCCTACAAGTCTTCAAGTCAATGTTGCATGTGCTAATTATAGAATGTGCATAGAGAGAAATATCGAAAAATACTATAAATAAAAAATCATTCATGCACAAGTGGAGTTCAGATTCAATTATTCAAATCATGCAAGTATTGAGGCTTTTGTTTCAGTTCCACATCAGTTGACAAGTTATTTTTATCATGTGCATGGAGAGCTGGAGTTTTCTAAGCAGATTGTGCAATTTGCTTCATTTTGGAGCTATTTTTATTAGGGTTTCCTCTTCTGCTCGGATTTCAGCTTTGGAGTTATCATTTTTACTTCAGTTCTCTTTCCACTTCTATCAATGGTTGCTTTGTGCATGCCTTTTGTATATATTGAGGAAACTTAGTCATTTTTGCTCTAGTTCTTATTTTTTATCCTTTGCATTCTGCAAAGTGAATTATCATGTAACTTAGCTTTCTGATTTTAATATTATGCAATAGTTTTACAGTTTAATTAGTGTATGATTTGCAGAAAGTCTCTGTCTATTTCCAGCATTTCAGAATTTGCTTCAAGATTTCAAGCATCATTGCTATGTAGGATTTGATCGAGGAGTTATTGTGTTAGTAGTTTTGAAACCTTTAATACTTTTGTCTCCTTCATGAGTTCTTGTATGCATCCTAGTTTAAATTCACTGGTTAAACACTGTGCATGTTAATGATTAAACAGTTTACTTGTGAAAACCATGTTTTCCTTCGAAGATTGTCTTTTCAAAGCCTCTGTTTAAAACATTTAGGTGATTGAGCTATTAGATCAGGTTGTGCAAATGAAGGTGGTGGATAATCATTTTGTGAGTTAAGTCTGCATATTAGTTTCTATCGGTGCATCACCATAGTTAAGTTTTACAGTTCTGCCTTTAAATTTAATCTTTTTCTCCCTTTTCCAAGCAAGTTCATATTATTAACCAAAAAATTATATAGGAACTAGCCTAGAATTTGGAGGTCTATCTTCGCCATAGGAATACCCACAGCCTGAAGATAGTCCCATGTTTCAACAGATTGTTGAATTTTATCATTCAAGCATTCGGGTGCAATCTGTTTCACAACATTTTTTGTCACGCCCGGTGGGATTCTGAATCTCAATTCAAAGCATTATTTTAACAGTTTCAAGCTGTTGGTTTGGTATGTACAACAATATATCAACTTTTCAGAAGATAAATATCAAGTACCTGGCAATTCCATTCTCAAGTTTCAAAGCAGATCAGTAGCAAACAGCTTATGAGAAATATCCAAACAAGAAGAAGTTCTTCTCCATTTGAATATCTGCAATTGTCTTCACCAAAAAGAAAAGGAAGGACAACAAAAAGAACACCTAGAAGGCCTTCAAGAAACCTATCAGTTTTTCCAACCTTCAAAACAGAACCAATAGTATACACATCAAGAAGGAGAGGCACATCATCAATAAGGTAGCCAAGTTCACATTTAGCTTCACCAAGTTATCGAGCATCTGTTTCACTTGTACCAGTTTTACAAGCTGCAAATTTTAGAATACCAGCAGCTCCAATGGCCAGAGCGCATGCATTTGTACCATTCAATGGGGGGAGCCCATTGAATCTGGCTCGACATGATGATATACCAGTTGCAGCACTAAAGAGTTTTCCTTTTTTCATTGGCGAAGAGCAAACTACGCCAATAGAGCATATCAGAGATATGGCTTCACTATGCGGAGTTCATCACGTAACTCAAGAGAATGTGGCATTAAGGCTATTAGTAGCATCATTTAAAGGCAAGGCACTCCAATGGTTTCATGGTTTACCAATTAATACTATCGCGACATGGGATGATTTAGGAGATAAGCTGAGCAAACAGTTTTCTGACAAGTCTGATCATCTATCTCTAGTCGAGCAAATGACGACTATAAAGATAGCGCCACAAGAACAAATGATGGACTTTAATTTCAGGTTTCAATGAACCTGGAATAGGATTCTTGTAACGGTAAGACCTACTCCTGATCATGCTTTTCTATATTAGCTTAGATCTTTAAATAGTTATATTGCTTTGATGATTCAATCAATGGGAGGATTAACGTTACCAACAGCCTATGACATTGCTATTAGAGTGGAAAACAGCCTTATACAGGCTGGTAAAATTGCACCAAGGCCACCTATGCTCATATTTCCAAATATCCATCCCTTGATGCCTATTAATTTGCCACCTATTGCCTCAATTCCAGTTGAACCAGCCTTAGGCTATCCACCAATTGTTCAAAACGGTGCTTTTCCAACACAATCAGAGTTTCAAGAACTTAAGGGTGATCATGGAAAAATTATTGCAAACAATCAACAATGATTTAGTCAGTCTAAAGAGGCAACAAAACCAGAATTTTAGGCCTTACCAAGCACCTTTTTAGCCTAACAGACCACCCTATCAAGTAGATAATCAAGGACAGTGAAAGAACTTCAATCCTAGGCCACCATACAATCATAATCAAAATGCTACCAGCTCCTCTAAGGAGCTCATACCTATTCAAAATAACTTAGCACAGGATTACGTATGGTGTTACCCATGTAATCAGCCTCATAATTAGGCTACATGCATGACTAGAGTGATTAATCGACCTTTGATGGTACAGAGCACATATGTTGATGTAGAAAATACAACGAAAGATAGCAACGATCAAAATGATCAAAGACAGCAAACTGATATGGATGTTGCCATGATGAACTGGCAAGGCAATGAATTATGTGGAGTAAATCGAATTCAAGGTCAAAATCAGTCAGCAACTTTTGTTGCAGCAAATACAAGGTCTAAGAAATGAGCAATAGACTTGAGATAACAAGTTGTTTCTGACAAACAACAGCCAGAAAGTGACAAATAGCAAGTAGATAAATGTAAACAGCAAGTTGTTCATCAGAAGAATCCAGTTCTAGCAGCTGATAAAGAGCAGTCACAGCTCTCTTCTTCACAAAATGTCCAAATTTTACCAAGAAAGCAACCTGAGATTGCTAAAGAACAACAAAAACCAGCTAAACCAGTTAAAGAGCAGCAAAGAGCTCAGCCAGATCCAATGCAGAAGGAGACTGTTGTTCCTAAAACCCAGCATAAGGTTAGTTCTCCTACTTTTAACATTGTAGATCATACAAAGAAGTCAACTGTTAGCATCACCATGTTGTATGTTTTACATCTACCTGGGTAGAAAGAAGGTCTGCAGGAAGCTTTGGCTAAAATATCCATTTCTGACGAAACAACTAAAGAACAACCAAGAGTTCTTGCAAACAGTTCAGACAACAAAAAGGGGCAGTCAACTCAAGAGGTAAAACCACCACCCTTTTATGTTAGTCTGATAATTAGTAATAGCATAATGCATAATTGCATGATAGATTCATGAGCAAGCAACTCAATTATGCCTAAACAACTGGTAGACAAGTTAGGTCTTGAGTATGAACCATTGTCAAAAGGGGTAGTTTAGTTGGATGACACAACCATTAATTCTGTAGGAGTTATCAAAAATTTGCCCCTTACATTGCATGCATGCCCGAACTTTCAAATTCCACAAGACATTTATGTTATTGACCTCCCACCTTATTTTGCCATTTGTCTGTCTAGAGATTTCACTACAAAATTAGGTGGTTATTTATCCTAAGACTGTTCACACATGTTTTTCAGAACCAAATATGGTACTAGAGTTACCATTAAGTCAAAACCACAGGCTAAAGATCATATCGAGCCCTATGTCCCAAATCCTATAAATGCAAACCTAGCTTTCCATGATCAGGAGGATCAATCCATGACCCTCAACCCCACTATACCTATAGAAGGCATACCTGATATTAATTTAGATGAGTGGGTAGCCGAGAATCATGAGGTTGACCCGTTCAGTCTCATGGACAAAGTAGGTTTGGGCATTTATATGATTCAGGAGCCCGATATCACTATTCCAAATCTGGTCAAGGAGGAAAAAGGGCCAGAACAACAAACTGATCAGCTTTAGAAGCTGTACTTTGATGGATCAAGGAGTAAAATAGGTGCTGGTGGAGGAGTAGTGCTCATATCACTTGAAGGAGACAGGTATTATTCAACTTTTAGATTTGCTTTTAGTTGTTCTAATAATGTTGTTGAGTATGAAGCATTGATAAATGGTTTAGAGTGGGCCAAAAAAAGGAAAATTAAGTGTTTACAGGTGTTTGGTGACCTTGAGTTAATAGCAAATCAGGTTAGAAATCTGAATTTAACAAAAAATGATTTGTTGAAGTTGTATAAGCATCGTGTTTGGGACTTGATTGAGGAATTTGATGCATTTAATCTACAATCAGTACCTAGAAATCAGAATAAGCAAGTTGATAAACTTGTTGCCATGGGATCACAGTTTGACATCCCAACTGAAATTCATAACATGCAAGTGCAGCAACATGTGAAGGTAGTTGTCAGACCTTCGGTACCTGATAACAATGTAAGCTGGCATATTTTTGACAGTGATGAGCAAATAATTCATTTTTTGATGGAAGAAGCAAAATTTTCTACTGGAAACTAGCACAAGTTTGATCAGCAATATGGTGATCACATCATGCAATTAAAGTCTAATAAACTGCCAAAAGTTTTGGTGACTCTTGAATCCATCTTCAACACCGATGATCAAGTTAGAAGAGATAAATCCAGCATCACAATGAAGCAGGAACATTATGAACCAATAGAAATATTCAAAGATAAGCTCCTTAAGCTTAGAAAAGTCTGCACAAAGGAGGAACAACAAGCTTTTATTTTTCTTTGTCAAGAATTCAGCGACATCTTCGCTTGGGAATATGGAGATCTGAAGGGTTTTAACCCTGAGTTAGCTCAGTATACCATTGAGTTGGAACCCAATGCAAAACCAGTCAAACAGAAGCAAAGGCCCCTGAATTCGAAGTTAGAACATTTGATGAAAACAAAATTGAACAAGTTGATTGAAGGTAGTATCATATTTCCAATCAAGCACACCTCTTGGGTATCAAATATGGTGCCCGTCAGAAAGAAGAATGGAGAGATAAGATTGTGTGTTGATTTTCGTGATCTAAAGAGAGCTTCACTTAAAGATCACTATCTGCTGCCTTCAATGGAGCAAATACTGTAGGTTGTTTCAGGATCAGAAAGGTTCTCATTGTTGGACAGATATTTAGGTTATAACCAGATATTGGTTAAGGAAGAAGACCAGTACAAGACAACCTTTACCACCAAGTGGGGTACTATGGCTTACAGAAAGATGTCATTTGGATTGCCAAACGTAGGAGCAACCTTTCAAAGAGTAATGGATATGGCTCTCCAAGGTTTGATAAACAAGTTTGTTCTTGTATACTTAGATGATATCACTGTTTTCTCACGAAATGTTAATGAACATTTTGGTCATCTTAGACAGATTTTTGAGAGATGTAGAGAATATGGAATTTCTTTGAATCCAAAGAAAAGTATTTTTTTTGTTCACGAAGGTAAGCTTCTAGGTTACATTGTTTCTAAAGATGGTATTTCTATTGACCCAAAACGCATTGTGGCCATTCTAGCTTTACCACTTCTTGCTCACAAAAAGGGTTTACAGAGCTTTTTAGGAAGAATAAACTTCATTAAGAGATTTATTCCTAATATTGCAGCATTGCTGCAGCCTCTCACAGCCATGTTGAAGAAGAATATGCAATTCAGTTGGACAAAGGAGGGTAAGAACAGTTTTGAGTAGATTAAAGAGGCACTTGCAGCAGCCCCGACACTAATAAATCCAAAACTTTGATAAAGATTTTGTACTCTATGCGTTTGGTAGTGTTGATACAATTTTTGCCATGTTATGTCAGCAAAATGATCAAGGACTTGAACAGCCCATTGCATTTTTTAGTCAAATTTTGCATGATTATGAAACAAGATATTCGTTTGTTGAAAAACATGTGCTTGTCGTAGTAAGAAGTCTTAAAAAGTTTAGACACATGTTGTCTAATAAAAAAATACATATGTTGGTAGCTCATCCAATAGTTAAGGAGTTTCTATTAAATAAAGACATTAATGAAAAGCGAGCAGGCTAGATAACCAAAGTCATGGAATACGACATCAGTATAAAGGTTACCAAGCTTGTTCAAGGTAAGGGACTGTGCGAATAGCTTGCAGAAAAAGAATAGAACAACAATGAAGAAGTCACTACAATTTTGAATAATGAAGAAGAACCTAATGTTTCAGATGTTCCCGTTGATTGGATTCATCAAATGATTCATTACTTACATACTGGAGATTTCCCAGAAGGTATGGACAAATCTAAATGAAGGTATTATAGGTTACAAGCAATTCCATATGTAGTAATAGACGATGTTTTGTATAAAAAGGATTTTAATGGAGTATTCCTCAGATGTATTAACCCAAATCAGACTGAAAAGATTCTAGAGGAATTCCATGATGGACCTGTTGGAGGTCACTTTGCACCACGTACTATAGCCCTGAAAATCATGAAAGCGGGGTAATATTGGCCAGATCTTTTCAAAGATGCTTATGCTTATGTCAGAAAATGTGCTAAAAGTTCCCTGTTTGCAGGAAAAAAGAAGTTAGCAACTCTGCCCCTGAATCCAATTCAGGTTGAGCAACCATTTGGAAAGTGGGGACTTGACTTTATTGGTCCAATTAACCCACCATCGAGTGTAGGGCACAAGTGGATCTTGACAACAACAAATTACTTCATGAAATGGACAAAAGCAGTTGCTCTGAGAGATGCAAATGAAACATCAGTTTTAAAATTCTATCAGGATATAGTTTCCAGGTTTGGTACACCTGAGTCTATCATTTCAGATAATGCTTTAGCCTTTATTGGCTTAAAATTTTCAAATTGGTTAGTGAAGAATAACATTTATCTGAATACTTCGTCCAATTATTACCCTCAGGGTAATGGATAGGCAGAATTGACAAATAAGAATCTGATTAAGATCATTAAAAAGACAATTGAAGATAATCAGAGGTCATGGCATGATAAACTTAAATTAGCCCTTTGGGCTGATAGAGTTACACCAAAATGATCAACAGGTTATTCACCATATGTTTTGGTTTATGGAAAAGAGGCCAAGCTACGTATTTCAATAGAGTTACCAACATTGAACTACATAAAGGAACTGGAGTTACTTGAGGAGCAGCCAATGCAAGTTAGGCTTGTTGAATTAACAGAGTTGGAAGAAACCAGGAAAGAAGCTTTCAGGAAGCTTCAGATTCATCATTCTCAGATGAAGAAGATATTTGACAGGAAAGCAATAGCAAGAGTCTTCAATGAGGGTGACTTAGTTTTCAAATGGGATGAGTTAAAGAGCAGGCCTGGAAAACATTCCAAGTTTGATGCCATGTGGGATGGCCCATACATTATCACAACAAACAAAGAACATAACGCTTTCCAGCTCTCTTTCCAGCTCTCAAGGCTGGATGGAGAAGTGTTGCCAATTCCCGTCAATGGGATCCATCTCAAGCAGTGCTATTAAGCATTTAGTTGTTGTTGTACATAGTAGTTTAGTTTTCAGTTTCAATTATGCTTTACATAAGTGCTCATTGCACATTATTTATCATTCAGCATTGTTTCGCTTTCAATAAAGTGTAGTCACTGCATGTGGTTTTTCAAATTCTATCATAAACAAAGTTGTAGTAGTTTCTTTTAGTTTGTTTGTTTTGAGGTTGAGTTACAAAGGTTTTCTGAAGTAAAGAGCAATAATGGACTCCATGCCCAATCGATAAGCTACATAACTGGTCTATGGTATTTAGCAGGCAAACACTCCCCAAAGGTCGCCAATTTGTTACCTATTTTTCACTACCACCTCAAATAGGTAGAGCTGAATTGCAAATTCAAGCCAAAAGGAACACAGGATGTTCAAAATTTTCTGCTAAGTACTCATTATTGTGCAAATGTTTCATTACATTGTGAATTTCAATGATATTATGCAAAAAAAATTCAAAATGATATCATAAGATTGCATAACTTTTGTTGCTTTATTCATAATCTACAAACCAAAGTCCCACACAAGCCGTGGGAGTAACTTCATTTGATTTTCATAATCAAATAAGGGGTGCATGAAGTAAACTAAACTATACAACTGAAAATAAATAAGGTATAAGGTAGAAAGTGATTCGTCATTGCCTCGAATGACGAATCGTTGACAAGTTGAAGTCTTTAGTTGTGACTCTGGATCGATCTAGCTCCTAACTTCGATGCACCTGCAAGTATGATAGAAGTGTGGTTAGAGTAATGCGAATCAAATCTACGATATACCTACGTTATCAATAGAAATATAGCATACAATTGATCAAGCATCCATCAGATGATTTCATTATTCAAAGGCATAAAACTCAAGAGGAAGCTTTCAGCTTCTTTTATTTTGCTAACACGTTTGTTCACTGTGCAGGAACAGGTTCATTATGTTCATGATCATTTTATCAGATATGTGGAGTAAAACGGGCTCCCACAAGGGTTGAGATCAGCATATCAAGGAGGACACACTCTCAAGTTACATATGAGAGTTCATTAATATTGTCAGAACAGTCATTAACAGAGTTGTTGAAACTAAGAAGATAATTAAAGAGTAGCCTTATTTCAAAGAGATTTAGAAAAACAAGTAAAGAACTCATAAATTTCATTGATATCTTATTTAAGCTCTGCATTACATTTTCACGTTTCATTTAAAATGAAGTATAGAGCCTCTTCACACTAAAGAGAAACATAAACAAAATATCAAGCATCAAGCTATTTCATGGAGTTTTAGAATTGATTTTATAAGGGACAATGAGTATTCACCATCGTAGCTGAAGGTAAACATGTTTGCATTCAATAAATTTTTCATCATGCTGAAACATAACGTTGGCAAGAAAATGGCATTCATTTTATAGAGATTTGAAACATCCAAATGCCATTATCATGATAACCTATGACAACAATCATTAAGGGCAGCAAAAGGTACAGTAGCACAGACAACATAATGACAGTCAATAATCTAGTGGATTCAGTAAATGGCTATGGTGAAAGTACCTAGTTTCAATGCATAAGGACAGATCAGCTATCATGTATAGCAGTCAAGCAGGAAAAATGGCAAAGAAGAATCACCATACTGCAACACAAAGGAACAGTCTTAAGAAACAATTCATGTTCTGGTTGGGATCTTTGGTGTTTCAGTTGCTTTCTATATACCTTGATTGATATGTTTAATTTTATGTTTGATTACTATGGAAGATCAACATCACAGTGAATCAATTAGGACAGTCAAACGCAAGAGGACTTTTGACTAAATATCCCAAAAAATGTGATTTCAAAAGCATGTAGACAGTACACACCATACCACAATAAGAGCAAAGGACACTCACTATCATTGTAATACCATGAACATATGCAACAGGCAATATCATCATCAAAAGGAGAAGTCCAAGAATCTGATCATACACTTTGTTGCTATACACCTGATGGTTTTCATGTATCTTTCAAGGATCAAAGCATGAGAGGAAAACAAGAGGAGTAGGTCTCTGCTTTCTCGTTACATGTACACAATGACAGAAATACAGTAACATAAAGAAAGCAGCAAGGAAGCAATCAATATGATTTTAAAAGGAAACATTTAGAGATAGAACTACATAAACACAAGGATGGTGACATAATGGGCCTCGATTACCAGTGATGCAATACACACAGTGAACAATGTAAACAAGAAAGCACATTGTTGTGGGATTTACAGCAAGGTTTGAGTATATTATTATGGGCTCAAGGTAGCTATAGGACAACAAACATCAACATGGTGACATTTTTATATATTTTACGATGATGGTAATCACAAAATGGTTTGATGAATAAAAATAGGAGTCCAGATCATATATAAGGAAAATACAGTGTTTTTAAAAATACCCACATGGGGATTTTAATCTAAAAATGCAAATTTCATACTATTTTTTAGAATACCCATGTGAGGGTTTCTTACAAAGAAAGCCAGAATACATTAAAAGCTATCATGGCAAGTGACTGCGAGCCCAGTATATGAGAGATACAAGAGAATACAGAGGAGCTAATACCCAGCCTTTAGGAAAGATAAATGGTCGCGAAAAACAAACACAGGATACAAAATGTGTGCTAGGTATGCATGGAGAGCCCCTCTTCTTTATAA
This sequence comes from Sequoiadendron giganteum, assembly GCA_007115665.2. Classification (NCBI taxonomy): domain Eukaryota; kingdom Viridiplantae; phylum Streptophyta; class Pinopsida; order Cupressales; family Cupressaceae; genus Sequoiadendron; species Sequoiadendron giganteum. Next base: position 270,608,865 of record CM021102.1, read on the forward strand.
AAATGAATACCCATGTGGGATTTGAATAAAGAATGTAATAACAAGAAGAAATTCATGGTCATGGCTTGGAGGAGGGATTATGCTTGTTTTAACGCTCATCAAAATCAAATACCATTGAAGTTTGTTATCAAAACGAGCAAGCAATAAATATAATGCAGAGTTTCTTCTTTTTCCATGAAACCCATGTGAAGTTTTTCCAGAGAATACAGTGTATGTAATACCCAAAAATTCATGTTATCGGCCTTTGATACAGGATGGCCATTCCTAGATGAAAAAAGGACACAATACCCGCTTGGTATTTTAGGACCAAAAAAACAAAATTAATGGAAAGAAACTAGTGGGGTCGCACCATGCAAAGGGGAGAAGGCTCCACTCAAACCCTAACCATGGCGGCCAAATAATAGAGAGAACAATAAAGGTGTCAATAACCCTCAAGAATGATCATAGTCGCGGCTAAAAATTGTAAGGGAGCTTTAAGAATATAAAGTACAGATTCGTGAGCAGCTTACCTTTTTCTTCTGGCAAAAATCTTCAGGAAAACTCAGCAGGGTAATTCATAGTCTCAGCATCGACCCAGCTCAATTCAAGGCTTCATCAACAAAGGAGAAACAATAATAGAAATATCAGAGATAAACATGAGTGGTCGTGACCTTAATGACTTTTTTTTGTCTTTCATAACACAGTAAAAAAGTTATAATGATGATTAAGATTCACATATGAGGGATGGAGAGCAAAAATCGACCATCATTAGACAAAATCTGAAGTTTTCAAGCTTTCCAAGCTTCAAACCCTAAGCATGGCGGCCAGTGCTGAAGGCTTCACCTTGAAGCTTCTCGAAAGTGACAAGTGAAAATAATAATGATGTTTAGGGTTTCGATGGCCTTTGTGCTTTCCCTAAGTCAAGTTGAGGTGATTTTTTGACTTTTGTTTATGGAATAATTATCTCATCTTATCTTTACCGTGGTAATGACTTGTAAAGTCAAGGAACCTAATGATCATGTGGTCGGCTCAATGATACAATGCTCAATGGTGGTCAGTGATATAGACTTTGAAAAATATGCTAACTGGCCGACCAATATGTTAGAGATAAATATATGCTAAGTGTGGTGAAGTGATTTGCTAAGTATGGAGACCAAGACTATAGTCAAAGTTTGAGTTCTAATTTAATATTAGCAACTCAGTGTTTATTTTTTGCTTTATACATTGTAAAGTCTAATTGATTAAATGATATTTTATAAATCATTTAATTAATTAAACTCTTTCGAATGCAAATATAAACACTAAAGTCAATCCTTTTTCTTGCAAGTCTTAAAGTCAATGTTGCATGTGCTAATTATTGACTGTGCATGGAGAGAAATATCGAAAAATACTATAAAAAAAAATTTGTTCATGCACAAGTGGAGTTCAGATTCATTTGTTCAAATCATGCAAGTATTGAGGCTTCTTTTTCAGTTCCACATCAGTTGACAAGTTATTTTGATCATTCGCATGGAGAGGTGGATTTTTCTAAGCAGAGAGTAGAGTTTGCTTCATTTTGGAGCTATTTTTATCAGGGTTTCCTCTTCTTCTCAGATTTCAACTTTGGAGTTATCATTTTTACTTCAGTTCTCTTTCCACTTCTATTATTGGCTGCTTTGTGCATGCCTTTTGTATATATCGAGGAAACTTAGTCATTTTTCCTCTAGTTCTTATTTTTCATCCTTTGCATTTTGTAAAGTGAATTATCATGTAACTCAGCTTTCTGATTTTAATATTATGCAACAGTTTTACAGTTTAATTAGTGTATGATTTGTAGAAAGTCTCCTTCTATTTCCAACATTTTAGGATTTGCCTTCAAGATTTCAAGCATCATTGTTATGTAAGATTTGATCGAGGAGTTATTGTGTTAGTATTTTTGAAACCTTTAATACTTTTGTCTCCTTCATGAGTTTTTGTATGCATCTTAGTTTAAATTCACTGGTTAAACACCGTGCATGTTAATGATTAAACAGTTTAGTTGTGAAAGCCATATTTTCCTTTGAAGATTGTCGTTTCAAAGCCTCTGTTTAAAACATTTAGGTGATTGAGCTATTAGATCAGGTTGTGCAAATGAAAGTGGTGGGTAATAATTTTGTGAGTTAAGTCTGCATATTAGTTTCTATCGGTGCATCACCATAGTTAAGTTTTACAGTTCTGCCTTTAAATTTAATCTCTTTCTCCCTTTTCCAAGCAAGTTCAAATTATTAACCAGAAAATTATATAAGAACCAACCTAGAATTTGGAGGTCTATCTTTTCCATAGGAATACCCACAGCCTGAAGATAGTCCCATGTTTCGACAGATTGCTGAATTTTATCATTCAAGCATTCGGGTGCAATCTGTTTGACAACAGTTACATCAAGGGTTTTCTCCTTATTCTTGATATTTTTACAAATCCTCTCTTTATTTACCAAATTTTTCACATTAGGGGATAAGACAATTGATTTTTTCCCAAATGATGTTTTCATTCATGATCTCCATCATTCAAAGATAGTTGTTGCTTTATGTAGATCTTATCACGAGTCTAAATTCTACAAGTTCCACGCTTTTGAGTCATCCAATGCTTCATCACAGTTTTACCATGTAGATTCCTTAAGTAAACTTTGGCATGAACATTTTTTTAATGTTAACTACAAATATCTATGATAGTTGGGTACACAAGAGATGGTACTTGATCATCCTAAGGTTTCATGAACAAAGGGTGTTTTTCAAGGTTGTGTTCTTGAACATCATCAAGAGCACTTTGTAAGGGCAAGGCCCATCGTGCTTCTACCAAATTGGAGTTGGTATATAGTGACCTTATTTCCTTCCCTCTTCCTTTTTAAAGAGCCAATTACATTCTTACCTTCATTGATGACTACTATAGTTGCATATGGGTGTACTTTCTCAAGTACAAGAATGATGTCTTCCCCACTTTTAGGATATTCATGATGTTCATGGAGAAGTAATTAGGTTCTTCTATTTGGTAGCTTCACACAAATAATATAGGGGAATATGTGAACCATGAATTGTAGGACTAATGCAATGAGCATAACATTCATCATCATTTTCTATTCCTTATACTCAATAGAATGGTGTTATTGAGCACAAGAACAAATCACTATGGGAGATGGCCAATTGTATGTTTTACTCTCAATCTATAGATCCATCCTTTTGGGTTGATGAAATAAATTGTGCTAATTATATTCAAAACCACATTCCCCACAAGGTAGCTCCACATATCATACCAAAGGAGGCTCGATCCAATATCAAGCCTGATGTTTCCTTCATTAGGGTATTTGGTAGTAAGGCTTGAGCATTCATACTAGATGGTTGGCATAAGTCAATAGAGAAGAATATTCAACCATTAATTTTTGTTGGCTATTGTAAGGATATGAATTCTTATAAATTATTTGATCCTACCATGAGAGATGTCTATTTCAATGATCATTTTCCATATTTGGATGCTACATCCAATTATTTTTCCTCGCTACCTACTATGCCTTATTTATATCATGAGGATGCCTATGTATTGGAGGATACTTCAGATGATGGTTCAATACAATCACCTCCTACACCACCACTTTCACCTCCTCCCACTCATATATATTCCTAAGTGTGCCCACAATACTATTCAAGATATTGGATCTTTAGCTTGTGATCCTATGGCTTCTCGTCACACTCACTCTTAGGCTTTCAGTACTAGTCTTCTAAGTCATGCAATATCTATCAATTCATAGAGTTTTTTAGAGGCTTTAGGTATTCTAGAGTGGGATCATATTATGGATGAGGAGTATTCTTCATTGATGAATGATCACATATGGGTTTTTTTTCCTCTTTCTCTAGGGAGAAATATGGTTTGGTGCAAATAGGTGTATTGCAGCAAGTATGAAACAATGGCTCTATTAAATGATACAAGGCACATCTTGTTTCTAAGGGTTTTTTACAAGTTTAAGGCTTTGACTACTCCAAGATAAATTCCCCTATATACAAGATGTACTTTTGTCACATTGTCATTTATGTAGTTGCATCTCAAGGGTGGCATATTTACCAAATAGATGTGAAGAGTGCATTCTTACATTGTGATCTTCATGAGGATATATACATGGACCAACCTCTAGGATTCACATAAGACTATTTTATTATTTGTAGCCTACAACAATATTTGTATGGTCTCAAACAAGCCCCTAGGCCTTGGTATGAGAAGGTGGATGGTTTCCTACTTGCATCTAGTTTCACGTGTTGCCACTCTAATCATAGTGTATATTCAAAAACATGGAGTTGACATTTTGATATTGGTCTTGTAATTAAATTATTTTATTCTCACTATTAGTTCTTCCTTCATGCTTCAATATGTGCAACATTCATTGATGGAGCACTTTGACATGATAGATCTTAGGATCTTACACTTTTTTCTTGGTCTTCGGGTTCTTGATCTTCTAAGGGTACCTTCATTCATCAAAAAAAGTGTCATTGATCTACTTCATCATTTCAACATGGTTGATCATAAGCCAACTCCTATACCATTTCAGTCAAGTATTACATTGACTACCACTTGCACCACACCTAGCATCAAGATGGTACTTTGTATAGATAGTTGATGGAAAATCTCTTGTATTTGACACACATGCATCCTAATATCACCTATTTTGTTGGGCTCGTCTCCCAATTTTTCCATTATCCTCACGAAAGTCACTAGAAGGAATCCAAGCACATTTTGAGGTATATTAGGGGTACTACACACTTCAACATTCAATACACACTAGGGGATCAAAGATAGTATGCTTCACTGACACAGATTGGGCAAATAATGTTGACTCATGGAAGTCTACTTCTAGTTTTGTCTTTTTTCTTGGTTTTTGTCTAGTTTCTTAGTCTTGCAAGAGACAAACCACTATTATATTATCATCCACTGAGGCCGAGTTTCAAGATTCGATTCTTTCCAACTAGGAGGTTTTATACCTTCAACATTTTATGATAGAGTTTGGTCTACCACCTAATAGTCCTACACTTCTTTGGTGTGATAATTGAAGTTCCATTCACATTGTATGCAACCCAATTGAGCATCAAAGGACAAAGTAAATAGAGATACACATGCATTTCATTTGAAAAATCATCTATAATGGTCATCTCTCCTTAGAGTATTTGCCTACTAAGCAACTTGTTGTGGACATATTCACTAAACCTTTGGTATCACCTCATTATCTTTAGTTGTGATCAATGCTTGGGGTGAATGAATTTATCCTTGGGGGATACACCTGAGTCCCCCTTCACATTTTTATATCTCTTTTTTAAATAGGAGTTTTACCCATGAGGTTTACTCCTTTTCTCCAGTTGTGAGAGATTTTTTTCATTTGTACATGGGTACCTCATTAGGCATAGTTGTTGGGACCCTTTTTTTATGCATTGTTTTATCTTCTCCTTAAGTTGCACTTAAGGGGATGTTAGATTAAAAAGGTAATCACCTAATTAATTAATTGATTATTAGGTCCATTTTTACACTAACATAATTAAGCTTACTTAGGTCATATACTTTTTATACCAATTCATAGGATTAGGAAACATTTCATGACCTAATTTAATCCTCACCAAGTTTTCATTTAGGTTTTCATTATCCTTTATCAAGATTAATATATTATATAAATATTATTATTCATTCATCATTTTTAGATCAATAAAACTCTCGAGCTTTCTTAGAAAATATCTCATTTTTTCTCTTTTGTGATAGGTGTTTGATTGCACGTGATCTCTGTGAATTGCAAGGTTGGAGAATCAATTCCAAAACAATCTATTGTGAACCAACTAATTGGCACTCCTTCTTATGCCCCTTTCTTGATAACACTTTCCCTAATGAGAATGTTCTTACTCTTGATGTTTTGACACTAAGGATATGTTCTTTTACTAGGTATAAAGAAAGCAAGGCAAGCATCATCCATATTCATCACTCAAGTAAATTCATTTCACTTTATTATTGTTTTATCTCTTTGTGCACCACTAATATTTTGAATATTAAGCCATTATTATTGAATTATGTGTTGCTCACTCTTTGGTCATCTAATCTTCATATTCATTATGATTCTCAATTGGTTGTATTCAAATTATTGGTTCTAAAGAAGAAACACCTTCTATATACTATGACTTAGCTCTAACTCTTCTTGAAAAAATCCCTTCTTACTATATTTATGTTGTCCATTAGAAGGGTAATCACCATGCAAATTTCATGTTTAATTTATTTTCTACTCATGGACGATTTTGCTAATTATTTCACCCTATAATCACGATGTAGATGTCATGGCTAAATTTTAATTTTTCTACCCATGGACAATTTTGATAATTATTTAACCCTTCTTATTTTAATCCTTACATCACCATCAATTGATGGTCTACCTCTTTCTTCTTATTATTCTTATTATTATTGTAATATGTTGTTTGGGGAAGAATAGAATGCAAAAATGTATGCTTATTTAGATAAAGGATTGTTCTCTGCTAATTATACTAAAATAAATTACATTTACATTCATAAGACTACTTCTAAATATGTCCTTCCTCATGTACTATATTGTCATAGATATAAAAAAAAATGCTTCTCCATTGTTTAACTCAAGAGGAAATTGTTATTACTCTCTAAGGGGCACGTGTTGGTGTGTGTGGAGGTCATTTCAACATGGAGGCTCTTGTTAAAAAAAATGTTATTATTGGTAAAAACCAAAATAAGATTCTCATGATTATGCAAATAATGTCCCACTTACCAAAAACATAGTAATCTTGTCCATGATTTTACATAGGATCTCTTCAACCCTCACTTCTCCATGAACTTTATCTATCTAGGGTTTAGATCTAGTGTCAATATATTTAATTATCCTAGGTCACACCTTCAATTGTATTAGATAGAATATTAGAGGTTTGTATACAAAGCCCCACACTGGAAACTTTACAAAAAAGTATTACAATACTAATACTATACTCAAAACCATAGTAACATGCTACCAAAATTTAAAAGAGAAGTAACAACAAAAGGAATAATGTAATAATATGCTTTCAAAGAAATACTAAACAACACAATATCACAACACCTTCACACAACTCCTCATGTAATGCCCCAATCTTTTTCTCAAGAAATTAATGGATAAAGACCAAATAAACAATTTATTTGATACAACTTGACACAAGACAACACCACTCATATAATGTCAATATCAATGTACAAACTATGACTGCACAAGCAAAAGTCTTAATTGTGTCATGTGACAACATCATTGCAATGATCATATACAATAGGGTAGAGTTTCCTCTAAATTTAGTGAAAGGATAGTAGACGAAAATTCTTGTCTCTCACAAATATAAATGTTAGGATGAGATTGGTGCATCATCTCATCACTCAAACCAAACAAGACAACCAAACATCCACAATGAAGTGGAAATAACATCCAAACTTTAGGTATACTCACCCATAAGGTAGAACAATCAAGACATCTAGTATCTCGCCTAGTCATACAATAGGCTATTCATTATTCCCTAAATACATAATTTATAACCCAAAATAATGAACTAAAAAGAAACTGAATGTAATATGTCGCCCAATTTGCACTTGATTTTTTTATGTTTTTGATGAGCGTTTTGAAATGTTTTAACAATGATTCATACAACAATATATTGCAGCAAAAATAGAATATATTGCAATTAAACTTTCAACTCAAAAGTGAATATTACATAGAGGGTTTACAGCTGAAAATTCCATATTTTTTCTACAAGCTTAAATACTTAGCTTTTTACCAAAATAATTATAACCCATTTCATAAAATATCCCCTAATATCTAAATCAACAATATCCAAAAAATCAGGGAGTTACAATTTTGGAACTCACAGGAGAAATGTGCTTGAAGAACCCTCTAAAATGGACACCAGTTGCAAGAATCACCTCCAATGGTAGAAAAGTTGCACGCTCGAAGCTCTCCAACCTTGGATGACCCCAAATGAAGCATTACAACCTCCAGAAACCCTAGTCACCCTTGCAAACGGATGACCCCAAATGAAGCATTACAACCTCCAGAAACCCTAGTCACCCTTGCAAACGATTAACCCTCTCTCCAAGATGTATGGTCAACCTAGGAAGATGGTACAATCAACAATAAAAGTACTAAAATTTCTTAAAATCGCTGCTAGTGTATTAAAATCTTTCATACAATATGAACTCTTCAATCTGAAATATAATTTTGATGCCCAAACTATAAGTCTCAATCTATAATGAAGCTCACCTATGATTCCTGAAGTGAAATCACCAAGAATTCTCCAGACTATATCTTTCAACAGCGTAGAGAATGTTGCTTGCAGGGTTTCCATCTTCACAAACCTGAGAAGATAACTCCTACAAAACCAAAACCAATTTCAATATCTTCATCCAACCTATCAAATGAGCTCTCAACTCCCCCTTTATAAAGAACTCCTTCATCTTCTAGAAAGACCCATGAAGAGTGTTCAACAAGCTTTTAGAAGAATATTTTAATAATCCTTGATGTGACTCCTTGATGTGACCTCTTGATGTGACTTCTTGATGTGACCTCTTGATGTGACCCCTTGATATGATCCCTTGATGTGACCCTTTGATGTGACTCCTTGATGTGATCTATTGATGTGACCCCTTGATGTGGCATCTTGATGTGACCCCTTGATGTGACCCCTTGATGTGACATCTTGATGTGACATTTAATACTTAAGTCGCTTTTTGAAGATATTTTAATAAAGTGACTTTATTAATTTATCATTAAAGTATGTCATTTTTAACCTTTTAATATAATTATTTAATATTATCCTTTTGACTTTGCACTTTTTGCCTAGTAACATTAAATAATTAAAATAATGATTTTTCCTTAAGAGGTCCAGAAAATGGGGACATTACAATCCTCCCTTCCCAAAGATTGGTTGTCATCAAGCAATCTATAACTGCCAAACCATCTTGATTGTCACAACACCTGAAGCCAAAATGGAAAACCAACCGCACCTATCCACCAACCACTCAGATCCCAAATGGTCCTACAACATGTGCTAATCCATAACCTCTATATGTAGTTGGAACCCAAGACACTGTCAAACTCTATCAACCAATGAAACCAACCATCCAACAATGAAATTCCTAGATCCCAATCTGTAAATCAACCCCATCATGCCAACTCCAAGTACTGTGTTGATACACCTCAAATATCATACCTGGGTCCCATGGGTAAACTGGAAGTCCTTCAATCTCAACACCAACTGAATTCATGCCACTCTGATAACCTCTAAAGTCTAATCGTACTAAGTCTTTGATCCCTGATTCTAGAAGCAATCTACTAGAGAGAACCAAGTAAAAGACTTGAAAAAATTGGACTCATCACCGAAAGTCAGAAATGTATCACACCAGAGTGAACCCGGACACCCCTTATTCAATCCACCTCTTTGTCCTATCAATGAAATAGTGAAATCTTGTGCATGGGGGTTGAACACAAACTGATGAGCACACCTCAAGGTGCAATCGAGGTAGGAATCCCCTTATTGCACCAATGGAAAACCCAAATAGTCAAGTGTACTCCATCTTATCCTACCATTCTCAAAAGAAGACTCACAACTCATGTCAAGATGAGTTGAGCTAACCATAACCTCATTGTTACCATCTGCACACTTACCAACAAAACCTCTACTAATAAGCAATTACAAGTGTCTGGAGTTGCTCTTAGGAGCAAGAAGGGTATCACCATGAATGACATCGATCTCTTGAAAAGAAACTAGAACCAAATCAAGGACCTGTGAAAAAGACTCAAAAGGAATCATCTTCTTCTGATAGGATTGACCAATGTCAATCTAAAAATTGTCCATGCATAGCCTGGTGCTCAAATTTGCCATGAAGCCTGAATCTGTATTCAAGATTGAAGTGTCTGTATCATCAACAATCCAATCCACACTAAGTGATCTCCTATATATATGAAAGATGCCTAACATAGGTGCATAGAAGCACATGCCAACCCCTGACAAGCCATTGGAATATATCAAAATAGCACCATGCAACATGTGAATCATATCCATGATGAAGCAAAATGTATTACCATTGTCAAAGGATGATAAGAAATCATCATCAATCCGTCCTCTAAACACCAAAGTGGCAATCCCAACTTCTCTTATCCATCCCAACAGTTGTTGTCCTCAAAGTGTACCCTAATACAACTTTGACCAACAAAGTAGGACATCCATCAATTAATGAAGTAGGAGGTAGAACCCATGGGGGTAGGCCTGGGATACATATGTCCTCATGCCTATCTCCAAACCATAGCTTGTAATCTATCAGGAACTCGAGCATATACCTAATGCATCCATCACCAACTGACTCCTCTTGCCTAACCAACACAAGAGGCCCTACACCTGCATCCCGAGAATGATCAATAGGAGACTTCACCCTACTATCCTCATCATGTGCCATGGCTGCCATAGATGACTGATTTTCTAGTGTACATGATGAACTTTGAGCCAAGCTTAACTTTAAGCAAAGCTCATCAACAAGGGTCTTATATTCTCGAAGGGCCAACTGAGTCCTGTTCAAGGAAACCCTGGAAACCTTAAGCTCACGAGAGAGCTTATCAACTTCTTCTTTTCTTCTCAAAGCATCTGAACATATTTCAACAAGGTTGAGAAGGTGGTCATGATTTGAAAGAAGGTGTAAGTAATTTTATTTCACTACCCCCATACCTTCTTTGAATACCTGCAAACTATCATTAGAAGACTCTGCTTCAATTCCCTTTTGTCTTCTCTCCAACTAAATCATCCAAAGATGATTTTCAATCAACTTGTGCATTTTATCATGATGAGATAATGTTGCCACAATCTTATCTTCACTCACCTTCAACTGGTTCACCAAATTATGTTGACTATTGGGTGTATGAACAACTTTTTATTCACGTGAAGAAGCATCAAATTGTTCCTAAAGTTCTTGAGTCACATAACTATCTTCTTCTACAAAGTCTTGCATACATACATTCTCGCTTGTAGAAACATCATCAATGCCCTTAATAGGTGTCATAACACTCCTTACAAAATCCTCATCTATCCCCTCGTTTGCATATCTCATATTCGGTGGTCTCCCAGGAGAGTAACCAATCCTCCTGTAATGTGAACTCAAATCATTAGCAAGCTGAAAATCATACTCCAACTCAGGTTCTGAATCTTCTCCTGGATCCCATACCTTACTATTTCCACCAAGTGCAGCACTACAACCAAGATTTGTTCCATCATCTAACTCAAAAATTTGATTTTCATATGTCTTATCTACACCTGCCTCAAACAATGGGTTATCATTGAACACCACAAATAGATTCTTCCAATCATGTTTATGCAAATCAAGAGAACTATTGCTACGATGAAAATCAAAATCAGAATTGTTATATCTTTCATCAATGAATCCAAGGCTATCCCAAGTCTCTTGTGCATCCTCATTATCATTTTCAGTAGTAAATTGTGGATCCAAATCATCCAAGTTCCTAACCTTCTGCTCAAAGTCAGCCTTGTGCAAAGATAAATTAAATTTTGTTTCAAGATCTTCATCACAATCATCAATATTATCCTCCATACTTGCATTATGGTCATCATCGTAATCAAAATGAAATTCATCTTGTTGAGGATCTCCATCATACTTAGGTGTCAATACACCCGCATCCCATGTGTCAAAAGGTTGATTGCTTTGTTCAGAAATAAAGTGCTTGTTGTCCTTCTCATGAGTGCTTACCTCCATGAGAGAGTCACTCCCAGACTCACTAGTATTGATGTCTTCATAAACACTCCTCGCCAAAGGTTGTGTATGATCATCCAACCTATATCTATTTGAACCATCATCACTGGAAATATTTGAACTAAATTTCACGGCTGCTACTTTGTCTTTCCCTTCATGTACAAACTCATTAATAGTAATTGCATGCATGTCCAAACAGTCTTTCTGAAACTTTTTCACATAGTCTTTATCTACCAAGGCACCATCTCCATACAAATTATATGCTATTAAACTCTTTTCGTTTTCTTGCTTCTCATTGTTTCTTGCACTAGAAGAATCTTTTTTAGATTTATTCTTAAGACCAAATAAAGACTTTACCCATTCAGGATGCTCACGCATTTCCTTACGTAATTGTTTTGAAGTCTTGCCATAATTTTTCCAAATCTCAGTATAGCTTTGACAACTTTTCTTCAATTCTATCAACCCTTCTAGTAGTTGCTCCTCAAAAGTCTTCATCTTCTGAATGGCCCCTTTAGGATGGCAGGATACACTACTTTGATACCACTGTAATATGCTGCTCGGTTTGTACTTGATTTTTTTGTGTTTTTGATGAGCATTTTGAAATGTTTTAGCAATGATTCATACAACAATATATTGCAGCAAAAATAGAAGATATTGCAATTAAACTTTCAACTTAAAAGTGAATATTACATAGAGGGTTTATAGCTGAAAATTCTAGATTTGTATACAAGCTTAAATACTTAGCTTTTTACCAAAATAATGATAACCCGGTTCATAAAATATCCCCTAATATCTAAATCAACAATACCCAAAAAAATTGGGAGATACAATTTTGGAACGCATGGGAGAAATGTGCTTGAAGAACCCTCTAAAATGGACGTCAGCTGCAAGAATCACCTCCAATGGTAGAAAAGTTGCATGCTCGAAGCTCTCCAACCTTGGATGACCCCAAATGAAGCATTATAACCTCCAAAAACCCTAGCCGCCCTTGCAAACGATCAACCCTCTCTCCAAGATGTATGACCAGCCTAGGAAGATGGTATGACTAGCAATAAAGGCACTAAACTTCTTAAATATGTTGCTAGTGTATTAAAATCTACCCTGCAATACAAACTCTCCAATCTGAAATATTGATGCCCAAATTGTAAGTCTCAATATGTAATGAAGCTCACCTGTGATCTTGAAGTGAAATCACCAAGAATTCTCTAGACTGTATCTTTCAACAACGTAGAGAATGCTGCTTGCAAGGGTTTTCGTCCTCACAAACCCTGAGAAGATAACTCTCCTCCAAAACCAAAACCAATTTCAATATCTTCATCCAGTCTATCAAATGAGCTCTCAACTCCCCCTTTTATAAAGAACTACTTGATCTTCTAGAAAGACCCATGAAGAGTGTTCAACAAGCTTTTAGAAGAATATTTCAATAATCCTTGATGTGACTCCTTGTTGTGACCCCTTGATGTGATCCCTTGATGTGACCTCTTGATGTGACCCCTTGATATGACTCCTTGATGTGACTCCTTGATGTGATCCTTTGATGTGACTCCTTGATATGACCTCTTGATGTGACCCCTTGATATGACTCGTTGATGTGACCCTTTGATGTGACCTCTTGATGTGACCTTTTGATGTGACCCCTTGATGTGGAATCTTGATGTGACCCCTTGATGTGACCCTTAATACTTAAGTCACTTTTTGAAGATATATTAATAAAGCGACTTTATTAATTTATCATTAAAGTATGTCATTTTTAACCTTTTAATATAATTATTTAATATTATCCTTTTGACTTTGCATTTTTTGCCTAATAACATTAAATAATTAAAATAATGATTTTTCCTTAAGAGGTCTAGAAAACGAGGACATTACATTGAAAATATATTCAAACCAAGTTGATAAAAAGGCAAATCCCAATGGAATTTTTTTATAATTTTATTTTAAAAGGTTACAAAGTACCCATATCTCAAGATTTCATTGTCTAGTAGTAAAAAAATCCCCTTTAGGGTTTAGATTGCCCCTTTGGCTAGTGCAAATCATCCCTTTCTAAAATGAGTGATTCAAGATAGTGAACATATCCAAAATGCACCATAGGGTCCTAAGTGCTTTGAAACTGATTTTGAATGTGGCAAGGGACTCCCCTTTAGTATTACTACCACCGATAACCTTGGCAACAAGGATTCAATTCTCAAATACATGAACAAAGATAAAAATTTGAGAAAACAAGAGCATAGTTAACCAATGTTATTCTTACATACCCTAAGACTAACAAGGCATAAACACCTCAATCTAAATTTTGTTTAAAATGGTTTAAGACAATGAATATAAATGTGACTAGGCTTCAATTTACCATTTTTGGAAACCACAAAATAATAAGTTTATAAGCAATTGTCCTTTTTCTTTCCCATGCAACGTGAACATGCATACATGAATGATCTTAACTCCTAGTTGTAAGTTTGAATTTCTAACATCTACTAATGATTGTTACTATTAGGAAAAAGGTGTGTTGTCCACCTTGCATAATGTTATAATGTAATATTTATTTATTTATTATGTGGCGCACCTAGGAGATCTAGGGATATGTGCATCACATGGTTATAACATTCTTGGGGCCACTTTATGTGTTGTATGCAATATTGGATTAAATATTTAAAGTGGGGTTGCACAAGGGAAAAATATTTAATATTGGGAAAACTTAACTATCAATATTAAATGAGGGGTTAATGATTTTGTAAGCTCATGGTATTAGTCACATGGTTTTATGTAATACCACTTGGTGGTTATGTGTGAGCTTGTTTCTATAAAATCAAACACATGGTTAGTTGTCTAAGGTTGGCTAGTTGGTAGGTTATCTCTTGTTAGCATTTGTGAGGGTTGAAGCATTGCATGGGATGTGTGGTTTCATGATTTTTCACATGGAGTGCTTGTAGAGGGATTGATGTTTCGAAGGTGTTCATGGAGAACCCCGAAGATGAATTGTAATGTTTATTGTTGAATAATACATGAGTGATGGATGCTTTTAGAGGTTGGGTTTTTCCCTCTTGAGGGCTTTCCCAGGGTATATATCATGTCATCTTTGATGGAATGTTATCTATTCTTTTGAATATGGATTTTGAATACTTGTTTACATAGATTTCTCTATTTGGGTCATGCAAAAATTATTTTGGGTGGATGCATATTTCCTTTCAGTTATCTCAATCGTAGTGCATGAAGTGATAATATAATATATTTCACAAGTTTCATTTCAACTTGAAAGCAAACTAGATCTACAAATGTTAAGAATAAGGACAACACATAATAGGATTTCATTTCAATCCAAAATATGATTAATGAAAGAATATAATATGGTATAGTCACCATCCTAAATATGGATATTTTATATATTTTTATGTAAAGGTAATTCATTGTTCTTATACAAATTGAATTGTAGGGTTACAAAATTTCTCAATTATATATTTCACAACAATACATTGATGAAGACCTACAACATCACAAAGAACCATTGCTCTCAAAGAATCACCACTCATTCAGTTGACCCCAATAGTGATCAACATCACCCAATCATCTATGTCCTTAAGGCTTACCCCCATATACTAGGAGGCGGTTGATCAAATTATCATACAAACTCATGTGAAACAATATAGATATGATACAAGACTAATTCTTACACTATACAATACATCCAACAAGCATACCCATTAAAAACATGATATAAAATATTTACATACAAAATAATAGTGTTATGCAATGAGGTTGGAAAATCACCAATAATTATGAAATGAGTTTCCCATACACACATTGGATACAAGTGACCCAATAATTTAAAGTAAGGGGCTACTAGATGTAGGATGTAGAGTCTTGTCACAATGGTCTTAAATCCACATGGAGTTGAAAAAGTGTTCCCCCACTTATAATAGTATATCCTTAATGACATTCAAATAATCAAAAATGGATTGTCATAATGTCCTTCACTATCATTCATGAACCACCTAAAGGATGTTCAATACTAGAAGTGGATCATGTCTTCATTATGTTTATTTTTGTTTGATCCCCATTCAGTTTTATTTTTATATTGTATCCCCTCTCAAGCTTCCTTCTCTTGGTTTTCATTCCAATTCAAATGGAAATGAGCATCCACTTTACTCCTAATTCTAGAACTCATACTAATACAAAAAAGGTGAAAATGATAAAAAATACTACATGACACAAAAGTTGAGGTAAAAATTTAAGACATATGTATACAAAAGATAGATAAATACATTTCCATAAGGATACTTTTCATCCCACAAAATAAAAAGGTTTTACATGGTCTAAATTTCAATTTTATCATTTTCAACAAAATCTAGGATCATGCATATTTTCCAAAAACACCATTGATAAACTTGAAAATTTCTTGCATTTAGAAATAAAAAATTTCCAAAAATGAAGAATACCCTTTAGAGCATAAAAATAAGTAAATTACTCTTTATAATCACGTAATGGTTTTAAAAGAAAAAATGCCATAATTTAATATTATTTTATATTTTTTAAATGTAGAAAGTTATCATTGCAGGAACATAAGAACCATTGCATTGAACTGTGTATGCATCCAACTGAAATAGAGTGTCTATCTAAACAACCTTAGTAGGCACCATAACTCCTCTTACCACATTGCCCCCTAAACTTGAGAAAACAACTTGCACAACCAAAATTTCCAATATACTTTACCAAAAGTAGTTTTCATGCCAAAAAAAAAATACAGTACACCATTAATCCTCTTCACTCATCCATTGAGAAATCGAATTAAGAATTTATTATAGCAAGAATTATTTAGATGAGAATCATCTCCAAGATACATTTTCCTACCATCACATTCTTCATATTTTATAGCCAACCTTGATGTGAGAGCACCAGAGTCAATTAACCATACACCTTCTGATGCATGCACAACCAAAGTCGCAACAAGGGCATCACTATCATCTTGTTGGGACTTCTCACACTCATCAACATAAATCTTTGTTTTTAATTTTATTTTTATTTTTATTTTCATCCTTACAGTCTCTTATGAAATGGCTAATCTTTCAATAGTTCCAACATTTTTCCATGGACTTACTGAAAGATTAAGATATCTTCTTTCTTATTGTTCTTCTTCTTGCCTTTTTATTTATGTCTACCACAAATAGCTAGGGCCTCCTTAACAAATTCAAAATTTTTACTTCATGCCTCTTCAAAAAGCAAGACACCACCACCTCATTCATTTTCAACTTGGTGTAGTTTTCCCAATAGCCATAATAAAATGGTCCCATCAACTTGGAAAAGTAAATAGAAAAGTCATGCAATGATCCTTCTCCATTTTTACTCCAATAGAGTGGATTTGGGTAACAACCATGTTTTAAATGCATTGAAATGTTCAGCCACATAGCCACCATCTTGAGGGTATATAACTTCCTTCTCATAAATATCTTTTTAACCAAAGATTTAGGTTAATACAAATATTCTATTTTTTTCTAAATAAGTGTTATAGCTTGGTCTCTTCATGTACATTCAAAAATATTGAACTAACTATTTTGCCCATTTTTTTACAATCTTCTTGTGGCACTATAGGTTTGGATTTGGATACTACAATCTATTAATCTCTATCCATGAGCATATCCTCCATCTTGAGCTTCCAAATCTCAATCTTTGTTCCTAAGATCTTCTTCATTTCTATTTTGGATGTGCTTTCCATCTCTTTGTATAACAACACAAACCCTTATGTGCAAGCTTCCACTCAAATGAAGATTAGTACAAAAAATCCTCTACCCAACACCTAGAATATGAGGTGATTAGATCCAGATACTAAATGAAAGAAAGCAAGGTATGTGGAAATGCTTCTTATACTAATATTAGAGGAGAGTATTGTGCAAATTTTAAATCTTTATAACTACATAAAGGAGAAACATATATAAAATCATACACCATAGGTGTATGTGGAGAAAACCATTTCAAGAGAAAAAACTTACATTTCAAAGTAGTCTAATGTATTATTTAATAATTTAAATATAGTTACAATACACTTTTAGAGTAAGTCTTTACATGAGTAACACTGATTAGAGACTTGGAGAATTTTGGTAGTATAATAATACCTACAAACTCACCATTAATACCTTTATTTCAAGCACCTTATAAATAAGATAAGTAATATGTGAAACCATCAAATAGTAATTACAAGACTATAAGCTAAAAAAATCCAAAAAATGGTGCCCAAATACCTAGTTAGAAAACCAACACCCAAATCCCAAGATGAGCTCACTGGCTAAAAATAACATACTCCTTCCACTTGTCATAAGCCCGTTTTCAAAAAAATGGTGCCCAAATACCTAGTTAGAAAACCAACACCCAAATCCCAAGATGAGTTCATTGACTAAAAATAACATATTCCTTTCACCTATCGTAATCCACTTACCAACTTGGTGTAATATCCCCTTGTCAAGCATAATCAATTTGAAGACCGTTAGTCTATTTCTTGAGTTCCCGTGGGCTAATTGGTAAGGCAAGGGGACTCTAAAGTTCCTAGAGGACACAATTTCAGAGTTATGAGGATTAGAATATTGACAATGAGCTTTGTGGGTAATATTGATTTGAATGACACTCTCTAAAGTGCTTTTTGACTTTTGGGGTGTTCTCCAAACTTCTTGGAGAGAACATTTATTTATAGTAAGTCCCTAAATTGGCTTCTAACATTCTCCTATTGCCTCAGTGTCATATTGGCGTGGTCAAATTTGGATTCCAATGTGTTTCGAGGTTTTTTGCAACTTGGGGTAGAATAATATAATTATTCACTTAAGTTATAATGTTTTATTATTATTTTTGATAACTTAAGTGTAATATCTTTTTGAAAAGGTATTTTAATTCCCCATTTGGATGCCTAAGAGGAATAAGGGGGTCTTGCACATGAAAAAGGTTTTATTTATTTTTAAAAGGGATTTTGATGGAAAAAAAGTGAATTAAATAATTATTTTAAAATAGAGTTTTCCCTCCCAAATTCTATATAAGGAGGTGTTGGGGCTCATTGTTGGCTAGGTTGTTGAAATGAATTTGGTTCTCTATAATCTCCGAGGACAAAATCCCTCATAGATCTCTAGTTTTAGAATTGCAAGATATTCCCTAGCTAGATTGTGTGTGATTCCAACCAAGAATCACTATTGGAGTTGACTGAAGTTTTCAATTTTGGGTATTTTAATTTTGAGTGCATTTTTATGGAGTTTGTTTGCATATTTATTGAAGGTGTTTTAGCTTTGTAGAGTGATGAAGATTGTTATTGCCAGTCGTACCATTTCTAGCCAATCATACCATTTCTAGCTAGTCGTACCTCTCATAACTAGCTGCACTAGTCAACGACACACATAAATAATGATTGGAATGCTTGCTTTCAGTCCTCCTTCAGTTTGGTCATGATAATTTTGTAGTTGAAAGGCCAAATATTGAGGGTTTGTTGACCTTGGGGGCCATACCACTTGATGGAGGTGCTTATAAAGAGGGGCATGCGAAGTCTAGAGGAGAAGCACCTAGTTTGAAGAGTTCTCAACACTCCTAAAGATGGCGCCTAACATTAAGGAGGATGTTTGGATGTTTTGTTGAGTGAACTTTGTTAGGTATTATGCTCTAGAGGGGGTTGTACCATTCCAAGACCTTGCTAGTTTAGTATTCGTACTACTATTTAATCATTATCAGTTCCTTATAATCCATTCTTGAGAGGTGGTAAGTTGATTAGAGTGATTTGAAAACATTGTTCAAAGTCTACATTGACCATTGTGTACATTTGGGAGTGGATCATCGAAGATTTCTGAGTCATTATCTTGCTGTCCAAATTGTTGCAATGAAGTTTTAGACATGTACCGGTCATCTATTTACCATTTCCTTGAGGTAAATTTGCTATTTCAATGATGGGTGGTTAGTATCTTGAGTTGTGATACTTTGGGGATGTTCCAATTAGTTTCATTTCATATCATTAAGTTGCAACAACAAATTCTTATATTGTATTTGGATGATTTGAATGAGCTAATGTTGTAACATTGAGTGGTAGTACCCCTAGTGATCTACTCATGTTATTTTGTGTTACTCACCCCATTGCATAAGTGGCTCTTGTTACTCATCCCACTGAACAAGTGGTTCTTTGGCAATCACTCATCACTACAAAGTGGAAGAGTTATTTTACTTATACTCACTCACCACTGAGAAGTGGAAGAGCTCAAGCTTATATTTCATTATTGTATTGCCTTCCCACTAAAAAGTGGAAGTGCCTAACTAACTCCCACTAGATAAGTGGATGTAATTTCAACTATTTATTTTAAGTAATATTATAATCTTGTACACTGTATGCTCTCACCTTGCCCACATTGGGAGCTTGGTGACCAAAAAATGGAAATGAAGTTGCTTAGCATTTCATTATATTTTGAGCTAACAAGTTTTCAAAAGAATAAAAACAAGGGTGATTATTACACTTGGGCATTCTATTTTGGGTTCATTATTTGCATTCAAAGTTGCCTTATCATATGACATAACACACATCATAAGTTAGTCAACAAGGGTAGCTCCCTCTTATAGCTATTTTCTATGTCCTATATGTTTTACATTTCTAATGTACAAGACTCAACTTTTGAAGGCCATCACTTTTGATCTAGGAGGCTGATGGGGCCCCTTTTTTAAAATTGTAGAGCTCAAAATGATCTACACAAAATGCATCCTCATAAGTGATGCTAAACAACCCAATTTTTTTATCTTGCCTAAAAACAAAGTTTATGGCTCAAAACATGAGTTTTATGTTTTATAATAAAAAAAATGCATCTTTACATACTCAACATTAGGAGCAAGGTTGAGACACCTTTCCTAAAACCTTTTACTTCCTCACTTTTTCTTCTCGACATGTACTTTAATGTACACCTACTCCTTTTCTTATTGCTTCTCCTTAAATTGATTGTATACACACATCCAATCAATTTTGAGGGGGTATATACAACCTTCCCACTTCTAATAAAACAATACATTTGCAATGGTTAAATTGGCTCTTCTTGGGCCCTACACCACCTCTTTGATTGTGATGGCTCCTAAATAATCTCAACTCACTATGCTTTGCTCATGATAACTTCTTTGCAACCATAGATTCTTTTTATGTATTCTCCTTCACACCCATATCTCATTTTACTTATATAGTCTCTTTTGTGACTATACTCATTTTACTTATACATCAACAAGTATAATGGACATTGTCACACATGTACATAATAACACCACGTCTTAGAAGATTCCATGACATTGTACGAGACACTAACACATGATACAAACCCATGCACATATTTGAATACCTTGACATGCATCTAACACAATACAAGATCTCAATATTAATCAAAAACTTCTTAGATCTTTCTTCGATCCAACCTCTCCTCTACAACAAAGATCCTTCTTTAGCTCATTTTTCCTTCTAGTGCTAATTCAACGTCAATCATTTGTTTATTTATTTAATTAAAATTGAATCAGATTATTAGATATATAGTAGTAATTAAAAGGAAAACAATTAATTTCAGATGGTAATTTTTAGTTAACCCACCTATCAAAGCATATCAAATTTTATACAACGCCATGTTAGACGAGTTTTAAAAAAACTTTTGGGCGGGCGAAACCACAGCCTGACCTGTCAACAGTATCTTCGTAAATAATTGTCCCTCCCAACAATTCTTCCAGTTTTCTAGGTGATCCTTTGTCTTTTTCTTGTTCTTTCTGTTCAGTTATGTTGAATTTTGTTCAGTGGACATGTTTAACAGTATGCAATGCGTGTGGTCTTTAGGGTTTTGTTTGACGAGAGCAGTTTCGCTTGAATGCAGTGGATTTCCAAGGATCAATTTGGTATGCCAACTGCTTGACAAAATGCCTGAATGGATATTTGCTCTTTACTTACCCATGAATGGAAAGAGCAGTCATATATTTTTTCATTTAGTAGAATTTCTATTCACAAGCTTGTTTAATGCACCGATTTTCTAAGGTTGGCTCACACGATTATTGTAGAGTGGTCGCGTGTACTTTTTTGAAATTTTACTTATTTGCGATTTCGACTGCGTGAAGCAATTGGATGTACTCAGAAAATCGCATTAATTCCATCTTTTCTGATTTTTGAAATTGTTCATTCAGATTCAAGCACAAAAGAGCGATGGAAAGAGAACATGGGGAAACCAGCAACGGACAAGCCCGTAGTTCGTTAGACGATAAAAGTGACAATATATTTGGCTCACTCAATTTTGATCCACAACTTTTCGTAAATGATGTGAGAAATGCTGCGGATGATGTTCTTGATGCAGGATTTAGTTTCTTCAAAGAGTATGGCTTGATATTTTTACCTCTGAGTATCTTTTCTTTTTTTAACCCAATTCGTCATGTCATGTCTGTTTCAAATTTCTTGTTTGAAGATTGCCAATAATCGATTGTTTTTCCACTAAACAAAACAAAAAGGAAAAGAAGGAAAAGTAATCTAATTGAAAACTATGGTTCTTGCAGGCAAGCTCCAAATGTTTTGGGTTTCAAGGATGATGCGATGGTTGACAAACTGTCAAAGGCAAGTTCGTTGCGTTGTTTTCTGAATTGACTTGGCATCCCATACAATGCTATCCATAGAATTGATTAATTAGTGTCCACTTTTATTTTGGCTAGAACTAGAAGTACCGAGGGTTAAGGAACCCTAGACCTAGAGAGAGCTTCCCATTTGAAGCTATGCACAGAAACAATTAACGATTCTCCACCTTTTTAAGTTGAAGGTATCTAGAACTAAGGGATTTAATACCCAGAAAAATTGTTAGTGAGATGCCAACTCCCAGTTGGTGTTAACTAATCAAAGTGGAAAAGTAAAAATGACATGAATTTCAAAAATCAAATTTAAGCATCTACTTTTCTATCTATAGGGCAATTTCCATTCATCAGTTCCAAGCATATTCTCAATGCTAGAAAGTTAGCCAAAGAAAAAAGTTAGCAGCATTCATCATTCATCCATCACACTCCTTTTCTCTTTCTTATCTTTCTGATTGTATCGCGAAGTGGCATCACTGAGAGCACATAAACACAATTGTTTATGTACTGAGGGCTTTCCTATTTTTCATCCGGAGTTTTACAATTTTTTGTAGAGCAAGCACTTCTACTTTGGCGCATTCCTATGGTATTAACTTTATTGCCACAGAGGGGAAAGATGATATAAACTATCTTGTTCAGCATTTCCACCTGTCAATTGGCCTATAATTTTGCCACTGTTTTTCCTGTCCTCTTCATATATTGCTATGAGATCTCGAGATTCTCTGTTTCCATCTTAATTTCTTGAATGAAATTTTTCACTTTCCAATCATTTCACTATCTCTTTTTATTGCTTTTGTAATTGGCATTGAAACTCTTTCCATGTGAAGTTTTGATCATCTCTTCTCCTCAGCCATTCTTATTCAGAGAGTAGTTCCTTCTTATTATTTGTATCCAGTCCCAAGTGAGCTGAAAACATTAGCAAATGTTTTCCATCATCATCACTAAGATAGCTTCTCTTGTTAAGCCTAGATTTCCTTTCACAGTTCTATCAAATTTGAGGTCTCTTCTGTGCATCTTTATGCTTTTTAAGCTCATTTGCACCAAACCCATCATTGGGACCAGTCTCCATCTTTTGGGAAATATATTTTGTATTTACCCCTTTCTTTTGGGAAATGTTGGAAAAATATTATTAACCTTTTCTTGTGTTAACTCACAACTAAAACTTCATCTTCTTGTGTAATGTCCCATCTCTAAATTTTTGTAGTCTTCTATATTTTCTGAATTTTTATGTTTTTTTCTGGGCACTATCAAACTGAAACAAATTAGAATATTGATAAATACAGTAACTCAGGGACAACCACAATCAAAATGGACGATGAAAGATTCCTTCCTCGATCTGATCTGAATTTTCTGAATTTGGGTTTTCTTGGAGTCTTTGACCAGCGTGTAGAATAGTTTTTGTTTTGTTTGTGTTTGTGTACTTTCTGATTTTTTTGTGTTTTTCTGAGTTTTATGTGAAATGCATGACATGTACAATGCTGATAAAGGAAAATAACCAAACATGCAATGATTTTATTCACTAAAAGACTGAAATTACATAGATAAGATCCAACTACAACATACCCATTCATCCAAAGGTCATGAAATGACTTTTTTTACAAGGCTACAAAAATATCAGGTCTGATATAACCCTATAACAGCAGTTTCGAACTTACCCGGCTCAAAAAATGACTACCCAATTCGTTTCCAAGTATGAGAGGAGTTGAGCCACTGCTGTATGTAAATTCTCAGCTTCAGATCTTCATAATCTTCACTCAACACTTAGGGTTTGAAGCCCAAATGCCAAACAAAGGTGCGGCTGCCTGTGCAACTGTTGGAAGATGGTAGGAATGTCCTCTAAAAGGACTGATCTGCAATCTGATGCAAATTTTCTGTCCTCCAAATAGACTGATCTGCAATTATAACCTCAAATAATGCTGCCAACTCCACACTGAAGCTGGATAATGCTGAAACCTGTCACCAGGAGAAATGGGTTTTCGTCCAAATCTCCAAATTCTCCCAGAAGTTTGCATTTCTAGAAGCTCCAATCTCTTCAAACCCTCAAGTCTGCTGCTGCTCTCAAATTGAAGTCCTAAGAATGAGTCCAAAATAGGCAAAATTGCCTTTTATCTTCTCCAAGAGGGGTCAACCCTTTTTAGGGTTACTATTTGGCCTAAAAATTCATAAAATAACATTGAGGGTCTAATTTTACATTGTGAACTTGGCCCCCTTTTTAAAACAACTTAAGTTCTAGGATGGGGGTGCACTTTTCACTATTCACTTTTCTAATTTTTCAGTTACTATTCACCCCTTCACTATTCCAATAGAGACATCTTGAATATTTCCCAAATAACCTTGAATTCAACTTCTGAATCTCAAACTAAAGGCTTGGAAAGCTCTCGACAAGGTTCCACCATGCTGAAATGGGTCCCCTATCCATATTGCTGACCTACGGAAACCCTAGTAATAGGTCAACCTCTGCTCAGATTTGAAATGCCTAAGGAAGGGACATTACAGTCCTCCCTTCCCGGGATTGCTTGCCCCCAAGCAACTGCAAAGCTGGATGCTGAAGTATTATCTCTCCTTCCCATGTGGCATCCTCCAACGACAAGTCCTTCCATCGCACCAAATATTCCTTGATAACTCTGTTCCTCAACCTCCTCTCCCTCATATCAAGAATCTCTGCAGGTAGCAGTATCAATCGATCCTCCTCATCCAGGGGAGGCAAATCTGGTGATGAAGTAACATGCTGCCCCAAAGCCTTCTTCAAACAAAACACATGAAAAACATTATGTATCTTGCTCCTTGAGGGTAACTCAAGCTTGTAAGCAACCTCCCCAATCCTCTGGAGGACTCTGTATGGTCCATAAAATCTCGGCTTGAGCTTTTCAGCCCCACTCCTCTTGAGTGTACT
Source organism: Sequoiadendron giganteum (assembly GCA_007115665.2). NCBI lineage: Eukaryota > Viridiplantae > Streptophyta > Pinopsida > Cupressales > Cupressaceae > Sequoiadendron > Sequoiadendron giganteum. The sequence goes on from CM021102.1 coordinate 270,634,072, forward strand.
CTGCTTGTTGGGTTGTAGACGCAGAAAAACCATATCACCAACCTCAAATGTTCTCTCAATTCGGTGCCGATCAGCATAAAGTTTCTGCTGATTCTGTGCCTGCTGAATGTTATTCTTAAGTGCCTTAAGGATATCCTGACTGTCCTGAAGCCACTCCCGAGCCCTAGGCGCTCTGCTATCACCTAGCGCCAAATCCACAAACGATAAAGCATCATAGCTGTATAAAGCCTGGAAGGGAGTCATGCCAATAGACATATGATGCGTAGTATTATAACAATACTCGTTCAAATATAACCAACGCACCCATGCTCTCTGCTGACCCGAAACATAATTACGTAGATATCCCTCCACCCACTTGTTGACAATCTTTGTCTATCAGTTTGAGGGTGGTAACTGGTGCTGGGGGTCAACTCTGTACCTGTAAGTCGAAATAGCTCTTGCCAAAATATAGTCATGAATCTACTATCCCGATCACTGACAATGGTCCTGGGGAGTCCATGGAGTCGGAATACCTCACGGAAGAATAATTCCGCCACCTGTGAAGCTGTGAAATCGGCTGCAATAGAAAAGAAGTGTGCATACTTTGTCAATCTATCAACAACTACATATATGCAGTCCTTCCCCTGAACTCTCGGGAGACCAATAATGAAATCCATCGATATAGCTTCCCACTTCTGCTCTAGAATAGGCAATGGCTGCAGAAGTCTAGCTGGGAAAGTATACTCTGACTTGTTCTGCTGACAAGTCACACACTCACGAACATAGCGTAGGACATCATCTTTGAGACCCTTCAATGAGAATCTCTCACGCACTTGTCTGTATGTCTTGAAGTACCCAGGATGTCCTGCTAGTGGTGTATTATGGATGGCACGTAGAATTTTTTCCTTAAGCTTTGACCCAGGGACTAAATAGATCCTATCCTTGTAGTGTATCACATCCTCAATCACAGTGTACCTGTCATCTTGGACCCGCCCATCCAAACCTCACATGTGAACTGATTTTTGGAATACTCAACTAAAAGTTGAGACTTCCAATCAGCTAAAATCTCACTCATGGAACAAAGGACAGCAACTGAAGGCCTCCGGGAAAGTGCATCGGCGACAACATTTTTCTTCCCCTTGACAAACTCGATGTCAAAATCATATGCCTAAATCTTGCTAACCCACTTCTGTTGGCGTTCATTAAGTTCTTTTTGTTCCAAGAAGTATCTCAAACTATTGTGGTCAGTTCTTACCACAAACTTTCCTCCCACCAAATACTGTCGAAACTTCGCCAAGGCATGCATAATGGTGAGCATCTCCTTGTCGTAGGTGGAGTACAATCTCTCATTATCCCTCAGTTTCCTGCTCTCATATGCTATGGGATGGCGGTTCTGCATGAGTACCGCTCCTATGCCCCCTCTTGATGCATCACGCTCTAGAACAAAGGGCTGAGAGAAATCTGGAAGAGCTAAAACTGGACATGTGCTCATAGCCTGCTTGAGCCTGTCAAATACTCTTTGTGCCTCGTTTGTCCATATAAAAGCTCCCTTCCGTGTAAGATCTATCAAAGGAGCTGCTAGTTGTGAATACCCCCAAACAAATCTCCTATAATAAGCACATAGCCCTAGGAAACCACGCAACTCTGATACATTCCTAGGTGGCGGCCAATCTAGCATTGCCTGTATCTTATCCTGGTGAACCTTCACTCCATCCGCACAAATCACATGTCCCAAGTATAATATCTCTGTAAATCCAAATTCACATATGGACATTTTGGCAAACAGAGACTGAGCCTCCATAATACCAAGAATCTCATCCAAGTGCCTCATGTGTTCCTCCTAGGTTCTACTGTATATCAGAATGTCATCGAAGAATACAAGCACATACTTACGCAACTACTTATTGAACACATGATTCATGCATGACTGAAACGTAGTAGGTGTGTTAGTGAGACCGAATGGCATCACTAAAAACTCATAGTGTCCGTAGTGGCATCTGAATGTTGTCTTATGGATATCCTCCTCACGAACACGGATCTGATGTATCCTGATCGAAGATCAACTTTTGAAAAAGACACTGCCCCGTGGAGTTCATCTAGTAACTCATCTATGCGCGGAATTAGATACCCGTTCTTAATTGTTTTCTTATTGAGTGCACGGTAGTCAATGCACATGCGCATAGTGCCATCCTTCTTCTTCACCAACACCATGGAAGAAGCGAAGGGGTTAGAACTAGGCCTGATGAATCCCATGTCCAATAACTCTCGGATGGTCTTCTCTATCTCTTCCTTATGTGCCTTAGGATGACGATAAGGGGTAGTAATCACGGGCTTGGCGCCCTCCTCCAGCTCTATCACATGCTCAAACCCACGGTCAAGAGGTCTATCGGAAGGAAGATCTCCAAACACCACGCTGTGCCCATCCAACATTGTCTGGATATCTACATGAAATGTTGGTCTATCATCTGAAGAAGGTGTCTTGGACGAAATGTAACACTGTGTCGCCCAAGCAACATCCCCATGCCTGAAAATAGACTCCATCCTACGTGCTGAAACTACCATGGGTCCACCCTCTGAGAGTGCCTTCAGCACCATCTTCTTGCCACCAATTGTAAACTCCAGCTCCATCCTCTTAAAATCTTGTATGTACCTGCCGAGTGATTGTAACCATTGGATGCCTAACACCACATCAATGTCACCTAGACCCACCACATAAAAATCATCGGTCAATGCGTACTCTCCCAACTGTATACTAAGCTGCGGAACTACCTTGGTGCACCTCATAGAAAATCCATCGGCTACTGTCACACTAAAACCAGGAAAATCCTCCACCTGCAATCCCCGCTTAGCAACCAGTCCCTCATCAATAAAATTGTGCGTGACACCACTATCAACAAGGCAAGTCGCTCGTTGTCCATTAATCACTCCCTTCAAACGGAAGGGATGGTATCTAGGGACTCCTGATAGGGTAGCAATGATAGGCTTAGGTACATCCAATGCGTCACCTACTCCAAGCTCCACCTGTGGGGCCTCCCGTAAATCCTCACCATCTCTGCCCTCTGAATCTGTATCCTGTATATGCTCATCATCCACATCAGACACAACCTCAATGAGATGAAAATTGCCTTTCCCAAGGCATCAGTGTCTAGGCTCCCAAGGCTCCTTACATGTGAAGCATAGCTTCTTCCTTCTCAACTCATTACGTGTCTCCTAATCCATCCTGGGAGGAGGTTGTGTACTCCTGTGCTGTGTCGAAGATCTTTGGAAAGGCTTGGAGCCCTTGGAAAACTTTTTATTCTGCTGATAAGAAGTGGGAGGTGGTGACGTATCAAGGTCTAGAGCAATCTGAATAGCCTCATGTAGAGTCCTAGGCTTAAGAGCCTTGACCAAACCTTGTAACCTGTCATGTAAACCCTCTATGAAAAAGCATCACCACGCGTCTATCTGGCATCTCGGGAACCATAACAGCAATGCGTTGAAAGTCATTAATGTAAGCTTCAACATGTCCCGTTTGACGGAGTAGGGCTAAATCCCTATAGTACAGCTCAACATCCTTGCGGTCAAATCTGGCAATCAACCGCTCAGTGAATTCCCTGTAAGAATGAATAAGCCTATGGTTTTGGGTAACCAAACCATGATGCCACCAATCATAAGCCACATCCTCTAAGTGTAGTACTGCAAATTGGATGGCCTCGTCCTCAGGCATCGGCTTAAGTGAAAGGTAGATGTCAAGCTTGTGCACCCAAGCTTGAGCAGTGATCTTCTTGCTACCATCAAAGGGAGAGATAGTGAGCTTGCTAGTAGCTCGATGAAGGTCACCATTATGCTGTTGTCTAGGCCCCCTATCACCACGGTTCCTCATGCTATCTCTACGCTGTGAACAATATTGAGGTAGAGGAAAAGCATCCCTAACATGCTCTGGAAGACGTGTCCACTCATCACTCGCTGCCACAACAGTATCCTGAAACTCCACTCCCTCAAGCGGGTCAACTGGTGGTGGCTCAACTCTAGGAGGAAAATGGGGCTGCATGGGCCTATCTGTTGTGCGTGTATGAGTCCTGTCACGCCTAGGAGAACTAAGAGTACTGTCCCTCGACTAGGGAGCCCTGCTACTCATACGGCTGCCTATAACTGTAACAGACCTATCTGCTCTCTCACGTCTGTCATGTCTGCCACGCTTGTCCCTAGTTCGACCCAAATCCATCCTGTCCAAAGTATTCTGAAGTCTGTCTAAAGCTTGAACAATCAGTGGTTGTGTATTAACAAGAGTCCTGAATAACTCACGATCAAGATCTTCCTGAGGATTTGGTCTCTCCCCCTGGTGGGGACTTCTACTGCCATCATGGGTATCTCCCATAGTTGCACCCGGAATGCTAGTGTCAACCCCAAACTGTCTGTGTGCTCTCCTGTAGGAGTAATATCTGTGAGGCCCGACCTCTCTAGGATGCATAGGACTGAACAGAATGCCCACAGCCTGACAGGATCATGGCTCTAATACCACTGAAAGATTCCTTCCTCGATCTGATCTGAATTTTCTGAATTTGGTTTTTCTTGGACTCTTTGACCAGCGTGTAGAATAGTTTTTGTTTTGTTTGTGTTTGTGTATTTTCTGATTTTTTTGTGTTTTTCTGAGTTTTATGTAAAATGCATGACATGTACAATGCTGATAAGGGAAAATAACCAAACATGCAATGATTTTATTCATAGTTGAAAAACTCGCCAATTTCAAAAACTCGCCAAGCCCGGAAAATACGGTACGGAAAAAACTCGGCAACTTAAAAAATTGCTTAAGCTTCATTAAAAACACTTTTTTTTTTGCAAAATTCAATGATAAGATGCATCCAATGAGTCAATAAAATGAGTACATAGAAGAAACACGTTGAGTATAGTTATATTTGATTGATTTGAAAGAAAATTAGATACAAAATCGCATCATTTTCAAAATTCATTGTCCTAAAAATTCATCAATGATATGTTCTTGTTCATCTATAGGAATAAGATTTGTAGATGCATGTGAGAATGGTGGTGAAAGATCAATATATTCTAAGTTGCATTCTTTATGTAGAGGGGGTATAAAAATATCACTTTTTGTCGGCGCAACTCCCCCACAAAGTTCTTCTTTTGTTTTTATATTTGAAAGCGGGGGTTTGGGGGCGGCAGCCCCCAATGGGGTCAAGGGGCAATGCCCCTTGCAGGGTCTCGGGGTAGCGCCTTGGGCGTGATCCCTGTCACGAGACAAGGCGGGGTCGAGGGGCAGCGCCCCCGCCGCTAAGCACATTTTTCTTTTTGGATGGCCTTCAAATTCTTCATTTTGGAAGCATTTTTCCTTGAAAAGTGATGTGTTTAAACTGCTTTGAAAATGCAACATTTTTATTGTTTTTATGTTGTTTCTTCAAAATTGCTTCTTTCTATCAATTTAATCACAAAAACTGGTGTTGATACACAAATGGTTTTTTTCTAAAATCTACCTACAAATTCTAACAATGCAAATTAGGACTAATCATCGGGCAAGGCTAGCAGTTGCACGAGCTTTCATTCTAACGCATTGGTCCTAATTTAACTCATTGTATTTTCCAACCTTTAACACCTCTCTCCGGCAACAATGCGGGTTTTTCCAGAAAACTCGCCGTACATTCTGGAAAAACTCGCCAAAAGTACGGCGAGTTTTCTCGGCGTACAAATGCCTGGAAAACTCGCCAGCCAAAAAAACTCGCGAGTTTTTCGAAACTCGCCGAGTTTTTGGCGAGTGTTGCATCTATGATTTTATTCACTAAAAGACTTAAATTACATAGATAAGATCCAACTACAACATACCCATTCATCCAAAGGTCATGAAATGACTTTTTTTACAAAGCTTCAAAAATATCAGGTCTGATATAACCCTATAACAGCAGTTTCGAACTTACCCGGCTCTAAAAATGACTACCCAATTCGTTTCCAAGTATGAGAGGAGTTGAGCCACTGCTGTATGTAAATTCTCAGCTTCAGATCTTCATAATCTTCACTCAACACTTAGGGTTTGAAGCCCAAATGCCAAACAAAGGTGCGGCTGCCTGTGCAATTGCTGGAAGATGGTAGGAATGTCCTCTAAAAGGACTGATTTGCAATCTGATGCGAATTTCCTGTCCTCCAAATAGACTGATCTGCAATTATAACCTCAAATAATGCTGCCAACTCCACACTGAAGCTGGATAATGCTGAAACCTGTCACCAGGACAAATGGGTTTTCGTCCAAATCTCCAAATTCTCCCAGAAGTTTGCATTCCTGGAAGCTCCAAGCTCTTCAAACCCTCAAGTCTGCTGCTGCTCTCAAATTGAAGTCATAAGAATGAGTCCAAAATAGGCAAAATTGCCTTTTATCTTCTCCAAGAGGGGTTGACCCTGTTTAGGGTTACTATTTGGCCTAAAAATTCATAAAATAACATTGAGGGTCTAATTTTACATTGTGAACTTGGCCCCCTTTTTAAAACATCTTAAGTTCTAGGATGGGGGTGCACTTTTGACTATTCACTTTTATAATTTTCAGTTACTATTCACCCCTTCACTATTCCAATAGAGACATCTTGAATATTTCCCAAATAACCTTGAATTCAACTTCTGAATCTCAAACTAAAGGCTTGGAAAGCTCTCGACAAGGTTCCACCATGTTGAAATGGGTCCCCTATCCATATTGCTGACCTAAGGAAACCCTAGTAATAGGTCAACCTCTGCTCAGATCTGAAACTCCTAAGGAAGGGACATTACAAATGAAGACTTTAATAACCTCAATTTACTTCATTCCTCAATAGTTCCAAACAATTGCAATTTACTGATCTGGAAATGTGTATCTCAGAGTTGCATAAGACAGTCATTAACTCACTGAATATGATATCCCTTTGCACAGGGAGATCACAATAAAATATCAATCTGAAACCCTTATTGCTTTATTGTTGAAATCTCCCCAGAACTACAGCCAAAATTCTTATTCTTCAAATCAATTATATTAATCTGAAATGTTCATTTATTACAGCCAAAATATGGCCAATTGAAACAATGTAAATGGCAACTCCAACTACTGAAATTAGAACAAAATATCAGCAAACCCTAACCTCAATGTATGGCAGATTTAATCCTCTTCCATATCTTTTTTTTGACCCAGAAATATGTGGCAACCTCTGCTGTAATATTGGCGCTCCTTTCTTCCCTAGTCGCCCATCCAAAAGAACACAAAAACACCATGATTCCCTTCAAGATAAAGCGGCCCTATTCAGGAATTTGCTGTGCATAATGTCTATCATAAAATCACCTCAGATTAGCTTCAAACTACCATGGTCTGGACCTGAAAATGTGTAGTGCCGATTGTGCTTCAAAATCACCCAAAACAGTCCTCAAACTACTATGAATTATTCCCAAAGTGCAGCAGCTTGATCCATAATATGCTGCGCTGAATTTCTCTATCAAAATCACCCTCAACCTGCCTTTAAACTGTTACAAACCCCTCAGATACTGAACTGCACACCTTACCAAATTCACCCCACAGTAAACCCCAAATGGACGCTGGAATTTTGCTGGAGAAATGATGCAATTCAGCTCCAAGATCTCAAATTGGTGTGCTTGCAAACACCAAATTTCTTGACCTCTTGAATTTTGTGAGCCAAGAGGGTTTCCGTCCTCGTAGTTCACAGGATTTGCAGCCAAGGGGTTTTGTCCTTGAATGCAAGCTCCAAACTCAAACTCAAAGTGAATAATACCAAACATGAAATTGGATAATGAAATGCAGATTGGTGCCTTATTGATACATCCTTTCAATTTGGGCCCTTGGGTCTAAATTTCCCTTCAAGTATTTAAAAATACCTTCTTATTATAATTAAATGTTCAAAAACATTTTTATAATTATAACATTATATTAAGTTGCCCCCCCTAAATAAGGAATTATTGCACCCAACTTAAAAATAATGGTAGAATTTCCTTTCCCTTGCTTAATCCTTTAGCCTATGGGAAAGAGAATAGGCTAGAGGTCTTCTTAATATTTTAGTCCCGAAAAGGGGACATGACATCTTGACATAGAAATAATTTTGCTTAGTTGTTTTGAGTAGTTTTCTATGTGCCAAGTGTAGATGTTAAAAAAATTGTAAATGTTGTCTCTAGACAGACAAGGTAAAGAATAGACTAATTTTAGTTACATTGATAACAAAAGGTAAATAAAGATTTGAACATGGATGTTACAAACCCTGTTTCTTTTCTCCTAGAGAATACAGCCTACTATAGTTCATATTTGAGTTTTTTTCAAGATTCATTTCATGATGTAAAAGCTAAGTTACTGGTTCTGGTTTAGGCTTGAGTTTGTGGGTTCGATTTGCAGATTTGGTCAAGAAAATTTTTGGGGTTGGGTTTGTCTATACAATATACTTTCATTAGATCCAAATTCCCATTATATCCTAGAAGCATTAATAATTAATATTTTAAACCATAAAAGGCTCTTTCTTAATAAATAAATAAATAAATAACCTTCCTCACAAAAGCCTGTTATAAACTAAAGAAAGTTTAAACTAATCAAAGTAAAGCTAGATGAAATGATATTTTTTTAATTAAAATTTAAAATGATTTAAGTAGAGGATCGAACTTAAAAATAATCTGGGTATGCATCCACATTTCTCTGGCAGTGCTACATACAAGTGGAGTACAGATATGAGCAGAGTGTTGCCATAGATCTGCTGTGGGGAGAACAATGACATGAAAAGATTGTAAATATGTTTCTTGTTTCCACCAATGAAAAGCTGCTGCATAGGCTGCATCCTGCTCTGCTTGGTGGTTTGAATACAGATCAACTGGCTAGTGTCATTTTGAGTTTTTTTATAAATTTTTAGATGGATTTGCAGAGGTTTTGGGCAGGGTATGTGATTTTGGCCCTAGATTCACCCGGTATGCCTTGCTAGGTTCTTCAGAGGTTCTCCCACGTTCATCCCGGACAAACCCACAATCATTTTGTTGCCTTCTGTGTGAATCCCTGGCTGCACCAAACCAGATCCCAAACTGGGTTCAAATTAAAACCGGATCCAGGACTTCTGCTGGATGAACTGTAACTTTGTCTGAAAGCCAGTACTTGGAAATTGTTTTATGATATGTTGGTGTAACAATTAGCACCTCTGGAGTGTGAGTTGGTACGGACAGCTATGCACAGTACGGGATGACTGCTTTTCAAATTAGGAGGGGAAGCTCCCTCTTTTGCTGATATGTGTTCTAAAAGTAAAATATCTAAATTCTATCTTTTTGACTCAGCTGAAAGAGGCACAAGGTTAAGAAAACCAAGGACGTTGTAGCTAAGGATTTTCTCTGGTTTTGCAGGTCTTAACTTCAACTAAAAACTAAAAGCTTTAAACTATCCAATCTCTTAAAAAAAACAGAGCATGAGGAAAGGGAGTAGGAATGTGATTACACGATAAACTTCAGATATAGATTCACAACGTGAAGGCAAGGTGGCACAACTGTTTGCTCGGCTGGGAAGAAGTTTATTAGAAACAAACAAATATACGATAAACTAAGTACAACTTCACAACATGAGGGCAAGGTGGCTCAACTATTTGCTTGGCTGAATAGGTTTATTGACACACACATCAAACGATAAGCTTTAAGTACAAATTTGCAACATGAGGGCAAGGTGGCTCAGCAATTTGATCATTTGAATAGGCTTATTATTAACATGACATAAGTTAAGCAACTAGGACAGTAAATTGCATAGACGAAACACGCATACAATAAACGATCAAACTAGCAACCCCATTTAACTAAGATTTGAACAAACACCATAGTAATAACATGAAGGCAAGGTGGCACAATTATTCATTAATATAGTAATTACTCATGAACAGATACAAAATAATAATATCACAGGCAAGGTAGGCTCAACATATATTGCTATCGCGTGCAAAAGTTCTAATTACAAAGGTGAACCAATCTTGAGAATAGGCATGTTGCCGACAGCGCAACAATTCTCTATCACAAGCAAAAGTTATTTACAAATGAGCTGAAAGCTCTTATTTATAGTCATTAAAGGTGTAGGGAACCCCAAAATCATCTTGAGTCAACTATAGTCTCGCAAGCATGCGAGATTTTATTCTCTAAGTCTAAATAAATGAAACTATACAGTTAACTGGAAAGCTACCATCAGTTAACCGTTACAAACAAGACTAAATGGACATGTGCAACATGCATCCTTATTGAAAGAGAGTTAACTGATAACTACCATCAGTTAACTGGTTTTAACTGAAAGTCCATCCTCCTGTGAAGATATCTCCAAGAATGAGATAAGCGTGCTTGAGATCAGCAATGAGAACTCAAGAAATGACGTTGAGTTAACTGCTGCTTTTGACTCTATCCTCGAAAATAACTATAGGTTCTAACTGGCTGTCTTCTACAAGCCCTCTTTGTCTATCACCTCGTCCAGGAACTTGTTGATGGTCTCGTCCTCTGACACTTTGACGCTATCCACGACGATGAATTGCTTGTTGACCTCCTTCTCTCCATCCTTGATCGCCCTTTGACTGTCTCTGACTTTTGCAGCCTCCTTGTTGAAACTGGTAGTCATCATTGAGAAGTGATCCAACATGGACACCTTAGGATCTCCACCTAGGTTATCACGAACCAGCTTCTCGAACTCAGTCTGCACAACATCAACTGGCAATTCACTGATTGGTAACTCTGGTGTCTCCGCAACTGGAGTAATGACCTCTGTCTCTTCTACAACTTGACGCTTTTCTTGATTCTTCTCAACAGAAGAGTGTTGCATGACAAAACCACAAAGTTTGATCGCGAACACTCTGGTTGTGGGAAATGCACACGAACTCACCGCACATGCATAATACCAACGGTATCAACCCTCTCAACTAGCCTGGGAAGGCTATCAGCTATACGAGGTATGAAACCATTTGGACTTTGAGTGACTACGCCTGTCAAATTGTCTGAATCAACCCTCCGGATGCACTTGATGCAAAACGGTGTTAGCTTTTTTTATGGAAACGTGAATTAAGACAAGACCAATTTGGACTCGAATTCAGTTTGAGTGAATTGCATTCAGAAAAACTCGCCTGTTGACTGTAAACACGACTATGTTTTGACAACTTTTTTAGAAAGCTAAAAATAACTTCTGATGAGGCTAAAAATAGCTTGTTGAGGGGCAATTTTTTTCGAGAAAATCTGGAACATGGGTTTTGTGCAGAATTGAGTTCTAAGACAACCTAGATCGATAGATTTTGGAAAAAATGTGTTTTATGCCCACATGCAAAGAGAATTTCGGAAAAAAGTACAATGCTCCAAAATTCTAAGACATGGGTATTGCAGGAAATTGAAATCTAAGCCCACCTAGATGACTCGATTTTGGAAAAAATGACTTTCTGGCCCACATGCAAAGAGATCTTTTTTGAAAAAAGCATAGTGCTCGAGAAACTCGAAGTAGCGGGGCAATTTTTTGGAGATTTTTTAAGATGTGGGTATTGTAGCTGATGCTAAAAAATGCGAACCCAAATGCTCTAATTCTGCGAATTCCACTGATTTCTTTGACACGCGAGAGAATTTAAGATGAGAAATAGAAGAAATTTAAGAGAGAATTAGAAGTTTTCGATTCTATCTTTGAAAAATTGCCTCTACTTGAATTCAATCCGAAGAAACCTGCATGCAAATCAAAAATGGAGTCTGGAATGCGAATCCTCTGAACAATCTGGACTTGGCACTACGAAGAACTTCAAATTTTGAAATCTTTAGTGTCTTCAATTGAGAAAAATGTATTTTTCCTCACCTGCGATGAAGAATAATGGACGACTTATGCCTTTAATAAATAAAATTCATCAATAGGCGTCCCACTTAGCATCAGATTAGCTTTAAAATTTATTTGGCTTCTGATTGGACCTCAAAAATGCACGCCTTTAGTCAACAGGACTTCGAACTTAGTTAACTGCATGAGAATTTTGCCCTAAATAGGGCGCCACTTCTGAAAATATTAGTTAACTGAACATGTAGAACAAGTTCGCCCTATGCATGCAAGAATCAAGTCTTCAGTTGAAATCAAATTAGCCAGTCAATTGAAAAACAAATAACAGTTAAACTGAGTTAATTGTTTCCACCATTTAAGGGCGCCATGCACTTTTGAGTCAATAAGTCAACTATAGGCGTCACTCTCCAGACTTAGCCAAATTTTGCAAATTTTGAGTTTGAAACCTTTGTTGGAGCTCACTTTCAATCACTGATTCCAATTGATTGCCATGTCCAATCGAGTGGCTGATAGTTGCGTTGAAAAGCTGGATCAAAACTGAAGAGAAACTCCCTTGAAGCTGCTAACCTTAAAACTAACCTATGAGGTCTCAAAAAGATGGGCGCGCTTGGCCTCCAAGGGCGCTTTTGACCTCAGAGTTAGCCATTTTTACGATGCTTTAACATCATTACGAAGGTGATTTTGACCACAATTGATCTCACGTTTTCTGAAACTCTAGAGTTGGCTGATAGGTGCACTGCATTGGTAGCTGAATTTTGAACAAGAGCTCTTGGAGAGCACTTTCGCAAAAACATCATTTGACAGCTAAAAATCATGGGTGCCCTTGGCCTCCAAGGGTGCTTTTCTTCCGAGAGTTAGCCATTTTTATGACTGGCTAAAATTCTACTTAAACCTCGGCTGCAGGCTGCTGAGAAGTCTCCTGACACGGTTGAGGTATTCAATGGAAAGCTAGAAGCATCACGGACAAAATGAACATCTGAGGTAACCAAAAAGACATCTTAAGCTCTAAAAGCTTGGGCACCTCTGGCCTCCAAGGGCGCTTTTGCTGTTTTTGAACACTTTTGACCATGATGAAAACCCTATGTTTGACTCTTGATACCGGTAACTCAACAACTTAGATTCATCCGCTGATGGATTCATTGCGAAGCAGGATCAAGTGTGAGACAAACATCCTAGGCATCATCTAGGTAGAAACCCCCATTTGATCCTTCAAAAAGATGGGCGCCCTTGGCTAAGAGGCATGCTTTTCCATCTAGTGTTTGTCATTTTTCTGTCCCTCATTTCATGTTCAATCTCCATTTTTAGGTGCTAGACACATCTGACGGACTGGCTGGCTGGCTCTTTGCGAAGCTAATAGGATTCCGGAGAAGTCCTCTTGGAAGTTACAAGTCTCAAACAGTTGATCTAGGCCTCCAAAGTCAAGGGCGCCCTTGGCTCACAGGTGTGCTTTTGCTCCAGAGTTGGCCATTTTTTCAGCATTTTCACCTTGACAAAAATCCCCTCCGGGACGAAGCATCATTTCGGACATATCTTGCCATAGAAACTTCACCAAAGCGTTTCAAGCTTAGATTTCGACACCTGGCACCTCACCATCTGCCATTGTTGACCTCAGAGATCCTAACTTTTCAGTTGGAAAAACGAAAACTACCCACCAGACTTAAACTGAGTTTTAACTGAATCTGACTTCACCATTATGATCGTGAAGCAAAATAAACCAATCAAAACAATTTTTCAATCAATTTTGACAAGTTTCAATTTTTAGGGTTTTTTGACCTAAAAATAGGGGTCCAAAAACCCTAATTTTCAATTTTTTTCAAATTTTGCCAGTATCTTCTTGACATCACACTGACTCAAAGTCCATACTTGATTTGCCCAAAAACTATGTTTTGACATCATTTTAACAAGTTTTAGACCATTTAAAGCAAAAACCCTTAACGAAGCAATAAATTCGGTTTGGGTACAACATGATATTATTGTATACTATTTGAGTAGCTAGAGCTTCTAAACTGTTACACAGGTTCTTGTAGCATCATGATGAATCATTTGAAGAGAAGATTAGGGATCTACTGTGAAAATTAAGAGTGTTGTTTGGCATATCTCATCACTTTTTGTGCTGTTTGAGTTACAAAAGACAACAGTTTATGATTAGAATATTCAATGAGTTATATTTAATAGCATTTTTAGAGAAGATTTGTCTTTCTATCTTTGTTATACTTTATGTTGCCTGTTCAGTTTTGGGTTTGGTTTCAGCATTTTGCCAATTGTTTTTCCCCAGGATTGGGACAGCCAGGTTTGGCTGTACAGTGTATTTATAATATATTGAAAATATACATTCTTTGCACAGAATGCACATAATTAAATACATAACACAGCTCGTATTGATTAGTCAATGTCCATTGTGAAATGTTAAAAAGTTAAATCAAAATCTTTTATGTTGGTACAACTGCTCATGTAAAATCAATACAAATCATCAATGTCATCAGCTGGTTCTTTGGAATCACAAGCTGCACTGGTGCTACTCTCACTAGCTGCAACATGCCAGTGATTCTGTGTAGCAGCCTAATGCCCATCATCCTCAATTGAAACTCAGGAAAACTGTTTTTTATGTTTTTAATTTTTATTTTTTTGCTTCTTTTATAAAAAATCTCGTTTTTGGGTTCCAGGCAGGTTCACCTACGTTCCTGCTTCAGCCTCTGGAATCTGCCTGATTATGTTTTTTTAAACATATCCAGGCAGAATCCAGACACTGGAGCAGGAGCCTGTGTGAACCTCCCTGGAACACAATTTTTTTTTTAATGAAAAGCAAAATAATGAAAATAAAAAATTTAATTAGTAGCTTTCCTTAGTTTCAATTAAGGATGAGGAGCATTAGACTACTACACAGAATCACTGGCAGAATCCATTGGCCCAGAGGAGGACCCTGGAAGAACCAAGCTGGACCTGGACCATGATCAGAACCCAGTCAAAACTGGTTCATGTTAGGCCAGGGTTCCTGCAGAAGCAGTGACAGAGGTTATATTAATGAACTTGCATTTGGGGTTTGCAAGATGAATGGTTCAGCTATTTTACTGTCATTAGCTTCCAGCAATCAGTCATATCTTTGGTAACAAGCTTTCAGTTTTCCAGAATATTGGATTTGGACTTATTAGCTCAACAACATTGTTTTATCTATGATAAGCAATATGCTTTCAATAAAGAGGGTGGAGCCTGAAAAAAGAAATTTGTAATACAGACAGTTTTCCGATACTGTTCTTAATGGAGAAAAGGAAACAAGTCCAGGCTTTATATGATCATAACATTTAAGACAATAATATTTATTCTATTTAATCTTTGAGGCCGTTTTTATAGAAGGCCCTTGTGTCATACTGATTGTGTACAATGAGCATCACAGAATGAAAAGACCAACATTTCTGTACCAAAGCATAAGAGATGCAATAAATTTGTTTTCATAGTCCAATAAGAAACATAAGGTCTGACTATAAATCATTTATACCGTTGTTCATATAGAAATGATTGCAAATACCAGACATTTCTCTGATGAAATACACACCTAGACAAAGATAAACAAGGAATGCAGAGCAATCAAGATTGAGAGATAAATTGTTAAACTACTTGTTTTATATTTCCCAAGATTGAAAATCTGAAGCTAAGCCCATAGAATACAAGACTTATAACCAGAGATTAACTGATAAGGAGAGATCTGAAATTGAAGATGAACTGTGAGTTTGGAAGAGAGTTGTCTGCCAAATAAAAGAAGAAATCTAAAACTGCTGCAAACTAAAATACGATCTGGCTATAAACCTAGGCCAAACTTCAGTTTTGAAAAAAATACAAATCTAAGAGATCTGGAACTTATGATATTGCTATCAGGATTCAACCGTGTAGTTTTCGAGTCAAACTCATTGACCCATGTTTCATGAGTAGTGGTTCACAAGAACCCATCTCTCATGATAATGAATGGTCCACTTAGCACTCATTGCATCTAGGTGAAGCATTGGTCCGTCCTGGGAGGTCACCAATCCTAGTACTGCTCCAGCTCAAGCGCGCTTAACCACAGAGTTTCCCCCAAGGTTTAGCCCACTTAGCTTGTTACCCCATTTGCAAAACCTTTAGCAAGTGTTATGCCTTATGAACCATTCATTATCATGAGAGATGGGTTCTTGTGAACCACTACTCATGAAACATGGGTCAATGAGTTTGACTCGAAAACTACACGGTTGAATCCTGATAGCAATATCATACTTTGACATTTTGTGGAAGAAACCTCCTACTTATCAATTGATGAGCTAAAGGGGCTCTATAATGAATGGTTCATGAGGCATAACACTTGCTGAAGGTTTTGCAAATGGGGTAACAAGCTAAGTGGGCTAAACCTTGGGGGAAACTCTGTGGTTAAGTGCGCTTGAGCTGGAGCAGTACTGGGATGGGTGACCTCCCGGGACGGACCAATGCTTCACCTCTGTGAGCATCACCTAGATGCAATGAGTGCTAAGTGGACCATTCATTATCATGAGAGATGGGTTCTTGTGAACCACTACTCATGAAACATGGGTCAATGAGTTTGACTCAAAAACTACACGGTTGAATCCTATAGCAATATCATAATTTGACATGCTGTGGAAGAAACCTCCTACTTATCGATCTGGAACTTATTATGCAACTGACTTCTAATTACCAAAGTCAGAAGTTTGCTGCTGAAAATTGAACTGAATTTCCATCTTTTCTTTTTTTATGCTTTTTGAAAAACCACAAAATAGGATAAACCATAACATTGCTAAAAAATAGCTCAAATCAATGAACAAATGAACAAAAATGTATCAGCATCAACACTTGGCTTCTTGTAGAGGTAATCAACATGTTTTTTGAGCTCATCTATGGTTGCTCTCTGCTTGTTATCATGTTTCTCCATGCCATAATGAAGAGGTGTTGGCGTTTCAATTAGCACCTCTGGAGTGCTTATTGGAAACGGATAGCCGTTGCAAGTGTGTTAGTACATGCTCTTCGGATTATAGAGAGGAAGATCTCTCTTTGCTGATTTTATACTATAAAAAAAAAGGGTGTACTAAGATTTCCTATCTTTTTTACTCAGCGGCAGGACACAAGGGTGCATAAACCAATGCGCCGTAGCTAAGCTTTTTCTCTGGTTTCCGTAGATCTTAACTACGACTAACTAACTTCTAGACTATCCTACCTCCTCAAGATAAACAGAGCATGAGGGCGTAGGAGCGAAATGGTATGGTTGGATCACTCGAATCCTCCGTCTCAATGGAATATGGCCGAGGCTCTGAACCTTCGGATATATACCAAGATAGGGCTCGATACAAGCAAACACTCGTTACGATAAACTGGATCTGAGACTTGCCAAGGAGGAGGAACCCCTATCCGAGGTATAGGCTTGGAAGCAGCTCACTGGAAACAACAAGGAACGATGGCCTTTCTAACAGGATTCCCGAGGAGGTGACGACACCTGTCCAAAGTCTAGGCTGCAAGAGAGATCATTAAACAACATCAAACGATAATGATCGATGACAAAATATTCAAGGAGGCGACGACACCTGTCCAAGGAGGAGATTGAAACAATGCACTATTTAAAAACAAGACTTTGAATAACTCAAATAATTAGATCAATCAAGCTTGCACCATTTGATTTATTTCTTCAAGGTTTTTCAAAGAATTACAAAGGTCGGGACAGCAAAGGCACGAAATCATGCACAATTGCGATCAACCAACGAACTCTCATCCAAAAGTGAACAGATATAAACAAACGAACTCTGGCAACAGTGGCGCAGCAATTTTGCTAGCAAATAAAGGTTAAACAAATAAAGAACCTAAGGCTCTTATTTATTGAAACTCAAAGGAGTAGGCAACCCTAAAATCTCTTTGAGTTAACAAACAGTTCTTGCCAATCAGCAAGATATTATTCTATGTCTAAAAGTAGGTGAGCAAATAGTTAACTGGAAATCTACATCAGTTGACTGACACCTAACTAAAAGTGAACTTATGTTACAAATGTGTCTCCAAATAGACATCCACCTTTTGAGGAGATCTGAGATCCACAAATCGTGGGAGTCAAATAGACATCCTAGATTAGTGGGATCTGACATGCATGATTTGTGGAGATCTGGAGTCAACTTGGAAAGGGGCATCGAGTTGACTTCAGTCATCATTAATGCTATTTGGAGGGTAGGACGTCTTTTCTTGGTGCTTTACACCTCTTCACCACTGGTCAACAAAGTCTCTATCCAGTCATTGACCTCTTCGGCCCCCGGACAATTAATGCTTTTCAAAATGACTATGTGGTGTCTAAGCATTTCTTCACCCGTTGCAAGCTGCTGATGATAGGTTATGCATTGGGCAGCTGCTTCATCTAACTGGACAGACATGGCTGCAATTTTGGCTAATTTGCAGCCATTGGGATCTTCAAGGAATGAAGATCGGATGACATCCTGGAATTGTGTCTCCACTGTTTCAAGTTCCACATATTCTCCTCCTTCCCGTTGATATTCTAACTCAGGGAAGGATATTACCAACGTTCTTGTGAAGTTGATAATATTGGCAACGAAGCGTCTATAGTCAATCAGCTCCACCGAGTTGGTGTTCTTTCCACTCAAAGAGATGGTGTTTATTTTTTGTGGTCGTAACTGATTCATATGCTTGTTGCAAATCAGCAACTGTCGCCTCCTCTCTCGGCCTCTCTTGAGCTGCTTTTACATCTGACTTCTGGATTTCTGATCTAAGTCCATGTGCCCTGTCTCTCAGCTGATATGCTTCTGTCAACACACATCGTCCTTTGACAACAAACTCATCCACTTGACGTCTCAAGTGTTTGCCGTATGTAATCAACTGATGATGGTTTCTTTCAGCTGGGAGATCCAACAATCCTTGAGGCAAGGCCGAGGAGTTTGAAGTATCATGTATCAAACTAGAAATGTACAACTTTAGCTGACAGATTTCAGCCTTCAAGGCTGCTTTGTCTTGTCCATCTTTCGTCATCCTTTCTTTGACACTCGCTGAGGCGATTCCAAGAAGGTCTGCCTCCACCTGTCGAGTGGTCTTTCCAAGGTTCACCTTTGAAAGCGTGAAATCCTCAACCCTCACATTATGTATATCTTTGTCTTCAGGTGGGGTAGCAGTCTCTATGATAACCTCGTTCTCTGCATTCTTTTCTACATGTGTCTGCTTCTTCAACTTCTTTGCCGGCATGTCTTGTGGGACATGATGGAATTCAGAGAAGTCAAGCTGATAAGAAGGTCTCTCCCTCTTCCTCCCAATCGAGCTTTCCAGCCAGATAGAATCTCGGCTAGCATCGCTGGGAGAAGGAACATAGGCCCCCTGAATGCTAGAAGAACGAGACTGTGTCGTGGCAATGCCCCGTGGTGGCGAGTCCAAATCAATAGGACTTTGCGACCTCTGTGATGGTGGTGAAGCTGGTGGCTTTGTTTCTATTACTGGCACCGCTTCTGCTGCAACTTCTTCTACAATGGTTTCCATCTCTATAGCGATTATTTCAATCACTGGTTCTTGTGTAGTTGCAGCGGTCTCAACTGTCTCAGGTAAATTGGTGGTTGTCTCCACCTGTACCTCTTGTCGGCTTGTGCTGGCAATTCCTTTTCTCCCCCATGTGCTCACTGACATTCGCATTCCTTCTGGAGGAAAGCTCATCTTCTTCTGTCTGGGTTTCCTCTTAGACGTGGAAGGTAGTGTAAACTGAACCGTTGGCGGCTCTGATCGGGGAAGTACTACCTTCCTTGTCCTTTTACTGTCCAGGTAGAGTTGACTGTGTCAAACTACTCTAACCGTTCTTTCCTCAATAGACGTACTCTCTTTCGCGTACCAGTCTACTTTGCCGAGTGGTTGTGAATCCACTAGACCCGTGAAGAAGGAAGAAAGAATAACTTCTTCTTCGTCCTCAAATAAGCCCTCGATGTCTTCTGACATGAATTCTGCAATCTGCGAGAGCTTGAATCTGCTATGGTTCCTTCTTCTCACTTCGAACTCATCCTCGCAGTTGACCCAAAAATCTTCCATGAAAGGTTCATGTGATGATCTTTGCTCAAGGTGAGCTGCGAAGATGCCTCTGGGGTCATAGGATGGCCTCCTGTCAATGAGGTACTTGAGATTAAATCTCACTATTTCTTGGCTTATCAACCTTGCATCGGCTGCAGTCCTGCATCTGTAGAGTCCCATCTGAAAAGGAAAGTTTGCAACAGTCTTTTTCTTTATGCGAAGGTAAGAGTGAACCTCGGCCAATTGCCTCAGGAATTCCATGAACACTACCCTATCTGAGGGGTAGCATGGCGGGGTGGCCATTGTAGCCATACACGCGTATGTAGGTGAAAGTGGGGAATTGGATGAACCAATCCGCCCAGTCCACCATTGCTGCCTTAGCTGCTGGTGAAATACGCACGTGCATCTCATGGTCTAGCTCGTGCACGGTGTGCATAGTAAAAAGGTCATTTATCTTTTTGAAATGTCTCTGCTAGAGTGAACTCCAAGCGAGGAAAGTATTCTTGTACCTTTTGCACACCCAGGGTTTCCACAGTGTTTAATGTTTTGAAATCGCCTTGGAAGGCTATCAGGTAGACCAGGTATGAACACATGTGGAAACGGTGCTCTTCTAGAAACCCCGTGAATTGTTGGTGGAGTGTGTCACTGATCAGGGAGGCCCAGTCGTAACGTTCTTTCCTGCTGATTATCTTGCCAATAATGTAGAACATCCACGGTGAAGTTGATAATATTGGTAGACAAAACGTCCATTTTCCAGACTTAGACAAATTTTGGCCTTTTCCGTTTTGAGAATCTCCCTCGTTGAAACAAAAAATATGCATCACATTAGGACATGAGTCATCTACTTAACATCTTTTCATCCTTTTTCGCCATAGCTTCTTGGTTGAAGCTTTTGAGGTTTAGCTTTCAGCACCTGGTACTGGCCAATCTGCCATTAATGGTTGCGGAGCTCCTAGCTTTTTTCCTGAAAAATAGAAATAGACCCACCAGAGTAAAACATAATTTTTGATAATTCTGACTTGATTAGTGTGATCGTGAAGGCAATTAATCCTATCAGAATTATTTTCAATCATTTCCGGGGAGGTCCTATTTTTTAGGGTTTCCATAAAAATAGGGGTGTAAAACCCTAATTTTCATTTTTTCAGAAATTTAACCATAGGTTCTTTGACAGAAACCCACAAAGATTTCATATTTGGTTTGATCTAAAACATACTTTCGATGGCATTTTTTCATTGTTTAGCTCAAATTAAGTAGAATGGCAAAAATTTCATTTTGGGTATAACAAGATGCTTCAACAGAACATAATGCCATGCTGACAGGAACCTTTTTCAAGTGACTTTTTGATCTCATTCCTATTTTTGAAGTCGCTACTCTCCAACTACTCTATGATAGGCCAGATGAAGGCCACCCTTTGGATTTATAATTCTGGAGTGGATGGGCCAGGGTTTGAGCCTTTCTCTTGGATCTCTCATACCTACCTTGCACCTCCTTGCTCCAAGTACCTTTTTCAGATGGAGCACCTCCATCCATCCTCTCTCTCTCACTAGTTGTTTCAGGGGTGGGCTGCACAATGTCCAATTCCTTGTGCTGGCAACCATTGCGAGCAAGAGGAACATGCTTTTTAAATGGTTCTAAATGTCAAGCAGCCTGTCATCTTATCTTCTTCTAAAACAATAGGCATGCAGAATTCTTTATTAATCTCAGGAGGATGGACATTACCAGATAAACCATTACCTCTCACTATTGCGGGAATGCCACTTTTGCATGGTTCTTTTAACAGTTACAAATTATGGGGGGCATGTGGTAGAAACTTTACATCAACTGTGAATTGGCAACAGGACAGGTCTTTATATTGTTTTTCTAGTTTAATGATGTATATTGTATGCAGACTCTGTGATCCATCTATGAGCTTTAATGTAACCATTGTCATTGTGGTATTATAATTATATTATTGCCATATCAAATGTCAGCATGCAATCAAGCTAATAGTTTTAGCTTAGTGATGGTTGTTAGTGGTTAAACTGCCATAACTATCTAAAAGATGTATGAAACATATAACGTATGAAGCGAACATTCAAAGAGTTGTACAAGAGCTTATGCTGATCTAACTGCTTGTAAGATTATACTGCAAGATCACTGACATTTTATTCTCTCCATTACTTTTGTGTATTGTATTTCAGGATCTTGTCAACTTGGCCAACATTTTGAATGCTTTATAGTTAGAATGATGTTTGGATTTCATAAATTTTGCTGAATTTTCCCTTTTTAATTAGAATTTTGTAATGTAGTTTCTATTGTCTTCCTGTCCCGTTTTAAATGCATCATTGTGGTATATTTGTTACATAAGTTGGCTTCATGTCATATTTATTTAAATAGATCATAAATGTGGCAATCTCACTCAAGCTTTTTTTATTAATATAAATATGCAAATGATTAATTAAGTTTTGAGTTATCAAGAAGGTGATATTTTCTGAATGTGTCAAATCATGTGACATGTTATTAGGATTCAACTACGTAGTTTTTGAGTCAAATCATTGATCCATATCTCATGAGTAGTGGTTCACAAGAATCCATCCCTCATGAGCATGAATGGTCCACCTAACACTCATTACATCGAGGTGATGCTTATAGGGGTGAAGTATTTGGATTTCTTAGGAGGTCACCTATCCTAGTACTACTTTGACTCAAATGTGTTTAATCATGGAGTTTCCCCCAAGATCAAACCCTACAAGGATTCCTAAGCTATTCGCCTTGGATTTGTCATGGATAATTGAGCCCTATCCCACTTGCAAACCCACCCACCCATGGAAGGCTTACTGCTTGATGCTCTACTTTGATTATTTTCTGAACAAAGTAGAGCAACTAGAATTTCTTTCATCCTCTCAATCTTCTTTCTTGTCTTGCATTTCCATTTGATTCCTACCTCATTGGATGTGGCATAGGTGCAAGTCCAAATCCACTGGGTGGGTGAGGGAACAAATTTTGAGATTGACAATGCTCAACCCATGTATGCATTCCCTAGGTCATATACAAGGAATTGAACCTCACTTGGCTTGATCTTGGGGGAAACTCCATGGTAAAGCACACTTGAGTTGGAGTAGTATTGGGATGGGTGATTTCTTGGGAAGTTCGGATGCTTCACCCTTGTTAGGATCGACTGGATGCAATGGGTGCTAACTTGACCATTCATGCTCATGAGAGATTGGGTCTTGTGAATCACTACTCATGAAATATGGGTCAATGAGTTTGACTCAAAAATTATGCAATTGAATCATGATAACACATCGCATTATATGTTTTGAGTGTCAATTTTTTTCTACTTCACTAAAAGCAAAGATTAACCCCTAGACATTTTCTCTTTTTAGAAATTAATTGACAAAGTTAATTATTAATTTTGTTGTATTTCATATGTTGGCTTTGTAGGCTATAGATACTATTCAATACACAGTTCAATTAAAGCTTGACAAACAACTAGATACTTGGGAGAGATATTGCATCATGCATTGCTTTGACATTCCAAAAGGACTATCATTTCCAGAAACGGTAGGTATTTGTATACCCCTCTTTTTGAAAGTAAATGGAACATGGTCATGTTAGCGTAGACATTTTGTTTTGTAATCAAGGTTCTCTTTAGGGGTTCATATATATCCTATCTTTGTAGGCAGCATCTTTATATGCATTCCATAATGATTCTATATAGTTACAATTTTGACACTCTTGTAATGTCATATTGTTTTTCTTGTAGTTTGTTTCACTTCATAAAACACAGTAGTTCAACCCCCTTTGTATTTATTTATTACTTTTAGTGTGATAAAAAAATCCCTTTCATTCCACATCATACATCTCCCCTACATATTGTACTTTTGCATAATTCAGTTGTCTTCCACTATGGCTTATAAGGAAATTTTTACTCTAGAAAAGCAGGGGACTTATCTTGTGCCTCCAAAGGGCAGGTGTTGTGTCTCCTTGGAAAACTAGAAGCTGACTATGAAACATAAGTATACTGAATGAAGGAAAGGAGACAAAATGTAATGTCCCTTTTTTGAGATAACTCTAAATCTGCCCTAATTAATCAATTCCAAGGAATTACCTTGGTGCTGGGGAATGCTTATAGAACAATTAGGTCCCTGCAAAACAGAATTTAGAGAGTATTTACAAGAAAATGTTAATTAGCATGCATGTAAGGAAATCAAAGAGAATGGGTTAGGGATACAACTACCTGCTGACCTGCAAAGTGTTAGTAGACATAAAACATGACACATCATTTCATAAGCATATCGAATCTCTTAATTTACTGTTCCTTGAGTATGATGGTCTGGTAGGGTGCCCAAGAATCCCTAGGCCTAAGGGCAGTTTACCCCCCTTGGCCCCATGTGGCCCTTGCCATTCATATGGGGTGGTGTACCTAGTATTCTACCTCTGTTCCCCTGTACCAGAACCATCATTGCCCAATCATATTGAGAGGTTGAGGGTGCAGCTACAACAGGGTGTCCTGGATAGTCATTTCCTCTAAGCCCAAGAGCAGTTTGCCCCTCCTGGCCCATGTGGCCCTTGCCATCCAGATGGGTGGTGTACTTAGAGGGTGACCTCGCACGCTGTTTCCCCTTCAGTAGGCCCTCAACTCCTCTATTTTTGACTTGTTATTCACAATCAAATCATATGAGTATTATCCATAGTGTAGACACACAGATTTTCATATTAAATAAATGAACAGATCCATTACATATTGTTCCATAATATAATACATAGACTCTGATCTTAAATTTTAAATCAATGATATATGTATTTGATCCATAGTCTGTCCTTGCATATTACATTCATGACCTAGATCTATTGTTTATATTCAGCAGTCAATAGTACTCAGAATTATATATATATCAGCAGTAAATAATACTCAGAATTATCCACACACACACAAATATATATATGCACAGCTTATTATTTGTAATAGATGTTGGATTCATTTCTGTACACATAATAATTAAATATATGAACTGTCCATCACAGACTTCAAGATATTTACCAAACATAATATGCAACTTACCTCCTGTCTGTTGCTGCTGCTGGAGCCTTTTCTATTTCCTTCGATGCTGCTGAGTGATTTCTCCTTTTTTTTTATTCCCTGCTTTCCCTTCTTGCATCGTCCCTCTTTATAATGATTGATGAGTCTCCTTGTCATGGCTTTTGGTGCAACCATTACATTGTTTCTTTGAACTGATTCACCTTTTGACTTCATCGTGGCTTTTTGCTTTTAGTTTGGTAATTATATTTTGTATTGTGTTTTATTTATTTTATTTTATTTTGTTTTGTTTTGTGTGCTGAGTGAGATCATCATTAATTTATTATATAAGTTATTGCATTTTAATAAAATGAATACAATAATAATTAGAGTCATATTAAATAATAATTTGGATATATTGAGATTTTAATTTCTGTATTTTGATACATTTGGGGAAATTATTTTCAAGGGACATGACACAAAAGGTAACAGATTTCACATCAGGACATTAATGCTTATCTTTGAGGCTTGAGCGAGCTGAAGAAAACCCACCAGTAGCTAGAATAAGAAAAGAGCAGTAAAAAGATGGTCTTGTGCTTATAAATAGGTTTGCTAGAATTTTATTAAAGAGAAACAATAGCCACAAAAAAATGAAGAGTTTTTGAATAAGGATAATGATGGATAATTGTCTTGATTTGTGAATTGATAATCGTATAGGTGTTATTTCATATGGTAGTCTTTTCTAGTTTTATTCCATTTTCCATTATATCTTCACTTGGGAAATTAGGTATCCTATTCTTTTGTTGAACATTTTGCTGTTAGGACCTTGGTACCCCTTGTCCATGCAATTAATTTGTTGCTTTCCCTGAAATTTATGTAGCCTCTTTTTTGTTTCTATTCTTGTCTGTTGCATAGTTTAAAAAATATTTCTTGGCAAAAAATTGGCAAACCAAAAGCTAAAGGGTTATTCAATTAATTCGGAACCCAAAATTTGCAGAAAAAGAGAAAAAAACTGCTGTTTTTTATATTTAAAGGCAACTAATTGCATAGATAGATAAGAGTGAAATTAAACTAGAGTTTATACCAGTGAATTTTTGGAATATGTTATTTCTTTTTATTAATTGTCAGATTGCTGATTACATTGCACACTGCATGGTACACTACTACATAGTTCATCTTTGGAGTTCAAACATGAAAATTAATTACAATCTACTTTGTACAAAGTCAACCTATAATGTACAATGTAAAAAAAGTGGAGGGAGCCAATGACTGTTGCTGCTATGAAGTACGGTACATTGGGGGGCTGCAGATTGTGACGATGAAGCTTTAGGATACATACTTCTTTTAATTCGATTAATCTCATCATTGTCAAATCTCCGTGTCCCTCGGGATAGAAAGCTTCTCCTCATTAAAAAATGGCTCCTCATCATTTGTGATCCATTGACAATTTGGATCAATCTTGTCAAGGTCAATCAATTGATTTTCTTTGGTGTTACCTAATATTATCAAATTGAATGCATAAATTAGTGAGGTAGATGGAATAAGTACTAGAAATTACATTTAGAAACTGAAACTGAATAGTACTTAGAATTTAGAATTTCAATTTCAATTTTTTTTAACCTTGAATTTTCTTCAGCTTAAGGTGTAGGTTGTGTCAAACAGACACTAAAATCATTCATTTTTTGTTGAGTCAAAATATTGTTATCTTGGAATATATGTGTTCAAAGACACTCCAAGAATGCTCACAAGTGGATAAATTGCATGGCTGTCTCAAAATGTGCAACACCATCCATTAATGTTTTTGGCTTCCTTGCCAAAAAATCCTACCATTGTATTGGAAAAGCACAAATTTTATCAACATTTTGTTATGTATGATTCTATTAAAAAATAAATATCCATAATGTATGTATGCACAATATAGAGAATTGTCAATTGTTTTTGCAATTACTTGGTATGAAGGTGGTCAACATAAACACTAGAAAAAACCCCTTGCTTAGTTGTATATGAACAACTCTACCATAGTTGCACATAGGTCATTTGGACTAGGAAACATTCTATCCATGCATATGAAGAGGGCCTCTATGACTTTTACATTGTCTTGAAATGAGGTGCTATAGAAGAAAGTTGGATTGAGATGGTATGTAATAGCATGGAAGAAGTTGCATTTGTTAATCCCATCCGACATTGATAATTTCTCATAGTGACATGTATTCACAATACTCTTGATAGTGTCTTTGGCCCTATTCATGGCCTCATACAACATTTAGGATTTATCCTAATCAACTAGTCTCAATAATTTGACTAGAAGCTTTGAAAATTGGACAATTTGGTGCAGCCTAGCCCAAAAACTCTCAAAAATGTAGATTGCCATGGTCTTGCCATTCATAAAACTAACAAAGCTAGACTCAACTCACTTATTTGAAACAAATATTGTTTCAAATTCATCTTTCACAAACAAAGAGTCTATAACGCAAGGAAGTGAATAGTAGATCTCATTGCCCTTGCTTATAGAAGTTCCTTTCCCTCTTAACTACAAGTACATACTTAACCCATTCAAGTTTGCCAATGTCTTCAATGGTTAGATCAAGACAATGTTTTAGGCATGTGTTAGTGGTGGGACGCTTCCCCCAAGTCATTGCGTCTCAGAGACATCCTTGTCTCGGAAATGTGGGATTTTTTGTGGGGTGCATCCTCGTGGAACACTGCACAAAACAAATAATGGGGTATATTAAAGAACAAGAGGATGTCAACGTGGTTAGTAATAAATCAAAAGAGCACATCCTTTTGCTAATTAAGGATTGTAGAAACTTCTTAGTGGCTTATCACAACTAGTTGGCCCACATCCTTTCTCGCCATTGCCAACATCTTCTCAAGAAGAGAATATGCCCTTGGTCTCATGTAAAAGAGGCCCATTGAAAAAGGCCTTCAAGAATGAGCCAAGGGAGGTTGTAGATGAGAGCATTGCTCGTTGTATTTATTGTGTTGGGCTTCCTTTCAATCTTGTTAGATCACTATATTGTCAAGATGTGTAATGTTCTTTTTTTCGGGTTCCCTTGTTTTGCAGTTGGCGCTAACTTTCGGGATTTGTGTCAGCATGTTCAAAGGAGTTAAACAATGTTTTTGATGAGCTTTTGTGGGTTTTTCTGGGACTTTGCCAGTTGAGTTGCTATTTTTAGTAAGTTCCAGTTGGGCTCTGATTGGGCTAGTTTGTAGATTTGACTCAATTATTTTTTTTATTAAATACTATTTTTAGTACCTAGTCTTTGCTCAATACCTCTAGCAGCTCAGTGCAGTGCTTTCTATTTACGGTAGTGGTGAGTCTTGTAGATTTTATATGATCAGATTAGAAAGCAAAAATAATTTCAAATTCAACACAAGAACACAACCAATACCCTGGGAAAACCGTCCAACCTAAGGGAGAAAAATCCAGCCAATATATCTCCTATATATTAAATAATCAGGAGCAGAAATCTGCTTACAACTTAAGCACAAAGCAATGCCTATTTCATACAATGAACAACAACTCTCCTAGATGCAAAGATACAAAGAATATGATTCTTCTCCAATCGATCTGCTGTGAGAAAACACGATTCGCTGCAATAGTGAGAACTTCTCCTTTAGCGAATGCTGAATGAACTTGATTATTTACACAATGAAGGATATCACATATATATCCTATTCGCACCCTTTCATGAAGAGATGTCGGCCTCAAGAGAAGGGACGCCTTCTTGAGGAGGCGTGAATTCCAAGAAAACTCGGCCCAATAAATAATATTTATTTATTATGTCTTTTTAATATTTAATCTTTTATACATGCATTAAGATGCCTCTTTAAGCAATTCGATTATGTAAATTTAAATAGCTCTAAGCTACATTTAAATTTAATCTTCAATATGGATTTGGAAGTTTTCTCACGTAGCTGTAATTAGACATCAACACTCCCTCTCAGCCTGGGAGGAATACTTCCAGCTGTACAAGACATATCACCTCATTGTGATGGTAAACAATCATGGCTAAATCCATGAAAAGAGTTTATCACCTCATCGTGAAAGCATATCACCTCATCGTGATATCAACCATCATGGCTACCTCCATAGATGGTATGTACAAGTGCTTATCACTCAACGAGATGTTGTCACCTCATCGTGACTTTCGCCATGGCTCCCCCAGAGGGTGAAACACAAGTACAAGTAAATCATCACGGACTCCCTCACGTGATGTTGTCATGGAGTCACACACATGACATCCACCATGGTTCTCCCAGAGGGTGGAATCAAGGGATTTCACCTCGAACTTCTCTTGCAAAGAAGAACTCATTACCAAGGGATTTCACCTCGAACTTCTCTCACAGAGAAGAATTCATTAAGGAGGATCACTGATACTGAGACTCCTTCTCAGTTAAGGCTGTATTCTCCACCATACCAAGCTTATTTTGAAAGTACACAAACTTTATCTTGGAGAGGGGCTTGGTGAGAATGTCTGCCGTCTGCTCATCAGTGCTGATATACCTCAATTGTATAGCTTTCCTCAATACCATATCTCTGATATAATGGTACTTGATCTCAACATGCTTTGTTCTGTCATGAAACACAGGATTGACAGAAAGCTTCACACAGCTCTGGTTATCACAATGAATGATAGTAGGCTCCATTGATTGTCCAAACAATCTTGCAAGGAGCTTTCGAAGCCACACTGCTTCTCGAGCTGGCTCCAATGTACTCTGCCTCGGTTGTACTCAATGCTACTGAAGACTGCTTCTTGTTGCACCAGGATATCATGGCAGATCCCAAACTGAAGCAACAACCAGAGGTACTCTTCCGATCTGTGACACACTTTTCCCAATCAGAATCAGGAAAACCATGCAGCTCCAAATCCACACCTGTAGAATATTTGAATCCATATCCAACTGTGCCACGCAAGTATCTCAGGATGTGTTTAGCTGCAACAAGATGTATCTGCCTTGGTTCACACATAAACTGACTAAGTGCACTCACTGCTTAACAAATATCAAGTCTAGTGTTAACTAGGTACATCAATGAACCAATCAGCTGCCTATACATCATAGAATCCACCAGTTCAGAGCTAGCTGCAACTTCCTTCAACTTATGTAAGTTGGACTCCATGGGTGTTGACATAGGTTTGCAATCAATCATACCAAACCTCTTCAGAATGTCAATAGTATACTTGCCTTGACTTAGAATCATCTCATCTAGTTTTTGCCAAACTTCTAAGCCAAGGAAGTAATGCATGAGACCAAGATTCTTCATCTCAAACTCAGAAGCTAACTCCTTACATTTTAGAATCAGGTGTTTTTCTCCAGTGATAATCAAATCATCAACATACAGAACTAGAATCAAAGCTTCACCATTTATTACCTTGAAGTAGAGGTTAGAATCTGCATCATTCTTTGAGAAACCCAAACTCAACAGGTAACAATCAATCGTTTCGTACCAAGCAGGCTCACGAGGAGCCTGCTTAAGACCATACAAGGCCTTCTTCAACTTGCAAACATGAGACTGCTTCCCATGTACCTCAAAACCATCGGGCTGCTCAATGTAAACCTCTTCTTCTATGACACCATTAAGAAAGGCTGTCTTTGTTAGTGTTTTGATGATCAGATATACAGAAAGAAAGCACTCAGAAAATGCAACACATGAGACAATGAACAACACAAGATACCTTGGGAAAACCCTCCAACATGAGGGGAAAAACCCAACAAATATATCTCTCATATAATGTAGGAATAAGAGCAGAAATCTGCTTTACAACTCAGGCTCAGCTCATGGCCGAATTTGATACAATGAATAATAGCACCTCTCCTAGATGCAAAGATACAATTGAATATGCTTCTCCTTGGAATCGGCCTGCTGTTGCAAAATGATTCACTGCTGCTCAAGTGTGAACTTCTGCTTGGAATGCAAATTATGCTTGATGGACTTGATTGTCAAATGATCGATCCTCACCTTGTATTTATACAAAACAAGGTGACTTTTCAATGAGGTCGACCACTCTTTGTAAATAATAATTTACAAAATAATAAGGAAGGTTGGCCCAATATTGAATCACTTTATTTAATGAGAGGTCGGCCTCATCCATTTAATTCAAATGTGTATAAATTAAATAGCCATAGGCTATAATTTAATTTATCACAACTTAATGTGATCGCTGGAAGAAGCAGCCCGCTGCTGCTAATAACATCAACACTCCCTCTGTTGGTGTGCGTTTTAATAGTCACCGAACACAGAATAAAATGCCCAAAGACACTTTATCCTCTCTTGAACAAAGTTGTTGCGTATGCTAAGATTGCAAAGAAGATCATATAGCAACTCCAAAGTTTCTTTCGTCAGGTCATGACACGTGGATAAGTTCAGCGGGCGTTGTGATATGCTGGTATCACAAAGGGACTTACATTAGAATTTGTTCACAAGTTAAGGAATGAGACTGTCTTGACGTTGATTGCTCTTCCCATTGGGGTATTTCAAATTTCCAAAAAAAATGTAAAAAGATAAGGGTTTAGGAGCCTAATTTACACCTAAGAACTCAAGAGACGGCAATGATTGGGTGAAACTGGAAATAACCACACTTTGTTTTGCCTCCCTGGGACAACTACGCAAAGTGGGTGCAATCTTCAAAGGGTGTGATAATGATTTTCATGTCTGAAGTAATAAATATTCAAACTGAAGTTAAGCATCCACAATTTAAGAGCTCAGGCTAACTTTACGCATTGGATACAAATCATCTATCCAAAGAAAGTATGAGCTAGATTCCACCAATCACCACTATCAGATCTTTCATTCACTAACAAACATTCAAATGAAAATTCTAATCTAACTTTTAGTCTAAGTGTTGAAGGAGAATATGTAAACCTTGCACACCACTTGAAAATAAAAGTGATTCAAAGCAAATCATGCATAAGAGCTTTTATTAACGGAAATGGCATAACGCAACAATCTCATACTACTCACTTCACCCTTTACAAATGAGGGGCGAGCTCAATTTATAGGCTCCTCGATCACAATTCGATGGCCAAGATTGATTTCGAATCAACGACCGAGATTACAAAATAAAACCCTAATTAGGGCTTGTCATAATTAACTACCTCTCAACCAATGAGAAAATTACATTTTGGGACACTTGTTTTTCTTGCTAAATATAAACCAATTCCATGGATACGTCGGGTTCATTGAACCTAGACATGTTGACTTGGAACAATTTGATTGGTTGGAAGATGACGAGGCACCACCTCAGCGTGCTGGATGTCCTCCTTGGTCTCCTTGTTCTTTTTCCATGCACTTGCCTTTGAATATCTTTCTTTGCCAATGACTCTGTCCTTTGTGTTTCTTCCTAGCTTTGATCTTGGATTTCCTTTGGGATTTTGATTTTTTCTTCTTACTTGCATTTGAATCTTTGAGGTCTGGAAGTTTCCCCTTAGAGAAAATGTCTAGACTTGAAGTTATTAAACTTTTCTTTCCTGACTACTTTGAAATTCCTTCAAGTGCCTTGAATTTGGAGAAGAGCTCTCTTGTGCTTTCGCCAAAATGGAGGAAATTGGAATTTTCCTTGTGAAGTATTTCCCATACTTAGCCAAATTTTTACTATTCAATTTCATTCTGTAATGCCTTTATGTAGACCATTCAACACTTAGCCAAGATTTTGGCCATCTTTATGCTCAAATGAACTTTGCCTGTGGATTTGTCTTCAATTCTGAGTTTGGATTGTGCTAAGTAGGGCAGACTCCATCCTTGGGCAAGAATTTTATTCATTTCCTCTTTATTCCTCTTCATTTTTCCTGTTTTCTTTCCAACACTTAGTCAAAATTTGATCCTTTTATTGTAGGAAAATTCCACACTTAGCCATTTTTTTGCTTCCTCTTGGCAAATTTTACCATGTTTGTTTCTAACCTTGGTGGACTTTGGCACATGTCATGCCAATTTTCTATTATGCTTGAGCGGACTTCCTCATTGGCAAGCCAATTCTTTTTCTTTCTCCCTGGCGGACTTGGCTGTGTCTTGGACATCTTCAATTTAGCCTTGGCAAACTTCATGATTGGTTGGCCATGTTGGGCGGAGTTGCTCATTGCTTAGTGAATTTTCTTGACACTTAACCAAATATTGAAATTTTATTCTCCAAGGTATCAACGCTTAGCCATTTTTATGAGTTTTTCTTGGCGGACTTCATAGTTGTTGTGCCACATTGCACATTCGCTAAGGCGGTGTTTGTCTTCCTTATGCCTTTCCCATCTTGTTCTGGGGCAGACTTCATCTTCTCTTTGACAAGGCGGACTTTGAAGCTGGCTGGACAAGATGCATTTTCCTCTAGGCGGACTGTCTTGTGGCTGGACATCTTCATGGCGGAATTCATCTTTGGCTAGACCATGTGCACCTCCCTTTGGGTGGACTTTGCACTTGCTTGGCCAACCTCTTCCTTGGGCTGACTTGGCCAACTTCTTGCCAACTTTACCTTTGGCGGACTTCATCTTTGGCTAGGACATGCTCGAGTGGACTTGGGAGCCTTCTTGCCAATCACGTTTTTCTCCATGCCTTGGAAAAATTTCTATCATGCTGAGGAGGGGCGGACTTCATGATGGCTTGGCCATCTTCCATACTTGGCGTATTTTTGGCCAATGCCTTAGACAAATCTCTCTTCTCTCTTCTGGGCGGGCTTTACCTTCCTTTTTCCATCTTTTCTTGGCTTGGGCGGACTTTGGAGGCTGGCTTCCATTGACTTTTGGGGCGGACTTGGCAAGCTCTTTACCAAGGGCGGACTTCATACTTGCTTTTTCTAGAGGTGGGCGGACTTCATCCTTGTCCTGCCATTTCCTTCCAAGGGTGGACTTCATGAGTTTCCTTCCAAGGGCGGACTTCATGCCTGTCTTTCCAGTCTACTTCTTCCAGACGGACTTTGGAGTTGGCCTGCCAGAGGTATGGGCGGACTTGGTGCTTGCTTTGCCAGATTCATCCATTGGCGAATTTCTCAAACTTGTGCCATTTCTCATCAATCCTTCGCCATTTTCCTTGATTTTTCTGTTGATTTCTCTCATTTTGGAGGTAGGTTGGCTTCATGACTAGTGGGACCCTGAAATAGAAACTTTCCAAAAATAGAAAAAAAAGCATCCCTAAAAAATAGGAACTCCAGAATGGTCCAAAAGTGCCAAAAATAAAAAAAGCAAAAAGCAGAATCCCTAAAAAATAGGAAGTGTCAGAAATGACCGAAAGCACAGGCGATCCTTGTCTTCCGGACCTTCCGAGCACTTCCATGACGTTTAGGCACATAAACGGGTTCAAAATCTCAACTTGGCCGGAGTGACTCAAAAACTCAAATTCCTCATTGTAAGAAAAACGGTGATAAGCAGTTGCGCTGCCAAGGCAAAAAAACCAAAAAGCAAAAAGAAGGGGGTCCCCATTTGCAATGGGGCGATGTGTGAAATAGGTCACAACAAGAAGGTCGGCCCAATATTGAATCACTTTATTTAATGAGAGGTCGGCCTCATCCATTTAATTCAAATGTGTATAAATTAAATAGCCATAGGCTATAATTTAATTTATCACAACTTAATGTGATCGCTGGAAGAAGCAGCCCGATGCTGCTAATAACATCGACACTCCCTCTCAGCTAGGGATGATACTTCCAGCTGCACAAGACATATCACCTCATCGTGATGCTGATCAATGTAGCCACATCTTATGTGAAAAAGTGCTTGTCACCTCATTGTGAAAGCATATCATCTCATCGTGATATCAACCATCATGGCTACCTCCATAGATGGTATGTACAAGTGCTCATCACTCAATGTGATGTTGTCACCTCGTTGTGACTTTCACCATGGCTCTCCCAGAGGGTGAAACACAAGTACAAGAAAATCATCACAGACTCCCTCACGTGATGCTGTCATGGAGTCACACACATGACATCCACCATGGCTCTCCCAGAGGGTGGAAACAAGGGATTTCACCTCAAACTTCTCCTGAGAGAAGAACTCATAGCCAAGGGATTTCACCTCGAACTTCTCTTAGAAAAGAA
Source organism: Sequoiadendron giganteum (assembly GCA_007115665.2). NCBI lineage: Eukaryota > Viridiplantae > Streptophyta > Pinopsida > Cupressales > Cupressaceae > Sequoiadendron > Sequoiadendron giganteum. The sequence continues at coordinate 270,668,819 of CM021102.1, forward strand.
CTCATTACCAAGGGATTTCACCTCGAACTTCTCTCACAGAGAAGAACTCATTAAAGAGGATCACTGATACTGAGACTCCTTCTCAGTCAAGGCTGCATTCTCCACCATACCAAGCTTTTCTCGAAAGTACACAAACTTTATTTTGGAGAGGGGCTTGGTGAGAATGTTTGCCATCTGCCCATTAGTGCTGATATACCTTAACTGAATTGCTTTCCTCAATACCATATCTTTGATATAGTGGTATGCTTAGTTCTGTCATAAAACACTAGAATGACAAAAAAAAAAACTTCTTGAAGCTTTGATTATCCCAATGGATGACAGTCGGCTCCATTGTTGTCCAAACAATCCTGCAAGGAGCTTTTGAAGCCACACTGCTTCACGAGCTGCCACACAAGCTGCAATATACTCGACCTCTATTGTACTCAATGTCACTGAAGACTGCTTCACTAGGATATCATCGCAAACCTCAACTTGAAACAACATCAAGAGGTACTCTTCTGATCAGCAACACAACCATCTTCTTTAGGTTCAGTAGGCTCCCTCTGAATCTTCAAGCACTTGCATCATCCTCCTGACCTTATTGTCCAAGGTTGCTTCTGATGAATTGCCAGACTCCCTCTGAAGGTTAATTCTTCTTCTTCAAAGAGATGTCTTCAGCCATTCACTCAGACTCATGGTTGCAAGCAGTGTCTCCATTCTCTTTTCTCTTGAAAGCAATCTCTTGGTCCATCCTAATGCACATTAAGAAGAGATTACTAATAGTTCATACAACTCAACTATTTCGAAGAGAAATACCATTGCTAGAAGCATACATGATTTACTTTCTCAATGTTAAAGCATGAATTAATACCTATATCTCGATTCATGAACATTGTTCAACCATGCAATATTATCTTAATGAAGTCAAAATTCGGTACACAGAGACTGAGGGATCGATATCAACGATCACAATATCTGCTCTCTCCGCCTTTACAGTGGCGTCGATCGCTGCTGCTCTCAATGCAAACTCTTGACTTCGATTGCAACTGATCACACAACATTGGAGTTGAAATCTTCACGGAAATGAAACACTGTGAAGGATCATCATCTAATCTGCATAAACTCGATGACCAGACAACACAAAGTAAGATTCAATTATCTTATGTTATCCCAGTGATCTTTACTAACATACACAATTCAAATAAACGAAGTCAGACTTGCACAACTCAGCAGACTGATTTTTACTTCAAATTTTAGAAAAAGGTATGAAGAAAAGAATACTTATCTCCTTATGTAGAGTCGAGATTTCTAGAATCAACTCGGCCATCCCTAGCTTACATGTACACATCGAAGGGAGGTGATTACATCCGTCGTCCAGGTAGAGCCATAGGCTATAATCAGGATAACCTCAGATAGACGACAATCCAAGGCATATAGGGAAGCACATTAACAGATCCGTGCCAACTCCACCATCAATCGACACTGCCAAACACTGCCAAGGATCATCATAGGAGAAAATGGTTATAAATCTGAAGGAAGCCTGCGAGTCTCATGATCATCTTTGACAACTTCCCAAATGATGAATCTCGATTTCTCCTTACACAGAATTGTGAATTCTCTTGAATTCCATATGCAACTATGTGCGACAAAGTGATCAAAAGACATGTAAACACCCGATACACACAACAATGATTAGACTCGATATCTCTCAATGATAAAGCAAGCTCTAATAAAGCCAGACTCTAGAATAATGATAACGAATAATATTCCTCCATACATGTCCCAATCCTCCATACTTAATCGGTTCTGCCTTTATTTACATTCCTATATGCAATGAATAATCTCAATAATAATAAATTCAACCAGATTCGCAACAAATTATACACCTAGAATTTTGCACTTCACGGATAAAGCTTGACCCTCAACATAATATGATTTATGTTAGATTGAAATGAAGGTTCAAAGTGTCAAGGTTGTATATGCTTGGGCGACAGATCAAGATGGCGACAGTCGATATACTCTAATGAATTTGCTTGATTTCCCATCACAAAAGAGTGCGTGAATTTTTTGAGATGCTAGAGAAAGCAATCGGCATGCCAGAGATGCTTAACGGTTTTATCAATGCCGCCAATGAAGGATAAGACGCTTCTTGCAAATGAAGACCTAGTCTGGAGTTCACTCCAATGTCCGCCTGCATTTGCATTTTACTTCGAGTGCGCCCAACTAAGACTCAGAAAATACTTCAATATTTGTGTTCCTCTAATGACACCATAACTTCACGAGAATAGCGAATATCTGATTCCATACATAAGTGAAATGCCAAATCTCAATGATGACAGATTCCGTCGATATGCAAATTATGTTTGATGGACTTGACTGTCAAATGATCGATCCTCACCTTGTATTTATACAAAACAAGGTGACTCTTCAAGGAGGTCAGCCACTCTTTGTAAATAATAATTTACAAAATAATAACAAGGAAGGTCAACCCAATATTAAATCACTTTATTTAATGAGAGGTCGGCCTCATCCATTTAATTCAAATGTGTATAAATTAAATAGCCATAGTCTATAATTTAATTTATCACAACTTAATGTGATCGCTAGAAGAAGCAACCCGATGCTGCTAATAACATCATCAGTCTTTACATCCATTTGGTGAATCTTCCATGCTCTAGATGCTGCAATAGCAATAATGGTTTTGACAGAAGTATAACGAGCCATAGGAGCAAAGGTTTCTTCATAGTCAACTCCCTCTTTTTGTGAGAACCCTCTAGCCACAAATCAGCCTTGTACTTCTCAATGCTCTCGTCAGCCGCATGCTTGATCTTGAAGAGCCATTTAGAAGATACCACAGATTTGCCTTCAGGTCTAGGAACAATATCCCAAACATCATTCTTAAGTATGGATTGATACTCCTCAGTCATAGCATCTTTCCAAACTTGTTGACTAGAAGCTTCTTCAACACTTGAAGGTTCTGACTCAATGATATGACTCATCAAGGCTACATAACTGGAGCACTTATGAGGTCTCTTACTTTCTCTGAAAGTTCCTCTTGGGGTTGCAAAACATTTTGCCTCGTGCATTATTTTCCTAGCCCAAAGAGGTCTCTTCTTTCCAATCACAATATCTGTAGGCCCATCAGTAGGCTCCAAGGGTTCAGCTGGATCATCATCTTCCTTTGATTCTGGAACCTCCCTTTGATTCTCAGGAATATGGTCAACTTTCATATCCTAACGAGGCTCTTCTTCATCAATCTCTATATGAGATCCCTTGGATCTTTTGAATGCAACATCCTCCTCAAATGTGACATCTCTACTTATCTCAATAGTCTTCTGACTTGGAGTGTAGATTTTGTAAGCTTTAGAAGTCTCGCTATAGCCTACCAAAATTCCCTTCTTGCCTTACTTTAGGTTTCACCCCAGAGAATGCTTCTTCAGGAGTAATGTTCTCCAAGATTCTGTGAGGACTTCTATTCTGTACATAGACTACAGTCCTGGATGCTTCAGTCCAAATAGAAATTTGCAGGTCTTGGTCATGAAGCACGGCTTTGATTGCTTCCACGATAGATCTGTTCTTTCTTTCTGCAACTCCATTCTGTTGAGGATTATAAGGAACGCTAAGCTCCCTCTTAATCCTTGCTTCAATGCAAAAGTTACGGAAAATAACAGAAGTGTATTCCCCTTCGTTGTCGGATCTCAACACCTTGATCCTCTTCCCGGACAAATTTTCCACCTGAGCTTTGAATTCTTTGAATCTTTCTAACACTTCCTCAGATTCTTTAGATCTCAAGAAATAGATCCAAGTCTTTCTAGAGTAGTCATCAATAAAAATAATATAATACAAGAAACCACTCGAGGATGCAACAGACATTGGACCACATAAATCAGAATGAATAAGATCTAAGACACATTTGGATCTACTTTCACTATTATGGAATGGACCTTTTGTATTCTTACCCAAAGTGCATCCTTTGCAGGTTCCTTCATGCTTCTAGTTGAATTTAGGAAGGCCCGTGACCATCTTCTCCATAACAGGTAGCGCTCGAAAGTGAAGGTGAGCCAATCTTCGATGCCAAAGATCACCCAAAATTGCGGTCATGTACTAGAGCCTGAATGGGGCGCGTGCATAGCTTGTAGAGACACCCATGTCTAACTCCAACCATCCTGGCAGTTTTTAAGTTAGAGTTCTTTTCCCATATGAGAACTTTGCCTTCAGAAAAGGCAACTTGATAGCCCTTGTCTTCCAAGGCTGATATGGAAACAATGTTCCGCTTGATGCTTGGAACGAATAGCACATCATCCAGCTGTAATGAATCACCAGAATCCAAATGTAGAGATGAAGTCCCAACTCCTTTAACCGAGTAACTAGCATCATCTCCAATAATAACTTGTTCGTTGGAATCTTTCATCACCAAATCAGATAGATGTTCCCTGAATCCGGTGATGTGGCGATAGGCACCATTGTTTATCAACCAAGTGTTGGTGTCAGTAGATACATTACTTGACAAAGCTGAATAGAATAGGTATTCACTTGTATCCTTCTGCATAGAGGCTTCATCGACATTAGCAAGGCAACTTGCTGCTTAGGCTTGGAAGGACATTCCTTTGCAAAATGACCTTACTTGTCACATTGGAAACATTGGACCTTGGAGAGTTCCCTCTTCTTTTTAAATGCAGGGCCACCATCAGCTCCTCTATCTCTATTTCTTTTGAAATACCCTTTCTTCCCACTTTTCTTCTTTGAGGATTGAGTGGCAAGAACATGAAGATCTTCATTAACGAAGCTTTTCCCAATACTTCTTGCAGCCAACCTAGATTCTTCTTGAATACTGTCTACTCTTAATCGATCAAACTTGGGAAGCTTCGATCTTGCACTGATTCCTTGAATATAAGACTCCCAGGAAGAAGGGAGACCATTGAGAGCCAGCATGGTTAGATCCTTTCTATTGACAACATGCCCAATAGACGAGAGCTGATCTCTCAATTCGGTTATTCTCATGAAGTAGGCAATAATATTTTCTCCCTTCGCCATCTTCAAGTGATGAAGTTGTTGCTCGAGTGCAAGAGCCCGACTGGTGTTGTTGATCTCGTACATCTCCTCTAGGGTTTTGAACATCTCTCTCGCAGTCCTTAACTTGGAGACGATAGGAACAATATGATCGTTCACTGAATCAACCAACATCTTCTTTGCCCTAATATCTTTCTTCTTCCACAGGGCCTTTTCTTCCTCTTCCGTAGGCCTAGGGGTGGAGCTCTCCATCCGCCCTCCACAAACTCTGCCAATTCGCTTTCCTCCAAGGTGAGCATAATCTTGAATCACCACGAAGTGAAGTTTGACGCTCCCTCAAGCCTATCCTCAATCTTAAGGCCATTCACCATCTTGACAAGTGAATGAAGATGAGAAAATACGACAAGGGTATGGCTGATAAACACAAATCTGATCGGGATCCTCTTCAAACCCGCTCTGATACCATGTAGATTTTATATGGTCAGATTAGAAAGGAAAAAATAATTTCAAATTCAACACAAGAACACAACCAATACCCTGGGAAAACCCTCCAACCTGAGGGAGAAAAACCCAGCCAATATATCTCCTATATATTAAATAATTAGGAGAAGAAATCTGTTTACAACTTAGGCACAAAGCAATGCCTATTTCATACAATGAACAACACCTCTCCTAGATGCAAAGATACAAAGAATATGATTCTTCTCCAATCAATCTTCTGTGAGAAAACACGATTTTCTGCAATAGTGAGAACTTCTCCTTTAGCGAATGCTGAATGAACTTGATTATTTACACAATGAAGGATATCACATATATATCCTATTCGCACCCTTTCATGAAGAGATGTCGGCCTCAAGAGAAGGGACGCCTTCTTGAGGAGGTGTGAATTCCAAGAAAACTCGGCCCAATAAATAATATTTATTTATTATGTCTTTTTAATATTTAATCTTTTATACATGCATTAAGGCGCCTCTTTAAGCAATTCGATTATGTAAATTTAAATAGCTCTAAGCTACATTTAAATTTAATCTTCAATATGGATCTGGAAGTTTTCTCACGTGGCTGTAATTAGACATCAACAAGTCTTTATGGTGGTGAGATTAATATTTGATTTATTATCACTTAAGTTTTATAATGTCACTTTATAACTTAAGTGAGGGTGCTGTGGGTTCATGAAGTGTACCCCTTGATCTAGTAAGGTGACGTTTTTAAAAGAGGGTCAGTGTTTCTCCTTTTGTGGTGCCTAAAAGGGAGGTTATTTATCATTTTTTAAAGCTAATGTTATGCCTAATAAGGTGGTACGCCTAATTGAGACTTAAATGATAATTTTTTTTTTTTAAAAAAAAGTGAAATTTTTTGAGGCAAAAGTTGGACGCCCCTCTTTGGGTAATTTCATGTCATTTTCAGAAAGGTGAAATGGAGGGTAAATGAAATGAAAGGTTCCCTAATCTGTCCCTCACTTTATAAATATGAGTTTGAGCTGTCATTTGAGTATGGATGATTTGACAACTTAAGGAAATGCTGCTGGAATGAGCTCAGGGAGTTTTTCTTTGCTGGTTGAGGACGAAAACCCTCGTCTTGGTCACTGGTTTCTGATCTGAGGGACGGTCCCTAGCTGGTTTGGAGTGATTCTACCTCAGGAATCACCATTGTTTAGTTCCAGTTTCTAGGGTTTCAAAAAGAAGATTTTTTAAGTGTTTTGATTGCGGGTTTTTGGGGTTTGTATTGGAGATTATTGCAGAGAATTTTGTTGTGTTTTTTGATGGTGTTGCAGATTTTCTTTATGCTGGCCGTTCCATTTGTGATTCTGGGTGATGCCATAGCTGGCTATACCCATTTTATTATGCAAGAAATTCAGTGATTTGGAGGCTGCTGGGCAAAGCTGGGAGTGTATAAGTTGATTGTGACCAATGGTGGGGTGTCTTTGATGGTCTTGGAGGTTGTTACCAGAGGTTTTCCTTCTCGTTTGGCTTGTAACAGTCAATCATCAGACCTGTAGCAGCAATTAAATTGGGTATATCAGACCCACATTGCTCACTATTGACTCTAAATGAGTGTTGGGTATGACTGGGAGGTGCATAACAGAGCTGAGCATGGCTGGAAACAGTTAAAAGACCTGCAACGTGTTGTCCAAGTATTTCAGAGGTTGTTGCAGGCTGCTGGGTGAGTGGAATACTGATCTGAGTTATCAGGAGGTGGGTTTCATTGATTTAAGGTTGCCTTAACCTACAAAAGAAATAACAGATCTGTTATAGCTCCCTCTTTTCGTTTCAGACCTGCTGCAGCACCTGGAAATGTATGAGAAGTGGCTGCAATGACTTTCAGACCTGTGCTTTCCCTTAAATCTGCTATTTGATTTGGACTGTGCATTGTTGGGAGTGATTATATTGGTGTGTAACCAGCTGCAGGTGTTTATAGAATAATTTGAAGAGTTCAGTCAAAGGTTCCCTTGCTGTTCATGCTTATAACAGTCAAAAATCAGACCTGTTAACACTCAGAATTTCTCTATCAATCTGTAGCAGCGATTTAAACTGGGAAAGCAGACTTATACTGATCATTATTGATTCCTGAATTGAGGTATTTCATTTGGTGTTTAATATGTATGTTCATTTCATGAATTGAAGCCTTACTTTGAATGATTGTTCACTGAACATTGAGTCAGCTATTGCCTGGGTATTGAAAAATGTATAACAGACTTAATGTCAGCAAAAACCCACCTTTTGTATTTTCATGTTGTTGATCACATTTGCCAAAATAAAAATAAAAAATCAGGGGTGCTCATCACAATATGGTGATGGTCATTGCCAATGTACTTGTTGATTACATTAGTCTTGGGTATGAAAAGGTGTACACCACTTTATTGGCCGAGGAAAAAGCTTCCATATAGGCATCATTGAGAGAAATCAAGGATAGATGGTTCGAAATAGGTGTGTCTTATCATTTTCGATGGATGGAAAGATTGCAAAATAAGAGTACTAATCAATGTCATTCTAGTGTCCCCTAAAGGGTTGATGTTTTTGAAGGTAGTGGATTGTGAGGGGCAAGTGAAGGATACAATTTTCATTGCCAATATTCTCATACAACCATTAAAATAGTGGGTCCCCAAAAATGTTGTCCAATAGTGGGGGGTATGTATGGGCATTATTTGGACACCATGTGCTGTCCACTCATTTAACTTAATATTGCAAAAGATTGGCGTAGAGATCAATTGGGTCAAAGAAGTGTAGAGGAGATTCAAATGTTTGTGACTAATCATCATATGTCGTAAGGCATCTTTAGGACCTCCAATTTGGAGTTGTTGAAGGTGATTCAATTTTTTTTTTTATATTTTGTAATTTTTGATATGTGACATATCGTCTAGTTTTTAATATTTTAATTTGTTTTATTTTTTTACACCATGTTAGGTTGCCAAAACTCAATTTGCATCACACACAAATGTCTTAAGACGACATGTGAATTTATAAGATATGGTCATCGACACTCTTTGGGGTGTATGGAGGCAATCAAATACAAAGAGAGCCCAAATAATCAAAGCATTGATCTTAGATGATGAGTTGTGGGCTCGTGTGGAATATGTTCTGAGTTTCATTGAGTCCATCATCAACATGATTAGTATGCTGGTATAGATTGCTCATGTTTGGATGAAATTTATTACGGCATGGGCTCCATTGTTGAAAAAATAAGGGCCATAATAAAAGCCAAGGAGCATGACCCTACATAGTCATTTTTCAAAAGGATGCAAAAGATCATTGTTGACTGTTGGAACAAGATGACCATGCCCTTGTGTCATGTCCCCGAAATTGTAATGCTAAATCTGAGATATTGAAATACAAATAACCAAACCGAATAAATATCAAAATATAAATATAAATAATTATCATTTAAATATTAGAATCCTAAATACTATTTGTAAATACTGAAACTTAAATATCATTAAATAATGTAATATATAAATATATTACAACTTATTATTGATAATTTAAAAGAAACAAATTTAAATAATAATAATGTTCATAGACTAAACAACAAGGGATCTCACTATAATTATAATTATCATTAATAATATTAATTAAAATCATATTTTAAATGTCATAAAATAAACAAACAGATATTATAATAAAGAAATCACAAAAGAAACAATACTGAAATCTATTGAACAAATAAACAAATAACAAATATAAAATACATACAAACCTGATTCATTAATCGGTTCCTAGAAGCAGCGATTATGGATGCAGTGATTACAATCTGCTAACTACTCGATATTAGTTATGAAGGGGCAGCAACTGCATAAGGGACACATCCCTAGTCAAGAGGTGAGTAAAGACTCTTGAGAATCGGCCCATAAAAGGAGATGAATCCAAGTCAAAAGGGGTCATCGATGAAGGAGGGAGGAATAAAGAAAAGAATATAAAAAAACATATTCTGATCAATGGATGGATAAAAACAAGAAGAATATATTCTGGGAAAAAGTAATAATTTTTCTGAATATAAGGAGAATATGGAATAATAGGAAATCTTAGAGAATGGAATAGATAAGGAAGTCAGACATCTGTGGAAGCAAAAGAATGGAATTTGGGAGAGTTAGAAGATAATGTTAAATAAATATATTGCGTACAGTAATAATATTATTGAAGTAATCTGCAGAATATAAATATGAGAATGAGAAGGGGAAATAGGTTTGCATTTAGTGGAATCTGGAAACTACAGCAGGAAGGTAGAACAATACAATAACCAGGTTTAAAAGACAAATATATGAACAACAAAGGAGAATAGGAGTAGGAAGAGTAATTCCTGAATATAGTAGCAAATACATTAGAGTCAGAATCGAAAGAAGAGATGCGTAGGAAGGAGGAGAGGGTTCAAGAAGAAATATATGAAAACCAATGACAAATCAATATGGGAAGTAAGTCTAACTATAATTATAAATATACACATATACATGCATCTGTCCATATGAAGGGATTATTGAAAGGTTGAAAGTAAGTAGAATCTTATATATATATTTAAAAGTTAATATATCTATGAATAATATGTATAGGTAAAGGCAATGAGATTAATCAATAATAGTATAGATATATATATGTTCATATGAATTATATTCGAAATTATGCAATAATGATGCTTGTAGTGATTATTGAGCCTTATAAGTAATTACAGTACTTAATAGGAATGGTATATTCTACTTTGCTTGATCTACACTAACATTATACTTTGAGTGTTAAGAACAGCCACAGGTAATCAGTTAAGTAGAAGAAAACATTCAAGGGACAAAGGAGGAATTGTCCCAGTCATCACCACAGATTACTATCATTAGATATATCCTATATTCAAGTGTATTTACTGCCAATCATTGCTTACATATGTGTGCATATTGCCTAGATGATAATAAGAATATTTAATGAGTGATTTCTTGTATACGATGTGCTTGATTGTCTAAAAACCCGCTTGGGGGAAGGGGCTCGAGAGAGCGGTACAGGTTCCACTTATAGTCGCCTGATCCAAAGGAAAGGATGGGCCATGGAGGGGTGGAAGGGCCAAGACCGCTTAGGAGCTTTGTTCGTTCCCACAAGTGGGCAAGTGTTTTCTAAGGTTGGGACATTGTTGGGGAAAGCAAGTACAAGTCGCCAACAGGGAGAGTTGTGGTATACAACCTCTTAGGTTGGTATATGGCTTTGGGCGGACCCTCCATGTCACTCCTCCTAGTTCACAATAGGTTGCATTATTGATGTTGCCATGGATTAATGCTAACAAATGTATATATGCATGTTTGGGAATATTGTTCATGTGGTGAATGCAAGATTCCAATACAAGAGATTTATTTAATAAGGTGAAACCCTAACCCTAATTTGTGGCAATTTGTGATCAATAGGCAAATTCTAAGGCAAATCGGGATAGGGAACATTACATCTTGCATCTCCTAGTATTTGCTTTGTCTCTAGAATATTATAGCTTATAAATACTTTCTTTGTTAAGGTGGGCGACACCATATCAAGTTGAAGAGTTTGTTATTGGCTACAAGGCTGCATTAAGAAGAATATTCCCAGATGTAGATATATTTAGTGTTGTATTTAGTGAGTCTAGCCATTTCATATCTTCAAAGAATCATGATATTTGCGGTCTTTGAGAAAAGTACAAAAAAAATGCTCATGAATGGTGGTAGATACATGGCCAAGGCTCTATTTACTTATAGCTAAGGTGGGTGACACCATATCAAGTTGAAGAGTTTGTTATTGGCTACAAGGCTGCATTAAGAAGAATATTCCCAGATGTAGATATATTTAGTGTTGTATTTAGTGAGTCTAGCCATTTCATATCTTCAAAGAATCATGATATTTGCGGTCTTTGAGAAAAGTACAAAAAAAATGCTCATGAATGGTGGTAGATACATGGCCAAGGCTCTATTTACTTATAGCCTCTTGTAATAAAAATTCTCTCTCAAGTTTGCATCTTTTTATTTTTTTTAAATTTCTCATTTTTCATTCGTTGCTATATATTATAAATTATAAATTTATGTTTTGTAATTGTAAATGTAAATGTTGTATGCAAATTTAATAGGTTACGAGTTCTTTAGCTGAGTGGAATTAGAGTACATACTCCTTTATCCACTCAGTTAAACACAATTGATTGGGTGCAAAAAATGTTGAGGATTTGGTCTTCGTGCAGTCCAATTTGCATCTCTTGTCCCATAAGAGACCTGATTACAATGAAGGGGTTTACGAAGAATTGAGATCTAACTCTTGAGTGTGCTGGCTTGGACACTACAGTTGCACAACTTACAAAAGTCTCTATAGATGAGGCAAATTTTGGACATGACATGGCTAGGGGGAGTGGTGTTGCAGCTGATTGCTGTTCAAATGAAATTGAACCAAATGTTGATTTTGATGCTCTCAGTGAAGAGTAATTTGAAGATTATTGAATATTGACTGTAATTTTCATTGTGTTTTCACATTTGACAAATCATTGAATTATGAATTTATGAGTTTTTTCTTTTTTGCAAATTATGAAGGATTTAAGTATTATGTTTATTGGCAATTATGAGTATCATTGTTTATATATATATATATATATGAACCCGTATCCAAGGAAAAAATGCCGTACTGCCATACGCAAACCCTGAACACATACCAGGACCAGCAACTTAGGTTTTACCTTTATTTTTTGTGAAATTTGGATTCCTATATTTTGAATAGAACAGAAATTGGAGGGACCTTGCTGGGAATAATGGTAGAAAATAAGTTTTAATATAGTTTATTTTTTTTGATGCTATTCCCAACCATGTCCTTTATTTAATGTGCTTAAAATAATATAGTTTTTCTGTAGTTTTCATATCTGAAGTCGAACTCATAAGATTAAGAATTATTCTTTCTATACTTTTGTGCTTATACTTTTGCAGAATTATCCCAATGACAATCCTTTGGAATCATCACGTAAAGATGAGTCATCAGATATGGATTTGGACAGTCAACTAGAATCTTTACGTGAAAATCTTGTTGCTGTGAGTAACGTTATTTCCTTTTCAGTAAGAAATATATTGTTTCTAACTTTCATGGTGGATATTGAAGGATGTCCAGATGCTGGACGTTGAATTCCAGTCTGTTTGTTTGGATATTGAGTATATATTTCATCAATCCTTTTGTATACCTTAATTTTTAGGGTTTGTACATGTTTAATTGTTTTCTGGAAAGCTTTCATGAATTTAGCTGATTACTTTGTATCAGGCAGGGAGGAAATCTGCTGAGTTGCGGGGAGAGATCTCCATCTTGGAGAGGCAGGCTACAGTAAATACCCGATGTGCAGAAGCCTTAGATGATGCTTTGCAACCTTTAGAAGAAAATCTCACACATGATGTTACTACAGGTAATATTTTTTTGATACTAGTAATGTTGTGCAAGAATAATTGTACTGAGTCAGATTATATTAACATTTGATATTGATGATCTTTTTTCTAATAACCAAAATCGATATATTCATGAGCAGTTCCCAGGTAAAATTTATAGTCAGTATACCTGAGAACCTACCAAGGCTGGTTGAAGCCAAAGCAAAAAAGATACACTTGCTGATAATATCTGAGTACCATATTTGTCATGCTTTTAAACTTAATGCCTTCCTTGATGCATCAAGGTTATTCATGACCAGTTCTCAGCAACATAAATATGCCCTTCTGTTTGGAGGAGGCACATGCCTCTGCAGGTTTGTTCGCCTCTCTTGCTTTGCAACAAACCCTCATTAGCTTCCTGCATCTGTCTTTGAGTTCCCTCCTGGTTTGAAGGGGCGAATTGTTAGTTTTTCATGATCAGATAAATTAAGCAGAAAGGAATCAGAAAATGCAACACATGAGACAATGAACACCACAGCATACCCTGGGAAAACCCTCCAGCCTGAGGGAGAAAAACCCAGCCAATATATCTCTTATATATTGATTGAATAAGAGCAGAAATCTGCTTACAACTCAGACCTAACACAAGGCCGAATTTGATACAATGAATAAGAGCACCTCTCTTATTTGTAATATACAAATGAATATGTTTCTCCTTGAGTTCAACCTGCTGCTACAGGAAGATGATCTGCTGTTACACAATAATGGTTTGCTGCTCAGACCCGAACTTCTCCTCTTGAATGCGAATTATGCTGAATGAACTTTATGATCAAATGAATGATAAGCACCTTGTATTTATACATGATTAATAGGGTTCACACCTTCTCACAATTGAGGTCGGCCTCAAAAACACATTTCTTCATAATGAAGTCGGCTTTTAATTAAGTCATGCTTCTTCATAAAATGACGAATTTAATCAGGTCGGCCTTTTATTAATAATTAAACCATTAATTATTAATTATATAAATAATGGAATGAGGCGCCTCCTCATAAATTGTGTCTCTTCATTAAATCGAAATCTCTATAAATTAAATAGCCATTTGGCTATTATTTAATTTATTCAATCAGCTGGAAGTGACAACTGATGCTGCATAATAACCATTGTAATGAGACTCGCCAGGACTTGGCGAGTCTCGAGCTGAGCACCCCTGGCTAAGTCCTGGGAGCCCGGACTCGGACGCAGCCAAGTCCAGCCGCGCCCAGGCTGGACTCGCCAGAATTGCCAGGATGCGACGAGTCCCGAGCCCTGGACGTGGCCGGCGACAACAAATGGAAAAGCGAAAAAAAAAAACATAAAATGAAAGGTTAAGTTTTTTTTTTGTCTTATATTCTCTCCCCAACCCTAAAAGCAACCTCATTTCATTCATTTGGCAAAATAGGAGGAGAAGAGAGGGCAACCAACAAGTTGTTGAAGACAAATCCAGGGTCATATATCATTTGGGAAGCTTCATACCAGCAAGGAGGTGCATTGAGAGCTCATTACCAATGATTGGGAGGAGTTTGCATTGCATTCCAAACCAAATCTAAGAGGTAAGTTTGATTTTAATTGGTTTTTTTTGTGGCTTTTTAACAAATAATTCATTGTAATTTGTAAAATCATTGTTTTTTTGAGTTTGCATTCTTTTTTTTACGAACCCTACTTGCAACTTAAATAATTTTAGAAATCCTACTTGTTATTGCAGCCACATTCATTTGCAAATCAAACCATATTATTATTTTCACAATGTCTCAAACCCTAAGCAGAAAAGACCCTGCTTGGAAACATGCTGAAATCTTTCCCGGAATGAAAAAAGGAGAAGCAAAATGTAAATATTGCAAAACAATATATCATGGAAGCATAAATAGATTAAAATACCATATTGCACACATACCCATCCATGATGCAATGAGCTGCCCTACAACACCTCCTGAGGCTGTTCGGGAAGTGCAGGTGCAATTAGAAACTTTTGAAATGCAAAAAGAAATGAAAAAGAGACAGGAGTAGGAGTTGGTGAGTATTGGAGTTGGACAGGGACTTGGTGTTGTTGGAGATGCTTCTTCCATGCCTCCATACCGTCCTAGTGCTAGTGCTAATGCTTTAGCACTAGCTATGCCTATGTGTACTCCTAGTGCTGGTGGCGCTACTACTGCTAGTGGCAGTAGCAGATTAGCATTGGCCCTAGAGTTCATAATCTAGAGTGGACTCATATTTTGTACCACACACTAATCTTGGTTCCCAACTGTCGCTTGAGAGCATAGGTTGGAACAAGGATGCACATGATGCAGCAAAAAAGACAATTGGAGACTTTTGGTACTACTGCACCATTCCCTTCCATGTAGCCAGGTAATCCTTTTTCGTTTAATTGTTTTAAAATTTATATTTAAATTTTATTATTTTAGAATCTAGATGTATCTCATTATCGAATTCAAATTTAAAGTTAAAAACTTAAAACTTTTCATTTTACAATACTTAAATAAGTAACTTATTAATTTATTTATGACATGTTTTAGGTCACCTTTTTGGCAAAACATGGTTGATGCCATAACCATATGTGGGGCGGGGTTCAAAGCCCCTACTGAAGATGAATTAAAGGTCCCACTTTTGACTCAAAAGGTGGCAGATGTGAAAGCACAATTAGAGGAGCAGCGCGTGTAGTGGAGGAGGATTGGTTGCACCATCATGATTGATGGTTGGACCGATAGGAGAAATAGGACGCTGCTTAATTTTCTAGTTTCCTTCGTGTTGGTGCGTGATTTGTGACACACACAAACACTCTAGAGTAAAGTGTCCATAGACGCTCTATCCTCTCTTGAAAAAAATCACCTTTCGTGCTAAGATTGCGAGATAGGTCACAAGGCAATTCCAATGATTCGAAGTTGGGGCGCGGATAGGCTATGTGGTAGTTTGTGGTTTGCTGGTAACCCAAGGGGCATTTTACTTCAGTAAGTCACTTTGAAAGTAAGGGATTGAATGCAGTGTTGTATTTTTTGGGATTTTCTGATTTTGGATAAAAAATTAAAAAAAGGAAAGGGGTAAGAAATCCTATATTAATCCTAAGGAACTAGGAGACTGTAAAGATCAAATGCAACTTAAATGAAACCATGCTTTGTTTCGCCATGTAAAACGACAACTACACAAAAGTAGGTGCAATCTTTTGGGATTTGTGCTTAAGATTTTCTATTGCAATTAATACCATCAATTGAACAACATTATTTGAAGTACACATTGAAAGCATCAACATTAAAAGCTCAATCTAACTTTACGCATCAAATGAAAATCATTCATTTGAAGAAAGTATGAGCTAGGTTACCTCAATCTTCACTATCAATCTTTCGTTCCACTAACAAATAAATTTCTAATCTATAACAATCCTATGAGAAAGAGAAAATATGCAACCATGCACCCATTTGACAATAAAGATTTCAAAGCATCTCATGCAATTATGAATTTCATTATCACAATAGTTTTCGCAACAATTTCATACAACTCTTCTCTTACTTCTAAAATTTAAATCTCTAAGCTAATTCTTCTAACTCAAAAATTCTAATCTCTAATCCTCTGATAATAATTCTTCTGCCTTTTTTTCGATCGTTTCAAATGAAAATGAAAGGGTACTTATAGAATTCTCAAATACATTAAACGGCCGAGATTGAAACAAGATCAAGGGCCCAGATTTAAACAAGAAAACCCTAATTAGGGTTGCTAAAACATCAACCAATTGACAAGCAGATGAGTCATCCATTGAGAGTTGCGCCCTTATCTGCTTCAGCAATGCTCCGTTCGACGAACCTGGACACAATGGCGCCAATCTCCTCAATGGTAATGTTCGGCAAGGTACTGACATTGTATTCCAGCAGGTCTAAATTGTCTGCACAATCGGCAAAGACAACTGCCCATTCTGATTCATGCTGCAAGAAAGTATTATGGATAGTCAAGAGGTCAAATGCCTTAGTCAAATTCTCTCCTAAGATTGGCATGATGGAGAAGACCTTTTGAACTTCCCTTTGCATATTACCCGACCGCAAGTCATTTTCTCGAACAATGTTCTTGTTCAACACATCTGCCGCCATATGAAAGATACCATTTTGAATGCCCTTCATTTGCTCATCAATTTTGGCACTTTCTGCCTTAGCCTTTTCCAACACTTCTCTACGTGAGACCAATGCACAATACCAATTGCTGAAGTCGTAAGCCGCCCCGGCTACAATAATTTCCTCGTCAACCAGCCTTTGCTTGGGGATTTTCCTTATGTCACGGAGGCAAGGAATGATTTTGTCTTGCAGGTCCTGTAGTCCGTCCCATGCTTCAGCCAAGTTTGTAACCCTTGTGAGTAGGGAAGAAGTTTTCCCACGAGCATGTGCCAACTTCTTCACAAATGCCATTACTTCTCCCTCTTTCCCTGCGATCCATTCCTTTGTTTCTCTGGCAGTAGTTAGTTCTTTCTCAAGATTTTCTGCCGACTCCTGTGATGCATTTGGGAGTAGAGGGGTTGGCTGATCACCTTGGTTGAGTGGTCTCGTCAAATGCCAGATATACTCCTTCAGGTGCTCAACCTCCATCTTATATTCCTTTTTCTTCGTAGTCTCTTTTTCTAATTTGGACTTAATGGTGGAGACGAAATTATCCAGATCTTCTACTTCTTGTCCTTTTGTAGATGGACCAATGTCAATGGTGGTAATGGCATACTCGGCAGGAGTAATCTCATCCTGCGGCTTCTCAATCGTTGGAACTGCAATCTGCACCGTACGGTTACCAGTCTCATCTCTTCGAATGGTAGAGAATTTCTTGGCCGGCTTTTTTGTATTTACTTGCTCTAACCTTGTCAAGAAATCATCAATGCCATCCGCTTCTGACGCCTCAACTGGTACCTTGACCTTAATCCTTTCCTTCAGCCAATCTGGGATTGTCGGCTGCTCGACTCCATCATCCTCATAGTCCGGAATATCCTGAATGTCCTAAATATCTTGGACTTCTTGTACTGACGGGTCCTCATGAATTCCTTTGAGGGCTGAAATCATACCCTCTTGAAAGTCGCCTCCCCTGACATTCAAATCCTCATCCGACTCACAAATCTCTGTGCCAGTTGGAGAATGATGAAAGTCATCTTCAAGCTGCATGGGCTCCATGTCTCTTTCAAGCATTGGCGAAGGAATTCTGATATGTCCCCATGATTCTTCGTCCATAATCAACAATTGCTCCACATTCCTGGATGCGGCTAAATAAAGGGGTTTAGATTTCTTCATACTTGGTTCTTCACCTATCGCCTTTTCTTTACTCTTTCTTTTCTTCTGGTTGGCAGGTTCAATTAGCTCATCTCCTTGAGAAGTGTCGACATTTGAAGAACAAGATTCAACTTCGCCCATCAAGTTGTAGGTGAATGGTATACCCTGTTGCTTCAGAGTCTGTACCTGCTGGTCTACCCACCATTGCGAGTACTTAACCACTAGTCTCATAAGAATTGTCAAATCACCTAACTCTGGCTCTGACCATTTAACAGGAGGAAGTGGCAGTCCCTCATCGTAGCTAGGCTACATGTGTAGTTCATCATCATTCAGCTGGTCAGGCACATGGAAGAGTTCTGTCGTCCTGATCATGTCCAAAGGTAATCTCGACCAAAATCTTTTCCTTACTTCATATTCGTCAGCAACATTTGCCCAGAAGTCCTCAAGGTCAATCCTGTGCCTGTACTTCTTTCCGTTCACAGTTCCCATATGATTGAGTGGATCGAAGTCACCTCTGGATTTGTATGAAGTGAATGGATGCAACTGTATCTCCACTCTGGCACTTTCTGCTGCCTGTGCTGATGGAAAAGATTCTACCATGTTTCCGATGAACAAAGGAAACGTGACGGTTGCTTTCTGCTTTGGTCTCTGGATACTTTGGAATGTTTCCAACTGCCTTAGTACTTCCAGTAAAATCATTTTGTCGGTAGGATAGATCGGCAACTTGTAAGGAGAGTTCGTGAATCCCTGTATTCGGATATAAGTAAATCTAGGAAACTGGATAAACCAGGATCCGTATTTGCTGATTAAGCTCTTCGCTTCATGGGTGAGCCTTTGATGGGTTCCACCTTGAAGTATCCGGGTGATGTACATGAGAAAAGCATTATGAACCCGGCGAAAGTGTGACTTCTCGCTCAACTGCAATTGAGGATAGGAGTTATAAACCTTGAGCTCCCTTTCGCCATTGCCGACTACACCTTTGCAGATTAGACCGGCATATCGGTAGGTCCGAGCGAGCGAGTATATTATGTAGGAACCCATATGAAAGGATTTGGTCTTCTCCAAGTTGACCAATTGTTCATGAATACTATCATTGATCATCTTTGACCAGTTGATCATTTTTGTTCCAAAAGATACTTCATTAATGAAGTAGTACATCCAATTTTCAAAAGGCGATCCTTGAGGATTACCTACCAATCTGTTCAGCAACAAGACTATGTCTTCGTACTCTTCCTTGAAAAATGGGTTGAGCAACTTCTTGGGCAATCTTTTGGTTGATGTTCTAGGTTTTTCCAACCAGTTTTTGTTCATGTTTGCCATACAAAGAATTTGTTTATCTTTGTATATTTTTTGTGCATCTTCTTTCGACCGGTAGTACGTTCGGTGGTAAGCTGGAATGCCAAAAGTCTCCTGTATAGCCAATTCGCCTAAATATGCCAATACCCTGCCATCTGGTGCTTCAATCTGTCTTTCCTCGGCATTGTAATTTAAGGCGCATTCCACAATTAACTTTGGACATTCAATTGCCGGCGGAAACCCTGCAGCATGAACTATGCCGTTTCGCATATTTTTTGTGCAATTGGAGTTGGCAAGAGTGTGTCATTTCCATACATTTTTTTTTGGAATTCATCTAAGTCAATATGGCCAAGATCGGTGTTAGCAACATTCCTCCATTTGGAGACAATTTTAGACTTCGGCTGCGAACCTTTGTTGGCGAATTTCATTTTCTTTGATGATTCTCTGTTGTCCAGCATAAATCTGCAAAAGAAATATTAAAATTCAGAAATTATTTACGCATAAATATATTCCAGCAAACTTGATAAGTTAATTCGTGAAAATAATTATTGCTAGAAATGAAAGAATTAAATTGTTTCGCAAAGAGAAATCTTTGCCCAAATAGAGGAAGTAAAATCTGCCTGGCAATGAAAACTGTGTTGTTGGTGAACAAATTCGCACTTTCAGCCTTTACTTCGAGAGAAAAATATTACTTTTTCACAAACTTCTCTTGCCTTAACAAATTTTCTTCACAGCTTTGCTTTCGAAATAATGATTGAGAATGAAATGCAAAGCCAATTTAAGGTTTGAAAGAATCGACCCATTTAGCAAATTTTAATTGTTTCCAATTACTTTAGTCTGAACTCGGCTGACACTTCTCTTTCAAATAGTAATTTTCATCTTCAGCATCAGTCGGTAAAGAAAACTTCTAATTTTGACGCCAATCGAGTGAAAAAATTTGCCTAGAGAAAATTTGAATTTTCTCATTAAATGGTTTTGGAAAATAAAATATTAAAATAATATTTTATGTGTTGTTTTCAACCCGTTCGTTAAAATAATTAAATCATGATATTTAATTATTTTTTAATCCAAAGGCAAATTTAAATTTTAAATTTCTCTGTGCCTCTGCCTAAGGCGCATTTTAATCTTGCCATGATTTTTTTACCTCAAGCGAATTTCATCTTTTTGCCAGACATGCAATTTGATTTTTTCTTGAATTTTTTAAAATGTCTGGACTTAGGCAAATTTTAAATTTTATTCCTCACATTTTTATACTTAGGTGAAAAGACTTCAATTTCAATTTCTCCAAGTATTCTTCATGCCGTTCATGTGATTTTTTCCATTTTACCCAGCTTGGGGCGGACTTCATCTTGCAATTGTCATTTAATTTAGCATAAGGCGAATTTTCTGTTGTAATTTTACCATTTCCAACCATCTTGGAGCGGACCTCTTTACACTCCCACCCTTCTCCAACCTTCTTGGGGCAGACTTCACATGCCCCTTGCCATTTTTCCACTTGGGCGGACTTCAACTTGCCATTGCCATTTTACTTCTAGGTTGGGCGGACTTTGTCATTGTCTTGCCACTTGACATATGGCGGACCTCAAGTGTGTTTCGCCATCCTTCACATTGCTGGGCGGACTTGCTAGCCTTCATGCCATCTCCCAACACCTTGGAGCGGACTTGCTAGTCTCCTTGTAATTCCTTAAGGGGGGACTTGCTCATGACTTAGCCATTTTTGGCATGTTGCTGGGCGGACTTCCACCATGTCTTGCAATTGTCTTGTTGCAATTGTCTTGGGCGGACTTCCTTCAACCCTTGTAATCTTTCTCTTGCCAATGGCAGACTTGGCTTGAACTTTGTCATTTTTCCATGGGCGGACTTACATGATGCCTTGCCATTTTTTCTTGCCCATGGCAGACTTTACCAGTGTCCATGCCATTTTCCTTACTTCATGCTTGGGCGAATTTAGCACATGCATATCCATGCCTTAGGCAAATTTCTAGATTTTTCAAAATTTTCACCCATTTTTTCTTTGTAACCTTCTGAAGTTGATGTTGACGAAGCCATGACCTGCACACTTTCCAGAAATAGAAACCCTGCCAAAAATATAAA
The DNA here is from genome assembly GCA_007115665.2 of Sequoiadendron giganteum. Taxonomy (NCBI): domain Eukaryota; kingdom Viridiplantae; phylum Streptophyta; class Pinopsida; order Cupressales; family Cupressaceae; genus Sequoiadendron; species Sequoiadendron giganteum. The sequence continues at coordinate 270,690,279 of CM021102.1, forward strand.
TTTTTCCAAAAATAGGAACTTTCTAAAAATAGCCCCTAAACAATAGGGATTACAGAATGGGCTAAAAATGCCAAAAAAAAGTTCCTAAAAAATAGGGGCTCGGGGTGGAAACCCTAAAATTTAGGAAGTGTCAGAATTGACTGAAATGACAGTCGATCTTCGTCCACAAGGCCTTCTAAGCACTTTGGCAACATTCATGCATTGATTCTGGTTCACAATCATTTCTTGACTTGGATGACCTTCAAAAATTCAGATTCTAAGTACCCCACCAAAAGACCAAAACTCAAAAGCAAAACTTTCAGAGGGAAAACCACTAGGGTCCCCATTTGCAATGGGGCGATGTGTGAAAAGGTCACAACACTCCGGAGGTAATTGTACTTCCCTCAATGCATTGAAATTTGAATTTGATTTAGTGATTTATAATTTAATATGACTGATTTATGTTTTTTAATTTATTGAATAATTGGTTTTGCTTATTTTTTCAGGTGACACCGTCTTCATGAAGTCCATTGATGCTTCTGCTCAATTCAAAAATGCCACATACCTGTGTGAGGCTATAGAGGAGGTGATAGCTGATGTGGGGGAAGAGAATGTAGTGCAAGTGGTGACAGATAATGCAACAAATTATGTTGCTGCTGGTAGATTATTGATGGAGAGGCACCCTACTCTATTTTGGACTCCATGTGCCGCCCATTGCATTGACCTCATGATGGAGGATCTTGGCAAGCTCCCATGGATCAAAACATGTGTGGATGCAGCAAAAAACATTTGCAAATTTGTATACAATCACAGATGGGTGCTTAACCTTATGAGGCAATACACGGGGTTGAGGGAGTTGTCTCGTCTTGGCATCACTAGGTTTGCAACAAATTTTATCACGTTGCAATCCTTGATTCGGTCAAAGGCAGCTTTAAGGCGCATGTTTTTTGTGAGGAGTGGTCTTCCTCATCCTTTTCTACAAGCACTGCAGGGATTGCTGTGGCTGATTGCATTTTTGATGAGCAAGGTTTTTGGACACCAGCGAAGGAGATTGTGAAGGTAGTTTAATTAAATCTTACTTTTATTTGTTTATTTTCGTTCACTTATTTGAGAAACATGTTTGCACTTTGCAGTTTATTGAGCCCTTGCTAGTTCTCCTACGAGTTGCAGATGGGGAGAAACTCGCAATGGGCTACATATATGAGGGCATGGATAGGGCCAAAGAGGCCATTAGATCAATCTATGGTGGAGTTGAGGAGAAGTATCGTCCCATTTGGGATATCATTGATAGGAGATAGCAAAACCAACTTCATAGGCCCATCCATGCAGCCGCATGTTTCCTAAATCCGGCCTTCCAATTTCGCCGTGATTTTCGTGCAGATAGAGAAATTCTTAGTGGGCTCTACTCGACGAAAGAGCGGATGTTCCCCGCTGTTACTACACAAATAGTGCACGAGATAGATGCCTTCACTAAGGCACAAGGAGACTTCTTTGCATGCCAAATGTGCAAAGACAGTAGGACAACATTACTGCCAGGTAAAAATATATTTAAGGGCATAATTTTCATCATTTTATATTATAATTTATTATGAAATGTTGAACTTGAACTTGAAACTTGAAATGAGATTGATTTTGTTTCTTTTTTTCATTTTAGATAGATGGTGGGAGATGTTTGGTTCTGATACACCGAACCTGCAAAATATTGCCATTCATATATTGAGCCAGCCATACAGGTCATCTAGTTGTGAGCGCAATTGGAGTATGTTTGAGCACATACACTCCAAGAAGCGCAATAGATTGATAGTGGAGAGGATGAATGACTTGGTATATGTTCATTACAACCTTCGGCTTAGATACAGGAAGCTTTTTGACCACAACAACACCCCGATCAATCTAGAGGAGGTTGATCTACAGTCTAAGTGGATCACTGAGGCTACAAATGTAGTTTTTAGTGACGAGGACCTTGATTGGGTGGACCAGGCAGAGAGAGAGGTTGAGGTTGTAGCCATGGCTGAGGAGGAGGCTAGAGCACGAGGAGACATAGCTGCTGTTGGTGAGAGTGGCATGGAGAGTTAGACACAGGCAGAGACTATGGCTGTAGCTGCAACATCATCTAGGACCCTTAGACACCTTCGTAGGAAGGATGCTGGCTCCACTATGCCATAGAGTCATAGACTTATAGCTATTGTTTTGATATTTCATATTTGTATGGAACATTTGATGTTATGGATTTCATATTCCATGAGTTTTGTATACATTTGACTAATTTTATATATCTAAGTATGCTATTTCCTTCAGCAACGCAACTACAATTTTTGTAGTTTATACTTATGTGATTGTTGTATACTTGTGTATGTGATCAAATTTTCTTTTTTTTGTGTTGTATTCAATAAAGGGTGCTTGAAACAAGTTTTAAATCCTTAAAAATCTCTAAATTTCTAGGGTTTTTTCAACTTTTTTTCATTTTGCCGAGTTTGCGCCGAGTCCGAGTCTCGAGTCCCTGAGTTCCGAGTCGAGTCACCCTAGCTGAGTCCGAGCTGAGTCTGAGAGTCGTAACTATGATCATAACATCAACACGAATGAGGTTGTTGATGGTCAGCTTGCTCATTTTTCTCTCTGGAATGGCAGTGAGCCTTATAGGATTACTGAATTGGGTTGTTGCAATGGTGTTGTGAGAGAGGATGAGATAGGACTAGAAATGAATGCCACTTATTGCTCCAGACAAAAGAGAGACCCTTTCCATGCTCACCCAATGTCACCTTCATGTTAGCAAATTAGCAATGTGAACAATGGTGGTCACCATCTAGTCACTAGGGGATTCAAAATATTGAGTATTTGAAGAAGTTGGCCCTCAAAATGAGCATGGAATTTTTTTGCATAACCTTTTCACTTTGAATAGGGCTTTGGAATGGTCTTTCATTCACCGGCTAGCTGTTGATATACTGTCCCTTCGTAGTAGGCGGGAATATTCTAGACATTTCATGTTCTTGTCTTCTTGGACTCAGAGTGAGCTTCCAAACAAAGGGTGAGATAGAGATTCAATGAATTGGTCACCAGTTTGCTGCTTCAGTAGGGAATCGGTCTATCGTAACTATTAGTTCATAACTCCCACATGATTTACTATTGATTGCAATGAGCAGTGGAAAAGGGATTCTAGGTCCTTTAATTCTACTGTATGAGTTTTCTTATGCATGAGGTGATTTATTATTTGGCACTTGGTTGCTTGTAATATGCAAGATAAATGCAATAGACAAATAACAATGGCACAACCAATGGGATTTTTTCGTAATATATATTATAGATAAATGAAACAACTCTTTCTGAAAAGACCATGCACTGAAACTACTCCATATTTATTACAGTCATAAACTTTGGTTACAATAGATGTTCAAACAACATATAAAGACCATAAAAATACTTGGAATGGCATTTGGGACATACCCAAAAGCTTCTGTTACAAAACTGGAATTTTCTGGACTTGGACCAGCAACCTGGAAGTGCAAATAAATGCCAATATCTCCGCAACGCCTTGCTGGTTCACTCCCTTATTGATAGCTGAGTGCTACTCTACCCTATATGCCTCCAAAGGCCCCCAAAATCTTCCCCCAAACTAGGCGCTTGGCCTCAAAACTCTCATGCCCCCCCTAGGAAATGGTACGGCCTGCCAAAGGGAAGTACAACCAGCAAAAAGATATGATTTGGAATTGAAATTAATGCCTCAGACTTGCTGTTCGCTCTCCTTCAATATGCTCATGATACTTAGACTTGAAACCCCTTGAAAACTTCAATGAAAACTGGTAAATGAAGCTCCAAATGACTCCGGATGATGTTGCCTGTAACAAATCCACCAGGATTGATCTTTCACAATTGAAGTGGATGATGCTTGCAAGGATTGTCGTCCTCACAAAGCTGTTGGTATAAAACGTGTGACTTCTCAAAAGAATATTCAAGCCCCCTTTAAAAGTGAGCTTCAAAAAGCTTTTGTATGCTTCCCTAAATCCTACACCCCGTATTGGAAAAATAAAACACATTATTTTATACCTCCCACTTGGGCGTCCCATTTAATGAAGATAAGAAATTTACCTTTTAAAAAAATATTAAAATAATGTAAAGTTAAATATTTAATTTAACTTTACAATTTTAACATTATTTTAAATTAAATCCCCCAAGCCATAAAATTTCATCAAATCAACATTAGAAATCACATCAGAGCATCTTGAGGAAAGATCAACATGAAAACTAGGTTAGTTCCTAGGAGTTGACTTACTAAAAATAGTAAGTATCGGATCAAATGCTCGAAAAGTGCTTCGGAAGTGCCAAAAAGATGCTCCCAAAGTCTCAAACACGCCACCAAGAGTTGAAGTGTCCCCTAACCAATCATATTAGCCTACGAGAACCTGAGGAATAGACTAATCTTGAAAGTCTCTGTCATCCCCTAGGAAGGGGGCATTACAATCCTCCCTCCCCAAAATTGCTTGTCGCCAAGCAATTGCAACTCTTGATGCTGCAAAATTTGCTCAGTCTCCCATGTTGCATCTTCAACTAGTAGGTTCTTTTACTTAATCAAATATTTGTTGATTGTCCTCTTTCGCAAAGTACGTTGCTTGACATCAATAATCACCTCAGGAACCAAAACCAATTTCCCCTCCTCATCTAATGGTGGTAATTCCAAGGAAGGAACCACATTGTGACCAAGTGACTTTTTGAGGTGAGACACATGAAATACATTATGTACTCACTATTGGCTGGCAACTCTAGCTCATAAGCCACTTCTCCAATCCGTTTGGAGACTCTGAAAGGTCCATAGAATTGTGGTTGAAGCTTCTTTGTTCCACTTTTCTTGAGTGTGGATTGTCTATAGGGCTGTAATCTCAAGTAGACCATGTCACCCAACTCAAAACTGTGCTTTTTACGATGCTGATTAGCATACATCTTCTGCTGATTTTGGGCCTACTGCTGTTGATGAAATGATTGAATTTTGCTCTCTGTAACTATTGATCCTCACAAGTAAACGACATCTATTGATTTCCATATCGTTTAAGTGAGGAGGGAGTTAGCATAAATATCAAATGTGGGAGACACGTCCCATGAGCGGATGTGTCTCCACAAAGTGGAGACATGTTGGCTCAAGGGGCGTGTCTCTTCATTTAATATAATACTTGTTTTAAATGAAGATCAAGTCTCTTTATCAGACCGATGCTACTTAATATTAACACTCCCTCTTAGTGAGGAGGATAAACTCTAAACAAGTATAAAGTGATATCACCTAACTTGTGATATCATAAGATATGGTATGCTTCTGAAAGTGTCAAGTCACATGACATTCAATATGCAATACTCCCTCTTAGCTAGGGAAGATAACTTCCATCAAGTAAACGTGATATCACCTAACTCATGATATCAGAAGATATGGTATGCTTCTGAAAGTGTCAAGTCACATGACATTCTTCATAACACATCTTTATTATTCAACACTCCCTCTTTAACTAGGGAGGATAACTTTTATCAAGTAAAAGTGATATCACCTAACTCGTGATATCAGAAGATATGGTATGCTTCTGAAAGTGTCAAGTCACATGACATTCTTCATAACACATCTTTATTATTCAACACTCCCTCTTTAACTAGGGAGGATAACTTTTATCAAGTAAAAGTGATATCACCTAACTCGTGATATCAGAAGATATGTTATGCTTCTGAAAGTGTCAAGTCACATGACATTCTTCATAACACATCTTCATTATGGTATGTGCACTAACATCAAGTCACATGATGTCTACCATAATTCATGGCATATCCACAGATATATAATTATCCACCATGATTATCTCTTAAGGATCACATGATCTTCAGATGACATCAAGTCCCATGATATCCATCAAGGTGTCCAAGAGATACTATCATGACATGTCCACAGATATCAAGTCACATGATATCTATCATGATAGTTCAACTCATCATTGTAGAGTCGTCACTTTACAATGTCACATACAAGTGTTCATTATTAGAAAGATCGTCACCTTTCAATAATGTACACAGGGGAGTAGGCCCATAAGGTCACGGAGTCACACACATGACAAAAGAGTTTACACATTAAACATCTTTATATATTAGTACATCATATAAACAATTTGAATTTCAAACATAATGTCAAATTACATACCAAGTTTCTTCCCGAAGAGTTCAACCTTAACTCTGGAGAGAGGTTTGGTGAGTATCTCTGCTGTTTGATCATTTGAACTAATATACTCCAACAGGATCACATTCCTTTCCACCATATCTCTTACATAAAGATAGGGGATCTCAATGTGCTTAGATCAAGGAGTCCCACAAGCAATTTACAAAGCCAAACTGCTTCTCTTGCCCCCATAGAGGTTGCATTGTAATCAACTTCTGTCGAGCTTTGTGCTACAAAAGACTGTTTTTTGCAGATCCAAGAAACCATCGCCCAATCTGAAACAAAGTATCCAGGTTGATCTAGTTGGTCATTTATGTAAAGAAGATTGTATCCAATAGTGCCTTTGAAGATATCTCAATATATGTTTTACAGCCATAAGGCGAATTTCCTTTGGCTCACACCTGAATTGGTTTAGAGCATTCACTAGGAGCTTCCATTTGCAGCAGGAGTGCTCTATCAACTTAGCTACTGGCCCCTTGTGGCCATCCCATCGTTAGTCCGGGTGTGGCTTATTTCCAACAGCCCCCCTTTAAGCCACACTGCGGGTGCTAGGGGCTCTTCTGAAGTTAGATCCTGGAAACTGTCATCATGGAGTCTCTCAACATGACGTCTCATCGCAGTCTCAAAGATGAACAAGGGCTTTGACCTCATATCTCTCTATCTCAGAGAATTATGCATTACAACAAGTGAAGATGTGACTCCCTTTGAAGCTCTAATTACATGCATCAACCTCCAATGTTGAATCCAAGTTGGCTGACTTGAGCAATTCTTATCTCAACTGCTGAAGAGGATCTTAGCATCAGGGCTTGCATCTTCTTCTCCGTGAGTCACAAAACTCCCTCTTGATCCCTGCCTTAGAGATTGCAAAGAAGACTTCTGGAAGTGAACTCCCTCTAGCCACCAACTCAGTCCCATGGCTGCAAGTTGTGACTTCATGTTTGATCATTTCTTTGGTCGGCATGACTTCCTTACAAGATGCCTCAAGCTTTTCATCACTAAGCAAGCTCTCATCACCTTCTTGTTCCTAGATCTGTCCTGGAAGCATTTTAGAGAGAGATTACTAACAGTTTATAACTATCCAAAAAAATATCAAGGCTAGAATCATACAAGGTTTACTATCTCAGGTTATAACATGAATGCATAAGAATTTATGAGCAATATTAAAACATGAAATAAATAAATCAATTTATAAGAGAAATATATCAAAAGATCAGAATGAAGGGATAAGGAAGCTTATCTTTAATAAATTCTGATATAACTCTTTCTTCCATCTTTTACTCTTCTCGAGAGTGCTAAACTTAGCGCAATAAAAGACAATCTGAACAACTATAGATTTCTTGAATGCATTATGCAGTTTAGCATGAAAAAAAAAACCTACCCTCTCCAAGAGTCAAGGCTCTATCATAGTTCATGCATTTAGAGAATGATATTGATGTGATCAACTTATCACCATCAAAATTGCAGTTCTCTTTTTATTTTAGAGTCACACTCAAAAATCTTCACAACTAGCATGAAAAATGACTTGCAAATAATAATTTGAATTTTCAAGGGATCTTATGTCAGTGAACACATTTCAAGAGAAAACACGATCTCTCTTTACTAATCACACATGATCCAAATAAATGATATAATAAAAATTCAGCCTAGAAAGGTGATTTCAAACAAAACAAAGAATACTTATCCTTTTAAATATTCTGATGGATGCAATTACTGGACACAGTATTATACGTTGCTCTTGCGCTCAGATCAGTCCACGACCTTCACGGCTTGAACACAGGCCCCTGACAAGGTTAAATTTGAACATGGTCTTTGACCGTTCAAATTTACAATGCACTCCATTTTCAGCTGCAATCCACCAGATTATGAAACAGATGCAACACGCTTACTAGCAACACCCAGAGAGTTAGAGATGGATAAGATCATCACTCATAAATTTTATCAGATCTGTACAACTCAGCAGATTGAGTTTCACATAGAAATATAAACAACAAAACAAATACTTATCTTGATGAAGTCAGACTCTCCTTTTTAGGTCTGCATTTTTCTTGATATAGGACATCTCAATTTGCTCTGCCCTTAGCAGTGGCGACGCCTTTGATTAATTCCAAGCAAGATCGTAGTTATTGTTAGTTGATCGACATCACATGTTCGATGCCCCTGACCTTAGTCCAAGTAGATGCATTCAGCCATGATCCTAATTACTCCTTACTGACGCACATAAGACAAGCTACAAATCATTCATGACCATAGTCTTCAATAAGGCCAAAGTCAAAGGCTCGGCCAAGGCTTTACACGAAGATCTTTGCCCAAATGGTAGAAAGCTAGTAATGTTGCAAGAACTTATCAAACGCCTTCAAGTCAATGATTGACAACAGTGCATTATGATAAACCTGGCATAAGTTGCAATTTTTAGAACTCTTCACACCTCCTTCAAACTTCAACGACACTCCAATAATGCGGCAGACCCAAGTCCCAGACTCCCTGGTGGCAACTTCTCCACGATAGCACTAACTCTTTTCCCGATGGCATACATTAAAGGGCGAAATCATTATAATTGTTTGTCTTATTCCAAATGAGTATGTGCACTCGGCAATTACAACAGCCCAACGCCTTTGTTAATTCTATTCTTCCGTGAATATGATGTATGTTCCATTCAACATACTAGACAATAGCATATCCGGTGCTTGGCATATATATATTCTGGGACACTTCCGCCAATATTTGTATTCATCTCAGAGCATCGTAACTTCACGGGGATAGCAAATATCTATTTCCATTCATAAATGAAATGCCAATTCTCAATGTCGATGAGTATTCACAAGTTTCGCCGATCTCCTCGACTCCTTGCTTCAGTACATATGACACAGACGACACCAACCAATGCTCCCCGGGAGATATACGGGAGTATACGAATAAACGGTCCTAGCAAGTAATACGAGCATTCAAACGTCTGGTAGCAACGAAACCACATCAAGCCAAATGGAGACCACGGTATAAGTAACTGAACCCATGAATTTTTAGATTATATAGAACTAGCATTCATCGCTTCCTTAAGAGAACCCATTCCTCAAACTCTAATCGTAGATACAGTCTCCAGTAATAATCAAACTGTTGTATATATAGAAGCGGCAAAGACAATTATTTACGGGATGGCAAACTTGATGAAATTGGCCCGATATATATAGACACCAGCAATGACGATCTTGACTGGGGTTCCGTCCAAGCCAGGCTTAGGATTTGAGAGTTTTGTTCTTAGTTTCCAGTTATCAAAACCAACTGTAATAATTTTCCGTGATGAATAACCAGTCCGCTTCCCCATTATAATACGCCAACTATGATTAAAAGACATTGCTATCGGAATGTTCAGTATCTGAAATACACGTCTATTTCCACAAGTATAAAAGAGACATCAGCAATCAGTCAATCGACTACCACAATAAAATTCAAGAATTCAATCGAATCTTTCCAAACGTGGCTTTGATACCATGTTGATGAAATGATTGAATTCTGCTCTCTGTAACTGTTGATCCTCACAAGTAAACAACATCTATGATTTCCATATCGTTTAAGTGAGGAGGGAGTTAGCATAAATATCAAATGTGGGAGACATGTCCCATGAGCGGATGTGTCTCCACAAAGTGGAGACATGTCGGCTCAAGGGGCGTGTCTCTTCATTTAATATAATACTTGCTTTAAATGAAGATCAAGTCTCTTTATCAGACCGATGCTACTTAATATCAACAACTGCAAATCCTCCTTCAAATATTTCATTATGTCTTGGCTTTCTTGTAATAAACCCTTGGCCTTAGGTACCTTACTGTCCCCAAACAGAAGATCAACAAAGCTTGGAGCCTCATATCCGTACAATGCCATAAACGGTGACATCTTGATAGACATGTGGTAAGTGGAGTGTTGACGTGCTTTTTATGACAGTGCCAGCACAGAATAAAGTTGCCCAACGGTCACTCTATTCTCTCTTGATCAAAGTGTCCCACATGCTAAGATTGCTTGAAAGTTCATGTGTTCGACTCCAAGGTTCCTTTTATCGCGAATAGACTCAGTTGGTTGATGTGTTTTGCTGGTTATTTCAAGGGGACTTACGTAGTTGTTCAACTCTGTGAAGCAATTAGGACATGAATGATTTGGCAATATGTTCTGGTATCTAGACTGACTCGAAAATGCAGAATTTAAAGGGGATAGGGATAGGGATTCTACAAATCTACTTCTAAAGGGTGGAGGACGAAGATCGACTTAAACAATCTTCAAACCAAACTTTGCTTTGTCTCCTTTCGAACAACTCCGACAAAGTTGGTGCAATCTTCAAAGGATGAGAAAAGTGTTCAAACTATGACGCAACATGTTCATACCGTCAATACGACGCATACAAACATATGAACCATAATCGAAGTTAAGTGCTGATACTCCAGTTGACCACGCAAGGCGAACTTACCATCAGCAAGCCCGCTAGTGGTATGGATGAAGAAGATATGCTTGAATCACCACGCCACACTCCACAATTAACAACTACTTGCATGAAATAAAAATCTATTTTACTCTATCTACCTTGAATTGGAAAGACGAAATGGCCTTGCTAGCTACTCATAACAAAGAAGAAATCACCAAGCAATGAAACTCTTTGTATTATGAAAAGTGTTCACAACAACCTTTTACAAAACTTTCAAAGGAAAGTTTTCTTCCCTCCTCAATCTAAAGCTAACTTCTAAGCTAAATGCTATATGACTTCTACTCTCTAGCTCTGATTCAACTCCAATTCTAATCTCTATCTAATAATTTACAAATGAGGGGGGATGCCCCTTTTATAATAAGTCCAATTCAGTGGACGGTTCAGATCAAATTACAATGAAGGGCTCAGATCGAGCCACCTATGCCCTGATTAGGGTTTCTGCCCTAAAAACCGCCACAGAGAGGAGTGGGCAATGAATGCACAGAATATTCTCCACTCCCCTGCAGGAATCATAATGAGCAATTAATGCCCACTACCATCATCAAGAAGATCCTCATCAAGCAGCGCGTTCCCACTGGCCTTCTCCCGGATAGCAAACTCGATCAACCGGGCCAATACTGCTTCAACCTCCTGTGTAGAGATCGGTGGAATATGGTTGAGCTGGAACTCCAAGACTGCTACCGTCTGTCCGTATCTGGTGTAAGATTTTCTCCATGTCACTAAGGCGTCCTGGGTATGCTGAATTATACTAGAGAACGTGGAGACATTCTCAAAGTCATCCAGGACAAGTGACCTCGCAGCTGAGAAGAATGGAGGCAGTCTACTTTTCAAACCATCAGCAGTTATCTCCTCTGGGACCAACTTTCTAGCAAATATGGCTTCTAATGTATTGAGGACTCCCCCCAAGATGTTGCCCATTGCCTTCTTCACTTTAGCTGAATCTGCCCTTGCTGCGTCGTGAAATCCACGGCCTGTGACCACCGAGGAGTACCAACTGGTGAAATCATACCTATCACCTCTCTGAATTACACCTCCATCCACCAAGGTTTCTAGAGGTATATGCATCAAAGCCCCCAAACGAAGTACAGTCTTCGTTTGATAAATGCGAGTATCACCCCAGGCCTGATCTACTATATCCATCCGTGCCAAAATACTTGAGGCCTGTAGATAATTGGACCCCTGCAGCCTAATATATGTGAATTTCGGGAATTGGATGAGCCAATACCCATATTCCTCAATCAATGTCTGTGCTTCTTTAGATATTCTCTGCTGCGTCCTTTGCTGAAGCGTCCTTGCAATGTGCATTGTGAATGCATCATTTGCCCGTTTATAGTTGGCAATGTTAGCTAAATGTAGCTGTGTGCAGGCTTCATGAATTTTGAATTGACCAGGGGCACAGCCGATTGGCTCCTTGTACGAAATCCCTCTGTACTTAGTCATTCTGGCCAACATGTAAATTACATATGAGCTCATGTAGAAAGTCTTCGTCACCTTCAAGCTCCTGAATTGCTCATCGATGTGGTTGCTAATCATCCTAGCCCAATCGACACACTCTTTTCCTTCCAAGATGATCTCGATGAAGTAGAACATCCAAGGCTCGAAAATGTAAGCCTGTGCACTCCCATTCACCCGGCTCAACATCATTATCAAATCATAGTATTCTTGTTTCACGTCCTCGGCAATTATCTGCTTTGGGAGCTTAGTGCGGGGTGGCCTCGGCTTCTGCATCCAAACTCTGTTGATGACTGCAGTGACTCTTTCGAAAGAGGAAGAGTACATCTTATCTGCCCTCTTATTTGTCCTGTATAACATCTCCTCAGCAGTTGGAATCCCAAATGCCTCTCCGATGGCATCCGGTGTGAAGTTGGCGAGCAGTTTACCATCCGGAGAGACAATCGTCCTACGTTCTGGCTTGTAGTGATTGGCGCACTCCATAATTAGCTCCGGACACTGAATTGCTGGCGGAAAACTAGCAGCTGCGTAGATTCCACTCTTCATTATATTATGTGCCGTGACGGATGGTTGATGGCCCCCTAGCCCGAACATCCTCGATTTGAGTGCATTTAGATTAAATGAACCAAGGTTGGTGTCATTTAATCCTGCCAACTTTGAAACTATTGCTGACTTTGGGAGAAATGGCTTAGCGAGCCTTTTAATCATTGCCTGCCGGGATGAGCCAGCCTTGCCTGCTTCAGTGTTTGCAGCTCTGCCTGCGGCTCTGCTTGTTCCTGCAACATCCTTTGCGCCAGCCATCTGTAAAAATAAAATAGAAGAATAAGCTAGGCTGCAGATTTTTAATAAAATAAAACAATTCCCGAGATGGCTGCGAATACGGAGTTAGCTTTGAAAATAAAATTCCTCAGCATAAATTTCTAACTCCAAACCTCAAACTATATAAAAAATCTCTGAGTTTAGAGACAACTCTCAGCAACTGCACTTCTGACTGGTGAAGAAAAAACGCAGCAAGCTAATAACTTTCAGCAATGTAGCTAATTTCTCCAGCACAAATAGTTCGAACCTTGACTTCACTTTGTCAACTTCAGCAGTTAGATGAATAAAGAGTTGCCAGCAATATGAAATTTCAACTTCCTCAACTTCTCAACGTTTAAACTTCTTCAACACTTCGACTTTCAGCTCTTTGAGAATTAAATTCTCCAGCAACTCCGGAAAATAACTTCAATCTTCAACTTCGAAGTTGCAGCAACACACTTTCAGCTTTTCGAAAGAAGGAGTCTCGGCAAATGAAAACTTCTCCAGCACTTCGTACTTTCAGCAACTCAACACTCCGAAATAAAATAAATTCTCACAGAATTTCTCTCCTCAACCACTTGGAAAATATTTCAATCTCTCAAGAACTTCTTCAGCAACTTCAACTTCGAAATAATGTGAGGAGAAATGAGAGAAGAGATTGTTTAAATAACTCTTCTCGGAGAATCCTGCTAAGTAGTGCTGGGGCTATTTTTAGCACCTTCATCAATTTTCCACTATCTTCGTTCGGAATCTTCTAATTCAAGCGCAGTAGTGGGCTAGTCGTCAGCCGGTCATTATGGCAGTCGCCATTAATAATGATTCCTTCTTCTTCAAATTTCGAATTTTCCTCTTAGTCTGCCAGTTAACTCTTGGCGATTTAAACAACTCGCGAGAAAAACAATCACTTGACTTGATTTAAAATTCCATTTTAAAATCTCGCAGTGTTTAAATAAATTCAACTCGAAAAATTCGTGGGAGTTGTAAATATATTTCCAACTTTTAAAATGTCTGTCATTTAAATCCTCGATTTCATAAAATTTGCCTTAGACATTTTAAATTCTCTCATTAAAATGTTCAACTCCGAGTGATTAAAAATTATTTGCGTGCTCGAAATAATTCATCCTCTGAGATTTAACTTCCGTCAGGAAAATAATCTAGGCAAAACGAATTTCCTCTGAAAATATTAAAATTTCCCTTAGGAAATTAATTTTCAAACTCTGTTAAATCATGGGTGCATTTTAAACGGGTTCATTTGATTTTCACTTGACCCATGGAAAATATTCATCGATATCAAATCTTCCCCTTGAAAAATATTCGTCAACTTTCAACTGCCTTTGGAAAATTTTAAAACTCATCAAATCATCCTTCCATGCCAAGGGCGTATTTTTCCCTAGTGAAGTGTTATCTCACTTAGAAAAAATTTTCTAACATTTTCTCTACCATAGGCGTATATTTTTGATGAAATATTTATTTCATTGCCTTAGGAAATTTTCTCCAGCAACCTTGGGCGCATATGGGGCCTTGAGCTTTCATTTTCTTGACTTAGAAATTTTTCAAAGTCTTAGCCACTTTATCTTCTTGAGGGCGCATTTTGACCTCTCTACTTTCATTTTATGCCTTAGGAAAATTTCGGCCATCTCCTCTTCACCATGGGCGCAAATGCTAGGCCAAGCTTCCATTTTCTCTTGAGGGCGCATTTCACCCTTGACACTTTCGTTTGTGTGCCTTAGGCGTTTTCCTTCTTAGCATCATCTAGGCTTGGGCGCATTTCATGGGGTTAACTTTCACTTCAGGGCGCATTTTGATGTGCTTACTTTCATTTCACTACTTAGAAAATTTCATATCCTCACCTTCCTTGAGGGCGCATTTTGAGGTATGAGCTTCTGTTTTATGCCTTAGGTGTTTTGAGAGAGTCATCATGGTGGGCGCATTTTGATGGGTCTACTTTTATTTCTGCCTTAGACAATTTTCAAGCCTCACCTTCCTTGAGGGCGCATTTTGACCTCTCTACTTTCATTTTATGCCTTAGGAAAATTTCGGCCATCTCCTCTTCATCATGGGCGCAAATGCTAGGCCAAGCTTCCATTTTCTCTTGAGGGCGCATTTCAACATGTGAGCTTTCACTTTCCACGCCTTAGAACTTTTTCAAGGCATCTCTTCTTCCTTGGGCGCAAATGAGACCCCATGCTTCTGTTTTGCTAGGTGGGCGCATTTACACATGTGAGCTTTCATTTTCACCATGGGCGCATTTGGAAGGGGCTACTTTGATTTTCATGCCTTAGGCGTTTTTGAGAGAGTCATCAAGGTGGGCGCATTTCCTTGGGTCTACTTTCGTTTTCATGCCTTAGGAAATTTGAGAGAGTCATCAAGGTGGGCGCATTTCCTTGGGTCTACTTTCGTTTTTTGCCTTAGACAATTTTCAAGCCTCTGCCTGCCCCTGCTCTTGCATTCTATTTTTAGCAAGTTGTGCTATTTTTAGCAAATCCCTTGATTTTCAACCTCTAAGGCTCCGTTTTGCCTGAAAATTTCATCAGATGATATTCTCTGCCTTGTGAACCTGTTTTGTCAGTCCTCTGCCCTGACTGCTATTTATAGCCACCTGCTATTTATAGTACGTTCCGACTTTCTGACTTCAGTAGCTCCGTTTTGCCTGAAAGTTGCAACGCTTGATCTTGATAGCTTGAGTGTTACTCTGATGCCAACCTCGGGTGCAGACCTGCTATTTATAGCCGTGCCCTGACTTACTAAAAATAGTAAGTTCTCCGACTTTGCTCAAATTTTGCCAGCAGGTACCTTGAAGTGTGCTGACATGGTGGGGTACTTCGTTTCGGCTATTTTTGGATTTTACCCCCTATAAAAGTGGAAACCCTAATTTGACTTGCATGTACCCCGAACGGTCTCCGTTTGTCTTCGTTCCTTCTGCATGTCGTTCTGCTTGCTGAACTGGAGTGTTGGGCGGCTGCCAGAGTGTACCTGCTAAAAATAGAAACTGCCTGGAAAGTGACTCATCCACTGCCGGATGGTTTTGCATGTCATATTGCCCGTGGGATCTCAAAAAACCCAGAAAAACCCAGAAAACTGGTCTGCATGCATGCACTGGCTAAAAATAGTAAGTCCTTAAACTTTGATCTTCTCTGCTTGCAAGTCACACCGTTGTGAAGCTCTCGAAAAACCCATAAAGAAAAACCCGACATGCGTTGAAAAACACTGCATGCGAACCCTAAAAATAGCCTCCGAAGGCTGACTTCTGGAAGTGGTCGTCTCGGTTTGCATGTTACATCACTGTGAAGGTTTTGGAAAACCCAGAAGGATTCTCCAGACATGCATCTGAAAAGCTCATGTGGAAACCCTGAAAATGGCTCTTGAAGCCTTCAACTGCCAAAAATAGCAAGTCGTCTGATCTGGCTCAAAATTTACGTGTAGGCAGCTTGATGTTACCCGGATGCAGTGGAACTGACAGAATTCCAAAATCTCAATAAAATAGTCCCAAATTGAATACTTACTAAAAATAGTAAGTTGCCGGAATACAGTGAAAATTTAGGGGGACTCTGCTGGAAGTCTTCTGACTGCTGCACTAAGCTTAGATTTCAATTTCGTAACTCAATTTGACCTTTAATAAGCCTGAAGGATGAAAACCCTAATTACACAGACTTAACCAATACTTTAACCTGGGTCAAACGACAGGACATCCCCGGAAGGACCAGAGACCAGAGAGAGAGCGAACCAAAGCCAAAAGACCAGAATGGAGCAAAATTTAGGGGGTCCCCATCTTGATGGGGTGATGTGTGAAAAAGGTCACAACATGGAGGTGTAATAGTACTCCCCTAGGTGCAACCATTTAATCCATGTCTTCTGCTGCCCTAATTTGTAATTTCAAAGATACCCTTCCACCCACTTGTTCACTATTTTCATCTGCCCACCTATTTGTGAGTGATAATTGGTACTCGGAGTGAGCTCAGTCCCACTCAATTTGAAAAGCTCCCGCTAGAATAGACTCATAAACTTGCTGTCCCTGTCACTCACAATGCTCTTTGGCATCCCATGGAGCTTAAAAATCTCCTTGAAAAATAAATCAGCTAACTGCGCTGTTGTATATGTCGTTGAAATAGAAAATAAATGAACCAATTTTGTTAGTCTATTAACAACAATATAAACACAATCTTTGCCTTGAACCTTTGGTAGCCTTGTGTTAAAATCCATAGAGATGCATTCCCATTTTTGATTGGAAATGGGTAGGGGCTGCAACAATCCAGTTGGATGGGTATGCTCATGTTTGTTCTACCGGCATGTGGGGCACTCTTTGATATACTTAAGGACCTCATTTGAGCCCTTTCCAAGTAAACATTTCCCGAATCTGCCTATATGTCTTGAAGAAACCTGGGTGACCAGCCATAGTTGCATCATGGAAAGTTCTCAAAATCTTTGCTTTGAGTCCAGAACTAGGTACTAAGTAAATCCTGTCCCTTATAAAAGATCAGCTCATCAGTTACCTTGTACCTGTCAACATGTGTGGTGCCATGAAGAATATCTGTAGCCCACAAATCCTTAACAAACTTTGTTATAATCAACTCTCTCCAATCAACAAATATCTCAACTGAAAAGCACAATTAAGGTCTCTTGGACAATGCATCAGCAACAATATTTTTCTTAGCTTTGACATACTCAATGTCAAAGTCATAATCCCGTAGTCTACTCACCCACTTTTGCTGCCTATCATTCAAGTCCTTCTGACTCAGGAAGTATTTGAGGCTGTTATGATCCATTTTTACAATGAACCTTCCTTCCACCAAATACGGCTTGAACTTGGCCAATACATGCATTATGGCCAACATTTCCTTGTCATATATTGAGTAGCTCCTCTTGGCACCCCTCAGTTTCCTGCTCTCAAAGGCAATGGGATGCTTATCATGCATTAACATTGCTCCAATACCCTCCCTTGATGCATCACACTCCAAAACAAAGGGCTTAGAAAAATTGGGAATAGCTAACATGGGGCAAGTGCACATGATCTGTTTGAAACAATCAAAACATTGTTGAGCTGCATCTGACCAAACAAAGATTCCCTTCTTAGTTAAGTCAATGTGGGGAGCTGCCACCTGTGAAAAACCCTTCACAAACTTCCTATAGAATCCACATAACCCAAACAATCTTTTGAGTTGTGATAGAATTGTAGGTGGTGGCCAATCCATGATTGCTTTGATCTTATTTGGGTCTACTCTAACCCCCTTAGAGCTAATAATATGGCCAAGGTAAAGTAATTCGGTCATACCAAAATCACATTTAGAATCCTTGGCACACAATGACTCTTCTAAGACGCTCAACACCTCGTCAAGATGCCTCAAGTGCTCATCCCAAGACTTACTAAATAGCAGAATATCATCAAAAAAATCAACACAGATTTCCGGAGTTGCCTTCTGAATACCTCGTTCATACATGACTAAAATGTAGCTGGTGCATTAGTCAACCCAAATGGCATCACCAAGAGCTTGAAATGCTTGAAGTGACATCTAAATGTTGTTTTCTCCACATTTAACACCTTAACCCGAATTTGATGATATCCTGACCTTAGGTCAATTTTGGAGAAGTAACATGCACCATGCAACTCATCAATAAGCTCATCAATGCGTGGGATGGGATATTGGTTCTTTATTGTTGTCTTGTTGAGGGCTTTGTAGTCAATGCATATGCGCATTGAACCATCCTTCTTCTTGAGCAGCACTACCGAAGAAGCAAAGGGAATTTTGCTAGGCCTTATGTGTCCCATATCCAAAGATTCTTTGATTGCCTTTTCAATCTCATCCTTATGCCTCTTTGGATGACGATAAGGCGTAGTGATCAAAGGCTTAGCACCTTCCTCCAACTTAATAATGTGCTCAATCCCTCTCCCAGGAGGTATCCTAGGTGGTATACTAATAAATACTTTGCTATGCTTAGATAGCAAGGTCTATATATTTGGATGATGCACTTCTTTTTGCTGCTCCGTAGCTATAGGCATTATGATACACTAAGCTGCCCACTCCACTTGATCATGCCGAATCAATCTTTCCATTCTTTTGAAGGAGACTACTCTAGCACCCCCATTTGACATGCCTTTGAGCACTATCCTCTTGCCCTTTTATTCAAACTTCATCTCCATAATGTTTAGGTTCATGGTGAACTCCCCAAGTGTATGCATCCAGTGCATACCTAAGACCACATCTGTGTCCCCTATACTTACCACATAGAAATCATCCCTCAATTGATACTCTCTGAATTGAATGCCCAATTTAGAAATCTTATGAGTGCAAGTAAGAGTAAAGCCATCCGCTACCATCACCTTAAACGCTTCAAAATTTTCTGTTTTGATTTCTCTCTTGGCAACAAGCCCTTCATCAATTAAATTATGAGTAGCACTTGTGTCAATAAGTGTGATTATTCGCTGCCCACAAAGTACTCCTCTAACCTTAAAAGAACCAACTTTTTGAAAGCTAGAAAGTTGGGCAATAGCACCACCACATCCTTGTTCCTTTTCAGCCTCATTTGCTGAATTCTCCTCATCACTACTCTCAAATTCAGAATGTTGATCACAATTTTTTGATGATGTATCATCCACTGAAAAATACTCAATCTGTTTTGCCTTTGCCTTAATGGCACACTTGTGTGATGGGTCCCAAGGTTCTCTCCAATGAAAACACAATTTCTTGTGTCTAAGCTCATTGAGTTGATCGCTGTCCAACCTGTTAGACACATTCTTGTGTGGATTGGCATCCTTAGAGAAGTGTCTTCTATCCTTGTCCTTCTTGTATGGGAATCCCTTAGATTGAAATTTGCTCCTAGAGGAAGAGGATTCCATATCCCTTTCCTTTTTAATGGCATCTTGTAGAGTAGGTGGATTGAGGGCCTTAATCCATCCTCTCAAGGGGTCTAAAAGACCATCAACAAACAATACAATCAACCTTCTTTCCCATATATCAGTCACGAACATGGAAGGCCTCTGAAAACCTGCTATATAAGTGTCCACCAAACCCCACTGCTTGAGTTGAGACAACTCCTTAAAGTGTAACTCTATATCCTTCTTATTGAACCTATCTGTCAATCTCTCTGTAAACTCAGCATAGGAGTCAATCCGATCATGGCTCAAGGTGATCATACCATGGTGCCACCACTCATGTGCACTAACATCCAAATGAATCACAACATATTTGATGGCCTCATCTTCTGGCATTGGGTTAAGATGGAAGTAGGTGTCTAACTATTGAACCGATGCTCTAGTTGAAGTCTTCCTTGAACCATCATAGTATGGAATAGATAGTTTCCCCACCTTTCTTTGTAAATCTTGACTGTGCTGTCTACCACCCCTATTTGGCCTATGTCTCAACTGAAGGTCCATGTAATCCCTGAAAGGTTTTTTTGCTTGAAACTCAAGCTCTGATCCTTTCAATCCTTCAAAATCTCATCCTGTAACTCATGTTGAGTGGGTTCATTATCCAACTGAATGTTGTGTCTTGGTGGAAAGTTAGGCATTAAGGGCCTAGAATTTGCTGTTATAGTTCTTGCTTGCAGATTTGCACCCTTGTTATTCATTGAACCATCTCCATTTTCGTTATTCCTTTTGTGCCCATTGTTACCACCATTGTGTCCCCAATTGCTCCCTGCATTGTTGTTATTTCCTAACATGTGTTGGTTCATTAGAGCCGCCATCTGAGCTAGACTCTGCTGTAAGTCACGTTGCCCTCTAGCTAGGTCATTTAACTTTTCTTTGGTACTGGGTTCTTGTTGCTCGCTGCCCCCCATTTCAATGCTTGCAAAGGGGTTGGTCTCTGGTTGACTCTCAAGATTAGTGTTTGACCTGTCCCTTCTCAAGTTATAATGATGTTCAACTGAAATAACATTGTTTTTTCCAAAACCCTCTTGGATGGCAGGATGTAACTACTCTGATACCACTATAATATGCACCCTATTTTTTTTTGAGTTTTTTCTGAATTTCGTTTTTTGATTTGTGTTGATTTGATTGCTGATTTGGAAGATAAATGCAATAGATAAATAACAATGACACAACCAATGCAATTTTTTTGTAATATAAATAAATGAAACAACTCTTTTTGAAAAGACCATGCACTGAAACTACTCCAGATTTATTACAGTCATAAACTTTGGTTACAATAGATGTTCAAACAACATAAAATGACCATAAAAATACTTGGAATGACATTTGGGACATACCCAGAAGCAGCTGTTACAAAACTGGAATTTTCTGGACTTGGCCTAGCAACTTGGAAGTGCAAATAAACGACGATATCTCGCAACACCTTGCTGGTTCACTCCCTTATTGATTGCTGAGTGCTACTCTACCTGAGGCGCCTCCAAAGGCCCCCAAAATTAGGCGCTTGGCCTCAAAACTCTCACGCCCACTAGGGAATGGTATGGCCTGCCAAAGGGAAGTACGGCCAGCAAAAAAATGATTTGGAATTGAAATTAATGCCTCAGATTTGCTGTTCACTCTCCTTCAATATGCTCATGATACTCAGACCTGAAATCCCTTGGAAACCTCAATTAAAACTGATAAATGAAGCTCCAAATGACTCCAGATGATATTGCCTTTAACAAACCCACTACTGATCTTTCACAATTGAAGTGGATGATCCTTGCAAGGATTTTCATCTTAACAAAACTGCTGGTATAAAACTTGCGAGTTCTCAAAAAAGTATTCAAGCCCCCTTTCAAAATGTGCTTCAAAAAGTTTTTGTATGCTTCCCTAAACCCCATGCCCCATATTGGAAAAATAAAACACTTTATTTAATTTTTAAATTCTCCTTATACCTCCCACTTGGGCATCCCATTTAATGAAGATAATAAATTTACCTTTTTAAAACATTCCTTATGTCTCCCAAAAAGTCACCTTTAAAAAAATATTAAAATAACGTAAAGTTAAATATTTAATTTAACTTTATAATATTAATATTATTTTAAATTAAATCCCCCAGACCATAAAATTTCACCAAATCAACATTAGACATTGCAGTTGAGCATCCCGAGGAAAGATCAACATGAAAATACTAGGTCGGTGCGTAGGAGGTGACTAACTAAGAATAGTATCAGGCCAAATGCTTGAAAAGTGCTCTGGAAGTGCCAGAAAGATGCTCCCAAAGTCTCGAACACGCCGCCAAGAGCTAAAGAGTCCCTTAACCAACCATATTAGCCTACGGGAACCTAAGGAATAGGCTAATCCTGAAAGTCACTGTCATCGCCTAGGCAGGGGACATTACATTGCTGTCTAGTCTGGGATTCCTTTGTAGATATTTTGTGTATAGTTTTGTTTCAATGTTGATGAGCTTGGTGACAATGTTTCCATTGTGGTCTTTATAGCAGAATTATGTGTGACTTTGTGAGATCAGAAGTTGAAGAGATCAGCACTATATCAGTGGAAGTGCTGTCCATTGCAGTATCTAGACACCATTGCTGCTTTCTTTTCCATCAGATGTGGTTTTCTGGAATGTGTCTTTTCTGGGGCCTTATTCAGTTGGGCATGAAAGTTGAAACCCAAGTTCATCACTTTGTATGTTTTCAATGCACCATGTCAATAGACCCTTGTCTTTGTGGGACAATAGTAACAAATGCCATTTGGGTCCTCTTGAGGAGTTGCTTATGAAACATTGCTTCTCATGTGGTGCACATATTGTTTGTTCATTAGAAAGAAACGTGCCAAGCACTTGTGTTAGTGACACACCATACATTTGAATGGAATGTTCTCATAATCTACAAGTTGCTTTCATTCTATTCTACCCAATTCTAACAATAGTTGGTCAGCCAGGGCTGTTTAAAGTCTGCGTTGGTGCAGATTTATGCATTTAGAAAAACGGATGGACAAGGTTAGCTGTGAGGCTGCCAAATATTCTCCAACGGAATTGCCAATTCTTTGTAACAAGGTTTCCTCACATAATTGATGGGGAGAAGAGGTAATCAAACCCACACTATAAATCTACTTTGGAGATTAGTTCTAGAATTCAAAGCTGGTCTTTATGGCTTCTTGAAAAGGGCAGCTTTCTTCATATGCTAAGGTCCCCCTTTGAAGATGGCTTCCTATTCTGCTGTTCTGGGAAATAGATCCGTGAAGTTCTAATTGGGTATCATGAGAATACTCACATGTCCTGTTGGCTTTTAATGTTTATATATCTAGGAGTGAAGGGACCTGATTCTTAGGCAAAGGGTAGGCCCTCATGAAACAACATATCATAACTCTTTGTTTGAAATCTGAGAGTCTAGTTGCCGTTTACTTCATTGGGAAGTGAATTCAAGGGGGGGATTCATTTTCAAATATCACTGAATTTTTGTGGGCTGAGAAGAGTTGTTTGACCACTGTTCATTGAGCATGGATATGGATAATTTCAGCAGCTTGTTGTTAAAATGAATAGACGTTCTCTGAAACTATCATTTTTAAAGATTGAAAAATGGCTGGACAAGGAGTCAATAGGTGCCCCCCTTTTGGACATGAGATTTGTGCCAAAACAAGAATAACAACTTCTAAGAGGCTATTTGGAGAAGAAGGTATGGAAAATGTTTGGAAAGTTGAAAGCTGTTTGTGCAAGATAAGATTGCATGTTAGCATTGCTCCAAGGGAGCACAAAGTATGGAGAAATCTTTGCTACAACAACAAAGGGAAATACCTCATCTCTCACAATCAAACTAAGTTGACATTGATTATTACCAGTGTTCCACGGAGTTTCCTGACGGGGACGGGGGGACAGAGGGTCTAAGTTTGGGGACGGCGGGGGGACGGCAAGGGGACGACGATGGGTGGGCAAGGGGCGGGGGGACGGTGCTGATATACATATGGTACTTGAATAACTAGTTATAAAAATATGTTTAAGAATAACATTTCAAATTAGACTTTGGAAAATTAGTAAAATTGCAAATACTAACATTTTAAATACTTGAATACTATTTACTAAAAGACTAAAAGTAAATAAAACATTAAAATTTGACAACTAAAATTGTCGAATTTGAGATTTCTATTATATGAATATCAAAAATATGACATGTCACATCATAATATCATATCATATAGATGATTACAATGAGTAGCATAATACATTGATATCTAAATTGTTGATGTTATAGCAGCTTAGAGCTGCACTTCATTGCACACGCCTCAAGAAGGAAGCATAAATTAAATGGGTAGCCATTCGGCTATTTAATTTATGTTAACAACATTTGATAAACATAAAGGGCCGACCCTATATGGTTCGCATGATTTGTTTATTGTTTGGGCCGACCCACCTTGTAATTATCATATATTATGTTTATTCTAAGAGGGCCGACCTAAGTGAAGAGGTGCCTGATTTTGTATAAGTACAAGGTCTTTCCTTGTCATTTGTAATCAAGTTAAGTTCGCATTTCTTCAAGCAAGTTCGCACTTAGGCAGCAGATTATTATCTTGTAGCAGCAGACCTATTTCAAGGTGTTTCATATTCGCACTTAGGAGAAGTGCTATTGTATCAAATTTGCCTATGTGCTAGGCTTGAGTTGTAAGCAGATTTCTGCTCTTGTTCTATATAATATAAGAGGATTATTTGCTAGTTTTTTCTCCCTCAAGAGGAGGGTTTTCCCAGGGTATCTTGCTGTGTTCATTGTCTTATGTGTTGCAATATAATAAGTACTTTCTGTTTATGATCTGATCTAAGAAACACTAACAAAAATAAGTACAAAATGCAAAAATTCAAAATCATAATATCATATCATAAAGATAATACAATGAGTTGCAAAACATCAAATGGCATATGTGAGCAAACAGATGAAGAATGAGAGTTTTTTTGTTTAGCTTAGAGGCTTTTAGAAGGGTCCCACAAACCTTTAAGGTTTGGCCCAAGGCTCACATTCCTAGAAAAGTAAGATTTTTTTTAAAAAAATTGTTTTTCTGCACATCCCAATGCGGGGAATTTTGGGCATCTCCGAGACACTTGAGGGATGGCTAGAAGTCCCTGAGACGTCTCGGGGATGTCTAGGAGTCCCCGCCGTTTCCTCGGAGTCTCCCAAGTCCCGTCGGCAGTGGGGGGACGGCGGGGGGACGTTTCTCAGCCGTCCCCAAGTCTCCGAAACGTCCGGGTTGGGGGGACAGCTAGATTTTGGGGGGGGGGGGACGCGTCCCTGTGGAACACTGATTATTACGAGGTTTAAACACAAATCAAATATTTTTTAATTATCTTACTAATTTTGATTGTAGTGGGAGTCACATTCATTTTGTCCTCCAATTGTTTGAGGCCTTAGAGATTGCAGATAGTTCAAAAATTGGTAGTGTTAGATTTCTTAGAAGTTAAAAACCCTACTTTAAGGTGCATTCAAGATGAGGGTAAGAGGAAATATGAAATGGCTTTGGAAGTTTTATAAGTAGTAAATCCATATTTAAATGTTGGAGAATTTAGGAGTTGAGTTTTGTTCTATGAAAGATTGTTGACTCTACAAAAATTAGATAATTTTATGAATTACACCTTAATAAAATGGTACAAACTAGTTTGCTCACTTGGGCAATCTTTCATTTTTCTTTTGATTTGGTTGATAAAAAGAGTCCAAAATAAATAGTGATCTACAATTGAGAAAATTAACTTGAAATATTAAAATGGAATTTAGGTATTTACTTTATTGAAGTCTTCATATTATATTGCTAGGATATCCAATGTTATATATATAACCACTGATTGGTTAATATTTCTATTTTAAATCTCATTATTTAACTCTTTTCACTTTGTTTATTTGACACTTAAAACTTGTTTGTTTTAATGCATAGATATTATATATCTAAATTGATATTATACTTTAACAACTCCCATCAATGTATTTAAGTAATATTGTTATATTTAATGGTCACTGTACTCGTTTAGTTTATTTTTGTTAGCTTAGATTGCTTTTAGTTACTTTTTGTTTATTGCTTTAGTTCACGATTGTTTCTGATTTAAAAACATCGTTCTTGTAACTTATTATTTAATGGAGTATTTCTCTCCTTTGATGATATCAAGTTTGTTTTAATCAATCAATTATCATTTTATAGTATCAGAGCAAAGGCAATTTTTTGTTATAAAATTCGTGGCTTTTTTACCTAAAAATTTTGGAAACTTTTTTAGAAGTTTGTGTTCGAGGGTTTTTTCTTTTTGAAAATTGACTCCAGGTTTATTCTGTTCTAAATCGCGGATTTTTTTCCTTGTGAAAAATTTCGATTGCACTGTGTAAACTTGTAGCCTTTTTCGATTGATTTTTGTGACCTTTGCCATTTGCGTCTGCTGTTGTGGGCATTTTCTTCTGCAATCCACGAGCGATTTTTCTGCAAATCGTGGGCTTTTACATTACAAAATCACGATGTCTTTTTTCTCAAAGAAATCATGCCTATTTTTTGGGTAAAATCGTGGTAGTTTTTCAACATTTTAGGCATGTGACTGAAACAAAATCGTGAGATTTTTTGGGCGATTTTGGGTGTTGTTTTCTTGTTTTGGTTTCATGTTGCTGCAAATCACGGGTGTGGCATACGATTTTGTGAGTTTGAGCAGCTATTTTTTGGTAAAAATCGTGGGTCTTGTTGAAAATCACGATCTCTCAAGCTAAATGGCTGTTTTTTTAAAAAATTGTGCCCTACTTTTGGTGCCTAGGGTTTAAGACTTGGGTTACTTTAAGATTTTGATTTTTTCTCGATTTTTGGACAAAATCATGGGATTTGTGCCAATTGATCGCCTCGAGATTCGTGCCAATTAATCACCTCATTTTTTGTGCCTTTGGAAAACTAGAGGGATGGCGTCTTTGACCAACATCATGTTGGAAAGTAGTTAGAGATTCAACAGTAAAATTTACAATACTTGGAAGTAGAGGATGCTCACCGTTTTTGAGTACCGGTGTCTAGACTCGATTGTTCTGGGTATAGAAACACGTCCCACATTTGCGGGAAAGGACCAACACAAATATGATGGAAGTAATTGAGAGGTGGTTATGCCTCTCAAATTATTTGTCACTGATGAGATGCTTCTAGAAATACCATCTAGCAAGATTGTTGTATAGATCTGGAAATACTTGAAGGATCTGCATGAGACCTTAGACAAGGGCAGAGCATTCTTCCTTAAAAATATGCTGTTCTCCATTATGATGGATGACAAGATGTCTTTGCAGGATCGCCTCATGAAAATCAAAGACATCCAAGATCAACTGGAGACCATTGGTTGCAAGATGGAACAAGAAGATATGGTGGTCATCACGCTGAAAAGCTTACCACAATCCTACGAGCACTTCATCGAAACTCTCAACATTACCTCCACCAATGTTGACCTGAAGTTTGATGACTTGTGCAACAAGATAGGTGGACGAAGCAGTTTGGGAGAAACAACGATACACCCAATGTGGAACTGGCTTTTACTGCAAAAGACAAAGGCAAAGGCAAGTACTCGCAGCAGAAAGGACACGGCAAATTTAATGATAGCTCCAAGAAGAAGGGGACTCTACGAGGGCATAGATAGAGGACAAGTGTTCTCTTAGTGTAGCTTGCCCCACACATTTTGAGGTGAACATTGAAAATCATAAAACCTATGACTTGCTTATAAATAAGCTTATTGTTTCTCCATCATGATAGGAGTCAAAGTGTCATGTCCTCTAATTGGAGGTATAGTGATTTACTTAAATTAATTGATTCAGTTGTCCAAATCAATAATATATCAAAAGGATAGCTTAATTGATTATTTTAATTAAATAACGTGGAGATATTAAATTAATTATTTATAAAGCTTTTCCACTAAATTACTATCAAAAGGATGACTTTATATTTAATTGATTTAATAAAGTGACTAAATAAAATAATAAATCATAAAGTCACTTAAGTGAATAAAATAATATTTTATTCTAGAAGCTTCTTGGAGGTGAATGAGAATTCTTTATAAGGAGCTGTTTGCAAGCCATTTGGATCATGTCTTGGATTATTTCTATTTCTCATACCTGCGTGGTAAATCTGAGGCTTGCATTGCTCGAGGGTTTGAAGACTCTATAGTACTAGGTTTAGTTGTGAAAGATCAACCTTAGCTGGAGATTGTGGAGAAATCCATCCAGGGTTTCTACAGGTGCAATAGTTGTTGTATTATTGCCCTAGCTGGTTGAGTGCAGTAGCTGTTGTATTATTACACTTTGGGAATATTGAGTTGGTGCAATTGCTGGTTTATAATTGCATCTTTTGAGGAGTTTGAATTATTGCAGTAGCTGAGGTATTCTTGCAATTATAAATTAATTGGTGAAGCAACAACTGATGTATTGTTGCAAATTGGATTTAAAAGAAGTCAATTCTTGCTGGTTTAGCCTTGTCAAATTTAACGGTCTTTTGGACCAAATTTGTAGAGAAAGATTAAATTGATTTTTGAAGAAAGGGAGCATTGAATTTTAAGAGATATTCAATCTTGGAGGTATTCGATTTAACAGCAGGAGGTTATATTTCATTCATAGGTGAATACCAAATTCGTTCATGGAAATCGTATTTCATTAAGAATATATCTGGTTCAGCATTTGTATCCATTCGATCTTTGTTGGAAGATTATATTCTAGGCTGCTTTAGTAAAGGAGACGGTGATTACAAAATAGACAAAATCAGACAAAGAAGAGCTGCTCACTAAAAACAAATTGAAGAGCTGAAGTGGACAAAGGCACCAGTAATAGAGGCTTGGTAATACTTTTGGGAAGCAAGCGCCGACCTCACTTGGAAAAGTCGATATTGCTTTATGAAGTTGGGAGCTGCTTGGTTACTCAACACATCATCTAAAAGATTGATTCGAATATTTTAAAGTCATCAAATATCTTTTTGTATGAGAGACGCAAGGATAATCGCCATATTGTCCTTACCACAATAAGTCAAATCTGGACAAAACAATGAGTTGATAAAATAGGACCAAATGCCAATAAAGAAGAGAAAGAAGTGATAGAGTCATAATTTGGAAATCGTAACTTCTATAAAAGAATATAGTGGAGAAGGTGGCATCTACAAGTGTCGACTATGATAAAATGTGATTGGCAGTTTAGGGAGGATCGCTGCTATGAGTAGGAGCCGCCAAATCTTGAAGAATCAAATCCTAAAGACAAAAGCTGCAAAAGACGACAAAGTGCCATTAACGGTAAAAGCATGCTATTTAAGGGTGATTTAATTAGCTAAGGATTGTGGCAATTTGTCTCAGCAAGATCACCGTAAAAATCATTCTCAGGTCAGAAATTTAATATCTATAGTTTCAAACTGTAATGTTTCTAAAATATAAGGCTCCTGTTGTATTTGAATACTTTGAGCTGTTATTAAGGATTTGATTTGGCTGTATTTGGGAATCTTAGTTATGATTTGAATCGTGACTGTCATTGTGTCCCTAAGACAATTTTTGAGCATGCATTGAGCAATTAGTAATTTCTGAACTCCAATTATCGTAGAATCAAATTGTACGAATTCAGAATTCTTTGCCTTGAATTATATAAATAAGTTTACAATGAATTTGAGATTATGGTAATTGAGTTGCAAACATCAAAAACAAACAAAATACAAAACACATTAGTCAAACAGCAAATTGGAATGCTGGGGGACAAGTGTTTGACGAAATGTCCAAGGCTTGAAACTGAAAACTTACATCAAAATTTGCTAAGGACATTATAGTGGTATCAGAGCTTGGATTTTGCCAGCCTATTGGGTAGATTGGACATTGTTTCAACAAATCAATTGCAGATCAGAATTTCAGATGGATACATCTAGCAATTTAGAGGAAGCTTTGCTGAAAGCATTTATTCAACATTAGGGTAAAATGGTGAAAAGAATGGAAGCATGGAATAAAGAATGGGAAAAATGATTGGGAAAGTTGAACAAAGAACAAAAGGCGAAAAAGTTCGTGGATGAAAAGCTGAAATTTTTACCATAGTATAAAGCAACTCTTAACATTTTGGAAGAGGCTGAAAGTGGTTTGTGTAAGGTTGGACAAACACCTTCTCAAGTAATGCGTGAAGATATGGTTCCGATGGTACACTCTTTGGGTAAGCCATAACTTTTGCAACATCAAGATGAGGAGGTCAGACTTGCAGTTGTCACTTGTATTAGTGAAATTATGAGGATTATAGCTCCACAAGAACCTTATGAAAGTGGCAAGATGAGACAGGTTATGCAGTTGATGATTGAAAGCTTTTAGGGGATACGTGACATCAAAATCCCTACTTTCATCAAGAGGTTTAAGATTCTAGCAACAATGGCAAAGGTACGACCATGTGTTGCTATATGTGATTATGATGGTCTTATCCTCCAGTTATTCGATCGCTTCTTATCAGGAAACGTGAAGACAAGTATGTTCACTTTCTTGTCCATGAACCTTGATAAAGATGATGTTTGCACACAACTACAATCAGATTTGTTAGCCATTTGGAGAAGAGAACTGCATGTTTCATTTGCAGCGTATGATCTCGCAAGAAGATTGGTTGAGCAAAAAATTGATAAGTTCAAGGAACAACTCACTATAGGAGAGCTGATTTCATTGGGTTTGCAAGTTCCATCCTCTCTACTTGTAGAAAACAACCCATCATCTAGTGGAGCAACTGAGATGGATGATGAGTACATCGAGCAGCTTGAGCCCTCTTGTGTTGAGACACCTGATCAAGGCATTTGAAAAGATTATTGATATTCATAATTGCTTGTTTACAAATGGAGACGAAGCCTCCTAATAAAGGAAAAACAGGATGATGTTTCTAAAATGAAACAATCGTTAACTTAAAGCTAAAAAAATGAAAATATGCTTAAAATAACGATTGTATGATACATTTCCGTCTACAGGTGACGAGTCCAAGTTTGACGAGTCTTCTACTTTGTTCTCTCTTGCTGAATGCTTCTTGATTCAAGACTTAGAGACTCACTACATTTTGGTGTTAGGGGGTATCAGAGTGGCACAATGGAAAGCACTAGGTGTTGGCTCTCCAACAACATGGAGGCATGAGGTTCATCACTGCAGTTCTGAGTTCACTGGTCAACAATTGGTAGAGATCCCTGTGCACAATTTATATAGAGATGATTTTTTAGATTTGGGACCCAAGACTTTTCTTGTTGGATAGTTGGCCTCACAGATTGATAGGACTTCACAGTGTCAAGGGCTTCAACTTTATTTAGAGGATGTTGGTTGGAGCTCTTCTTAGGATCATTTGGGACCTGAGTGGTAGGAGAACATGTGTAGTTGATTCTCCATTCGAGCTTCAAGTGCTGTGGCAGTTAAGTTGGTTTGACAGTTGCGGATTGCTTGAGGGCAAGCAATCTTTGGGAAGGGAGGACTGTCATGTCCCCGAATTGGAGGTATGGTGATTTAATTAAATTAATTGATTCATTTGTCCAAATTAATAATATATCAAAAGGATAGCTTAATTGATTATTTTAATTAAATAAAGTGGAGATATTAAACTAATTATTTATAAAGTTATTCCAATAAATTACTATCAAAAGGATGACTTTATATTTAATTGATTTAATAAAGTGACTAAATAAAATAATAGATCATAAAGTCACTTAAGTGAATAAAATAATATTTTATTCTAGAAGCTTCTTGGAGGTGAATGAAAATTCTTTATAAGGAGCTGTTTGCAAGCCATTTGGATCATGTCTTGGATTATTTCTATTTCTCATACCTGCGTGGTAAAAGCTGAGGCTTGCATTGCTCGAGGGTTTGAAGACTCTAGAGTACCACGTTCGGTTGTGAAAGATTAACCCTAGCTGGAGATTGTGGAGAAATCCATCCAGGGTTTCTACAGGTGCAATAGTTGTTGTATTATTGCCCTAGCTGGCTGAGTGCAGTAGCTGTTGTATTATTACACTTTGGGAATATTGAGTTTGTGCAATTGCTGGTTTATAATTGCATCTTCCGAGGAGTTTGAATTATTACAGCAGCTGAGGTATTGTTGCAATTATAAATTTATTGGTGAAGCAACAACTGATGTATTGTTGCAAATTGGGTTTGAAAGAACTCAATTCTTGCTGGTTTAGCCTTGTCAAATTTAATGGTTTTTTGGACCAAACTTGTGGAGAAAGATTAAATCGATTTTTGAAGAAAGGGAGCATTGAATTTTAAGAGATCATCTTCAATCTTGGAGGCATTCGATTTAACAACAGGATGTTATATTTCATTCATAGGTGAATACCAAATTCATTCATGGAAATTGTATTTCATTAAGAATATTTTTGGTGCAGCATTTCTATCCATTCAATCTTTGTTGAAAGATTATATTTTGGGCTGCTATAGTAAAGGAGACGGTGATTATGGAATAGACAAAATCAGACAAAGAAGAGCTGCTTACTAAAAACATATTCAAGAGCTGAAGTGGACAAAGGCGTCAGTAATAGAGGCTTGATAATACTCTTGGGAAGCAAGTGGCGCCGACCTCACTTGGAAAAGTCAATATTGCATTATGAAGTTTGGAGCTGCTTGGTTACTTAGCGCATCATCTAAAAGATTGATTCAAATATTTTAAAGTCATCCAATATCATTTTGTAAGAGAGACGCAAGGATAATCACCATATCGTCCTTACCACAATAAGTCGAATCTGGACAAAATGAGCTAACAGGATAGGACCAAGCGCCGGTAAAGAAGAGAAAGAAGCAATAGAGTCATAATCTGGAAATCGTAACTTCTATAAGGGAATATAGTGGAGAAGGTGGCATCTACAGGTGTCGGCCATGATAAAATGTGATTGGCAATTTAGGGAGGATTGCCGCTATCAGGAGGAGCCGCCAAGTCTTGAAGAATCAAATCTTGAAGACAGAAGCTGCAAAAGGCTTCAAGGTGCCATCAACGGTAAAAGCATGCTATTTAAAGTGATTTAATTAGCTAAGGATCGTGGCAATTTGTCTCAGCAAGATCATCGTAAAAGTCATTCTCAGGGCAGAAATTTTATATCTATACTTTCAAACTGTAAAGTTTCTAAAATATAAGGCTCTTGTTGTATCTGAATACTTTGAGCTGTTATTAAGGATTTGATTTGGTTGTATTTGGGAATCTGAGTTATGATCTGAATCATGATTGTCATTGTGACCCTGAGACAATTTCTAAGCATGCATTGAGCAGTTAAATTTCTGAACTCCAGTTATTGTAGAATCAAATTGTATGAATTCAAAATTGTTTGCCTTGAATTATATAAATAAGTTTACAATGAATTTGCGATTATGCTAATTGAGTTACAAGCATAAAAAACAAACAAAATACAAAACACATCAGTCAAACAGCAAATTGGAAGGTTGGGGGACAAGTGTTTGATGAAATATCCAAGGCTTGAAACTGAAAAATTACATCAGAATTTGTTAAGGACATTACACGAAGAGTGTGCTTTTCCAAAAGAAGTATTTAGTCATATCATAGGGTTAGGTGGCTTTCACTAGTTGCATGTAGATGAGAGATGCCAGGAGCTTCTTGATTTCATAGGGTTTAGACTGAAGAGCACATAGGAAATATAGAGAGGGTGGTGGGAGGCGGGGTGAATTAGTATTTCAAATTTTAACTCTTGAAACCTTATGAAACAAAAATCAGAACAGCAAGAGCAACAATGAACAAGATGAACACAGATTTCATGTGGAAAACCCTTTCGGGTAAAAACCACAGCAGATCTAAAGCTTTCATTAACAAGAAGTGGGCACCAACCCAAATTACGAAAGTGAGTACTAACTCTCCCGAAGCACCAACTTCGAACAACTGAAGCACCAACTCATTGAGGATTACAACACCGCTTTCTTGAATTCTTGATCTTGAAATACATTGTTCACTACACTTTACTTAAAAAAGTACTCAAAAGAGTACAGTATCAGACTTCTTCAAAAATCAAAAGATTTACTTTCAAACCTCTTATATTCTGACATATGCATAAACCCTATAAACTACAATCTGAGCCTTACCACCCTCTAAGCACATAAACGACCGTGCAAGCATAACATATATCAATGCACAATAAATCTGCAGTTCCCTTTTGCATCAAATCTGGATACCTGTGTTCGATCTGAACTTGAAACAACATATCAACTGCCTTGGGAACAGTCATACTTGATTTGCAGCCCGATAAAAGACTTTACTGAGCATATATGAATAACCTCAAACTCATTGAGATAGCATAACTTCCACCACTCCACACTCACAGCCAACGCCTGAAAAATTACTCATACCCACAGACATGATGAAGCACATCCACAACTACCTTAAGAAAATCTACTCAGAAAATGAGTGTAAGTCGAACCAAAGGTTTTACCACAGATTTAGTTCCAGTGATCACAATGCTTTTAGGCGAGTTCATGAGTATTAAGATTTACACAACTGGGACACTATACTCAGACTTTCAGTTTTTTTTTTTCACCACTACAAGGAATAATGATAGAGCTAAAAGTATCATCTCTCAAGAATGCAAAGACTCATTATTGATGAACTTATATTTCGAGGGAAAATACGATAGCTTCACATAGATAAATTTTCATCTCCTGAAATTGAATTCATGTCTACAGATGAAAAACCACAAACTCAACCCATACAAAAGAATTCATGATAGACCTGATTTCTAAGTGTAATTAAAAGGAAATATTTGGTCTGCTATCTCTTTAATGCCACGACTTCATATTGCACAGTAAATTTTCATGGCTCCCACATATTATTTAGCTCGTGCCATGGTAAATAATGGCTATCAACACACAATGATAGCATGAGCTGCCCTCATACACAATATTTGAAACTGGCATCAGAGATACTTGAAATGCCGAGAAATCCTTTTTATACAAAGACTTGCATGACCTTAACACAAAAATATTTTTACTAAAGATTTTGTTTGCCCTCAAGGAAGACTCGATAAATAGTGTTTGAAACCGTCGTTGACTGAAGAAGAAGAGGGAATAAATAAATTTGTTTTCAAATATAGCCGCCTAGTACATATTCGATGCATTATAAAAATGACGCTAACAATAGATAGAAGTAATAATGCCTAAAGAGAAACGTAACCAACGCCATGAAGAGAGTCAACACCAAGGATGAGGATGTCACCCATAATGGACTTGTCATGGAGCAAAAAGCTGCCCCATAACAAATTCGCAGAGATGTATTAAGTAGCCGTCCTTAACATTCAAGAAGGTGTGTCACCATTCTTAGGTGCACATGGGTCAAAGACATGTCAAAAAAAATCTCCAGAAACAAAGATTAGTCACAACAACGTTGTTCTAGATAGAAGAATTCGATGATGTGTTAAATGCCTTAAGTGCCTTGAATACTTTTGGCAACAAACTCTTCAAATACATTATGCAAAACATCAACGTAGGAAGCATGATTAG
Organism: Sequoiadendron giganteum; assembly: GCA_007115665.2. Lineage (NCBI taxonomy): Eukaryota > Viridiplantae > Streptophyta > Pinopsida > Cupressales > Cupressaceae > Sequoiadendron > Sequoiadendron giganteum. The sequence goes on from CM021102.1 coordinate 270,725,434, forward strand.
ACAACCTTTGAAAAATATGCAACGAAGACATGATGTAGTCCTGCCCTTTGACATCAATGACAAAATATGCAACATAGACAAGGTTTGTCTAGTGGCATTTAGGTGATGAATGTCAAGGCTAGGCTTGGCTTTTGCTAGTGGCATGTATGTGATGGATGCTTCTATCTATCTGTCTTAGGAATTCATTGGCGCTACGCTAAGTTGATGGCCCTACACTAATTAGTGTATCAAAGGGAATGTGTTTGCTCCTTGTGTTTTGTCTCCTTGGGGTATGGTTCTCAAGGTTCTAACTATTAAATTAATCTAGGTTATTGATATTACAGGAACTAGTCTTAGGTTGGGTAAAACCATAAGACATTTTAATTATGGTTATCTAGTTATAAGATGACTCAAATGTTTAGTAGGCTATGGAAATCTTATTACTGATTGTATGTGGTTTTTTGTTACACCTATGCCCTTGTCGGCGATGACACAAGTAGTATGGGTGCTTTTCTTATCATCATAGTTGGTAGTGAACTAGGAAAGGGACGAGACCCATGGTGTAATTTGGGATGCATTGACATTCCTCTTTCTGACTCAAATGAACTTAAGGGTTTAGGTATTATTAAATTGGGTAAAGGGAAAGATGCTTGCAGTGAGGTTGCAACCACTTCTTTTTTACTGGCTGGTTGTTGTGTGTACATTTGATGTTGTTTAAGTTGATCATGTTGTGTATATGTAATGTATGCATGAGGTAGTCATATTGTGTATGTGAAGCATGCATGAGTTAGTCACATTGCATACATGTGTTATATGTAGCAGTTAATCATTATTTATATACATGTGATGTATATGTGAGCTGGTCCCTATGTGGATTGTGTGGGTTTGTATGTTGATGTTGGCGTGGAACTAACATTTGATTGGAAGGCACTGGCTATCATCCTATTCTATGTGGATTGAATTAGAGGCATAAACTCAATATATATTCCTAGAAGGGGACACATAGATAGGACCATTTTGAATGAACACTCGAGGAATAGGTTTTGGTCTAGGGATCAGTTATGGTATATGAATTTTTCCTTTGTCGTGCAAGATTGTACATTTGTGGTATAGAGCTACTACCTTTGCTAGGGTTTGGTAATGTTAAGAAATCAACTCTTCTAATTGGAAAGAAGTTGCTTGGTCAATCAAGATGGTAGTAACCAAGGGTGGTTATTACAATTTCTCATAGAAGTTATATTTTAAACCACAATAATGGTTTTTCTTTTAATTTATTCAAAGAGCAGTCATGCATCACGATGTAGGAAATTACAGGTCTGCCCCTAGAATTGTAGCCCATGGTTATAAAGTATATGTTAAAGTGGGAACAAAACACATATCTGTAAACTTTTCAAGATGAGGACCTAGGAACTGTAGAATGTTGTTGCAGTCCCAATGCCCTTTCCCACAAAAGTTTACAACTGTCAATTTTGGAAGGCACTGTTCCAATTACAGAAGGTTTTGCTCTGCCCAGGTATATATGATGGCCCCTTAGGATTTCAAAACTGTCTTTTGACTTTTCTGTTAAAACCTGATTTTTTGTTTTTTATGTTGCCGTGCGACAGCGTCAACAATTTCAAGAATTGATATATAACAATAACTGAAGGGAAAATGTGTATATAAATGAAAACCCAATAGTCTATTTATTCAAAACATAATAAGACAATACACATAAGCCAAAATGAATTAGTTTGGAACTTGGGTTTTTATACGATGGTCACGACAATCATGACAATTGGATGCAAGGATGCCATGCTTGTTTTTGCTCGTTTTTCAACTGGATTTTGATGCTGATGGAGTGAATGATGCTAGGCGCCTCAAGACAAGGAATTGGCAGCTTCAATCCAAAAACGTTTTGCTTTCAATCCTTTGTTGATTTGTATGGCTTGTTTCTCCAACTTGCACGTGCCAAATGGGAGTCTCTAAATCTACCGTTTAGACCCCTATATGCTTAGCTAACTTGGACGCCATGATAAATGCAAGAGATCAAGACTGGTATGGCCTGATCTGGAGAAGTATCACACCCTATGTGAAGATTTCAAGCTCTCAAGCTCCCACGTGCCTACAAGTGCTAAATGTCCTCTGTTTTATTCAATACTGCTGAAAGAAATGCTAAATAAATCAATCAAAGCTCAGATTGATGGTCTCTGTGTGAATCCATCCATGCTAGAACCCTTAAGACGGTCTCTCACGCTTGTAGATCTTGTCCTAATCGAGGGGTTTCGTCCTCAGATTAGCTTGAAACTCCATACCTGCAACCTTGTGCTCAGTTTTTGTGTTTGAATGATTAACTTGGATAAAATGAAAACAAGTAACTTTTCTCTCCTTATGCTTTTCCCAAAATCTACTTCCAAGGTTAGGGTTCTCTTTATGACAAATGAAATATAAATATCTCCTCACTTGAAATCCCACGCCACTTGCATAAGCATGATAATTTAATATTCAATTCTTGTCTCCAAGCACCCCTTTTCACTTAAAATATAATAAAGTGACTTAAAGGTATTTCTTTTAATAAAGTCACTTAATAACTCAATAACTCCTGGCCACGAACTAGCAATGATCTCCTGAGAGTGTGCTGTAACCATACCAACTGTAGGTGTGTCATCACTGACCCTGATATTACTTACTATAAATAGTAAGTAGCAAATAACAAGTTTTGAATCCCCTTAGATTGCCCCCCTAAACATCTTGTTAGCCTATGGAACCGTAGTAATAGGTTAACCCTGTCTCCTCGAACCACTGGCTAGAAAGGGGACATTACAGTCTAGCTATATGAAATGGACATTAGTATATATTCACTGTTGTAATGAAGTGCCCTAAAAGCACCATGCTAAACTGGCATATAAGCACATATGAAAAAGTTATTAGTAGTAAGAGGCTCCTTGATTTGAATGAGTTGCACCATTAATCCTCTTGCTGCTTAGTGGGCTACCATTGTAGATGGACTGGAGTAATGGTGATTTCTCATGACATGCCAGGTAGAGCCTCTGAGAGTTGCTTTGCTTGAAGTCTTAGCATATGCAAAATGCATCTTGGGGTAAGACCCAACATGAGCTTATTCTTGTATCATCTCAAGAATTCTCCTTTTTGGATTATTAAATAGCAATGAGACTCTCAATAATGATGTTAAATAATGATGCTTTCCAGTAATTACACAATGTTATTTTGGGCTTCCATCCTTTCTTGTTGCATCTGGACATAAGTTATGCATTTGATTAAAGAATTTTCAGCATAGGCGTTGGACTTTCCTTTATCTTCTATATTGTTGTTGAGTGTTTGCAATGTGGTAGTGATGCCAATAGTGTGAGCAAGAAGTGTGGGACCACACTTAGAGCATTAAGTAAATTTACTTGGATCAGTTTGTCTCACGCAAGGTTTTAAGGAATAAGATGGAACTTGCTTCAATTGGGAGGTTCTATTCCATGGGAATTGGTGTGGTTAGTCTACCTTTGCTATTCAGCGAATTCTATGAAGAATAGACCTCAAGGAGAATTGGGATCACGATTAGTCAATATGTTAGGAATTTAGTGTTAACACTCGAGCTAGGGGTTTTACACTATGCTTGGATATATGTGAATATTAACTTAGAGATGCCAATGCTGTTAATTTGATTATGGAACTTGGAATAATCAGTTGAGCACAATTGGCGGACTTCAAATATGTTTCAAAGGCAGAGGGCATGCCACAATCTTGACCACTTAGCATGCTTTTGGCCTGCACATAAGACCTCAAAGGAGTTTGAAACTAGAATATATTTGACTTCAGGTTCACTACCCTCACATCAAGTGACTGCTAATATTGTCTACATCGTCGCAATGTTTGGAAGCAAGAGAGCTATTTTGAGGCAGTTTTCAAAATAGCAATCCACAGTGAAATCTTGCAACTATTGCCATTTTGTGAGGTAGGCTTGCGAACCATTGACTTTCTTTTCCTTTCTAGAATCTGAAAGGATTATCATTGATGGATAGATAGAGAACACCCTTTCTACACAACCTTTCCATGTTCAGTGACGATGTTCCTGTTTTGCCTAATAGCAGTGACAAGTCAGTAGTCCCATCTCATCTGCCAAAATGTAGCACCTAACAGCAAAAATTTGCCTGGTTTTGGTGATAGCATGAGATACCGGAAAGGGGACAAATTTATATGTATACTACATATATGTATGATTGTATCATTACGTTTACTTGGTATTGACTTGGTGTAATGTCCCCTTCTAGTCAGTGATCAACTTAGTAGCTCTTCAGCCTATTCTGGAAGCCCATAGGCTCGTTGAGGTGAAATCAGGGTTTCCCTTGTTTGGAGGTTTTTTGGCATTTCTTAGAATTTACTATTTTTAGTAAGTTCTAATTTTGGCAGTGATCCAGTTGGCAACACTTCAGTGAGTTTCCATTTCTGTTGGAGCAGTTGGGTAATTTTGGTTTTGGCTTTTAAAGAGCAATTTTTGGAGAGATAAATTATTTCAAGGCATTAATGTTATGTTTTTAAATTGAACCCTTGGCCTAATGTATTAACTTGAGTTGTGTGAAAAGGTGGTCATAAAGGGTGGACGCCTCATGGAGAAAATATTTGATATTTTATAATGTCTTTAATGCCTGAAGTTTGGACGCCTAAAGGAGATTGAATTAAGTGTTCTAAAATTTAAAATATTTCAAAAAAGAAAATAGGTGTCCCTTTCTTGGAGGGAGTTTTGGAATTCGAAAGGTCATCTCCAATTCTATAAAAGAGAGGCTTTGCTCCAACATTTGATCATCCATTGTTTATGTTATTGTTATGTTGTCGGAATGACTTCATGAATTTGGCTTTGAGGAATGCTTACCTCCTAGCATTTGTCCAATTTCGTGTTTGAAAGATAACACCTAGTTGGGATTGTGGCTGGTTCTCATCCAGACTAGCAGATTGAGCTTCACAGATGATGAATTTTGGAGTTTTCTTCAGTTTTGAGTTGTTGGTTTTATCAGAGTTGAAGGTCGATTTTGTTTACAGCTTTTTGTGTGATTTTTATTTTGTTCTGGGTGTTTGCTCGTATCATTCCTAGACTAATGGCGACCCTTCTTGGAGAAAATCAGATTTAATTTTGAAGTGTGCATTTTTATCTAGTGAAATCGCCCTTTCTAGTAGGCCGTACTATGTCAAGAGGGCCTTGGGATTCGTGCTAAATTATATGTTGAGTGTTGATGCAGTTTATGAATTGGATATTGGGCGCCATCCCCCAAGAGAGCATCTGCAATCTATTTCAGTTCATTCGGAGGTATTTTGAAGGTGTTGTGAGCAATTTAGTTTGTTATAGTTTGTTGGTTAGACATTCTCAGTTTGCTGGTTATTGTTATCAGATTTCTAAAAGTTCAGATTTTGGCTTGTAATTTGGCAATTGAGCATATTAAGAGCTGAAAGAATCATCCTCTAAATATTTGCATTGATTTTATCATTGTATCACTTGTAAATTGTAGATTTATTTCATTGTAAGGCTGTGAATTAGTAGTACTAATCCAGTCATTATTATTGTTGCATTTACTTGTGAATTTTAATGCAAACACTTTAACCCCTAGACGGTTTACCGTGAGTGTGGAGGAAATTAATTTGTATCTTCATTTTTCATCCACTGTTTAAGTGGCGAATCCCCCTTGTTGAGTGGATGCCTGATAATAGCGGATGAATTGTTCTTAATGCCATTATCATCCCCCCACTGAACAAGTGGTAGTGTGGACCTCTTATGGTCGGATCACCGCCTACTTCAATTCCGCATTATTCTTCTTTCCAGTTTGGTTGCTAACGGCCCCTTCCCATATGCTATCACCTTGCCTTTCAAAGGATCTTGGTGAACATTCTTGGCGAAGGTTACATTCAGTTTGAATATCTTTTGGAACTAACGCTAACATTTGGCATAGTGCTGGTTGTGTTGGTGAAATTTTCAAAGAAAAACTAAGGGGCACATTTCACTTGGCAAATAAAATGTATGAAAGAAATTCAATTACTTGGGATTAAGTTGGCAAGAACTTGAGAAAAAATTGGCAAACTAAAAAATTGCTAAAATATTTATAAAAATTGACAAAAATCTTTGTTTTTGTTAATTCATGACTAATAAAGTGCATAGAGATAGACCGTGAAATGAACTTACAATTTTAAAACATGAAATATTTCATTAATTTTTCTAATTACAATGTCAATGGTCTTAATCATAGTTTCAAAGTTTGAAGTGTGAACCTAAACTATCAATTACAACTTAGTAAGCTATATATCATAATGCTCCATAGAGTTTCAAAATGGGGCGAATGTAGGGATGGATTTCATTGATGGCAAAGTTTTTTCTTAAAATTTGTAGATGACATGGGATGATGATGTGGATAATATATTTGAAAAAATAATTTTTAAAAATAGAAAAAGAAATTGCAATTTATCATTAACAATAAATAAATAATAAATTAATTACTATTATTATATATTATATATAGTTATAAATATTAAATATCATTAACAATAATTATGCATTTATTTAATATGTTAGTATATAATAAGTATATTAATATATTATACAATATAATATAAATTATAAATTAATATGATGATAAATAATTTTTGTAGGCTAAAAGATTTTTTTAACTTTTCAAAAAAAAGAAAAGATAAATTAAAATAGGTTTGAAATAAAGAGTAGGTTGATGGCTACAACTTGAACCCTAATACAATTAGTTAAAGTTCTAATCAAAAATTCCCCTAATGCTATTGTTGGTGTGGCATCGGTGCTATTCCTATGTCTTCAAACTCTTCTTTGACACCAAACCCTCACTATTTCTGACCAATTTTTCATTCTACAAATGATGAATGGTGAAGATAGGGAATCTTACCACTCTAAATGATGAAAGTTGTGCATTTGGAGATGGAGTGTCGTTATTCTTATTTATTTTCTTTGTTTTTGGAAACTCCTTACAACAATCAATAGAACCTTCCAAACATTAATGAAAATAAAATTTGTAGAGCTTAAATGTGATTTAAAAAGATTGTTTTTTGTCTATTGCCCTTTGTTCTAGGGACAATAGTTAGTCCTTGATTGCCCCTTGTTGGGGGAAATTCCTTGGTGACATCACGTACATTGCATGAATGCTTTTAGGATGTTTCCCCTAACAAGTAGCGGTGGAGGGATGTTGGGGGAACATATCATCCTAGTCATAGAAACTCTAGCTTTTTTTAAGAGGACAAGGCTAGGGGGGTGGAGGGGATGCATCCTTGTGGAGCATTACAAGATGAGGGTACCACTATGTGGCAACAAATTGTTAAGCACCTCAATGTGATTGTAGACAAACTTTGTGATGGGATGCCCCTTCTGTGCTATGGATTTAACCCATTGAAATTTGTCAATGTCTTCCAAGGTTCAAATGAGACAATGTGACCATTTACTAGAAAACAACGCAAGATGCTTTTCTATGAAAACAATTGTGGTGGTCACACAATTGGTAGCATTATTTGTTATAAACTGAACCACATATTGTGGCCGTACCTTGGCCACCAATTCATCAAATAGATAGAAAAATGTTTTTGTTGATTTTATGTTGTCAAACTTGTCCACAAATCTAAGGAAATTTGTGCCACTATTTGATGCTACAAGGAAATTAATCGATGTTCAGTTCCTCTTATCTAACCATCCATTTGGCATAATTGTGCACCATGTCTTTGCCTACCTTGTGCAATGCTTAGCAAGTACAAATCTCACACCTTATATCATGTCTTTCAGCATATTAGTAATCAAGCTCTTGCACGAGGGGGCATGAAGTCAGGGCCCACAATTGCAATTGTATTAGTTAACCTTAGCTCGTATGAAGACCTAGGAATGTTGAATTGAATGCTAGAATAATTGTCAAAGTTGGCTATAGCATCTTTTGCTTCCTTGTAGTCCCTTTCCTTGCAAAGAAGTATTTGCACTACCTCCACTTGTCTTAGATTTTTTTGATGTGTTTGAAGATGTAAAATTATTTGCACAAGGTTGTTGTAGAGGTTCATCATCATCCAAAAGTCCAACTCTTTCATTTGTAGACAATGATTCATGAGTTTTCCTTGCCCCCTTAGTTTTGCTTTCTATAAAGTCTTCAAGAGACAAAGCTTGGTGGGTGATATCATTTTTACATTTTTTACAAAGCCCAACATAAGGGGCATCTTAAACCATTTGAAGCAACAAATACCCCCATGACATGTGTTTCCACAAAAAAATGCATTTCAACTTGTTGAAATTAGACATTGATTTTTTTGTTTTTGTTTATCATGATCAAATAAAATCAGCAAAGTATATACACAGAAAGTCAATTAGAAAACCAATAAAATGCTCTAATCCTAACCATAAATCATAAAAAATCAGTTGAGTTGGGGTTAGCGTTAGTGAAAATTTAAAAAATGCTCCAGTCCTATCCCTACCCAAAATAATTAGTTCAGGGTTAGGATTAGTATCTATTAATAAAAAAACAAAAGGGTTAGGACTTGGTTAGGGACCTAGGATTGCAAGTTTTTACCTTGAAACCCTAATAGTTAGGTTTTAATTGTAAACAATAAAGTTACAAATTTAAATTCAAGGCTTAAGCTTCAAATCTTAATTGTTAGTAAAGCTTAACTTTTGTTGTTTGTAACTTAAACCTTAAATGTGTAATGTCCCTAAGCCCCAATGAGCCGAAGCCTTAAGAATTAAAAGACTTGAAAAGAAGGAATTAGGACCTTATCTCATTTTTGTGGCTGTTTCTAGTAAGAATGTGGAGTTGTGTACAGTGGAAGAGCCACATAGCTGAATCAAATTGATAACAGTAGAAATGGCAAGTGTCTTGGGTTGTGCCCTAATTGATGTGAACATTTGATATTGACTCAATGCTTCAAATATTTGATCTTTGTTTGAATGTTTTGATTGCTTAATGTACCTATGCATTGACAAATTTGGAACTTGGAGAGTTAAATTGAGATCAACCTGTCAAAAAAAAATGCATTTATTAAGCAAAAGAACAGTAGTTCAATGATCAAATCATTGTTTAATGTTTTTGTTTTTTAATTGTGAATAAGTTGCAATTGAAATTCTGATTGCCATCTAGTGGTTTCTTAGGATTCATGCTCAGCTCTACAAAAATGTTGCTGATCTGATTCGGTTTGGATCAACCTGTCATCCGGCCAGCAATTAATTGTGCTTAATTTCTGGTTTACTCCTCTATGTTATATATATGAAATAATACAATTGAATTTTCGGTATGGTATTGAAGCTAGTTATTCTCTTTATTAATAATGCTTTATTAACTTTGTTTACACCTTTGTATGTCTATCTATTTGTAATTCTAGCACAGGAGTTTTGAATTATATAATGCTCTTATTACATAATATTCCATTCTGTGTTATATATTATTCAAAACTCGCGTGCTACAATTACAAATAGATACAGACATACAAAGATGTAGACAAAGTTAATAAAGCATTATTAATAAAGAGAATAATTAGCTTCATAACCATACCAAGAATTCAATTGTATTATTTCATATATATAACATAGAGGAATAAACCAGAAATTAATTACAATCAATTCCATTCTGAATCAGATCAGCAACATTTTTGTAGAACTGAGCATGAATCCTAAGAAATCACTATATGGCAATTAGAGTATATATATATATGTATGTGTGTGTGTGTATCTATGTATGTGTGTGTATGTATGTCTGTGTGTGTGTATGTATGTATGTATGTGTATTTGTGTATGTATGGGTGTATGTGTGTGTGTATGCGTGTGCGTGTATGTATGTGTGTGTGTGTGTGTGTGTGTGTGTGTGTGTGTGTGTGTGTATGCATGTATTTATGTATGTCTGTATGTATGTGTGTATGCGTGTATGCATGTATATATGTATGTATGAGAGAGAGCAAACTAAAACCCTATTTTTGATACTATATTTTGAGGACAGATTTTTTAGTCCATGGCCATTGCTTTCTTTTGACATGCAATTTTAAATGCAGAGTTTATAAGAGCAACTTCTGTACTCCGTGAGAAACTGGAACAATGGAAGACTGAAAGAAGGGACAAAATGGAAAATCTACGTATGGAGAGGATAAGAAGCCCAAATATATATAACATCAAAAGAAAATACTTTCCTGGTAAGAATAATAGTACTTATACAGCTTGCAGCTGTGATTGTAATTTCTTGATTTTTTAACACTGTTGGTTTAACCTAATGATGGTTATTCAATTTTTGGCTTATGGTTTTCCCAAAGGTTTTGAAGCAAGTGTGGAAGATTTGCAACAATTTGTAAACAATTTCAAGGGTATCAATCAAAGCTAGATGTGACGCAGGTAACAAAATCCTATCATTGAAGATTGTTGTTGATCAGTATAAGCAAATGTCTGGGGTGAAAACATGAACAAACCTATCAGGACCAGTTTCTTCTCTACTTCTTTAAATTAGAATGTTGAGTACTTTTCTCAAACTATACATTGCAGTGTTACAATCTGATTTTTCAAAGTTCGTGAATCATATTTTCCTTAGGTTCATATTTTAGTGCATGTCTTCTAGATAATACTTTCCTTGCCCCAGTTACACTTGGGAATTTTGGAAACAAATACAAATATAGAGTTGTAAATGTAATCAAATCTTATCAAACTTGGAGACTAAAAGACCTATGGAAATTCTAAGTGTGAAATTCTGTTCTAGAATTCTAAGTCAGATTTATTTCTTTTATTTTAAGTGTGCTGATTGTAGAACATTTATCAATTTCGTGCAAATAAGGGAATGAAGTCCCATTTATATGAGGGAGACACGCCTCAAGGAGAGATGCGTCTCATGAGAGGACCTGTCCCTTGGGCACGCGGGTTCCCTTAACAACCGAAACCATTCGGTGTTATCCATAGACTAAGATGCGTGTATTTAACAAACAACAATCTTCTAATATGAATTCCGATTTTATCCATTCGATCATCATCATCTGAAATTCGAATAACTTATTTGATGGTTTTATATTTTAATAACAGTTTGGTTAAATATAAATGATGATGATGCATGAATGCAATCATCATTTATATCTGACCGAAGCTATCTTAAATCAACACTCCCTCTTAGCTAGGGAAGATATTCCAAATCAAATAAGTGGAGATATCACCTTCACACGTGATATCGAAGATATGATATGTTTTCTCAATATTGGCAAGTCACATGACATTCTTCATAATCACATCTTCATTATGGTATGTGTATTGACATCAAATCACATGATGTCTACCATAATAATTAATGGCATATCCACGGATATATAATTATCCACCATGATTATCTCTTAAGGATCACAATGATCTTCAAATGACATCAAGTCTCATGATATCCATCAAAGTGTCCAAGAAATACTATCATGACATGTCCATAGATATCAAGTCACAAGATATCTATCATGATAGTTCAACTAATCATTGTAGAGTCGTCACTTTACAATGTCACATACAAGTGTTCATTATTAGAAAGATCGTCACCTTTCAATAATGTACACAGGGGGAGCGGGCCCATAAGGTCATGGAGTCACACACATGACAAAAGAGTTTACACATTAAACATCTTTAAATATATTAGTACAACTTTTAAACAATTTTGAATTTCAAACATAATATCAAATTACATTTCAACCATACCAAGCTTCTTCCTGAAGTGTTCTACCTCGATTTGGGAGAGAGGTTTGGTGAGAATGTCTGTTGTTTGATCATTTGTACTAATATACTCCAACTGGATCACATTCCTTTCTACCATGTCTCTTACATAATGGTAGGGGATTTCAATGTGCTTAGATTTATCATGGAATACTGGATTTATAGAGAGTTTGATGCAACTCTGATTATCACAATTAATGGTAGTAGGATTCAAGGGCTCACCAAAGAGTCCCACAAGCAATTTCCGAAGCCATACTGCTTCTCTTGCCCCCATAAAGGCTGCAATGTATTTAGCTTCTGTCGAGCTTTGAGCTACAGGAGACTGTTTTCTGCAGATCCAAGAGATCATAGCCGATCCCAAACTGAAGCAACATCTTGATGTGCTTTTCCGATCGGTTACACTTCTAGCCCAATCTGAATCAAAGTATCCATGTAGATCTAGTTGATTATTTTTGTAAAGAAGGCCATATCCAATAGTCCCTTGAAGATATCTCAATATATGTTTCACAACCATAAGGTGAATTTCCTTTGGCTCACACATGAACTGGCTTAGGGCATTCACTGCATAGCAAATATCAGGTTTGGTGTTAACCAGGTACATCAAAGATCCAATCATTTGTCTATATAGAGTGGAATCTGCACACTTAGATTCTGCTGCTGCTTCTTTTAGTTTGTGAAGGTTGGTTTCCATAGGTGTAGACATGGGTCTACAATCCAACATTCCAGATCTCTTCAGAATATCAATAGTATACTTCCCTTGGTTTAGTATGATGCCATGCGATTTCTGCCATACTTCTAAACCTAGGAAGTAGTGTAAGATGCCCAAGTCTTTCATGTCAAACTCTGAAGTTAGATCCTTCTTTCCTTGAGCAATGATGTGATCTTCTCTTGTTATCAGCAGGTCATCAACATATAAAATAATTATTAACATATCACCTTTGATTACCTTAAAGTAAAGATTCGGGTCTGCATCATTCTTGGAAAATCCTAGTCCCAAGAGGTAGCTGTCAATTCTTTCATACCAGACCCTCGGGGCCTGTTTAAGTCCATAGAGTGCTTTCTTTAGTCTGCATACATGTGAGTCAGGTTTATGTATCACAAAACCTTCAGGCTGTTCTAGATAGACTTCCTCTTCAATGGTTCCATTTAGGAAGGCAGTTTTCACATCCATTTGGTGGATCTTCCAACCTTTAGCAGCTGCAATGGCTAACACTGCTCTCACAGATGTGTACCGGGCAACAGGTGCAAATGTTTCTTCATAATCAATGCCTTCCTTTTGTGAAAAACCTCTTGCCACAAAACGTGTCTTATGTTTTTCTATACTGCCATCAACAGCATGTTTGATTTTGAAGAGCCATTTAGAAGAGACAACAAATTTCTCTTTTGGTCTAGGCACTATATCCCATACATCATTCTTTAGAATGGACTGATATTCTTCCGTCATTGCATCCTTCCGAACTTGATGTCTGAAGGCTTCTGTAACACTGTCAGGTTCTGACTTTATGATGTTATTCATTAGAGCAACATAGCTTGAGAACCGTTTGGGTCTTTTACTTTCCCTAAACGTTCCTTTGGGTGCTGCATGATTCTCGGCTTCTTTGATCATCTTTCTAGCCCAAAGTGGCCTCTTTCTACCGTTGTCATTTGGATTCTCATCTGAAGTAGATTGAAGTTCATTTGGCATTTCCTCAGGATACTCTTGTAAATATAATCAAATCTTATCAAAGTAGGATCCTAGGAAATCTATGGAAATTCTAAGTCTGAAATTCTGTTTAAGAATTCTAAGTCAGATTTTATTTTCTGTATTGTGAATGTGCTGATCGTAGAACATTTATTAATTTCGATGGTTACAATCAAGGATTGCATCTATGCTTTATACTTCAAGGAAGAGACACGCCTCCAAGGAGATACGTGCCTCCAAGGAGAGACGCGCCCCATGAGAGGACGTGTCCCTTGAAGGCGCGGGTCTTCTTCAGCCAACTAATAGGTGGCTAACATAAATACAAAAGTATTAACACCCTGCAATTTTATATAATGCAAAGTTTGAACATCATTTATTATTTCGAATTTTATTTATGCTCATAAATTCGAATTTCTTATTTTTCCAGAAATATTTATTTAAAATGTAATTTCGATCACATATAAATGATGATGATGCAATCAACAATCATCATTTATATTTGACCGAAGCAACCTTTCATCAACACTCCCTCTTAGCTAGGGAAGATATTTCAAATCAAATAAGAGGAGATATCACCAACACAGAATAAAATGTCCAACGGTCACAATATTCTCTCTTGATCAAGTATCCCGCATGCTAAGATTGCGTGAAAGTTCATGCGTTCAACTCCAAGGTTCCTTTTATTGCGAATAGACTCAGTTGGTTGATGTGAATATGCTGGGTATTCCAAGGGGACTTATGTGATTTTTCAATTTCGTCAAGCAGATGAAAGATTTGATTGTGATGCTCTGATATCTAAACTAACTGGGAAAATACTGAATTTAAAGGGATAAAGGGGTAGGAATTCTACAATCTATTTCCAAAGGGTGGAATGTGAGGACAGACTTTGACAATCCTCAAACTAAACTTTGTTTTGTCTCCCCTTTGGACAACTCTGACAAAGTTGGTGCAATCTTCAAAGGATGGAAAAGATGTTCAAATTGTGATTCAACATGCGCACTTCGTCGCAACGATGCAAGTGAACACACAAATCACAACCGAAGTTAGGTATTGATATTCCAGTTGACCACGCAGGGCAGACTTACCATCAACAAGTCCGCTAGTGGTATGGATAAAGGAAGATTTGTCCAAACTCCAAACCAAACGCCACACTCCACAATTAACAACTATTTGCATAAAATAAAGTCTACTTTACTCTAATCTACTTGAATTGGAAAGATGAAAAAGTCTCGTCAACTGCTCACAATGCAAGATAGAATCACCAATCAATGAAAATCCTTATATTATGAGAGTCTTACACAACAACCTTTTACAAAAACCTTCAAAGGGAAAGTTTTTCTTTCCTTTTCATACTAAGCTAACTCCTAACTCTACTCTCTAACTTCTATCTAGCTCTGATCTGTCTCTGACTCTAATCCAATACCTAATGTCTAATTCTATCTTTTACAAATGAGGGGGGATATCCCTTTTATATCAAGCCCAGTTCAGTGGACGACTTAGATTCAAATACAATGGAAGACCCAGATTGAGCCACCTAAGCCCTGATTAGGGTTCTAGCCCTAGAAACTGCCACTGAGAGGAGTGGGGCAATGAATGCGCCGGAGATTCTCCACTCCTCATCATGAACCACTATCTGTCATCAATGCACATCATCTCCTTCCAGAAGATCATCATCCAGAAGGGCGTTTCCTTTCTCTTTTTCGCTGGCTGCAAACCTGATGAACCTGGCCAATACTGCCTCAACTTCCTGATCCAAAATGGGAGGAATGTGATCCAACTGAAACTCTAACACCGTAATCGTTTGCCCATGCCGGGCACAAGATTTCTTCCAGGCAACGAGGGCGTCTTGGGTGTTCTGAATAATACTGGAGAACGTAGAAGTGTTCTCGAAATCATCCTGTGTGAAGGTCTTCACCTCAGAAAAGAATGGTGTTAATCTGTTCTTCAAACCATCTGCAGTCACCTCTTCAGAAGTCAGCCTCCTAGCAAAGATTGCCTCCAACGTATTGAGGACCCCATCAAAAATATTTGTCATGGCCTTTCTGACCCTGACCGAATCTGTCTGTGATGCATCGTAGAACCCTCGGCCTGTGACCATTGAAGAGTACCATCCGGCGAAGTCATATCTATCTCACTCTTGAATCACACCTCCCTCAACCAAAACCTGTAGAGGTGTGTGCATCAAAGCTCCTAAACGAAGAACAACTCTCGTTTGATAGATACGAGCCTCGCCCCAAGCATGGTTGACTGCATCCATTCTTGCCATAATATCGAAGGCTTGCCGATAGGCATGTGCAAGGTCCTCCATAAATTTTTTTGTTTCGACATGAACGTTGGCAACCCACTTGTCTGCCTGCTGCGCCATTCTTTTCAAATCTTGTAGGCCATTGATTGACTCCTTGGAAAATTCAGCTGGAAGCTTAATCGCCGGATTTTCTTGCCCATAAGGACAGGACAAGTGCTGCACATAGCCAATAAGTGTTTTGTGTTCTACCTTCAATTTCTTATACTTGCCCTCAACATAGGACAATCTATCCTTGACTGCTCGATATGAATTATCGCACTCCTCAACCACTCGTGCTCTAGTAGGGCGGCCAAGTTCCATAGTTGTAATCACATAATTTTCTAGAACGGCCTCATCTCGATCACACTCCACCTTAGGCACTTCCACATGCAAAGTTCTAGAGCCATCCTCATCTGTTGAGATCTTAGAGAACTTCCTGGCCTTCTTCTTTGTTGGAGGTGCACTGATCCTTTGCAACAACTCCTCCATCTCAGCTGCGGGATCAATCTCATCTACAGGATCATGTCTCATCCTATCCCTTAGCCATTCTGGCACCTCCTGTCGCATATCTAATATAACAAAAGGCTGCTCAACCTTGGCCTCTATCTCATGAACCTCCTCCCTGCCTTCGTTCTAACAAGGCTCATCATCATCGATTGGTTCAGTATATTCTGAGCTATGGGCATCCTGATCTAAAGTAGCATCGTCCTCAAGAGCTGCCTCAATTTCCTGCTGAAATTTAGTATCAGTGGCCGTCCCCTCATTTGTCTCCTGCTGATTTTCTTCTCTAGGCATGTTGATGCTCTGGCCCACTGACTCTTTACGGGGTGGCTGACTTGTTACTTGCACTGCCTGCTCTACATTCAATCCTTCCCTCTGATCAACAAACAGTGATACTTCCTGCATACTCGGAGAATGTGCCCGAGATGGTGTATGCAAGGATTCCTCAATTCTTAGAGGTTCAGGTTGATCTGGCTCTTTTCCTCTTGGCTCTGGAGTTTGATCAACTTGCCTTCTCTGTCTAGTTGTTGGCGATCTGTGATCTCCCATCAAATTGTATGTGATGGGAATTGATCTTCCCTTAAGTCGGCTGACATGCCTCTCTACCCAACTCCGTGCGAATGTTAAGATTGGGATACAAAGTGTATCCAAGTCGGTAATCTCTGGTTCTGACCAATCTGGGAGTGGTAGAGGCGTATCCCTCACTGTTTCGTAATCAGCCTGTACAACATTTATATCTTCTTTGATTTGATTTGGCATTGGGACAATCTCGCATTCCCTGATCATCACCAATGGTATCCGAGAAAACATTCTCTTCCTAATCTCGATCTCATCCACTGCACTTGCCCAAAAGTCTTCAATTTGTGCCTTGTGTCTGAACTCTTCGGACAATATCCATCTGATGTTCCTGTGAGGATCGTAGTGTTGCCTGCTGGTATGGTAGGAAAGGTGGAAGAATTGGAGCTCGTTCTCTGCCTCGCTTGCTGCTTGTAGTGATGGGCAGATTTCGTCAGAATTCCCCATGGTAATTGGGAATCCAAGTCCACCTTTCTTCTTCTTTTGAATCTTATCATAGGCAATAAGTTGCCTAGATATCTCCAGCATCACTATTTTGTTCGTGGGATACCGGGGCAATCTATAAGGATAAGAAGAAAATCCTTGGAGCCTTATGTAGGTAAACTTCGGAAATTGGATAAACCAACACCCGAACTGTTCAATCAGCTCCTGTGCCTCTCTAGATATTCTGTGGTGAGTCCTTTGCTGCAAGGTCCTCGTTATGTGCATGGTGAAGGCGTCATTGACCCTTTTGTAGTTGGTGGTGCTTGTCAAATGCAATTGCGGACAAGCCTCATGTATCTTAAACTGATGGGAGCCACACCCGATTGGTTCCTTATATGAAATTCCCCTATACTTCATCATTCGGGCTAGCATGTAGACAATGTAGGAGCTCATGTAAAACGTTTTTGTTCTCCTCAAACCACAGAGCTTCTCATGTATGTTGTCACTGATCATCAGTGCCTAGTCCACGTAATCTTTGCCTTCCAGCACCAAGTTGACATAATAAAACATCCAAGGTTCAAAGATGAACGCTTGGGGGCACCCTCCAACTCTGCTCAGCATCATTATCAAATCACAAAACTCTTGCCTCAAATCTTCTGAGATTATCTGTTTGGGCAATTTTGTGCGAGTTGGCTTGGGCTTGTTCATCCACCTGGTATTTATCAAATCAGCACACCGGTCAAATGTGGATGAATACATCCTTTCAGCCCTCTCCCTTGCCTTATAAATCATCTTCTCATGGACTAGTATTCCAAATGCTTCTCCAATTGCTTCTGGTGTCAGTTTAGCCAATATCTTACCGTCTGGTGAAATGACAGTCCTCTGCTCAGTGTTGTAGTAATTGGCGCACTCCATGATTAGCTCTGGACACCGGATGGCTAGAGGAAAATTGGCAGTTGCATACAATCCGCCCCTTACAATATTATGTGAAGTGACTGATGGGTGATGACCCCCAGTCCCCATTATTTTTCTCCTGAATGCCTCCAAGTTGAACGAGCCCAAGTTTGTGTCAGCCAGCTTGCCCAACTTCGAAGAGAATTTTGATTCTGGCAAGAAGGATTTGCTCAATTTCTTTATCACTGCCTGTCTCGATGTGTTTGCTCTGGTGGATTCAGCGTGGTTCCCTCTGCTTGTAGCTCTTCTGCTTGATTCGACCATTCTGCAAAGAACAAGAGAGTCAATAGAAAACAAGATTTTATAACAATAAAATATCACTTTTGAGGGTGCCAACAGATTTTTAAATAAAAAGGCTGCAATACTTCGTCACTTTCAGCTGCAAACCTCAACTGTGCCTGTTCACTCCAACGCTTCTAGAAGTTTCCCCATTTGCAGCAACACAATGTCAGATGCTTGGAAATGTTTGTTTGCAGCAACTCGCTCTCAGCGGATTTGAAACTTCTTCGTTTAAGTTCGCACTTTCTTCTGAAAATTGCACTTTCAGCAACTTACTTTCTTCTCTTGAATTCGTACTTCACATTCAACAACTTCAACCTCACTCAAATTCGGATTTCTTTAGCAACTTGTAACTGAGACTTGGGAGTTCGCACTTCAACAATTTGAGAAGCTTCTCCTCAAATCATAGCTTTCAGCAACTCAACCTGGGATTTAGAAGTTCGCACTTCAGCAGCTTTAATCCTCAAACTTTGCAAAGCACGCCTTAACAAAGTTTAACCTCTTGCACACTCGTACCTCTCAGCCACTCAAGCTTCCTTACAAATTCGAATTTCTTAGCAACTTGAGAATTTTCTTTCTCAAATTCACACTTCAGCCTCAAAGAATGTTTTGCACTTAGCAATCAGTGAGAAGAATGAAAAGGACTCAAAATCTTATAGCCAGGTCGAAATCCAGTAGAGGCTATACTTAGCACATTTTCGAATTCCATTTTCCCCCCTTTGGCCAGTTGCAACACTTGTCATCTGGAGCATCGAAATCTTGAGCTTCTAGAATTTCAAAATTTCATCACTCCTGCACAGGCCTGCTTCATCATATTTGCTTCTTTAAAATAGTAAATCAATCACCTCTTTGAACAATTTTAATTTATCTGGCTAAGTCATTTTTCTTTGTTCCGGCAAAATTACTCCATTCATCCAGTTCAATCCTCAAGCAAAAACACATTCCGTGATGACACACTCCACATTTGCCTTATAGAAATTTCTTGAATTTGCCTTAGGAAATTATCGAAACAGGCACCGGGCAAAATTCTCTGTTAAAATGACATGAGCGAGGCGTGGAGTAAGTTTAAATCATCTCTGAATTGCAAACGTTTGATACCCAGAAGAAAACTCCCTTCAAAACTCACCGTTTCCATGTGTATTCGATAGAAGGGGTACATTTAATTTTTATTATTTTAAAATAATAAAATGGCTAAGGTTCATTCATTTTCACTTTGGATGTCTTCCACACCTGCAATCTTCAATTTTCTCTGCCTTGGCACCTTCTATGATTTTCCTAAAAAAAATCTTTATTGGCTCTGGGCGCACTTCACACTTGTTTTTAAAAATCTCCAACTTCATCTCTGCCTTAGGCGTATTTCTCACCCTTAGAAAATAATTAAAATTTTAAATCACCCATGTGGGGCGCATTTTAAGGTGTGAGCTTCCACTTTATCCATTTTATCTCTCCACACCTTAGCAATTTTTTGCCTTAGGAAAAATTCCTAGAAAAAAAATTCATTTTTAAATTACCCTTGAAGGGCGCATTCCACCTCATGCATCAATCTTTGCCTTAGGAGCTTTTATCCTTTACTTCACAACAAGGGCGCATATCCCACAAGCCACTTCCATTCCTAGGTGCATTTGAGGGGTGGTGAAGGAATTCCCACGCCCTTGTGACTTCTCACCTCCCTTGGGCGCGTTTTGCATGGTGAACTTCCATATGAGGGTGCATTTCATGTGCCAAGAGGGAAACTTCCTTTACCTTAGCGCATTTTCCCCTTTACCCCCACGTTTCTACCTTATGTGGCCACCTTGGGCACATTTGCCATGGGTAGGAGGAACTTGTGGGCGCATTTTGCCTATGTTACTTCCATTTCAACCCTTGAGGGCGCATTTTGCCTAGTGTGAAGGAAATTCCACACTTAGAGAATTTTCTTGTCAATTTCTTCATGCCAGGGTCGCATTTCTCATATGAAGGAAGAATTTTCAAGTACTTAGAGATTTTCAACCCCTTCACCCTTTCTGGGCATACTTCATGTGTCTTCATGCTAGTTACTACTTATAAATTTCCAACGCCCTAGCCATGCCTTGGCTTTCTATTTTTAGCAAATTCAGAGAAATTAGGGTTTCCTTGCATTTCATCTGTTTTGAGCTGGAGCAGGCGTGGCTGTGCTTCCACTGACTTTGCCACCTTGTTTATACCCTCTGTCCACACTGGTATGCTATTTTTAGCAAACCCTAAAATTGATCCATCTTTGTATCTCCGCTTGACTTGAAATTCGCTTCACCTGATCTTGATGACTTAAGTGACCTGTTCACACCTGCCGCTGGCACAGTACGTGCTATTTATAGCCATGAGGTGACTTACTAAAAATAGTAAGTATTCAGATTGTGCTCAAGTTTTGCCAGTAGGCAGCTTGGAAGATGTTGATCATGGTGGCGTGCTTCGTTTTGACATCTCTGCATTTCATTCCATCTATTTTTAGACATAGCAGTGGAAACCCTAATCTGACTTGCATGCGCTCCGGACTGCTTCCACTTCCCTCGATTTTTGTTGCTTGTCATTCTGCTTGCTGGAGTGAAGTGTTGGGTAGCTGCTGGGGTGAAACTGCTATTTATAGTAAATGTCCGGAAAGTGGTTAGTTTGTTGTCGGACGAGTTTGCAAGTCACAATGCTCGTGAGATCTCAAAAAACCCAGAAAAACCCAGAAAATTGGTCAACATGCGGGCACTGGCTAAAAATAGTAAGTCCCTAAAAACTGATCCATTCTGCTTGCATGTCACACCACTGGGAAGCCCTCGCATAACCCATTAGGAATATCCGGACATGCACTGAAAAGCTCTGCATGCAAACCCTAAAAATAGCCTTTGAAGGCTGTATCGCTGAAAGTCACCATCTTGGTTTGCATGTTATACCATCGCGAAGGTCTTGAAAAACCCAGATCCATTCTCCAATCATGTATTGGAAAATCATATGTTTAAACCTTGAAAATGGCCTTTGAAGACTAAACTGCTAAAAATAGCCAGTTGTCTGAATCTGTTCAAATTTCTCGTGTAGGCACCCTGAAGTTGCCTAGATGTGCTGAAGTAGTTAGAATCCCGAAATTCTGAGGAAAACGCTTCCATATTAGGTACTTACTAAAAATAGTAAGTTGTTAGATTTCAGTAAGATTTCAGTGGGATCCTGTCTTGAGCCTTCTAACTGTACTGTTGCACTCAGTTTTTACCTTGATAACTCTATTCGACCTCAAACAAGCCTGAAGGATAGAAACCCTAATTTCACAGACTTAGCAATTATTTTAATCTAGGTCAAATGACGAGACTCCCCCGGAAGGACAAAAGATCAGAGACAGAGAAAACGAAAGCCAAAAGATCAGAATGGAGCAAAAATTAGGGGGTCCCCACCTTCGATGGGGTGATGTGTGAAAAGGTCACAACAGGCCTATCAGATGGGGTTATTTGCTTTCGTAGTCTTCACAAGACTTGTGTGCAATTACTCCAGCCATTCAACGAGTCCGACCATTAGCCTCCAGGATTTGGCGAGTGCTCGTACGTGTGAGGTCAAGGTGACAATGCTGTAAAGAGGAGGTGGTTGAAGACAGTTCAAAAAATGACTACGTATAAACTAGAATTTTCCTTGAAAAAGGCGATTCTCTTTTAAGGGCCTTAGAAGCAGTTTTTTGGCTTCGTCGTTTCCAAGAACATGTCTTGCAAGTTGACCAAACTATACAGAGAGACAGTCAACGCGCAAATCAGAGCATTCCGGCTCCCGGTATCAGGGGTCAAAGAATGGTGTTTGGACGAAAGTGACACTTTTGTCAAAATGGTATTTATGCTATCACAGAATAGGGGCGCCCATCCTTTTGGAGTTCCTGATACAATTTTCAGATACCTTACATACAGTCATTGGAGGCAGAGTACTTGCAGTCACGCAATGAATCCACTATCCAATCAGCATGGTTAATCATTCACTGTCAATAGCAGTTTGAAGCATCAGAAGGCAATACGGAGAAATGGCTAAGTTTGGAATCAATGCATCAATTTAATCAGAGGCGCCTAATTTTCTAAGGTGTCAGATGATGATTTTAGCAGTTGTTGCTCCCAGCAGACATTTCATCCTTGTCATGTAGGCTTCGCAGTGGATATCTCAGCACGGTCGCAAGGTCATTCAATCATCCGGAAATCAGAGTTGAACATGGTCAGATGTAATTTCGTAGTCAGCTATAAAATAGGAGATTCTCAAAAATCTCATAACTCTTGCAGATGGACGCCTAAAAGATCAAAATTTGACTTTTTAGAATTAGTGAAGTGTGCTGAGCACAACAAGATGCTATTTTTAGCAAAATGATTAAAGAAATATTTGTGCATGCAGAGCATTAAAAAGTGATGAATTTCTTCAAAGATAAATATTGGCGCCACTTTTAGTTCTTTGCATGTTTTGAAATTAAAATATTATTTTTAGTCTGAGACTCAAAGTTAGTGGCAGTTCAACTGGTGAGGGGCCAATCGAATTCATTCTTCACAATCAGGGTTTTAGCATGCATGCATGATGGTACAAATTTATCTATTTAACCAAGCATGGCGTCTTTCCTCATTTACACAGCTTTGAAAGTTCGAATTTCCTCAAGAGATTAGCGAATTTTCATCAGATAATCAAGCTCGAAGGCGATAGGTAAATTCTTTTGCAAGTTCAAGTCCAGATTCAACATCAGATTCAAGACAAAGTGGCGATTTTGAAAGAAGGCATAAAAACAATTAAAATAATAAAAAACGTCTTTTTTTCTTCTATATTTCTTCCATCTTCTCGTCTTATATTCTCTCGCATGTTCAAAGTGTTGGCAAATTTTGGCGAAACAAAGTATCCGGGTTGATTCAGAAGAGCTTCCTTAGCAAAACCCATGTGCCAAAATTTTTTAGGAAAATTTGTTCCAGAACATCTGTTCTCGAAGCTTTAATTTTCTCAACTGAAATTCTTTTGCATGGCTGAGTAAAGGTCAAATTTTTACATTTCTGACATTCTGGTTTGTCTTAGAATCACTTTTTGGACAAAACCCATATCTCAGATTTTTTAGTAAAAATTCTCATTCGACAAGCTATTTGTAGCCTCAGCAGGCTATTTTTGGCTTTCCAAAAAAGTTGTCAGAATATAGCCGTGTTCACAGTCAACAGGCGAGTTTTTCAAAATGCAGTTCACTTAGCTCAAATTCAAGACCAAGTCGGTCTTAGTTCATAACTTCATCGGGACAGTTGATACAAATCTACATAAGGTATTGCCGGAAGTAGTTTTGGATTCACTTAAGATCAGGGATTCGGTTATCAAGAACATTCAGCAATTCGGTTTACTCGAAGCCGCTTCCATACCTATTTCAGTGCATTGCGTGGAGTTTGTAATATCTTGCATCAAGCATTACAATTCCGCTACACGAGAGATACGGTCAATAGATGGGCGTGTCATATGCAGTCTCAAACCCCTTGATATCGAGCGAAGTTTGGATATTCCTCAACATCCAGATGGGTTGGTTATTTCCATGAGTCAGAGCGAGCAGGCATTCAATGCTGAATTGGATAAGTGTCAGAAGAAGATGACAGAGAGGTCTCTAAAACAAAAGAAGAACAAGTTGCCAAACAACTTGGGTCATGGCGAGTGCAAGGATGAATATGGTATTCTGATTACACTGCTTAATCGTGTCTCAGGTCATGCAGATGCAAACAAATTTCACCCGTGAATGTATTATATCATTGGTAGAATCATCTCTGGGCAAGAGCATTATGTCTGGGCATCCTTCATCAGCGATGCTATTCACGAGCAAATCACCGGTTTCCTAGCTGCGCATCAATTTCATATGTGTTCTTACCTTGTGTACTTGATCGCTTATCAAAATCAAATTTAACGGGTTGAACACGATGGGCATACTCAGTGTACAAAAAGTCTATCGTTATTATGACCAGCTTGAGTTCACCAAAGCTGAGTCATTTTAAACATGTGCAAGAGGCTTTCTTGACATATATAGTGAGGAGCTTGGATCGGGAGTTGCACATTCGCATCTCGACAGTTGCCAGGGCAGCAATGAAGAATTGGGCAGATTGGTACATTCAGTTTCCTACATACACCTATATCCATGTGTATGGATACACAGGAAAATCAGCCATGTTACCATGCTATCCTTCGGATAAAACAATATTCATGGAGTTCCTGAGGCAGCTGTATGAAGTTCACAAACATTTGCACAACAAGCGTAAACCAGCTTTTCAGTTTCCTTTGCAGTTCGGGATGTATTGGTGTAAGACAGCAGTTGATGCTAAGGTTGCAAGTCAAGAGTTAGAAAATTACCAATTCAAGTACCTGGTTGATACACGCACATATGATCCTTGGGATCATTACGCAGCCCGCCTTTGTAATCTCTCTTATCACAAACCTACGATGGAAGATTACTGGGTAAATTGCGAGGATGATTTCGAGGTTCACAGACGTAGCTATAGCAGGTTCTCTCTTCTGCAAATTTCTGTCTTCTTGGCAGAAGATGTGGAAGGATTGTCAGAGGATGAGGGAGATACACTTCCTCAGTTTTACAGAGAGCAGGTTGATGGACAACCACTGCCGTTAGTGAACTGGTATACCAAGGAGTTCACATTAGTGAAGGAGAGATCGAGCAGGGTCATCTAGAATAGTATGCTTTATTTAGAAAGCAGAAGGTTGAGAAAGGTATCCTTGCCTAGAGCAAAGCCGCCACCAGAAGGAGATATACTACCCTCCTCATCAAAGTCGAAGCAGAAGAAGAGGAGTAACCTTGCTAGGAAGAATCCAACATCTAGTAACTCAAAGGGAAAAGCACCTATTGCGATTCCACATATAGAACCTGTTGTAGAAGTTGTGTAGAGTTCACCACAGCTTGAGGTTCAGCCGCATTTACCGTCACCAACACCAGAGCAGCCTCTAGTTCCAATTCACATTGATTTGGACGTGGATTCACCTCCTCGCAGCGACCCTTCTACGCATTCACTTTCATCAGATGCTCTTATGACTAGTACAGATCATTCCAGTGGGGTTAGTTGGGATTCGTCTTGGCTTGAGAGTCAGCTGGGAAGAAAAAGGAGACAACCATCTTATGTACTTGATCATTCAGATTTCGATCATGACCATCAAGATGTACCTGAAAAGAGGATCAAGAAACAGATCCATATTGGGAGGAGTGCAGATAAGGAAATCATTGTTGAGACAGCTACACCTCCAGAAGATAAGAGTCTAGACGAGATGGAAGCTCAAGACTTCGAAGTTATCACAGTACACTTCGGTAAAAGTACTCGTCAAACGGACATTGACCTCCTACAGGTTGCTACAGATAGTGCAAAGGATAGAATGGTGAAGGATGGAGAAGATAAGTCAGCTCTCAAGGCTGAAATACAGTAGCTTCGCCAGTATATTTATAGCCTGGTACATAGGACAAGGGATGTTGTTACTGCGCTTCCACATATGTTAGAACCACCAGCAGAACAGGGTCAGATTGATCATTTGGTTGCATATGGCAAGCGGTTGGATGAGTGGGAGGAGGAGTTTGTTGCTAGAGGCCGCTTTGTACTTTCAGAGCTATTCCAGTTGTGGTATAATGCACGCGAGCTTCGTCTACGACTTCAGGAGGAGTAGCGTGATTTGGCCATTAGTAGACCCAGGGATGAGATTCTGATTGCTAACCTAGGGATGTCATTTGACTCAGTCACAGATGTAGAAGATAAAGAAGATGTCTACGTTTGGAGAACACAGTTGATCTTCAAGGCGGAGATAGAAGGAAAGATAGCATCTGTGCTGGCTGAGGGCAGAGAGCATGTTACCAATGCACTCCGCTATGTAAGAAACTTTGTGTCTCAATTACCATGCATATATTAGCGTGTGGGTGGTGACAATGTTGAGCTTGCTGATATTCAATCAGAGCTCCAAGCACTTATTTACAATATTTTCAATGGTGAGACCATTGGCTGCAAAATGAATCAGCTTACACTCATGTCAACATTGTTTGATGAGGCGACCAGGAGTAGGGGTGAGTTCCAGTGTCAGATAACTAGTGGAGAAGACATGCTACATAGACATGGGATTCTCCGCCAGAGCTTCAGTTCCCCAAAGGGTCATGCAGTCGGCAACTTCGTGGATGGGTTAATTGCTAGAGATCAGGGCCAGTAAACTTCAGTTCAAGGCGTCCCACCTTTTCCAAGATAGACATTAGACACAGGAGTTAAACTCGAGGCTTCTTTCCGAGTTAACTTGTTGTTACACATTGCATGCCATGTCTTTCTTGGAAACATCTACATACACTTGGAGTTTAGATTAGATTTCTACGTTAACTGATGATAGCATTCCAGTTAACTTGCTTTCAATAAGGACGTGCATGTTGCACCTTGTCCATTTAGATTAGATGTTTCAGTTAACTGATGATAGTTTCCCAGTTAACTGTATAGTTTCATTCAATTAGGGTTTAGGAATAAGATCTTGCATGTCTTGCAGGATTATAGTTGACTCAAGGTGATTTTAGGGTTGCCTACACTTTGAAGTCTATAAATAAGAGCGTTCAGCTCATTTGTAATTTGACTTTTGCTTGATAGCATACATGTTGCGCCTACCTTGCCTGTAGTATTGCTATTATTGTATCTGTTCAAGAGTGATTGATGTTATAATAAATAGTTGCGCCTACCTTGCCTTCATGTTATTATCGTGGTGTTTATTCAATCTTAGTTAAATGGGGTTGCTGGTTTGATCGTTATTGCATGCGTGTTTCATCTGTACAATATACTGTCCCAGTTGCTTACCTTATGTTTTGTTTTATCATGAGCCTATTCAGAAGAGCAAATAGTTTTGCCCACCTTGCCTTCACGTTGTGAACCTTTACTGAAAGCTTATCGTTTGATGTGTGATAGTAAACTCATTCAGCCAAGCAGATAGTTGCGCCTACCTTGCCTTCATGTTGTGAAGTTGTACGCGGTTTACCGTATATTCGTTCGTTTTAATAAGCTTCTTCCTGGATAAGCAAATAGTTGCGCCTACCTTGCCTTCATGTTGTGAGCCTACACCTGAGGTTTATCGTGTAATACATTCCCGCTCCATTTCCTCACGCTCTGTTTTCTTGAGGAAACTGGATAGATTTAAAGAAGTTAGCTTAGTTGTAGTTAGATGATCTGCGAAACTAGAAACTACTTAGCTGCAACGTTCTAGGATTTCTTAACCTTGTGCCTCTACCAGCTGAGAACAAAAAGATAGGATTTAGTTTACTTTTCTATTACATGCATTCCAGCACAACGAGGGAGCTTCCCCTCCTAATTTGAAGAGCACTCATTACGTAGTGTGCATAGCTGTCCGTACAAACTCACACTCCAGAAGTGTTAGTTCTTACGCCAACAGAAGATATGGTATGTTTTCTCAATATTGTCAAGTCACATGACATTCTTCATAACACATCTTCATTATGGTATGTGCACTGACATCAAGTCACATGATGTCTACCATAATAATTCATGGCATATCCACGGATATATAATTATCCACCATGATTGTCTCTTAAGGATCACAATGATCTTCAAATGACATCAAGTCTCATGATATCTATCAAAGTGTCCAAGAGATACTATCATGACATGTCCACAGATATCAAGTCACATGATATCTATCATGATAGTTCAACTCATCATTGTAGAGTCGTCACTTTACAATGTCCCAAGAGGTAGCTGTCAATTCTTTCATACCAGGCCCTGGGAGCCTGTTTAAGTCCATAGAGAGCTTTCTTTAGTCTGCATACATGTGAGTCAGGTTTATGTATCACAAAGCCTTCAGGCTGTTCTAGATAGACTTCCTCTTCAATGGTTCCATTTAGGAAGGCAGTTTTCACATCCATTTGATGGATCTTCTAGCCTTTAGGTGCAGCAATGGCTAACACTGCTCTCATAGATGTGTAACGGGCAATAGGTGCAAATGTTTCTTCATAATCAATGCCTTCCTTTTGTGAAAAACCTTTTGCCACAAAACTTGCCTTATGTTTTTCTATACTACCATCAGCAGCATGCTTGCTTTTGAAGAGCCATTTAGAAGAAACAACAGATTTCTCTTTTGGTCTAGGCACTATATCCCATACATCATTCTTTAGAATGGATTGATATTCTTCCGTCATTGCATCCTTTCATACTTGATGTCTGAAGGCTTCTGTAACACTGTCAAGTTCTGAATTTAGGATGTTGTTCATTAGAGCAACATAGCTAGAGAACCGTTTGGGTCTTTTACTTTCCCTAAACGTTCTTTTGGGTGCTGCATGATTCTCGGCTTCTTTGATCATCTTTCTAGCCCAAAGTGGCCTCTTTCTACCATTGTCATTTGTATTTTCATCTAAAGTAGATTGAAGTTCATTTTGGCATTTCCTCAAGATACTCCCTCTGAATCTCAGGAGCAGGTTCCATTTCTAGTACTCTAGGGGAATAGGTTTCTATCTCACTAGAACTTCTTGCCCTTTTGAATGCAATGTCTTCTTCAAAGATGACATCTCTGCTCAATTCAATTTGTTTCTGCGCGGGTACGAATATCCTATAGGCTTTGGAGGTTTCACTATATCCCATAAATATCCCTTTCTTTCCAGAAGGTTCTAGTTTGAATCTCTTCTCTTTGGGCACATGAATATAGACAGGGCAACCAAAAATCCTAAAATGACTAATATTAGGTTTTATGCCGGTAAAAGCTTCTTTAGGAGTTTTGTTATCTAGATGAGAATGAGGACATCTATTTTGAATGTAGACAACAGTTCTAGAGGCTTCTCCCCAGAAAGAAGTTTCAATGTTCTAGTCAAGCAACATTGCTTTAGCAACTTCTACAATGGTTCTATTTTTCCTTTCAGCAACCCCATTTTGTTGAGAGTTGTAGGCTACTGTAAACTGCCTCTTAATTCCAGCACTCATGCATAATTCCTTAAAAATTTCAGAGCTGTATTCTTTCCCATTGTCTGTCCTTAAGATTTTTTTTTCTTCCCAAAGAAGTTTTCAGTAAGGGCTTTGAACTCCTTGAACCTTGTAAGGATTTCTATTGACTCTTTGCACTTAAGGAAATAAATCCAGGTTTTCCTAGAGAAGTCATCTATAAATATGACATAGTATTGAAATCCTGCCTCGGAAGGTACAGACATGGGTCCACATAAATCAAGGTGAACCAGTTCTAATACATTTTGGGTTTTACTCAAGCTATTGTGAATGGATCCCTTTGTATTCTTTCCTAGGGCACAACCTTTACAAGTTCCTTCATGAGATGGTTTTAACGTAGGTAAGCCTGTTACAAGTTTTTCCACAGAAGGTAGGGCACGGAAATGAAGGTGTCCTAATCTTCTATGCCAAATTTCATTTGAATCAAAAGTATCAAGGGTAAGGGCTTGCTTGACTTCAGTGCATAGTTTATAAAAATAACCTTGTCTTATACCTATGGTTTGGGATTTCTTTATAGTAGAGTTCTTAGGCCATGCCAGAACTTTCCCATCCATAAAGGTAACTCTATATCCATTGTCTTCAAGAGCAGAGATGGATATTAAATTCCTTTTTATTCCAAGTACAAATAAAACTCCAATGAGTTGAAGGGAGAGACCAGATTTCAATTTGATGGAGCAATTTCCAACTCCCTTTACAGGGTGTGCAGAATCATCCCCAATGGTTACTTCTTCATGAGTCTCTTCAGTCATAGTGTCTAAGTGTTCTCTGAACCCTGTGATATTTCTTGAAGAACCACTATCAATTACCCAGTTGTGGGTATTGTTAGATACTTGACTAGATAAGGCTGAATAGACTACAAATTTCTTAGATTCATGGTTTGAATTTGACTTTACTACTTTAGCAAAGGATGCTTGTTGTTTTGATCTGTCAGGGCACTTCATTGCATAGTGGCCATATTGATCACATCTAAAACATTGTACTTGAGAGTTGTCTTTCTTCTTGGAAGATCCTTTTCCATAGGAATTTCTCTTTCTTTTAAATGATCCTTTCTTGTAGGAGTTTTTCTTACTCCTTTTATTAGATGTTGCGTTGAGCACATGAATGTCTTCATCTATGTTCCTTTGTTTGTTTTCTTTTGTTGAGAGTCTTGTTTCCTCTTGTAGGCAGTCTGTTCTTAGCCTATCAAACTTGGGGAGTTTAGATCTCACACTTATTCCTTGAACAAATGACTCCCATGAGTTTGGTAGGCCTCCTAGTGCAATTAGAGTTAACTCTTTGCTATCAATTTGATATCCAATTGTGGATAATTGATCCCTTAGTTCAATGATCCTCATGAAGTATGCATTAATGGTTTCTCCTTTGTTTATTTGGATATTGTTGATTTTCCTTTTTAATGCAAGAGTCTTACTGGTGTTGTTTATCTCATAGGTTCTCTCAAGAGATTTGAAAATTAGATATGCAGTTTCATGTTTTGCTAGGATGGGTACTATATGATCCCTAACTGCATCTACTAAGATTTTCATGGCCTTTTCATTGTTTTCAATCCATTGAGTTTTCTCAGGATCATCCTCAGGTTCCCTTTTGTTTTCTCTCACAAATGAGTCTAACTTATTTTCTTTAAGAATCAACATGATTCTGAATTTCCATAATGTGAAGTTGTTTGCTCCTTCAAGGCGATCTTCAAATCTGATCACACTTGACATTATGAAGAATGTGATTTAAATTCGATTTCTCAAAAATGCGATTTTTTCCTAAGTAATCTGATATCTAGATTTGATTTTGATTCACTCAACTTGGCTTTGATACCATGTAAATGTAATGAAATCTTATCAAACTTGGAGCCTAAAAGACCTATGGAAATTCTAATTGTGAAATTCTGTTCTAGAATTCTAAGTCAGATTTATTTCTTTTATATTAAATGTGTTGATTGCAGAACATTTATCAATTTCGATGTCTTGCAAATAAGGGAATGAAGTCCCATTTATATGAGGGAGACACGCCTCAAGGAGAGACGCGTCTCATGAGAGGACGTGTCCCTTGGGCGCGCGGGTTCCCTTAACAACCAAAACCATTCAGTGTTATCCATAGACTAAGATGCGTGTATTTAACAAACAGCTATCTTCTAATATGAATTCCGATTTTATCCATTCGATCATCATCATCTGAAATTCGAATAACTTATTTGATGGTTTTATATTTTAAGAACAGTTTGGTTAAATATAAATGATGATGATGCATGAATGCAATCATCATTTATATCTGACTGAAGCTATCTTAAATCAACAAGAGTTCTCCAAGTGGCGATTTCAATAGAGTGATTGCCAAGTTTGTTGTAGACATGTGCCATGTGATTGTTATCTGATCTCTAAATGCTTTAAATATGAAGAGTTCAATAATCACAAATTAAAAACTACCTTCTACTTGCTGAAACAAATGAGGTACTTGGAGAGGCATGAATATTGTGAGTAAATACTAAAATCAGAAAAATACGCTTTCAAAATGGAAATGAAAGACCCATACAACACTTGACAATTTATGTTGGAAACCCCATGAGAGGAAAATCAACTTTTGGTAGTGGGAAATACCCTATTACCCTATGGAATTAATTTGGAAGAAATAATACAACACATGCAATGGAACAAAGGCTGCTCTGTACTCTCTTTATCTATCTCCGAAACTCAAAAACAACAGAACTTGCGTCTAATATTCCACATTACAAGACTCATTCAATCCTCTCATGCTCAAGACGTACTCCCAACAATTATTTTCCTAAGGTGTTTTCCTAGGCCCAGGAAGACATCTTTTCAATTCTCAAAGTTGAAAAGTTGATTGTTCGTTTCAAATCCTGTGTCACTGCTTCAACAGTGCTGAATTCGCTGCTTCTGACACAATTGAATGCACATTCACCATGTTTTGGAAGAGTTCATTATGGTATATAATGAATTTGTTTCCTATGCAAACAAGCGATTTTGCCAAATTGCAATTTTTTTCTGTTTACCTTCTAAATTCAATCTTCCTATTCATATTCCTGTTTCATGAGTTTCACTTACCATTCGTGTTACAATTTCTTTTCCTTATGAATTACACCTCCAATCTTAGAAGGCTATGGGTTCTACAAAAGCTTAATACGATATCAGGTGGGCGAAGAGTTCTCTCATGTTTTCTTTGGAATACTATTTGGTTTGGATGATCTTGTGACCTTTGAGTCCTATTTTCCATGATTCTTGGACTCTATTCCTGGTTTCCCTTTTCTTTTCTTTTTCGAATGCTACATTCTTTGTGAGTATGGTTCTTCCTTCCATGCCAAAATCTTCTAGAGACAGTAGTACCTATTTTTGTTCTTCATTGAGCATGGAGGGCTCATAAAGCTACAAGTATCCACAATTCACAATTGGGTGCATCTTTACAAAGAGAGTTAGATCAATTTTGGATGCATTTTCACCAATGGGCTCCAAAATAATGAAAGACCAATATCTTAGTGGCTTGATTTCGTCATGCCCCCACCAAGTTCCATGATCACAGCCCCTTAAAGTTATAATATGGGTGGATTAAATAAAGGTGGCACCAAGATGCTAGCGATTCTATTAAAGGATTTAATTAAAACTAAATTAAGAGTTTTTATGGCAGCAATTAAAGATGAAGGATTGTAACACCCTTCCAAGGGCAGCGATGGTGAAAGGTGGTGATTCTTTCACCAATAAGGTATAAAGGAGAATTTATTTCCTTGAGAGGGAAGATGAAAAACAATTAAGAATAAATATTATGTGACTCCTTCTAAAGTGAAAGATTATGACTCCTTCTAAAGTGAAAGATTGTGACTCCTAATTTGAAAGGTTGTGACTCCTTCAAATATGAAAGGTTGTGATTCCCTCAAATTTCAATAATAAGATATAAAAGGGTGATCATTTCCTTGTGGAGAAACCATCAAATTGGGAATGAATGAATGAATCAATTTGGGAATAAATTATTATTCTCAAAAGGCAGCACTGAACGGTGGCGACTCATTTATTGTAAAGGGTGGTGACTCCTTCAAAAATGGATATTAAGGGCAAATCAGTTCATTGACATTCAATGAGCAATAATCGCTTGTCTATCCATGAAGAAATCAAGCAATCAAACTATCAATCAAGAAAATAACAACAAGTCCATCAAATCATTCAAGCATCATTCAGAAATTAAAAATTTACAATCAACTCACAAGCAATTCAGCATATGAATTCAGAACTTCATATTACAAACAACTTGTCATTCAGCCATATATAATTGCAGAAATTCACTCAAGAATCATTCATAAAGCATTCAAGTATTATTTAAGGATTGAATTATCAGTCCATCAAGAAATGTAAATCAGCAATGTCTAGCAAATATATCAAGTTATCAATTCTGAATTCTATGTAGTATTTGTAAATCGGACAGGGTTTGGGCTCACGGGGTAGGCTAAGGGTTGGAAGGACAGTGTCTTTTCATGCCCTTGACAAGCTAGGGATGGGGTCCTTGGTATTGTCACTGTTGAGTTAGGGATAAGGCCCTTTAATTCAACAGTTTTGCAAAGTCTTTCCAAAGAATTCATGATTTGATCAACTTTAGGTATTGTGCTATCATTTGTTGAGTTAGGGATAAGGCCCTTTAATTCAACAGTTTTGCAAAGTCTTTCCAAAGAATTCATGATTTGATCAACTTTAGGTATTGTTCTATCATTTATTGACCGGAATATATACCATAATTTTGTAATCTTTGATAAAACTATTATCATAGTTTGAGGGAATATTATTGTTTTAAAGAATATCCCAAAAGGGGACATTATAGATTTTCTTTATATGTTCCTATAGTCATTCTTTGTCCATGGAAATCCAAACTTTAGCCACTAGCATATCTTGTTGTACTTGCTCTTTTTGTTGATCAAAAGCTACATCAAAGTGGACTTGAGGGAAGATACTACAAGCATGCCTCAAAAGGTGATTCATCTGTGAAAGAATGAATTGCTCCATTAGAAGAGTACCAAATGCAAGAAGTGAATCATGCAAAGTCTTAGGATGCTTATTGTTGTTTTCCCTTTTGAGTTACACCTAGGTCTTGTTGCCTACCTCTAGCCATTTGTTTGTGGGGGTAAAGCAATATTTTGTCTGAGCTTTGTATTCTGCATACTTGACAAAGTGGACAAAAAATATCTAGCAAACCATGTGTCTCTATCTGAAGTAATGGACTTGGGAAGTCCAAAGTGTACCCATGCATTAAACTAGAAGATTTCAGCAGCTTCTTGACTAGTGATAGTCTTTTTATAAGAGGTTAGAATACAAATTTAAATTAAACCTATCAACGATCAGAAACAAATAATCATGTCCATGTTTACTTGTAGCCAATCCTCCTACAAAGTCCGTGGAGATACTTTCCCATGGTTTTATGGTGATTGGTAGAGGGAAAGTACATTCCTTCCTTTCTTGTCTTAGATTTGCTAGTGTAACACAATTTGTAACTTCTAACATACCTTGCTGCTTTTTGTTTCATTTTGGGTGAAAACACATACCTTTGCAAATGAGCCATTACTTTAGTAACATTGAAGTGACTCGCTACCTTCCCTCTTCAAAAGAATCCTTTGTGCCTTTGGCACACCTTGTTTTCCTACCTTGTAAAGCAAGCACTTTTTGAGATAGAAGTCTTGATTGATTTTTACAACTCCTTGAGTTTGAAGTTCCTTGAACCTCTTCCCAAAGTCTGCATTATTTACATATTCATCAACATATGCCTCTTTGTAAAAAGCTCTATTTGTGTCACCATAACCAAAATTGGTTTGGAAATAGATGGCCCAAATACCATATCCATCACCACTATAGTGGTTCTTTTTTTTTACTTTTTACTACTGAATAAAATTGTTGTAAGAATCTACTATTTGTAGTGTTGTGCTTGTTGTAGTTTGTCTCGTGTCTGCAAATATTGTAGTGTTTGATGATTAGTGTGCACTTAAGTTGCCTGCTTGGGTATGTGATCGATGGGTCGGTATGACAGTTTTTTTCTCCTTAGGCTCAATATGGATAGGTGTTGATGATTTGCAGCTGCATATGTCTACTTCTAGGCGCGATTCACTTGAATGAAATAAATTGAATATAGCCTTATGGCTATTCAATTTATATTCATTGCAATTATTTAATGAAGAGACACGTCCTATATTAAATAATATTTAATTATTGCCAAAGTCGAATTTATGAGGAGGCGCAATTTTCTAGAAGGCCAACTTCTTGATATCAAGAGACAGGTTTCTTATGATGGGCCGACCTCCTTATTATGAAAAGTCATCTCTCTTGGGCCGACCTCTCTTGGTGAAGAGGTGCGAACTGTCTATAGATACAAGGCATTTCGTTTGTGTTGATCATGAAGTTCATTGAGAAGAATTCGCATTTCAGAGCAGCAGATCGAACCTATGTAGCAGATCTGATTTTGTAGCAGCAAGTCGATTCAAGTTGAAGCATATCATTTGTATCTTTGCATCTAGGAGTGGTGTTGTTTCTTGTATCTATTTGGCATTGTGTTATGCCCGAGTTGTAAGCAGATTTCTGCTCATATTTAAATCAATATATAGGAGATATATTGGCTGGGTTTTTCTCCCTCAGGTTGGAGGGTTTTCCCAAGGTATCTTGTGGTGTTCATTGTCTCATGTGTTGCATTTCTCTGTTTACTTTAAGTTAGATTTATCTGATCATGAAAAATTAACAATAGGTACAATAGTAATATAGATATGTATGTATGTATAATATTAAAAATATATGAAAATATTTATAATAACTATATAAATATATTATAATTTTAATTTGTAGCATATAAATATACCAAAAATAAATAAATAATTCATGATTTTATAAATTATATATATATATATATATATATATATAAACTTATTAATAATGGCATCATTGACTTGTAGATATGGAATCCCAAGTATTATATTAAATGCATCAAGATGAATAATATTTGCATCTTGAATGGAAAAATTGCAGCCACAATAAAATATTTCCACATAACCCCAAGAGAAAAAAAAAATGCAAACAAGCACTTACAATCCACCACCAAAAAGAACGCACAAACATACCATAATTAAAAACCCTCATGAGTGAAAAACTCAGCTTCCAAAAGCATCCACATTCAATTTTTTTCTTTCTTTTAATCAGTAATAATATATCTTTTATTGGTAATAATTAAAGATTAAAATGCAAGTCCCATACCATCTTCATTTCAAACCCCACCCCACCATCACTATGATCCTATTAAAAGCATCTTCCTTGCTTCCTAGCCATTCTACGTCCACCTCCAAGAATCATTACAACCCATCAAACCAAAAAGAACCACCACCCATCGCCAACAAAAAATTCATTCGAATACCAAAAGTGGCCATTTACAAACATAGGGCCATTGCCATTACATTCAGAGTTTCCATCGACCCAAGGCCCATTGCAAAGAGACATCACCATCCATTGCTATCACAGAGTTCTGTCAGCACCATTCGCCATGTCAACACCAAAAAGGGATCATACCTCTATGACCCAACACTTCATTCGCCTCCCACCTTAGGTATTGACATTCTCTCAACAGTTCGCTTCCTGAGCTTCCAAAGCTGCGTCCTGTTGTGACCTTTTCACACATCACCCCATCCAAGATGGGGACCCCCTAATTTTTGCTCCATTCTGGTCTTTTGGCTTTGGTTCTCTTTGTCTTTGATCTTTTGTCCTTCCGGGGATGTCCCGTCTTTTGACCTAGATTGAAATGATTGCCAAGTCTACGAAATTAGGGTTGCTATCCTTTAGGCTTGTTTGGGGTCAAATTGAGTTATCAAGGTAAAATCTAAGTGCAGCAGTACAGTCAGGAGGCTCAAGACAGGATCCCACTGAAATCTTACTGAAATCTGACAACTTACTATTTTTAGTAAGTACTTAATTCGAGGTCTTTTCCTCGGGATTTTGGGATTCTAACTACTTCAGCACATTCAGGCAGCTTCAAAGTGCCTACAAATGAAAATTGAAAGGATTCAGACAACTGGCTATTTTTAGCAGTTCAGCCTTCAAAAGCCATTCTCAGGATTTAAACGTACGATTCTCCAATGCATGACTGGAGAATGGATCTGGGTTTTTCAAGACCTTCGCAGTGATATAACATGCAAACCGAGATGAGGACTTTCAATGGTTCAGCCTTCAGAGGCTATTTTTAGGGTTTGCATGCAGTGATTTTCAGCGCATGTCCGGATATTCTATGTGGGTTTTGCGAGAGCTTTGCAGTAGTATGACATGCAAACGAAATGAGTCAGTTTTCAGGGACTTACTATTTTTAGCCAGTGCTAGCATACTAACTAGTTTTTTGGGTTTTTCTGGGTTTTTTAAGATCCCACGGGCACTGTGACATGCAAACTCATCCGACATCTAATGGACCACTTTCCAGACACTTACTATAAATAGCAGCTTCAGCCCAGCGGTTACCCAACACTTCAGTCCAGCGAGCAGAGTGACAAACAACAAAAATCAAGGGAATCGGGAGCAGTTTGGAGCACATGCAAGTCAGATTAGGGTTTCCCCTGCTATGTCTAAAAATAGATGGAACAAAATACAGAGATGCCAAAACGAAGCACGCCACCGGGACCAGCATCTTTCAGGTTGCCTACTGGCAAATTTGAGCACGATTTGAATACTTACTAGTTTTAGTAAGTCATCTCATGGCTAAAAATAGCACGTCGATGCCAGAGGCAAGTATGAACAGGTCACTGACAACATCATGAACAAGTGGAACGAATTTCAGAGCAAATGAAGATACAAAAATTGATCAATTTTAGGGTTTGCTAAAAATAGCAAATGGCTAAAAATAGTATGTACTGTGCCAAATAAGGTATGAACAAGGTAGCAAGGCTAAGTGGAGGCATAGCCACGCCAGCTCCAGCTCAGAATAGGATGAAATGCAAGGAAACCCTAATTTCTCCGAGTTTGCTAAAAATAGAAAGCCAAGGCATGGCTAGGGCGTTGGAAACTTATAAGTGATAACTGGCATGGAGACACATCAAATGCGCCTGAGGTATGGAGGAAATGTTCTAAGTGTGGGATTTCCCTCACACACCCTCATATGCGCCCTCAAGAGGTTGAAGTGGAAGTGGCATATGCTAAATGCGCCCAGGATTTCCTTGAGCAGGGGTCAAATGTGCCCACATGAGGCAAAGGCATGACAAAATTCACCAAGGCATTGGATTTCCTTCTACTCCCCCCAAATGCGCCCAAACATGGAAGCTATCAAGGTGAAATGCGCTCAAGGAAGGTGAAAGGTCATGAAGGGCGTGGGAAATTCCTCCTACCCAAGGCAAATGTGCCCACAAGTTACTCTTACCCATGGTAAATGCACTCAAGGGGGGGGGCCAGAGGAGGTAAAACGTTGAGAGGTAAAAGAAAAAGGTAAAGAAAGTTTCCCTCTTGACATATGAAATGCGCTTGGAAGTGGAAGCCCACCATGCAATATGCGCCCAAGGAAGGTGAAGGGTCACCATGGGCGTGGAAAATTCCTCCTCACACCCTTATTTGCGCCCAAGAATGGTAGTTGCCTAGGCTATATGCGCCCTGAAGTGGAAGTGTCATGTGTGAAATGCGCCCAAGGTATTTTCCTCCTCCACATGCTATATGCACCAAGGGTAAAGGTAAGGCTAGGGGTGGTGTGATTTTGAGAAAGGCTAAGGCTAGATAATTTTCCCCCTCCACATGATATGCGCCTAAGGTGAAAGTGATGCACAAGCTGAAGTGCGCCCCTCATGGGTAATATGAAATGAATTTCCTAGAAATATTTCCTAAGGCAAATATTTGCTAAGGCGTAGAGGATAAAATGGAAGTGGACATACTCAAATGCGCCCTTCAAGGGTAAGATGATTAAATTTAAAATAATTTTCTGAGGCATTTTCAAAGGTAAGAAATACGCCTAGGAGATGATGCTAGAATTTCCAGAGGCAAGATGATACATGCCAGGCAGAGGGAAAATTCTTCAGGAGAAAATCAAAGAATAATGCCAAGGTAGAGAAACTGGAGATTGCAGGTGTGGAAGACGTCCGGAGTAAAGAGAAATAAACCTTAGTAAAATTTTATTATTTTTTTCAAAATAATAAAAATTAAAAGTACCCTTTCGTCCGGATACACATGAAACTGATGAGTTCTGAAAAGAATTCTCTTCTGGGTATTGAATGTTTTCGATTGCGAGATGGTTTAAACTTGTTCCACATCTTGCTCACATTGTTTCGGTGGATATTTTTGCCCGGTGTCTATTTTGATAAAATTCCTAAGGCAAATTTGAAGAATTTCTCTAAGGCAAACAAATAAAATGAATGAGATGTTGCGCTGGAAGATTGAACTGGATAATTTTTGCCAAGGCAAGGATGAGATAAGATGACTTAGCCAGGTAAATTCGAAATTGCTCAAGGAAGTGAATGATTTAATATTTTAAGCAAGGCAAATAACGATGAGGCAGGCCTGTGCAGAGATGATGAAATTCATAATTCTAGAAGCTTGAGATTCTGATGCTTCAGATGACAAGTGTTACGACTGGAAAAGAGAGGGAAAGTGAATTCAAAAACGTGCGAAGTATAGCCTCTGCTGGATTTCGACCTAGCTATAATATTCTGAATTCCCTTCATTCTTCTCACAAGTTGTTGAATGCAGAGCATTTTCTGAAGCCGGAGTACGAATTTGCAGAGGTAGAAGACTCTCAAGTTGCTAAAAAAATTTGAAATTGTGAAGAGAGCTGGAGGTAGCTGAGAAGTGCGACTTGGCAAGAGGTTGAGCTGACTGGGGCGTGGCTAAGCAAGTTTGGAGTTGCTGAAGCTGCTGAAGTGCGAATTTTTGAAGAGTCTCAAGTTGCTGATTGCTGAGAGGTGCGAACTTCTTAGTCTCCAGTTGCTGAAAGTGAAAGACATGGTTTGATTTGCTGAAGCTAGATTTGCTGAGGGCACGAATTTGTGAGGAGGTCTCATTTGATTGCTGAAGTACGAAATCAAGTCTGGACATTTGGAAATTGCTGAAAAACGCATTTAAGAAAAGCAAGCAAGTTGCTGAAAGTACAGTTTAGAGGAGAAATACGAATTTGAGAGAAGTCTCATAAGCTACTGCAAGTACAGAAATTTCACAAGAGACTTCTAAAAACGTTGAAGTAAACGAGAGTGTTGAGGTTTGCAGCTGAAAGTGACTAGTGTTGCAGCCTTGTTACTTAAAAATCTGCTGACACCCTCAATAGTGATTATTTTATTATTTTAAAATCTTGTTTTCTAACTTTCTTGCCTTTTTTTGCAGAATGGTTGAATCAAGCAGAAGAGCTGCAGGCAGAAACAACCACACCGAATCCGCAAAAGCAAACACATCAAGGCAAGCAGTACTCAAGAAGTCGAGCAAATCTTTCTTGCCAGACTCAAAGTTTTCATCAAAGTTGGGCAAGCTGGCTGACACAAACTTAGGCTCGTTTAACTTGGAGGCATTCAGAAGAAGGATAATGGGGATTGGAGGCCATCACCCATTAGTGACTTCACACAATATTGTTAGGAGCGGATTGTATGCAGCTGCCAGTTTTCCGCCAACTATCCGGTGTCCAGAACTCATCATGGAATGCGCCCACCACTACAACATAGAGCAGAGGACGATCACTTCACCAGACGACAAGATTTTGGCCAACCTGACACCCGAAGCAATCGGGGAAGCGTTCGGGATTCCAGTTCATGAGAAGATGATCTATAAAACAAAAGAAAGGGCTGAAAGAATGTATTCATCCACAACGGACCAATGTGCTGATTTGATAAACACCAGGTGGATGATCTAGCCCAAGCCAACTCGTACAAAACTACCCAAACAAATAATCTCGGAGGATTTGAGACAAGAGTTTGGTGATTCGATAATGATGCTGAGCAGAGTTGGAGGATGCCCCCAAGCGTTCATCTTTGAACCTTGGATGTTTTATTATGTCAACTTGGTACTAGAGGGCAAAGACTACATGGATCGGGCACTGTTGATCAGTGACAGCATGCACGAGCAGCTCCGTGGTGTGAGGAGAACGAAAACGTTTTACATGGGCTCTTATATTGTCTATATGCTGGCTCGCATGACAAAGTATAGGGGAATCTCCTACAAGGAACCAATCGGTTGTGGTTCCCATCAATTTAAGATACATGAGGCTTGTCCACAGTTGCATCTGACAAGCACCACCAATTACAAAAGGGTCAATGACGCCTGCGCTATGCATATAACGAGGACCTTGCAGCAAAGGACCCATCACAAAATATCCAAGGAAGCACAAGAGCTGATTGAGAAGTACGGATGTTGGTTTATCCAATTTCCAAAATTTACCTACATAAGGCTGCAGGGATTCTCTTCTTATCCTTATAGATTGCCTCGGTATCCCACCAACAGAATAGTGATGCTAGAAGTATCTAGGCAACTTATTGCCTATGATAAGATTCAAAAGAAGAAGAAGAAAGGTGGACTCGGATTCCCAATTACCATGGGGAATTCAGATGAAATCTGCCCATCACTACAAGCAGCTAGGGAGGCAGAAAATGAGCTCCAATTCTTCCATCTTTCCTACCATACCAACAGGCACCACTACGATCCCCACAGGAACATCAGATGGATATTGTCAGAAGAGTTCAGGCATAAGGCACAAATCGAAGACTTTTGGGCTAGTGCAGTGGATGAGATCGAGATCAGAAAAAGAATGTTCTCTCGGATATCGTTGGTAATGATCAGGGAGTGCGAGATTGTCCCAGCACCAGATCAAATTGAAGAGGACATAAATGTTGTACAGGCTGACTACGAGACAGTGAGAGATACGCCTCTACCACTCCCAGATTGGTCAGAACCAGAGATTACCGACTTGGATACTCTCTGTATCCCAGTCTTAACATTTACATGGAGTTGGGTAGAGAGGCATGTCAGCCGACTTAAGGGACGGTCAATTCCCCTTACATATAATTTGATGGGAGATCACAGATCTCCAGCAGCTAGACAGAGAAGGCCGGTAGGTCAAACTCCAGAGCCAAGAGGAAAAGAGCCAGTTCAGCCCGAGCCTTTGAGAGTTGAGGAGTCCTTACATACACCATCTCGGGCAAACTCTCCAAGTTTACAAGTTGTATCATTGTTTGTTGATCAGAGGGAGAGATTGGATGTAGAGTAGACAGTGCAAGTGGCAAGCCAGCCACCTCGTAGAGAATCAGTGGGCCAGAGCATCAACATGCCCCAAGAAGATAATCAGCAAGAAAATCAACAAGAAACAGATGAGGGGATGGCCACTCATACTCAGTTTCAGCAGGAGATTGAAGCGGCTCTCGAGGATGATGCTACTTCTGATCTGGATGCCCAGAGCTCAAGAGACACTGAGCCTATTGATGATGATGAGCTTCGTCGGAACAATGGCAGGGATGAAGTTCACAAGGTAGAGGCCGAGGTTGAGCAGCCTTTTGTTATATTAGACATGCGGTAGGAGGTGCCAGAATGGCTAAGGGATAGGATGAGGCGTGATCCTGTAGATGAGACTGATCCCGCAGTTGAGATGGAGGAGTTGTTATAGAGGATCAGCGCACCTCCAACAAAGAAGAAGGCTAGGAAGTTCTCCAAAATATCCACAGATGAGGATGGATCTCGAATTTTACATGTGGCGGTGCCTCGGGTAGAGTGTGATCGGGATGAGGCCATTCCCGAAAATTATGTTGTTACAACTATGGAACTTGGCCGCCCTACTGGAGCACAAGTAGTAGAGGAATGCGATAATTCCTATCGAGCACTCAAGGATAGATTGTCCTATGTTGAGGGCAAGTACAAAAAATTGAAGGTAGAGCACAAGACACTGATTGGCTACGTGCAACACTTGTCTCGTCCTTGTGGGCAAGAGAATTCGACAATTGAGCTTCCAGTTGAATTTTCCAGGGAGTCAATCAGTGGGTTAGAAGATTTGAAGAGAATGGCACAACAGGCAGACAAATGGGTTGTCGACGTCCGTGCTGAAACAGGAAAGTTTATGGAGGACCTTGCACATGCCTATCGGCAAGCCTCCAATATTATGGCAAGGATGGATGTAGTTAACCATGCTTGGGGTGAGGCGCGTATCTATTAGACGAGAGTTGTTCTCCATTTAGGGGCTTTGATGAGCATACCTCTATAGGTTTTGGTTGAGGGAGGCGTAATTCAACAGGGGGATAGATACGACTTCGCCGGATGGTACTCTTCAGTAGTCACAGGCCGAGGATTCTATGATGCATCACAGACAGATTCTGTCAGGGTCAGAAAGGCCATGACGAATATCTTAGATGGAATTCTCAACACATTGGAGGCAATCTTTGCCAGGAGGTTGACTTCTGAAGAGGTAACTGCAGATGGATTGAAGATTAGATTAACACCATTCTTTTATGAGGTGAAGACCTTCACACAGGATGACTTCGAGAACACTT
This sequence comes from Sequoiadendron giganteum, assembly GCA_007115665.2. Lineage (NCBI taxonomy): Eukaryota > Viridiplantae > Streptophyta > Pinopsida > Cupressales > Cupressaceae > Sequoiadendron > Sequoiadendron giganteum. The sequence goes on from CM021102.1 coordinate 270,769,135, forward strand.
CTACGTTCTCCAATATCATACAGGACGCCCTTGTTGCCTGGAAGAAATCTTGTGCCCGACATGGGCAAACAGTTACAGTTTTAGAGTTTCAGTTGGATCACATTCCTCCCATTTCGGATCAGGAAGTTGAGGCAGTATTGGCCAGGTTCATCATATTTGTAGCCAGCGAGAAGGAGAAAGGAAATGCCCTTCTGGACAATGACCTTCTGGGAGGAGATGACGTGCATTGATGGCGGATAGTGGTTCATTGATGAGGAGTGGAGGGCGCATTCATTGCCCCACTCCTCTCAGTGGCAGTTTTTAGGGCTAAAACCCTAATCAGGGCTTAGGTGGCTCAATCTGAGCACTTCAATCTAAGCCGTCCACTGGACTGGGCTAGATATAAAAGGGGTATCCCCCCTCATTTGTAATATATAGATATAGATCAGAGTTAGACAGAAATCAGAGATAGAGTTGAGCTAGATAGAAGTTAAAGTAGAGCTAGGAGTTAGCTTAGTTTGGAAAGGAAAGAAAGACTTTCCCTTTGAAAGTTTTTGCAGAAGATTGTTGTGTAAGACTCTCATAATATAAGGATTTCATTGATTGGTGACTTCATTTTGCATTGTGGGTAGTTGACGAGATCTTTTCGTCTTTCCAATTCAAATGGAGTAGAGTAAAGTAGATTTTGTTTTCATGCAAGTAGTGTTAATTGTGGAATGTGGCGTTGGTTTGAGCAAATCTTCTTGTATCCATACCACTAGCGGGCTTGCTGACGGTAAGTCTGCCCCTGTGTGGTCAACTGGAATTTCAGCACTTAACTTCGGTTGTGATTCGTGTGCCCACTTGCTTCGTTGTGAAGGGGTGCACATGTTGAATCTCAATCTGAACATCTTATCCATCCTTTGAAGATTGCACCAGCTTTGTCAGAGTTGTCCGAAGGGGAGACAAAACAAAGTTTAGTTTGAAGATTGTTAAAGCCTGCCCTCGCATTCCATCCTTAGAGATAGATTGTAGACTCCCTATCCCTTTCCCCTTTAAATTCAGTATTTTCCTGGTCAGTTCAGACATCAAGAGCATCATAGTCAAATTCCTTCATTTGCTTGACATAAAGAAATCGAACAATTACGTAAGTCCCCTTGGAATACCTAGCATATTCACATCAACCAACTGAGTCTATTCGCAATAAAAGGAACCTTGGAGTTGAATGCATGAACTTTCACGCAATCTTAGCATGCGGAATACTTTGACCAAGAGAGAATAGAGTGACCGTTGGACATTTTATTCTGTGTTGGTGTTGTCATAAAACACACGTCAACACGTCCTTGGCACCTCTCCTTGTAGAAACACCATCCTCATTTTTTATTAAACCTAGCAGCCTTTATCTGAATGTGTGCACCCAAAAGACACAACTATATGAATCTTGTTCTCTTCTTGCAACTCTATCTACCCCAGAGAGCTAACAAATGAAAAGAGTCAATTCATACACCTCCACCTACCTCCCATTGTTACCTCTTGCCTCACCTCAAATCATACCCCTCAAGGAGTATGTCATTCAATCTTTGCCTTTAAAGCTCCATCAACCATCACTTATTTAAGATGCTAGTCTTAAACGGAGAGATTTCGAAAGTCTTCTACCCATTCCTCCCCTTTGACTGCAAGCGTCAACGCCCACTTGGATAGCACATTTGCCTCCTCATTTCCCTACCTTCGAGTATGAGTCACCTTAAAGCCTTCAAAGAAGGTTAGCATCTCCTGTATGGCATGGATATATTTCTGCAAATGCCATGCTTGGGTTGTGCCTATCATGATAGCCTTCACCATAATGAGGGAGTCACCTTCCAAATGCAAATTTCTAATTCCCATCTTCCTCCCAAGTTTAACTACTTGAAGCACTGCCATTGCTTCAGCCACGTTGTTGGTCCCTTCCCAAATTATTTTTGCTTCCATCATCAAGATACTGCCATTACTATCCCTAGCCACACACCCAATCCCCGATGACCTTGGATTTCGTTTCAATGCCCCATCAAAATTTATCTTTGTCCATCCATTCTCCGGTTGTTTCCACCTTATCACTTCACCTGCTTTAGAAACCGGATTCCCCCAACATAGCCCCTTTACAAGTCGGATCTTAATCCCAGGCCATTGCATTTGAAAGTACTTATCCTAATCCATGTATGGTAGCTTCGGCTTAAAGTATCTAGAGGCTGCTGCTTCAACAATTTCTTCAATTGAGTGGTTTATTCTGAAACAAATTCTATCCATTGGTTCCTTCTTTTCTTGGAATAACCTCCTATTCCTTTCCTTCCAAATCTCCCACACTACTATAGAAGGACAAACATTCCAAATACAAGAAAGTGTGGATCTACCAGAGAATCGTGGCCAACAAATAAAATATTGCTTCAAAGATTCCGGTTGAGGGCCCTGCCAGCCTAATTTACCACGAACCATACTCCAACATTGAGAAGCAACATCACACTGGAGCAAGAGATGATCCGTTGTTTCCTCACCATGTTCACACATGAAGCAACGTGAATGCCCTACAAATTCTAACCTTTTCCTTCGCTCTCCTGTGAGTATTCGGCCCCGAAAAGCAAGCCAAGCAAAGGTCCCTGCCTTCGGAAGACACTCCTTGCTCCAAAACAAATGAGATGGCCATACTTCATCCTGCCCTCTCGAATCAAAGAGTTGGTACCCAATTTTAACAGAATAGCTTCCATTAGAAGCTCCACCACACAACCCTATCCTCAAAATTATTCATAAGCACCCCTCCTACTAGCAAAACTCTCCTTCATTAAAGTCTGTTGATCTATCGATAAACCCAATTGGCTCATATCTTTCCAGACCCACTCTTCACCATTATCACCTTGTTTTTGCTCCAAATAATCCTTAACTCTACTTCCTCAATGTTGCATTAAGAGTAGCTTCAAATTCAGTACTTCATGATTTTCAACCAAAGCTGGGAATCCTTACCACGAATCTTCGTAGAAATTTGCCATCCAACCATTTCCAATCTACCATGTGATATGCTCAATGATAACTGGCCTACAAGACACTGAAGTTCGAGATTGCCGACCCTCTAGGGGGATTTTGAATCGTGAAAATTCTATGATTCTCTTCAGAGTCGAGATATTTTGACTTCAGGATCCTAACCCAAAGCTGATTTGGATTTTGAATACATATTCGACACTAGTTTCGCTCCCATGGCCTCATTCATCACTTGCCAATTACGCAGACCTGCTCCCCCTTCACCTTTTGGCCTGCAAATCTTCTCCCATGCCAGCAATGAAATAATATCCTGTTCATGTGCCCCATTCTAGAAGAACTTCCTCATTTTCTGCCCAATAGTACTAATAACCTTTTGCGGTATCCGCAAACACATCATTGAGAAAATCGAGATTGCAGAAATAACCGATTTCAACATTAAAATGCTCCCTGCCGAAGTCAACCAACGGTTCTTCCACCCATCCATTCTCCACAAACAACAATCTACCAAGTTTTTCCAAAGAGACACTTTACAAGGGCCACTAAATAGAGGCTTTCCTAGATATTTGCTTGGTAGTAAACCAGGTTTCATCTCCAAAATTCTATTGATTTCTCTTTGCTTCCTTATTGGAGTATTAAAGAAAAAGACTTCCGATTTCCTCCAATTCACACACTGCTCTGAGAGCTTTCTATATCGATCAATAATTGACTTCATTATGCGAGTCTCTTTGAGAGTGGCTTCTCCCATTAGAAAAGTATCATCTACAAATTGAAGATGGGAAATTGGTTCCACCCCCCTGGCAACCTTTATCCCTTTCCACCTTCCATCCAACCTATATTTTGCAATCAATCTTCCTAAAGCTTCAGCCATTATGATAAAAAGAAAAGGAGACAATGGATCCCCTTGCCTTATCCCTTTCGAGGACTCAAAAAAACCTTGAGGGCTTCCATTAACAAGCATTGAGAACCTTGGAGCATTAATACAACTCTGCACCCAATCAACCCATGCAGCATTAAAGCCAAACTTTCTCAACATTTGTAACAGAAATTCCCGATTAACCTCATCCTAAGCCGTCCTAATGTTCAATTTTACCATCATCCTTTCTGTCTTTGCTTTCCTCACTGAATGAATAGCCTCATGTGCTATAATAAAGCCTTCAATGATCGATCTTTGTGGACAAAAACCACTTTGCTCTTCTGAGATGATTGAGTTTAAGATCAACTTTACTCTATTTGCAATGACCTTCGAAATTATTTTATAAACGGTGTTGCAAAGGGAGATTGGGCGAAAACTATTGAAAGAGATTATCTCATCTTTTTTTGGAATAAGAGCAATCAAAGTGTTGTTAAAGTCTTTTAACACAAACCCACACCTCCTTGACTCTTCCACTACCTCCCATAAATCAGAAGCAAAAATATCCCACAACTGTTGAAAGGAACAGGCCGGGAACCCATTTGGTCTAGGAGCCTTGTCCCCGCCTAAAGCAAAGAGAGCCTTTTTTAGCTCCAACATAGTTATCGGCTCCAAAAGAAAGTTGTTTTGTTCCTCATATACACATCTTGGAATAGCATCCCACAATTCTTGATCCACCTCTCGCATCTGATCAATAACAGTATCTCTTTTGAAAAAACGAATCGCCTCCTAATTAATTTCGTCCATATTCTTTAAAATATTACCCTGTTGATCAACAATTGAGAAAATCTTATTGCTCATCCTCCTCACTTTTACCGAATTGTGGAATTTTTTTGTGTTGTGATCCCATTCCATTAACCGTGTTTCTTGAGACTTTTGGCACCAAAAGATCTCCTCCCTATGCAACACTTCAACATATTCCTGATTTAAAGCTTTTTCCTACACAAAGTCCTGATCCGACATCCCTCCCTCAATGACCTTAGAGTGGAGATTGTTTAAAGCCTCTTCTAACTTCAATTTTTCAACAAAAATGTTTTTAAAAGATTCTCGATTCCATCTTTTCAGATATTCTTTTAGGAACTAGAGCTTTTTGAAAAAAATAAAAGCCTTATTACCACTTTGCAACTGAGCAGACTACCACCAACCTTTTACCAAATCCTTAAAACCTTCCGCTCTAAGCCACTTTTTTTCAAACTTAAAAGGGTATCTTGCCGGTGTCGCATCAGCTTGGATGTTAATGCTAATCGGATAATGATCTGATACAGTCACCAGGATAATTTCAGCTTCGTACAACCAATTTGCCCTTTCCCAACCTCCTGCCAGGAAGAAATGATCCTACTTTTCAGCAATGTTTAAAAAACCACACCTCCTATTAGTCCAAGTAAAGTCCCCTTTTCTGAAAAATACTTCAATTAAGCCACTAATTGTGACAAAATCATTGAAATCTTTTTGAGCCCTACTTCCCCAACCTAAACCGCCTTTTTTATCTTCAGGTTGAAGAATAGCATTAAAATCTCCTCCCAGCAAACACAGGGACTCACTTTCCTCACTAAGAAAATTCGTGATCTCTTGCCAAAGGATGTTCGGGCCATAAACATTTATCACTACAAACATTGAATTTAAGATTTTAGAGAAGACCCTTAACCCTTGCCAATTACTTGTTGAATTACCCGAACATCTACCTTTGAGTCATCCCACAACACTCCTAACCCACCAGACGCACCCATAGCCTCAACCATTGCATATCTCCATTTATTTAAGTTGCACATGAAGAACAAATTGTCCTCATTTTTGAGCTTGGTTTCTTGTAACAAAAGAAGATTTGGTCGTGTTTGATCAAGACATCTCTTGATCAACCGCCATTTGTCTGGGGCATTACAATCCTTGACATTCCACGATAAGACCTTCATCCTTCCTGATAAAATGTGTAGCCTTTTCCTGATCTTAATTTGCTTTGACCCGCAGCACAACCAACTATTTCCAGCGATTCCCTTGTTGTCCTTGCACCTCTTCTCTTCTTCTCACCAACCTTTACATTTGTTGATAAGGCTAAAGACAACCCCAACCACCTTTTGTCTTTGATGCCTAAAGAAGCATTCAACCCCAAATCGTCCAAATTCAAATACTCTTTCTCATCAGAAAAACAACCCTCTTCATCATTGGAGTGAGTTTCTTCCATTCCAGCTTCTTTGTTTCAAGATTTCGTATTGGCAAAATTTGAATATCTTTGTAAAAAACTTCATCTTCTCCTGGTGAACAATCTCTTCCATTTTTACTAAGACAATTTATGTTATCAATCCCATCCTCTCTAACCGGTATTCTAACATGGGTAATTCCAAATTTCTGTTAGGTTTTTCCATTTGCTCTTTTAAAATTCCATTAGGATCTCCATTTAGGGGTGGTTCACTACTACTGCAATTCAGGAAATTTTCTCTTTTCTCCTCAGAGCTCTTGAATTGTCCTCCCTTCACATTCAATTTTGCCACAGGCTGAGAATATCGAGAGCATCCAGATTCAAACAATAGATCTATTTCTTTCCTCTAAAAACTATCTTCATTTCGAAGATCCAGGTTTCCCGTGAAGTGGACCTCACTCTGTGTGTGGTTTGGGGTTCCCGACAACACCTCCATATCCTCCCTTTCCAAATCTTTACTTAAGTTTAACAACAGATCTTTTGAGGCGTTCTGAGCCAACCCTTTGCCTTTCTCATTTCTTAAACATTCTCCTGTTGTGTGACCTACCCCTTTGCATAAGGAGCACGATTCCGTCGTGTCTTCCACTTCAATTGCTTGATGCCAAATGCCTTCCCCTATTTTTAACTCCACCATCTCTGGGAGAGGATGAACTGCTTGCCAAATTATATAGATACAAGCATACATAGTAAGCTCTTTTTTTTCCAACGCTTCATCAGCTTTCACAAAGACACCCAACTTATTGCCTATGCTTTTTAGCGTTTCTAAACCCCAGTACTCATGGGGGAGATTGTATAGTCATATCCATACCGGGATTTCCCCTATTTTCTCATTTTTTGGGTCAAAGTTTGGAACCCAGTCTTTAATGTAGAAACCCTTCCCTCCCATTAGAAACGACCCACTATTTAAGATCCATTCCTTGTCTTGCGCAGTCTGGCATACTACCAAAAAATATCCATTTGGGAGAGTTTTCAAAACACAATCCTTCCCCCAATGTTCATCACACCAACTTCGAACTTTTGCAAAAACCGGCCAGACCCCACTCCAATGCATGAAAAAGGCTTTCTCCTTATAAAGACGCACCCAGTCCACCCATTCACTATTATCTACTAACATAGAAATCACTCTAGAATGAATACTATTTTGACTTACCTTCGTCACCTGCAGAGTGCTTTACTGATTTTTTGGACGCCAAAGTTTCGGTTCAATCCTTTTGAAAATACTTGGACTCCCCTTTTGCAGAGTAGCATATCCCCATTGGTTTCTTGGATTTGCAGATTTCCAAATCGAAGCTCCATTCTCAGGTTAAAAACTGCATCGCCTGGGGTTTTCCGGAGCCTTCCATGCTTGAGACAATGGTCTCCATGCTCAGTTGTGATAGCCCTCCCCATTTCTCCGCCTGAAAGGCCATTGTTCCTATAAACCGCCATGTCCTTGGAACCCTAGTGTCCTGTTCAAAGCTCGGTCTCTTCATTGCTCCGCCATGTTATGACAAAGTGCCTAATGCATAATTTTAAAATTCCACATTCAATTTATTATTCAACAATGAAACATTACAATACACTTATAGAGTCGCCATTAATACTTTTGAAATATTAAGCTCCTCCAATGCATCTTCGATGTGTTAAGTATAATGAGTAACAATGCAACCACACATCCATATGTTATACATATATACTTATAAGAGAGCTCAATCAACCTTAGCCAACAAGCCAAAGGTTATGATAGCCAACCTCAACAACTACTCATGTACTTGCTTTTATATAAATAAGTTCGCAAAAAATACCAAGTGGTATTATATAAACCATGTGTTTAATACCATGAGCTTACAAAACCATATCCCTCTCATTTACTTTTTGGTACTAAGTTTTCCCTCTTGTTAGCAAGTTTTCTCAAAATTAAATGTTTTCCCAATGTGCAACCCACACATAAAATATCTAACCAATGTTGCAATACAATTTTACAAGTGGACCCGAATAAATATTTAGTGCGGCTAAACATATCTCCAAATATGTAGTACACATAAATACTTTTTCTAGATAATCAAAATATTTCTTTTCTTGTGCAAGATGTACAACGCACATTTTCTCAACGCTCTCCAACTTGTTACACCGAAGGCATGTCCTTGTTTGAGTTCTATGAACTCATTTTGTTCGTCAACGAATGAAAAGTCCTGAGAAGCCCGGCAAGGTGGTTAAACGAATCTCAGCCGTTCATAGTTTTTCGCCAAATCTTTGGCTGTTTTTCACCGCCTTTTACTGCTTTCCCTGCCACTATTGGTTTCTGCTCCTCCAAACTCTTCCTCGCTGGTATTGACCTTTGACTCCTCCAATTTGGCGAGCTGCAGCCTGAAAATAAGGTTTTGGCGAGGGTTTTAAAGTATGTTTATTAAAATGAAAATTACAGCCAAGATCCTAATAATGAGCACATTTAGGTTTTAACATAATGGCATCGTTTACCCTACGTAGTTACGTATATATTAGCATAATAAAATATATAATATATAAATTATATTGTATTAAATAAGAATATAATAATTATATAACATTTATTTATATATTTAATAGTTTTGTTAAAGAATATAATATATAATAATAATAATGAAAAATATAAATATATATTTATAATTATTTTTTTGTTATATAAAATTTAAAATTTACATTATAATAACTCCTCCAACTTGGACATAGGTTTAGGATTAATTTTTATAATTTAGTGTTTTGCTTGAAGTGTAGAGATGGGTTTAGGATTGAATTTTATTGTTTTATTTTATTCCGTCTGAAATGTCATCAGAGCATTAGGTTATAGGGAGCTAAGCTAAGTTTATTGTGAGAATCATATATTGTCTGCTCCGAAAATTTTAGTTATTAAATTTTACTTTGAGTTCTGCTTCACCGGATACCACCACACCATAATGCTCACCCTTGGCATTGATAAGCTCGATCTTTCCAGCCAACTCCTCTGGAATTTCAGCGTTGGAAAGTAATGGAATTGCTTTCACCAAAAATAGAAAAAATGCAGAGTTCCGGAAAGCCATTGCAAACTAACTCAAATGTAATCGAGATCTGCTTCTTGTGTGTTTTGAATCACCCTGCTTTTCACTCAAATTTATATTGCAGGTTACCAATTAATTTCTACTTTATGAGTGTCTTAGAACCATAATTAATTATTTATTGTTCTTAACTCGGAAAACCTGTTGGTTTTAAAAGAAAAGAAGTCACTGAAAATCAATTCTAATGCTCGAAGATCAGAAATTAACCAGACAGTTATACAGACTAATATTTAAAATGCTGCAGCAATACCTTATATTTAAAAGTCTGATACAAACAGAAGAAAATACTGGTTCAGACTATTTAAACCTTTAATTCATTAGCAGCTACAGCTGAGTTGATTCAATAAACCGTACTTTTCTCCTTCAAAGTGTCACCTTTCAAGTTGCAAGCTTTTAAATCAGTAAATCGGTCATCACATAGACAATACATCAAACCTGAAAAGAAACACTGGATGCAGCCTTTGAAGATGGAAAGTAAAACAAAATATATTTTTTGTGATGAACCCAGCGATCTGCGTAAACCTGGCCAGAAATCTTACAGAGCAAAAGGCTTCCAAAATAATGCAGCAGGCTTCAGAAAATACTCTGGAATCAATAGCTTGTCTATTAAGAAAATGGCACTACAAAAGAATGTTTTTACAATGTATAATAGTTACAGCAAATACAACAGTGTAGATAGAGCAATATATTTTAACAAATGTCAATGCAGTTTACAGGTGTCAAAAATATGACCAAAAAAAAACAGCTGGCAACAAAAAAGAGCAGTGTAGAACAGAGTGAGTGGCAGAAAAATATTGATGCCCTGTTGCTTAAGCATACGTGAGAATGAAAATATTTGGCTGGATCAAAATGTGTCTCATCCATATATTCCAATGGTGCAGAAAAATGGACAAGTTCTATTAAACATATTGATTTAACATTTATTGTTTTTGTCAATTTCAGTATTCCTTTTTTAACCGTCATTTTTTAAAGGCCAAATGGGAGCCTGTGTAGGGAGTTTTAAAAGGCCAAATGGCAGTCAGACGCATTAGTAGAGTGAAAACCAGGTCATTTCCATGTGCCCTCTTCTGCTATCCCTCCATATGTCATTAGCAAATCGATTCCAGTTAAGAATTGCTGTAGTTATTTCTCTTAAACCCCAAAACCCAGGCAAAAAATTCCTATTTATTTATATTATTTTATACATTCTATATAAAACATTTCAAATCCATTAAAAATTCCTATTTTCTATGTATAATTTATTTTTAATTATCAGATTTTATTGTTTAAAAAAAAACTGAATAAAAACTGAATAAATTTATAAAAATAAAAATATTTAATTGATACAAATTTCTTACAAGTAAGAAATGTAATTGAATAAATTTCAATAAATTTTGTTTTTGTTTTTTATCAGATAAGAATTGATTCTTGATAATCTTTTCATTAACCAAATATTTTCATCAATATTATTTCACTGACTGGAATATTTAATACCCAAAAGAGCAAAAAAAGTCCATAATATCAACAAAAATAAAATCACAAAAAGAACATTTCACAATCTTTACAAAATCTGATGGCATAAGAGTTGGTCCCCATCAGACTTTATTAAATACATGATAAAAACACTTTAAAACTTGATCAGTAACACTCATACAGTGTGATATTTACCCTTAAGCGGAAATAAATAAACATCTCCTTCATAGGCATCGGTGTCAATGGTTGCAATTCCTCTTGCCATTAAGAAATCCCCAGTACCTCCCACAACAGATATATCTTTGTACTTAACCCGAATTGGATCTTCTCCATTGAAGGTGATGGTGCCCTTATAATCTGATGAATTCAGCACAAATGTGAAGCCAAGCCAAGAACTGAATGTATTATTCATGTCATAGAAATAAAAGCCCTGAGCTCTTCCCACAGGAGGAGAGTGAAGATTGTTTTCAAGAGTAATAGGATCATGAAACACAACTAGATCTCCAAAATGGTTGTTGCCAGTCATAATGGTTGTTTCTGTTTGTCTATTTATTAAGTTTAGAAGCCAAGTTCAAGGAAGTTCTATTCCTTTGAAAAATGAGTATTCCATTTCGAATGAATTCTATCACATGGAGTGATAAATTTCCTGTCACAGAGTGAGATGCAAATTGAAAAAAATAACACAAATAAGAGATAGAAAGTTTCATATTACAGAAAGATCATCAATCCCCTCTCAATGCTCTCGACAAGCTAAGTGAGGATCATAAAGTATAAGTGACTCAGACATCAGTTCTTGATGATCAAAATTTCAAGGTTATGTCCTCCATGAAATTTTTAATTTTTAGGGCAAAGATTGAAAGTCTTTAGTTCCCATAGGTCCTTTGACCGTGAATGTTTGAAGTATATTCTAACGTAGATATAAGTTTCCTGAAAACACTTCAAGATTTCTGAAATGTGACAAATTAGTGTTGTTTGTTATTACATTTTGTTTTATTTTTCTGATCTTCGGTTTTTCTCTAGCTAACTTCCAGGATAAGGCAGTCAAGGCAGCAGGCAAAGCTTGGTACCGAACTATGGTTTCTGTATAGTGACATGGTTAAAATCATTCATTTCAGCTTGAATTTTGAAGCTTCTATCATGGGCAGCCACACGAACCGTAAATCGCAGGTCCCTTCTGCAATTAAAAATGATTAATAATATAGGTCCAAAAATACTTTCTTTAAAGAGCAAGATGCATCAAACAAAAATTACAAGTTCATAGAAACAAAATATTTTTGTTTATATGTTAGACCATACTCTGTAATTATAAATACACTCATTTAAGCATACATGAGAGTTGCTTTACTAGTGACTAATATTAATATCAAGTCACAAGAATAGGAGACTCAAATGCAATGATGTTTTATAAATATTGTACATTTTGATAATCGAAGAATGAGCAAGTATTATCTAACTATTTTGTTTCAACTGTATAATTTGTATTATTTCTGATGGCATAATTGACACAGTAATCAAAAAACTTTGGGTGGATTCTATCTCTGAATGTAAATGTGTTAATTGTGAGGTTCTTCTCAACTTCTCAATTTATTTATACAGTTTCAAGTGATTTGCTTATCCAAGTCTAGCATTGCAAATCTTTAAACATTATAGGACATCATGTTTTGCTTTCAACTTCCTTTTTTTCTTTTTTTTTTTTGTAGTTTTTCTATTTTATTTTTAAAAACTTTTATCATTCCTAGCAGTTGAAATTCTAAGTTTGGTCACTATTTTTTTATCCGCTTTCTCCTCTAAATCAACATGCATCACTCTCTCCAGTAGGAACTCGACCCTTGTGTCACTTGTTAAAATGAAAATTACGGCCAAGATCCTAATAATGAGCACATTTAGGTTTTAACAAAACTATTAAATATATAAATAAATGTTTTATAATTATTAATTATTATATTCTTATTATGTTCTTATTTAATAAAAAATATATTTATATTTTATATAATACAAATTAAATTATGCATAGTATAATTATATTTATTATTATATATAATAGTATATATAGATTAGATTATTATTGTATAATATATTTTATAATACAAAATATTAAATATAAATATGAAATTATTATAATTAATAATTAATATATTTCTATATTAATCAAATGAAATTATATGTACTACATAAAATAAAATAAAATTAATAATAATAATAATAATATTTTTGAAATAACCTACCAATTGACCTCATGTATTACACAAATAATTGCCAAAAAAAAACCATATTTTTTCCTAATTGACCTTCCACACACCTCTTCGACGTACCCATTGCACACCAAGGTGCGATTGCTAGTCATATACATTGCATAAGGGGTCAAAAGTGTAATGTCCGAATTTGTGGTTTGAACCTTGCATAATTAGAAAATATAATTCTCTATGGCTCAATTATTTTTATTTAGCTTAGTGGTCTTGGCAATTGATTTCCCATAATTTATTATTATTTTATGTGAAGCCAAATTATTTTTATAATTTTTCTAAGAGGTTGGTGACCAATTTGGGAGATAAAAGGAGGGAAAAAACAATAAAAGAAAATATTTTGATTTGTGGAAAAGTGTGCCACATTTGGAGATTTTTTTACAATAAATAAATTTAAATTTAAAAGGGGGAATTGGGTGCCCAAATTGGGTCGGCCAAATTGGAGGGAAAAGGTTAAGTTTGATATAAATGCAAGTTCATTGGAAGACATTTCATGATGGTGCATATTATCTTGAGTTTGATTCAACAACTTGTTGCAACTATTTGAAGAACAAAAACCTTTACAAATTGTGGGTGAGTTGGATGAAAACCTAGTTCATTTTGGGAAGACTTCATAATGGAGGTCTACTTGTGGTTCATTGCTATTTGGTGAAGGAGAAGAGTAGAATTCCAAATCAGATTGGAATAAGACATCATTTGGTGAGATTTGTTGCATATTGGCTATAGTTTCACCCTAGGTTTGAGTGCCACTACCTAGAGAAGGAGCGCCTTGCTTTTGGAGGGCGATTTTGGTGTTTGATGAGAGTTAGGGTTTGATAACATCTTCAAATTTGTAGCAGCAACGGATCATACCTAATTCGCCATTGTTTGTGGAGTGATTTTTGGTGCTTATTGTCATCATTGGTTAGGGTTTTTCCCCACATTTTGAGTACCATCATTTGGAGTTGTTCGGAGGATTGTTGTGCATCAATTGTTGTCATTTTGGAGCAGTAAAACCCTAGTAGACTTATTGCAGATCTGAGCAATTAGATTTGGAGCAAATCTCTTTGTTGAAGAGTGAAAGACATAGGGTTTTGTGCCCTAATTGGAGCGCTGCCCTTGGGAGATCAGTTCTATCAATTTCTTGGGTCATTTGCTATTGATTTTGGTATGTACTAGCCTAATTAAAAGTTTGATTGGTAGCAATAAACTTTTGGAATAATTCTGGGCATGTTTGAGCCCATTTTGTGATGTTCTTGCATAGACAATAATTATGATTTTGTACTAGCATATTAGACAATTTGAAATCAGACTTCTTTCATGTTTTGGTGATCATTCTACAGTTGTTCATTGTTGGTTATGTTTGTGGTTGAAAAGATAAATATATTTGCTTTTGTGTTTGAGCATTTTGGAAGCATATATGTTTGTTGTTCACACTTGTTTGAAATAAGAAAATTCATTTCAGAATCTAGGCTTTGAGGAGAAAATTAAAAGTGCAGAAGATTAGGGCAGAATTTTGAGTTTCAAAATTAGATCTTAGAGAAAAATCCTAGTTGGGATATTTCGGTGGTATTAGAGCCATGTATCTTGCCAGCCTGTTGGGCATGTGATTCAAAAAGTTTTGGAGTAATGGCAACGCATGCAATTGATGATGTAATGGTTGCCTATGATGAGTACAATACACTTTCAGCAGAGGTTAGGAATGCAATCACCTTGAATCAATTTATGAATTAGTGGAAGGATAAGAAGAAAAACGAGCAAGAGGGGAAACCAAAGAAGCATGAGTAGTGAAGTGTTGAAAACAACTTGAATCAAATGATGCAAAGTTTTATGCAGTCACAATGACAATTGCTTACATCCATTGGTCAAATGTCACAAAATAGGGATAACATGAGAATACATGAAGATATTAGAAAATTGAGGAAAGGGAAAAAAAAATCAGAAGTTATCATTGAAGAAAGGTTAGAGAAGGAAGTACTTGTTTGTGGCTTGTAGTCTACAACTAATTATGAGGGCAAAAATTAGTCAGCATGCATCCCTAAAGAAGACATGTTCAAAAGTTTACTTCAGCCTTATGAGGACAAGGACAAAGGAGATTCACCTATTGAAGCTACAAATGAAGAGCACATGAAGATTGCAAAAGATACCGCCATGGAGATTGTCAAACCAACCATGCTAGACCAGGTACATGAAGGTATGGGTTCTTGTGATGTTTTATTAATTGAGCCTAGCATTGCTTCATCACCTTTATATCATTTTGGCAAGGAATCAAATTGTGGTTTGGGTGTCCTTAAGTTGGATGTTGCTTGTACAAATGTGAGCAATTCAGAAAGTTTAGTATGTAGTGAACAAAGTGAATTGGATAAGATTGATTTGGCATTGCAAGATTTGAAGGATCCCTTGGTGGTTAAGGAGGTTTAGTTGTGCATACTCTTTCTAGATCAACTATTGAGGAAGATCATGATGTAGAAGACTACTCATTATTTTGACGGAGATCCTTTGATGGAGTATGATGATGACCTAGTTTGCACACATGGATGTAATGAAGAAGAGGCCATGAAGGAAGTTGATTTGGCGGTGCACGTTTATGAAGAGCAAACATAAATTTTGCTTGGAGGTGTTGGGTCTCATAAGTCACATCTTGGAAGGACAATTGAAGGTAAATGAAGGTAAGATTGTGGCAGCCCTAGCTCACTTTGATGATATTCATAAGATGATGGCAGATTTGTGTTGGAAGGCACTAAGGGAACATGAAGGTTTTGAAGGAGGTATATCTCTTGATGACTTGCATGAACTCAAGGAGGCTTTGGTGTTATTGAAGTCAAACTACCTACACTTACTTGTTGATAGAGATCATCTCCTTACACTTGGTGAGATTCACTTAGATGCTTTGAGAAGAAAAGAAGATGAGGTGGACAAGCTCACCATTGAGCTTAAGGATACAATGAATTCTTTGAGGAGCACTCAAAGGGCTCTTCAAGAATAAGAAGATCAGGAGGATAAGCTTTGTTGGAAGATGACAAAGGGTGGAGACATGGAGGAAGGACATAGAGGATCATCCCATGATGAAGTCATCTATACACATGAAGATTTAGCTTGCAGTTGTGGGGCAAAAGTTATGGCACATGACACAGTCGATTTTCCTTTGGAGACATCCCTTGGACCTGCACTAATGAATGAGCACCCATTCATGGAAGAAGAAGAGGTAATGATTGAATTTTTGATGTGTAACATCAGTCCCCTACCTTCACAATATCATGACATGACAACCAAAGGGGTAGAGGTCCGATTCAGATTGGAGGCAAGTGATTTTCAGTTAGAGCCACCTTTTGGATTTGCACTTGTAGGAGGACATGAAGCCAAGGAAGAGGACGTGATTGAGGAACTAGAGGATGGCATGACAAGGTATGACAGTAGGTCTGATTTTTTGATTCATGACAATAGTCGTATTCCTTCATTCATAACAACCACTTCACATGAAGCAAATGAGGTAAAAAATTCTTCCAAGATTGGCACTTGTGATTTGGGTGTGGAGCTTAAGGAAGGTATTGAAGTTTCAAGCCACAAGAAGTATGAATTTGTTCATCATACCTTAGAGGATGTCAAGAGAACTCAAGTATTCTGTGACAGTTGGCTACAAAGAGTAAAAAATGCTAAGATGTTGGCTGCCCAAGCAAAACAACACTTGCAAGAGGTCAAGGAATGTTGTAACTAGCTAGATCAAACAAAGAGGCAAAATGAGTCACACCTTAGATCTCTATTTCTTCCAAGGGATGAATGCATGATGATGGGGAAAACATAGGAGAAGTCTCTTGAGGAGAGCAAGTAAGAAGGGGATGCAGATTCGAATGAAGACACTATGGAAAGGTATGATAGTTGTTCTGATTTTCTGATTTGGAACAACAGTCTTTGGGTTTTGCATAAACTTGAGTTGGAAGCTCCCACCCATGACGATGATAGTAAGAAGTTTTCTTCTAGTTATGGCACTCATTTGGGAGACAAACATGTGGTCTTATTTGTGTGTCCAAGACACAAGAGGACCAAGTTAGTACAACATGTCATGGCAAAGGCAAAGAAGATTCAAAGCATGTCGCATATGAGGAATGAGCTTGTATGGTGGCTAAGCAAGTGGAGCAATCAGGTTTGAGGTATGATTCATAATTCCTTGAGTATTTACATAGCTTGCTTTAGGAGGGTGTAGTGTCACCTCTTTTGGAGGGCCATTTGAAGGCTCAGAACATACACTTGGATTGTATGATGGAGCACACACTTAGTGGATAGAGATATGAGTGATGCAGATTTGGGTTGGTTTTTGATCATTCATGGAGCACTTGAGGAGTTTGCTTGTGATGAGTCTCATCATGTTGATGACACTTTGGTAGAGTATGTAGCTACTCTATTTCAGAGGTTTGTGATGCATGCCACGGTGACACTTGCATTTGTTGGGTATACTTTGGAGGTGAAGTTGAACTATGACACAAGGTATGGAGGTATTGCAATAATGTTAGGTTTTGAGTTACTAATGCTTGTGTTCTAGCTAGACTCTGTCATAGGGGTTGGAAGAAAGCATGAAGATCTTGGTGTTCCCGCCCTAGTTCATGAGGATTTACTCCATACTTTGCTAGGAGATGGCTGTTATACTTTATTGCACATGGAAATCCTAAGATACTTGGAGGATAGTGGTTGTTTGGGTGTTTTGGAGAGGCTTGGATCATCTCTTCATCATTGGAGGATGGTGTGTGGATGATACTCTATCATCATATGACATTGGTGATGATATCTTCACTCACTTGGCTCTAATTTTCAGTTGGGAGGTTGTTGTTCCGATCTACGTCAACAACCTAAGAGGAGTGATTATATATTTTCTTGCACTTGTGAGGGGTGCTCTACACAACCACCAAATATCTATAGGGGTTGGAGAGTTGTTTGATGTTGCTAGCACTTTGAGATGCTTCCATCTCTTCACGATTGTTGGATATGATGATATCAGGATTTGGGATCCGGGTGGTGGTATGCTTATCATTGCTTGAAGACAAGCAATCTCGGGAAGGGAGAACTATAATGCCCCCAAATTTATGGTTTGAGCCTTGCATAATTAGAAAAAATAATTCTTTATGGCTCAATTATTTTTATTTGGCTTAGTGGATTTGGGAATTAATTTCCCATAATTTATTATTATTCTATGTGAAGCCAAATTATTTTGATAATTTTTCTATGAGGCTGGGCGACCCCTTTTGGGAGATAAAAGGAGGGAAAAAACTGTTGGTTTTATATGATCATATTAGAGTGCAAAAATTAATTCAAAATCAACAAAAGAACACAACCAATACCCTGGGAAAACCCTCCTACCTGAGGGAGAAAAACCTAGCCAATATATCCCCTATATATTGATAACAATAAGAGCAACAATATGCTTACAACTTAGGCACAAACACAATGCCTGAAAGATACAATGAACAACACCTCTTTAGATGCTAAGATACAAATAATATAAGTTTCTCCTTGAATTGATCTACTGTGAGAGAAACTTGAACTTCAACAATAGTGCGAACTTCCTGAAGAATGCTAAATGAACTTAATGATCAAATGAATGAGAAACATCTTGTATATATACATCAATGAGGAATCACACCTCTTCAAGAACCAAGTCGGCCTCAAATGTCAAACACGTCTTTTCAAGAGGGGGCACGATTTTCAAGTTAAGTCAGCGCCTTTAAATAAATAATAATTGATTTGATGTGACTTTAATATTTAATCTTTTAGACATTAATTAAATCTCCTCTTTACATAAATCGATTATATATAAATTTAAATAGCTAAAGCTACATTTAAATTTATCTTCCACTCAGATCGAGCCTGGAAGTATTCTTCACGTGGCTGTATATTGTCATCAACACTCCCTCTCAGCTAGGGAGGAATGCTTCCACCCGTGTAAGACATATCACCTCATGGTGATGTTAATCAACCTAGTTATATCCATGTAAGAAAAGAGCTTATCACCTCATCGTGATATCAACCATCATGACTACCTCCATAGATGGTAAGTACAAGTGCTCATCACTCAATGTGATGTCACCTCACCGTGACGTTCACCATGGCTCTCCCAGAGGGTGAAACACAAGTACAAGTAAATCATCATAGACTCCCTCACGTGATGTTGTCATGGAGTCACACACATGACATCCACCATGGCTCTCCTAGAGGGTGGAAACAAGGGATTTCACCTCAAATCTCAAAGATAAATACATTATCAAGGGCTTGCACCTCAAATCTCTCTCAATAGAGAAATGCATTAACAGAGGATCACTGATACTGAGACTCCTTCTTAGCTAGGGCTTGATTCTCCACCATACCAAGCTTATCTTGAAAGTACACAAACTTTATCCTGGAGAGAGGCTTGGTGAGAATGTTTGTCGTCTGTTCATCAGTGCTGATATACCTCAACTGCATAGCTTTCCTCAATACCATATCTCTGATATAATGGTATTTGATCTCAACATGCTTAGTTCTGTCATGTAACACATGATTGACATAAAGCTTCACACAGCGTTGGTTATCACAATGAATGATAGTAGGCTCCATTGATTGTCCAAACAATCCTGCAAGGAGCTTTCAAAGCCACACTGCTTCACGAGCTACCACACAAGCTGCAATATATTCTGCCTCTACTGTACTCAATGCCATTGAAGAATGCTTCCTACTGCACTAGGATATCATAGCAGATCCCAGTTTGAAGCGACAACCCTAGGTACTCTTCCGATCAGTGACACACCCTGCCCAACCAAAATCAGTAAAACCATGCAACCTCAAATCCACACTTGTAGAATATCTCAACCCATATCCAACTGTGCCACACAAGTATCTCAGGATATGTTTTTTTGCAACAAGATGTATTTGTCTTGGTTCACACATGAACTGACTAAGTGCACTCACTGCATAGAAGATATCTGGTCTAGTTTTAACTAGATACATCAATAAACCAATCAGCTACCTGTACATCGTAGGATCCACTAGTCCCGAACTAGCTGCAACCTCCTTCAACTTATGTAGGTTGGTCTCCATAGGTGTAGACATAGGTTTGCAATCAATCATACCAAACCTCTTCAGAATGTCAATGGTATACTTTCGTTGACTTAGAATCATCTCATCTGACCTTTTCCAAACTTCTAAGCCAAGAAAGTAATGCATGAGACCAAGATTCTTCATTTCAAACTCAGAAGCTAGCTCCTTCTTACATTTGAGAATGAGGTGTTCTTCTCCAATGATAATCAGATCATCAACATACAAAACCAAAATCAATGCTTCACCATTAATTACCTTGAAGTAGAGGTTTGAATTTGCATCATTCTTTGAGAAACCCAAGCTTAACAAGTAACGATCAATCCTTTCGTACCAAGCACGAGGAGCCTGCTTAAGACCATACAAGGCCTTCTTCAGCTTGCAAACATGAGACTCCTTCCCATGTACCTCAAATCCATGAAGTTGCTCAATGTAGACCTCTTCCTCTATTACACCATTCAGAAAGACTGTCTTCACATCCATTTGGTGAATCTTCCATCCTCTAGATGCAACAATGGCAATAATGGTTCTGATAGAAGTATAACGAGCCACTGGAGCAAAGGTTTCTTCATAGTCAACTCCCTCTTTTTATGAAAACCCTCTAGCCACGAATCTTGCCTTCTTCTCAATGCTCCCATCAACCGCATGCTTGATCTTGAAGAGCCATTTAGAAGACACCATAGATTTGCAACAATGGCAATAATGGTTCTAATAGAAGTATAACGAGCCACTAGAGCAAAGGTTTCTTCATAGTCAACTCCCTCTTTTTGTGAAAACCCTCTAGCCACGAATCTTGCCTTCTTCTCAATGCTCCCATCAACCGCATGCTTGATTTTGAAGAGCCATTTAGAAGACACTATAGATTTGCCTTCGAGTATAGGAACGATGTCCCAAACATCATTCTTAAGAATGGATTGATACTCTTTAGACATAACATCTTTCCAAACCTGTTGACTAGAAGCTTCCTCAATAATCTAACTCATCAGAGCTACATAGCCGAAGAACTTATTAGGTCTCTTACTTTCTCTAAAAGTTCCTCTTGGGGCTGCAAAAAGTTTTGCCTCTTGCATTATTTTCCTAGCACAAAGAGGTCTTTTCCTTCCAATCACAATATCTGTAGGCCCATCAGTAGGTTCCAAGGCCTTGACTGGATCATCATCTTCTTTAGGTTCTGGAGCCCCCCCTGATTCTCAGGAACATGGTAACCTTCCATATCCTGGGGAGGCTCTTCATCATCAATCTCCATATGAGTGCCCTTGGATCTTCTGAATGCAACATCCTCCTCAAATGTGACATCCCTACTGATCTCAATTGACTTCTGACCTGGAATATAGATTCTATAGGCTTTTGATGTCTCACTGTAGCCTACCAAAATTCCCTTCTTTCCAGAAGGTTCCAATTTTGTCCTCTTTTCCTTTGGTACATGAATATATACATGACATCCAAAGATCCTCAAATGACTTACTTCATGCTTCACACTTGAGAATGCTTCTTTAGGAATTATATTCTCCAAGATCCTGTGAGGATTTCTATTCTGAACATAAACAACTGTCCTGGATGCTTCAATCCAAAGGGAGGTTTGCAAGTCTTGGTCATGAATCATGGCTTTGAGTGCTTCCACAATAGATCTGTTCTTTCTCTCTGCAACACCATTTTGTTGAGGATTATAAGGAATGTTGAACTCTGTCTTAATCCCTGCTTCAATGCAAAAGTTACGGAAGATAACAGAAGTGTACTCTCCTCCATTATCGGATCTCAAAGCCTTGATCCTCTTTCTGGACAAGTTCTCCACCCGAGCTTTGAATTCTTTGAATCTCTCTAACATCTCCTCAGATTCTTTAGATTCCAAGAAATAAATACAAGTATTTCTAGAGTAGTCATCAATAAAAATAATGTAATACAAGAAACCACTCGAAGACGCAACTGACATTGGACCACATAAATCAGAATGAATGAGATCTAAAATACATTTGGATCTACTTTCACTACTATGGAATGGACCTTTTGTATTCTTACCCAAAGCACGGCCTTTGCAGGTTCCTTCATGTTCCTAATTGAATTTGGGAAGGCTGGTGACCATCTTCTCCATAATAGGTAGAGCTCGAAAGTGAAGGTGAGCCGATCTTCGATGCCAAAGATCACATAAAGTTGAAGAATCATGCACTAGAGCTTGAAGGGGATGAGTGCATAGTCTGTAGAGACACTCATGTCTAACTCCAATTACTCGAGCAATCTTGATGTTGGAGTTCTTTGTCCATATAAGAACTTTGCCTTCTGAAAATGCAACTCGGTAACCCTTGTCTTCCAATGCTGAAGTGGAAACAAGGTTTCTCTTGATGCCTGGAAGAAATAACACATCATTTAACTCCAAAGAAATGTCAGAATCCAAGTGAAGAGAGGAGTTCCCAACTCCTTTCACAGAGTAACTAGCACCATCTCCAATAATGACTTGTTCATTGGAATCTATCTTCACCAAATTAGATAGACGCTCCCTAAATCCGATGATGTGGCGAGAGGCACCACTATCGATCAACCAAGTGTTGGTGTCGGTGGATACATTGCTTGACAAGGCTAAATAGAATAGGTATTCACTTGTATCCTTTTGCATGGAGGCTTCATCGACATTTGCAATGGCAGCTTGCTGCCTAGGCCTGGTAGGACATTCCTTTGCAAAGTGACCATACTTGTCAGATCGAAAACATTGGACCTTCGAGAGGTCCCTCTTCTTCTTAAATGCGGGACTGCCATCAGCTCCTTTATCTCTATTTCTCTTGAAATAACCTTTCTTCCCATCTTTCCCTTTCCTCTTTGAGGATTGAGCGGCAAGAACATGAATGTCTTCATTAACGAAGCTTTGCCCAATACCTCTTGCAGGCAACCTAGACTCTTCTTGAATACAGTCTGCCCTCAACTGATCAAACTTGGGAAGTTTTGATCTTGCATTGATTCCCTGAATATAAGACTCCCAAGATGAAGGAAGACCTTTAAGAACCAGCATGGTCAAATCCTTGCTATCGACAACATGCCCAATAGACGAGAGTTGATCTCTCAATTCAGTTATTCTCATGAAGTAGGCAATGACAGATTCTCCCTTCACCATCTTCAAATGATGGAGTTGTTGCTTCAATGCAAGAGCCCAACTAGTATTGTTGATCTCATACATCTCCTCCGGGGTTTTGAACATCTCTCTCGCAGTCCTTAACTTGGAGATAATAGGAACAATATGATCCTTTACAGAATCAACAAACATCTTCTTCGCCTTAATATCTTTCTTCTTCCATTAAACCTTTTCTTCGTCTTTCGTAGACTCGGGAGCTGAGCTTTCCACAAACTCTGCCAATTCGC
Organism: Sequoiadendron giganteum; assembly: GCA_007115665.2. NCBI lineage: Eukaryota > Viridiplantae > Streptophyta > Pinopsida > Cupressales > Cupressaceae > Sequoiadendron > Sequoiadendron giganteum. Next base: position 270,792,331 of record CM021102.1, read on the forward strand.
TTTCCTTCGATGTGAGCATGATCCTGAATCTCCACGAAGTGAAATTTGATGCTCCCTCAAGCCTATCCTCAATCTTAAAACCGTTCACCATCTTGACGAAGAGATAGAAGAAAAATAATGAAGAGAGAGAACAAGGGTATAGCTGTAATAAGATATATGATCAAGATCTTCTTCAAACCCGCTCTAATACCATGTTGGTTTTATATGATCAGATTAGAGTGCAAAAATTAATTCAAAATCAACACAAGAACACAACCAATACCTTGGGAAAACCCTCCAACTTGAGGGAGAAAAACCCAGCCAATATATCTCCTATATATTGATAACAATAAGAGCAGCAATCTGCTTACAACTTAGGCACAAACACAATGCCTGAAAGATACAATGAACAACACCTCTTTAGATGCTAAGATACAAATAATATAAGTTTCTCCTTGAATCGATCTGCTGTAAGAAAAACTCGAACTGCTGCAATAGTGCAAACTTCTTCCTGTAGAATGCTGAATGAACTTGATGATCAAATGAATGAGAAACATCTTGTATATATATAGCAATGAGGAATCACACCTCTTCAAGAAGCAAGTCGGTCTCAAATGCCAAACACGTCTTTTCAAGAGGGGGCACGATTTTCAAGTTAAGTCGGCTCCTTTAAATAAACAATAATTTATTTGATGTGACTTTAATATTTAATCTTTTAGACATTAATTAAATCGCCTCTTTACATAAATTGATTATATATAAATTTAAATAGCTAAAGCTACATTTAAATTTATCTTCCAATCAGATCGAGCCTGGAAGTATTCTTCACGTGGCTACATATTATCATCAACAAAAACAATAAAAAAATAATATTTTAATTTGTGGAAAAGTGTGCCCCATTTGGAGAATTAAAAAAAGAAATAAATTCAAATTTAAAAGGGGAAATTGGGCACCCAAATTGGGTCAGCCAAATTAGAGGGAAAAGGTGAAGTTTGATATAAATGAAAGTTCATTGGAAGGCATTTCATGATGGTGCATATTATCTTCAGTTTGATTCAGCAACTTGTTGCAACTATCCCAAGGACGAAAGCCTAGCTCATTTTGGGAAGACTTCATAACATAGTTCTACTTGTGCTTCATTGCTATTCTGCAAAGGAGAAGAGGAAAATTCTAAATCAGATTTGCTCTGATTTGAAGAAGACATCATTTGGCGAGATTTGTTGCATATTGGTTAGGGTTTCACCCTAGGTTTGAGTGCCACTACTTAGAGAAGGAGTGCCTTGCTTTTGGAGGGCGATTTTGGTTTTTGATGGGAGTTAGGGTTTGATAACATCTTCTGATGTATAGTAGCAACAGATCATCCCTAATTCACCATTGTTTGTGGAGTGAGTTTTGGTGCTTATTGTCATCATTGCTTAGCGTTTTTCCCTACATTTTGAGTACCATCATTTGGAGTTGTTCGGAGGATTGTTGTGCATCAATTGTTGTCATTTTAGAGCAGTAAAACCCTAGTAGACTTATTGCAGACCTGAGCGATCAGATTTGGAGCATATCTCCTTGTCGAAGAGTGGAAGACATAGGGTTTCATGCCCTAATTGGAGCATTGCCCTTGGGAGATCATTTCCATCAATTTCTTGGGTCATTTGCTATTATTTTGGTATGTACAAGTCTAATTTAAAGTCTGATTTGTAGCAGCAGACTTCTGGAATAATTTTGGCCATGTTTGAGCCTATTTTGTGATGATCTTGCATGGACAATAATTCTGATTTTGTAGCAACAGATTAGAGAATTTGAAATTAGACTTCTTTCATGTTTTGGTGATCATTCTATGGTTGTTCATTGCTGGTTATGTTCATGGTCAAAAAGATAAATATATTTGCTTTTGTGTTTGAGCTTTTTGGAAGCATATATGTTTTTTGTTCACACTTGTTTGAAATCATAAAATTCATATCAAAATCTAGGGTTTGAGCAGAAAATTAAAAGTGTAGACGATTAGGGCAGAATTTTGAGTTTCAAAATCATATCTTAGGGAAAAATCCTAGTTGGGATATTTCAAAAAGTAAACTCAAACATCAAGGGATCAGTCCCTAAATCCAACACATACCATCAAAACATTGAAGTGCTTCATGTGCTCCATCAAGATACTTATAACAATAACCAAGGTTATCACCATCCTAAACAAGAACTCTCTTATCCTCCATCATGCCAATGTACAAAAGATAAGATCCAACCCAAAGAGATGGTACACTAACTATCACATAGAAGGATGAGTGTTGCCTGAAAACGACATCCTAACACAAACACTAAATCCAATGTTAACAAATAGACTTGACTTGTTGAAAAAAGCTACATGACTAGAAATACCAACCACAACAAATGATAATACATCCAATCATCCATACCTCCAAGGTATCTAGAACATTAGTAGAACTCATATGAATAACATATTCAACTCATAAACCACAATCACAAGCACCCTATATAAAACCTATTAATGAAGAACATACACGCTTAGGAACTCCCATGGTAATGTCAAATCTAAATATAGATCAAACCATACCAAGTCAACCAATCAACACTTAATCAATAATCAAAACCATGTAGTAACAAATACCAATCACAATGATTCGTACATGCAACAAAAAATTGTTGTATAATCTCTTTCAACCAGTCACTAGAATTCTCCCAAGTTCACACCCAAACATGTGAACATGAACCTCCAGGAAGTAGCCATAGAACAAAGAGAGAAAACTTGCAATATCTCAAAGTGCTAAGTTTTGCTAAGTTAGATCTCCTTCACAACCCCAAGTGAAAATCCTTCACAACACTTAATTGTTCAATTTGCAAGATCAAACAAAACATATGTATCTCATATAACCAACATGGATGTAAGCCTCTCTAAAACCAAGGAAGATTTATCTCAAATCCATTCCATAACTATGAATAAGCCCAATTACTTCTCCTAAAATCCTCACAAACATCATCACAAATCAAACTCATATGCACAAAGAGAACCATGCCAAACACTCCTCAAATGAACCTCCTTAGAATTAACAAGCATAGCTCAATGTCCATATCCTTGAGAAGACAAAGCATAAAACATAATGCATTTGATAACAAAGCAGGAAATACTTATTAGATGATTATCTATCGAGTTGACCAACAATGGGAAATGTGATTGCCCCTCTAGGTTACAACAAGCCACAATGACTCTTTCCACGAACAATCTTCACTTAGGTCCACTATGAACTCATGTCCATATACAAGTGAAAGCTCCTTGGTCTTCTTGTTGAAAGCTTCAAAGAGTAATTATTTGAACAAATGTTTCTAAACCCAAGAGAACTCCAACTTAACCCAAGTCTCCAAGTGTCCATGAGTACCTACAATTGATCAATCCATGGTAAACTTCAAATTACATTGCACTCTCATGAAATTGTCAAGCACATGACCAATGTACTCGATACCAAGAAAATTATCCCAATCATCATCAAAGTTTTAGTTGCAGAATCAACATTGTTACATGATGATCTAACATTTCCTCCAAGAAGATTATATCCTCCAATGAACATATATTGCTCCAAAGAGCACTTGTATCATGTCAAAACTCCAACTAGTATCTAGAGTAAACCAAGACACAATACCAAACCATCCTCCAAACCAAGGATCCTTGGTCAAAATTGATCAAACATTTCCTCCAAAAAGATTTTATGCTCGAATGAACATATTGCTCCAAAGAGCACTTGTATCACGTCAAAACTCCAACTAATATCTAGAGTAAACCAAGACACAATACCAAACCATCATCTAAATGAAGGATCCTTGGTTAAAATCAACAACTCATAAGTTGACACCTCAACTAAAGACTCCAAGATTCCTCCATCGCTAATGAAGATGTCAACATCTTCAATCATATGAAGATAACTATTTACTATCAATGGAGCTCAAGTTGTTAAAGTCTTCTCATTGTATTAAAGAATCATAATCCAAAAGCTTTTTTATGACACCAACAATTACTTTAGAAGATCATCCATCACTACGTGATGAATCCACATCATTGCCAAAGTTTCCACTGATTCGTGATATTGAGCTACACATGGCATCATGATAATTATCTCTTAAATGAAGATCATCATGGTCCATACACTCAATTTCAATTCAAGCAACTCCAAAGATTTAAGTTGAATCAAGATCTCCAACGAAGAAGATAAACCACCACTTGCAATCATGAATCAATCCATCACCATTTATCTATTTAACAACCATGCCATGCCAAAACTCCATGTGTACAAGGAACTTGCATGACACCATGCTCACCATCAATAAACCGTCATTGCTAATAGCTCCCATTGAATTGTGTAATCAAGCTATACATGGTGTGATAAACCACCATACTAGTCTTAATAATCGACTATCTAGGCACTATAATCATCCAACCTCTCATCTTAATGCAACTTACGAATGCAAAAATGACCACAAACAAGGGCAACTAATAAAATATGTACTAACATTGAAACTTTTTGTGGATATAGATAGTCTAGGTGTGAGTCATAAATGCAACCTATAGGTAAAGACAACACAATAAATTACACTTGTAGATCCCAAACCATGTAGCATTGAAACTTATCATCACATTTTTGACCTACAAATTGAGATAACAAAGAAGATAACCTATAGATCTTAGGACTCAAGCACTAGATCAAACTTAAATCTGGTTTGGCAAACAAATCCACAAGTAACCATAGTCAAATAACCAATCAAGCATCTAGGAGATAAGAACAACCTTTTAAAACTAAACACTCCACCACTTGTCAATTGCATACGTGATCATATTGTGTTACTATTCAAATGCACATGAATACACCATAATCATTACCATCATTGTATTTGCACTCAACTCTCATTGAACAGAGACTTCAAGTCTCACATGTGTACCAACCATGACCTCAAAGTAGAAGACAACTTGTGTACTTGTCTCCATCAAAGTCAACACTTTAAATTGTAAACCTATATGATGGAATACAAATATAATAAACTATTGTACTATTATATTGGTCTTATAAAAAACATGCAGTAACACAAGTTTTCACCCAAAACTTGGTTTGGATGTTCAAATAATCACACCGTGAATCTAATGCTCCTACAAGCACACACCTTTTTTTTCTCATCCAAGTGAGAAATTAGTTGATTCATTGTGTAGTATATTGCAAATTCTCCCCATTGTCTATTTGAAATTCAAAATATAATTTTGTATGCTCAAGATATCACTAAACTCTTAGACAAACAACAAAATTTGATGACCAAAGCTATTCCACTATGTAGTACATGAAGAGAGTTTTCTAATGTCGATAAGAAGTCAAAAATCTAATACCATATGTGAAAGTTATGCCTCTTGGAAAAAATCAACTCTTTTAGGCCTTAAAAAAGACAATTGATGGCTACATGGTGGCTCCTCAATGGTGCGTGATAGCAACAAGAGAATGGCGATTGGTGGTTTTGTGGTGGTGGCAGAGGTGATGCCTCTTGAGTGATTATGCAAGCAGGCCATAGCCTTTGGGGGATTTAGCCCCTATGGGTTGGGAATGACCACCCATCAATGACTAGGGGCTATTATTTGTGTTGGCCAAAGTTAAAGAATTTTTTTTAATTACTTTTTTTAATCCTTGCAGACTTCTATTGTGACATCACCCCTATGTGATTTTTTTCAATTAATCCTTCTGATGACAAATGAGATGCAAAGAGTATTCTTTGTAGACATGTGATTGTCTTGCTTATCGTACAACTATGCAAAATATTTTTGCAAGATTCCTCCATGGCATATTGTCAAATAAAAAAATGATCATCCCCATCCCTTTGAACTTTGGCCTAGTTGGCCTTTCATCTCCACCTTAGCTACCTTGGTTGGTCTTTACCCAGACAATTTAGTCTCACATTGCAATAAGCTTGTCTGTATTAGAGTAATATTGTGAATTAAGTTTATAATGGTTAATTAAGTTGTTAGGATAGACTTTAGGAATATTCTATTATTCTTTCAGTTAAGTTCTTATCCTTTGCTTTATTAGTTGTTGATCTTATCTTTTACAGATAGATCTTTTGTATCTCTTATTTAAGGAGACTTTTGCTCCTTAATTTAATATCGAATATCTTGGTAATCATACTCGATGTTTTTAATTATTTTAGTCTAGTTGAAACTTCTCCATTGATTGAATTGTGTCTCCTTAGGTCCTATAGTCTTATTCCTATTGGGTACCCATCTCTATCACATAAATCTTTGGGCCTCAAAATTCAATGGTTAGCTTAATTTTTATCCAAGAGGCCTCCAATAGAATCTCATCCCCAAAACTCTCATAGAAAGAGCACAAACCAAAAACCCATTTGTGAAATCTACATGAAACTTGAGATTTGCTACAACACAAGTTTGCAAACACACCTGTTATCTTGAAAATGTCTTCATTTTTTCGTGTAAGACCATGAATTCAATTATGCACAAGAATCTTCTCCTTACCAAAGGTTACAACTAGAGAGATCTCCTCCCACAACCTAACAACCAAGCTTTGATACCAAATGAAAGAAAAAATTACAGCTACAATAAGCTATTTTCACTTAACTCCAAGAGAGAAAAATATGCAAACAAGTACTGATAATCCACCATACAAATGAATACATGAACATCAATAGAACACAAGACATATCCTAAAACAAATCTTCAGCCAAGTTCCCCAAAACTTTTCCAATATTCTTGTCACTAAGGTAGGTCCATCCAAATGGTCCAGTGGACCGAAGATTGCACCATATATCACTTTGATAGCTCTGGCAGGTTCATTGATAGTACTCGTCTTGTCTTTTAGAGTTGACTTTCTCCCCATCAAAAAGAGTGTTGGGTAGATTTGAAGTTAATTGCGCTCTTTAATAGAAAAAAAATGATTATTTCTCTCAACTCATAAGAGCTGAAGAAAAATACTTCTAGTGAATGATTTATAACATTATTTTCTAATGCCAATTTTTTTTTTTTAAAACAAAATTGTCTTGGATCAATAGATTTGAAGTTAATTGCGCTCCTTCAGGCTGGCCTTTGACTACCCTCTAAAATTACATAAATAATTAAATTGGTCAAACTGTAAGAGCTAAAGCAAAACACTTTTGGAGTATATTTAACAATGCAATTCTGTTTATATTGGCAAAGTTGTCAAAGAAGTCCTGGATCAATAGTGCACTCTTTAATAGAAAAATAATAATTATTAATAGTGCACAACACAAAAATACTTCTATATATCTCAAGTGATACAATCCAATCTCCAAAGATTAAGAAAATTTGGATGTTCAAGACGAGTATTGTTTGCATAGATATGAAAAAATGCACATCTTTTTTGCATAAGGTCTAGAAAATCTTCGTATTGTTTGCATAGATACGAAAAATGCACATTGATAATCCACCATACAAATGAATACATGAACATCAATAGAACACAAGATATATCCTATAAAAAATCTTCAACCAAGTTCCCCAAACCTTTTCCAATATTCCTGTCACTGAGGTAGGTCCATCCAAATGGTCCAGTGTACTGTAGATTGCACCATATATCACTTTGATAGCTCTGGAAGGTTCATTGATAGTACTCGTCTTGTCTTCTTTAATAGAAAAAACAATTATTTCTCTCAACTCATGAGAGATGAAGAAAAATACTTCTAGTGAATGATTTATAACATTATTTTTCTAATGTCGATTTTTTTTTGAAAAAAATAATCTTGGATCAATAGATTTGAAGTTAATTGCACTCCTTCAGGCTGGCCTTTGACTACCCTCTAAAATTACATAAATCCTTGCATACTTCTATTGTGACATCACCCCTATGCGATTTTTTTCTTACAAGATATAAGAAATGAATAAATGAAGAAAGTTTTATACTTAATCTTTTGGAGAAGATTAAGACCATGCCAGAGCTAGTTCTTACCATATTAGTCTTTTGCAAACTTCTATTGTGGCATCTCCTTAGTCTAGTGTGACATCTCCCTAGTCTAGTGTGACATCACAAATGAATAGAAGTCACAACTCTATGACTCCTTTTATGTCACAATAGGAAAAAAATTTAACATAAATGTTTTCTATCCAAAAACTTTATGTTAATTTTTTTTTCTATTGGGACATCATGGCACCCAACTCATGACAAATGAATTACCATATTGGTGTGTCAAACAATACTTAATCTTACAAGATATAACCAAAATACTTGTTATAGTGCAAACTTGTGTTCTTATCTATAGACATTTTCAAGATAACAGGTGTGTTCACAAACTTGTGATTTTTGCAAATCTATGTTAATCCCCATTGTTTTCTAAAATTTCTCCTTAGAAAATTATATGCTTAACTTTTGATCCAAGAGGAGTTGCAAATTATATGTTGGCCTTAAAGAGTGCACTAGATTTGAAGTCAATAGTGCACTCTTTAATAGAAAAAAATCAATTATTTCTCTGAACTCATGAGAGTTGAAGAAAAATACTTTGTGAATGATTTATAACATTATTTTTCTAATCCGGCTTCTTCGACGCCCCTGGCTGCCTATGTGCTTTGTGTGGAGGGGTGTGGTGTCCCCGACCTCTCTTTCGTTGGGGGCTCCTATCCTTCCTCTGCATCGGTGCCTGTGGTTGTTCCTGTTGGCGGGCTTGTGGGCTTTGCTCCTGCCCCTCGTCCTCCTGCTGTTGGGTGTTCTGCAGGGAAGGAAAAATCATTTTCTGATGCTGCTCGGGTGGGTGCTTGGCCTCCTTCTCATAGGTCTCTTCCCTGTGCTTGGGACTCCCTTGTGGTGGTTTGTGGTCCAAAGATCATAAAAAATGAGGAGTATTATTTGAAAATGGGTGTGGTCTGCAAGTTCAATGGTTTGTGGCCATCCCTCCCGAACCAACATGACTGGGTGGCGGTTTCCTGGAAGCCCTTGGTCGCTAAGGAAATCAAGCTCTACCCTAGCGCTAGGGGCTTCTTTATTGCTACCTTTGGCTCCCCACTTGAGCGAAACAATGTTCTAGACAGAGGGTGGATGTGGAGTATTCATTCGTTGTCCATTAGGCCCTGGTCTCATTCTTTCAACCCCCTTACGGAGCCGTTGAACACCAGACCTGTTTGGGTCCGGTTGCCAAACCTTCCTCTCCAGTTTTGGGAGGAATCATGCTTCGAGGCCATTGGTAATACCATTGGTCGATTCTTAATGGTGGATTCTACAACTCGGGAGTTTGTGCATACCACGGTCACTCGGATGTTAGTCGATCTGGACATCTCCAAACCTCTTCGTGGGGATGTTGTTTTGCTAGTGGAGGATAGACCTTGGAAACAACTTCTTGACTATGAGGGTCTCCCCTTTCAGTGTCGGAGATGTTTTTCGGTGGGTCATCTAGCCTCTGCCTGTCCTCATGTCCGCCGCAAGGGCGTTGCGACTTGGTGGAAGGATGCTCTATTGGATCACCTCATGGTGGGCTCTCCTTCAAATGCTTCTTCTGTGGGGGTTGAAGAACAGGTTTATGATCCTCTACCGGACTTCCCTACCGTGGAACCACTTTTGGAGTGCTCTGCTGACGCTGGTAAGACTGTCTCTTCAGCTTTTGCTGACGCTACTTTGTCTGTTTTTGTCTGCCCTCTGTTGAACGCCTCTATTGTTCCTTTGGATGACTCGATATTTGCTGCTCCGCTGCCACATCCTCCGTTGCTTGTTGGATCCTCTCCTGTGGTGACTAGGGTGGAGCCGCTCCTCTCTCCTTCCCCGTCGGTTCTTGATTCTGAGCCCCCCTGGTCGGTTGTCCTTCAAAAGAAAAAGGGACTCCCCCATTCTATTGCTGCTTCTCAGCCCAGGATTCGTGGAGGAAGCCTTGACCCCTCTATTTCTGGGGTTGCTTAATTCCCTTGTGTTCTACAACTGTCTGTTAGTTGTTTCTGGTTGTGCCTATAGTTCAAGTTCTGTTTGAACTATGTTTTCCTTTGGCCTTTTCGGCCCTTTGTGAAGGGTACAACACCCTATAAATGTTGCTTATCTTTTCAAAAACATTGTTTACTCAGGACTGTTGTTGGTCCTGAGTGTGTTGTTGCTCCTGGTCACTGCTGGCCAGGTGTTGTTTGTGTCTCTACTGTTCTTTCACACTGTTTCTGCTGGTGTTGTTTCTTTGGCACTGTCTGTGTGCTGTAAAAGGTTCTTGGTCCTTTCAAAACCTTGCTTACCTTTTCAAAAACATTATTTTTCTAATGTCGAAAAAAAAACCTTGGATCAATAGATTTGAAGTTAATTGTGCTCCTTCGAGCTGGCCTTTGACTACCCTCTAAAATTAAATAATTAAATTGGTCAAACTCTAAGAGCTGAAGCAAAATACTTTTGGAGTATGTTTAACAATCCGGTTTTGTTTATATTGGAAAAGTTGTCAAAGAAATCCTGGAACAAAAGTTAAAACAATTAATAAGCTTATAAAACTACAGAGTAAGAAAATTTTATTTGCCCATACCCGATTGGCAAGTTTGTGCTGGGTGCCTCTTTTCTATGCTTTTTCCTGTGCTAGTTTGATTCTCACCTTCAAATGCCTTTTATCTTTCAATGAGCAAATTTGTAATGCCTTTTCTACCATCTTTAGCACCATAAATATGAGAGTCCTTCATTGTCTGAGTTGCACTACTCTCTTCCAAGTATTCAGACAACATTCATAACAACAAAGATTCCCCACTTCTTTTGCATCAAATTGCTTTTTCAAATGAAACAATCACTTTTAAGGATTTATGGGTTTTTCCCTCTTATGTGTTAACTTTCCAAAACATTTTAGATTACTAAATTTTGTTATGTTTTGAAGAAGATATTGCAGTTTTAGTAATGTTGTCTCAAATTGTTTGAAAGCGCCACCACAATGCAGATAATGAATCTCTCTCTCTCTCTCTCTCTCTCTCTCTCTCTCTCTCTCTCTCTCACTCACTCACACACACACACACACACACATACACACACATAGCTATTTATAGATTTGTCACTTGCATTTGGGATGTCTTTCATAGACAATTGTGTTGCTTTGCAACTACAATTAATTTGAAAATCATAGAAAACAAATCCAATCTAAAACTTTTTGGTAACACAAAGATGATAGATTTGTCCCTTGACACTCCAAACACCATCTTGAACAGGAAAGTGAAATGCTCTAATCCCAAATGATAGATTTTCCATTCAAATACAATCTATTTGCATAATTTTTTATTCAATATTGAGGGATATTTGTACAATTTTCATTACCCTACGTTCTAGCAAACAATCTCTCCATTCTTTCAACCTATTTCTATTCTATGTGAACAATTTCCTAACAATCCTATCCATATCAGTGTCATAACAAATCACCCAACAAAGTAGATTAACAACCTAATAACTTAATACTAAGTGTATCCTATGTGGGTGTCGCAAGAATATACCTAATATAGGCTTAACAAAATACTTATTTTAATCTATTTACTATTCCCTACTTAATAGCCTTTATTTACCATACCACTAGACTATGTGATACATATTCATAATAGTAAGGATAGGTCTTCTTGTCTTCGCTATGTAAGGATAGATCTATAATTGCTTTGTGAACATATCTCATTAGGGCCAATTTATCGCGATTTCAATGTGTATAATTGAATATAGTGCTTGATAGGAGAGCTCTTTCTTAGAGAAGCCACTCATCGAGAAGTTATAACCAACTTGAAGCCAAACAAACACATAATAGTCCAACTTGCATTGCAAAGTTTATAAATGGTCTTCTAGAATTTTATTTTGGTAGAATTATGATAGTGTTTGCCTATTGCTCAACATGACTGGAGTCTTTGATTTATCTTGACTATGTGGGATAAAGGCTTTGTTAAATCATTCTTTGTTGCCTATTGCTCAACATGACTGGAGTCTTTGATTTATCTTGACTATGTAGGATAAAGGCTTTGTTAAATCATTCTCTGTTGCCTTTTCTATATTGTTGGCAATGTGTCATAATCAAAATGTTATTATGAGATCTTTTTTCTTAAATTAATGGAAGCTGCTAGAAATTATGAATATTAATTTTCTACTTTTTAAGTGAATACAATGTGAATCATTGATCTTTATAAACTTGCATATTTGATTACAATTGATTTCTTGGTTACAAGAACATTATTTTATACTTTATTCTTAGTCATTTTGATGACAATAGGATTAAAGACCAATGATATGGATGTTAAGACAAGCAGTGCACAAACACATATATCTATCCTTTGGGAGCTCGTATTGGAACTCAAGGTTGAACAAACTAAGCTTTTTTTCACGATTGTAAATTGTTTCCAAACTTCATATTTGCTTTAAGGTTGAGGACCCTTATGTGCAAATTAACAAAGGTGTGTGGACTATGATATGGAATGTAATTGACACATGATAATTGACTCTACAAAATAATTGTATGTTTACAAGTTTTAGGAGCATGCCTTAATAAAAATCCATAGGAACATGAATGATTGGAAACTATGGCAATTTCTTGAAATAACACTAGGTAAAATACTAATATTGGCAGTGTAACAAGGTGGTTGGCACATTGGAAAAAGTAGTTTCTTCTTTCATAGAGTATTATTTTCTTAACCAAGGCAATTGGAATTAAGCATATCCAAAGCTTTGAGGTGCCCTTGACAAGGTCTTTAGAAATGAGATAAATCAAAGACATAAGAGGCATGGGGGCATGATGATGCAATGTAAATTCTACATCTATATTGAGGCTTGGGAGGATGATTGAGTGCTTTTTTGGATTATGATGAAAGGAGGTGAATGACAAGTGACCTCAATTTTGGTGCATCCTTTCCATGCCACATCCACTATTTATTAGGGTTGGTTTGAGCAAATGTAGCTTTGTTTGTTATCACCTTTGGTTTGCTAAATGTTGGGCCACAAAGATTGACAAAGGCTAGTCATTATGTTTAAAAGAAAAGTAGACTCTTTATTAGTGTACATCTTTCAAAGGACCTTCATGAACTCTTCTTTCACATTTTCATCATGAGATGGAGACTCTCTCAGTGCTTGCTACACACTATTTGGGATTTATATTATGGGCTATAATTTTCTACACACTAGTGTTTCATCATTGTGTCAAAATGTGCTTAATATGCTCATAAAATCTCAAATTAATATATTTGCTGTGAATGACTAGCTTCATTAATCATTTGTCCAAGCATGCTATCAAATGTGATGAAACACACACTTATACTAAGAAGGGGGTGTGAATCAATATATATCAAACTTTACTTCTCTCAACCTAGTCAAACACAACAATATTACCTCAAACCTTAATTATCCATATCAATATCATATATGCAAGATCTAGCAATTAAGAACACACATAAGAGACACGATTTTACGTGGAAACCCTTACAGAAGAGAACCATAGAAAAATACTGCTTGTATAAATCTTCTTACAAGTTTCGTAGGCACCAACCCATTAGAGACTATTAAAGTAATATTGTTATATTTAATGGTCATCTTAGTTGTTTAGTTTACTTTTAGTTCTTTTAGCAACTTTCTATTTATTGCTTTAGTTCACGATTGTTTCTTTTAGAACCATCGTCTTGTAATTTATTATTAAAGGAGTATTCCTCTCTTTGTTTAATATGATAATCAATTACCATTTCATGCTATCAGAGTAGAGGTTAGTTTTTGGTGAATTTTTGTGATAAAATTCGTGGCTTTTTTAACTAAAAATTTTGGAATTTTTTTTAGAAGATTTTTGTTCAATTTTTTTAATAAAAAAAATTGTGGGTTTACTTTTTGAAGATCAAGTGACCTATTATGGGCAATTTTTGAGGATTTTCTTTCTGAAAATCACATAAATTACTTGCTACAGATCGCAAATATTATTTGCAAGGAGAAATCACGCCTCTTTCATTAGAAATCGTGGGATTTTTTCGTGAGATTTTTTGCAAGAAAATCATGACTCTTTTCCACACAGATTTTCTAAGATTTGTGGGTTTTTGTGACCTATTTCTGCTGAAGACCACGACTTCTGCAAATTGCGAGGGTTTGTGTAGCCTATGCGTGCAGGCTTTCGGATTTTTCCCAATTTTTTGCCCTTGAAAAATCTCCGATGGATTTCCAGGGTTTTCTATGCACAATTTCATCATTGTTGGGTCTGAAAAAAGTCTACGATTTGTGAATTCGTGTACCAAGGGGTTTTTGAAGAATCAAAGTTTTTGCAGCCATTTTGACAAATTTTCTAATAAAATCGTGAGACTGAGTTTGATGCCTAGGGTTTCAGACCTGAACTTGTTTAAATTTTTATAGTTTTTTTTTTTGAAAAAATTGTGGTTTTTGAACCTCTAAATTTTTTATTATTGTTTTTACAAAATAAAAAATCATGGGCTTCAAAATTTGCTTTAGGATTCGTGCCAACAATGCTTAGGGATTTGTGTCATCTGATCATCTAGTGTTTACCTCATTTTTTGTGCCTTTGGAAAGCAAGAGGGATTTCTTTGACCAACATCATGTTGGAAAGTAGCCAAAGGCTCAACGGTAGAAACTACAACACTTGGAAATAGATGATGCTCACTATTTTTGAGTAATGGTGTCTAGACTCAATTGTTTTGGGTACTAAAGCACATCCCACAGTTGTGGGAAGGACCAGGACAAATATGATAGAAGCAATTGAGAGGCGGTTATGCTTCTCAAGTTATCTGTCACCGATGAGATGCTTCCAGAAATACCATCTAGAAGATTGCTGCAAAGATCTGGAAATACTTGAAGGATCTGCATGATACCTCAAACAAAGGCATAGTGTTCTTCCTTAAAAATATGCTATTCTCCATTATGGTGGATGACAAGATGTCTTTGCAAGATCATCTCATGAAGATCAAAGAAATTCACAATCAAATGGAGGGCATTGGTTACAAGATGGAAGAAGAGGATATGGTGGTCATCACGTTGAAAAGATTACCACGATCCTACAAGCATTTCATCAAAACTCTCAACATTACCTCCACCAATATTGACTTGAAGTTTGACGGCCTATGCAACAAGCTCTTGCAACATGATAGGTGGAAGAAGCAATTTGGGAGCAACAATGACAAACCAAGTGTTGAGGATAGCTCCAAGAAATATATCACATGTCCCTATTGTGGTAAGCTTGGCTATATGAAGAAATATTATAGGAAGCAGTTGGCTTATTAGAAATCCAACTAGGGAGGGTCTTAGCAGAAGGCCCATGTTGCAGAGCATTCTGAGCAAAAGTCTGCCTTTTATGCGCACATGGCCAAAAGACCAACAAATCATGTCAAATCATCTGCATGGTACATTGATTCTGGAGCCTCTCGACATTTCACACACATGAGAGATTAGCTCATGGAGTATAAGGCTTGCTCTGATTCCATCATCTTTGGAGGTGGCGAAGAGTATATAGTTGTCGACAAAGGCAACATTTAGATCACATCTAGTGGGAGAAATCTTATATTTCTCAATGTTTACTATGTTTCAGGCATGGAGCTCAATTTTCTCTCTATGAGTTAGATTATGTGCCACTATCTAAAGTCGGACATCATCTTCAGTTCACACAAGTGTTGCATTGTTGATAAGGAGTCCAAGAAAAATAGTTGTTGTTGAGCTTGAAGATCATCACTTGTATTGGTTGGTTGATAGCGGAGAGTCTCAAGAGCATGCAATGGCTGTGAAGAGTTCATCCATCGACACTCTTTGGCATCAGTGGTATGGGCATCTCAATATAGCCTACATCTATCAGTTCACTTGAGAGAATTTGGTCGAAGGCTTTCCTTAGATTCAATAGTAGACACATGGTGAATGTAGAGCTTGCCAGGTAGGGAAGCAACATCACACTCCTTTTACAAATACACAATCTTAGAGAGCATTCAAGGTTCTTCAGTTGGTTCATGCAAATGTTTGTGGAATAATGAATACTTCATCGGTCACTGGTGCCAGGTATTTCTTGTTATTTGTTGATGATTTCAGTAGGAAAATGTGGGTGTATTTACTCAAGGCAAAATCTGATGTATTTAATGAATTTCAGAAGTTTAAAGCATTAGTTGACCAATTCATAACTCTTAAGTTAGATAATGGTGGTGAGTTTTGTTCCAACCAATTCATTGAATTTTGTGCTAAACACAATATCAAGCATCAGCTTACGACGCCCTACACTCCTCAACAAAATGGAGTTGTTGAGTGGAGAAACCATACAATTACAGAAATGACCCGTTGTATGTTGGAGAACAAAAATATTCCCAAGAAATTTTGGGCTGAATCAGTGTATATTGTTGTATACCTTCTTAACAGGTCTCCCACACAATCCATCAAGAAGGATACCCCAGAGGAAGCATGGTCTGGGAAGAAACCAAGAATCAACCATCTTGGGATTTTTGGTTCTACTACATATGTTTGGATTCCAGATGCAAAAAGGACCAAGCTCAATTCCAAAAGCCAAAAGTTGATGCTAACTGGATACAGTGATAATCATAAGGTCTATCAGATGATTGATGTGGACAATGATCGTTTGAAATTCAGTAGGGATGTTATTTTTGATGAAGAAGGTGGGCCCTTTGAGCTCTCTTCTCCCATCAAGAGTCTTGAGGATCAACCTCTGAAGACTAAAGATTTGTGTGTTAGGCTTCCATTATGCCGACCTGAAGGGAGGGAATCTGATGATCCAGAGATTGTAGAATCTCCAAGGCATGACCCTATACTAGTAGATTTCCCTCAAGATAACCTGGATCAACATCTAGATGACTTCATTCCTTGTAGCCCAAGTCATGATTATCATCTTGATTTGGAAGAAGATGCATCTCCTCCCTGCCCTAAGTGGTGGACGAAGCTCATTGGTGATGTTCAAGATGATGAGCTTGTTGAAGGTAGATCGTCTAGAGGCAAGAGAAAACAAAATACAATTAATTTTGTTCTTATGGCCAACATTCAGAGTGTTTATGAGCTCCAGGACTATTCAGAGGCAAAATGTAAACCTGAATGGGAAAAGACTGTGGAATCTGAACATCATAGTCTTTTGAAGAACAATACTTAGGTTATGTCAAATCTTCCTCCAGGGAAGAAAATGATTGGTTGCAAATGGATTTATAAAGTGAAATACAAAGTTGATGGAACTCTTGATAAATATAAGGCTCGATTGGTGGATAAGGGGTTCTCGCAGAGAGAGGGCATTAACTATGAGGAGACCTTTACACCAACAACAAAGATGAGCACCATCTGACTTGTCCTAGCCATTGGAGCATAGTTTGGTTGGAAGGTCCATCAAATGGATGTGAAAGGTTCCTTCCTCAATGGAGATTTGGAGGAAGAAGTCTACATGTCATAGCCTTGTGGTTTGAAGGTTGCAGACAAAGAGCACAAGGTATTTAGATTATTGAAGACCCTTTATGGCCTAAAGCAGGCTCCCAAGGCATGGTACTTGAAGATTGACAAGTATTTGGTTGCATAGGGTTTTTCAGAGGAGTCCCTCAAATGCAAATTTGTATGTCAAGAGCACTGGTAGTGATATCATTCTTCTTTTCATCTATGTGGATGATATCATCATTACTAGTAGTGGGTTACATTTGCTTGAGCAAATCAAGTTAAATTTGTGTTAGGCGTTTGGTATGACAAATTTGGGTCTTCTGCACTATTTCTTGGTGTAGATGTTTGGCAGACAGGTGGCACCATTTTCATCTTTTAGTCAAAGTATGCCAAGAGTTTGCTAGAGAAGTTCAAGATGAAAAATTGTAAGATCTCATCTACTCCCATGGAGAAGGGGCTAAAAATTTTAGCCAAATTAGACTCACCAGTGGTGAATGAGTCTACGTTTAGGGCAGCCTCATCTATCTTATGGCCACTAGACCTGATCTCAGTTATGTTGTGATCTACATTTCTTATTTCATGACTGCCCCTAAGGTAGAACATTGGGTTGCAACGAAGTGAGTACTGAGATATGTGAAAGGGACATCTACATGGTACATCAATTCTGGTGCCTCTCGGCATTTTACAAACAAGAGAGATTGGTTCACGAAATATATGGCTTGCTCTGATTCCGTCATCTTTGGTGGTGGCAAAGAGTATACAGTTGTCAGAAAGGGCAACGTCCAAATCACGTCTGGTGGGAGACATTTAATATTTCTCAATGTATACTATGTGCTTGGCATGGAGCTTAATTTTCTCTCGGTGAGTCAGATTATGTGACACAATCCAAAGTTGGACATCATTTTCAGTTCACAAGTGCCGAATTGTTGATAAGGATTCCAAGAAAACTGTGGTAGTTGGGCTCGAGGATCATGGTTTGTGTTGGTTGCTTGATACTAGAGATCCTTTGGAGCATGCGTTAGTTGCGAGGATTTCATCTATCAACACTCTTTGGCATCAATGGTATGGGCATCTCAACATTGTCTACCTCTCTTAGTTGGCTTGGCAGAATTTGGTAGAAGGTTTGCCTGAGATTCAGCAACAAACACATGGTATTTGTGAAGCTTACCAAGCAGGGAAGCAACATCGTACTCCATTTTCAGATGGAAAGTCTTGGAGAGCATCCAAGGTTCTACAGTTGGTTCATGCAGATGTTTTTGGACCAATGAATATTGCATTAGTCATTGGTGTCGAGTATTTCCTCTTGTTTGTTGATGATTTTAGTAGGAAAATGTGGGTGTATTTTCTCAAGGAAAAGTCACAAGTGTTTAATGAATTTCATAAGTTTAAGGCATTAGTTGAAAAGATTCTGGATGTCAAATCATAACTCTTAGGTTAGATAATGGGGGCAAGTTTTGTTCCAACCAGTTCACCGACTTCTGTGCAAAACATGGTAGTAAGTGTCAGCTTACCACACCCTATACCCCTCAGTAAAATGGTGTTGTTAAGAGGATAAACCGTACCATCACATAAATGGCCCGTTGTATGTTGGAGAACAAGAATGTTCCCAGGAAGTTTTGGGTTGAGGTAGTGTATACTGTAGTATACCTTCTTAATTGATCTCCCACATAGGTCGTCAAGAAGATGACCCCAAAGGAAGCATGGTCTGGGAGGAAACCACAAATCACTCATCTTAGAGTGTTTGGTTCGACTTCGCATGTTTGGATTCTAGATGCCAAGAGGACCAAGATAGAATCCAAGAGCCATAAGTTAATGCTAACAGGATATAGTGACAAGCATAAGGCCTATTGGCTAATTGATGTGGCCACTAATCGTTGGACATTCAGTAGGGATGTCATGTTTGATGAGGAAGGTGGGCCCTTTTTGCTCTCTTCTCCCATCGAGAGTCCTGACAATCATCCTCTAAAGACCAAGGATTTGGGAGCTAAGCTTTAAGTAGCTCCATCTATAGGGAGGGATTCTAATGATTCTTGACATTGTGGAATCTCCTAGGCAAGATCCTCTACCAGCAGGGACATTGATGATTCTAACATTGTGAAATCTCCTAGGCAAGATTTTGTACTAGAAAATTTTCCTTAGGATAACTTGGATCAACATCTAGATGGTATTATTCCAAGTAGCTCAAGTCATGATGATGCTCATCCCGATTTGGAAGAAGATGCATCTCTTCCTCGCCCTAAGTGGTGGGTGAAGCTCATTGGTGATGTTCATGATGATGAGCTTGTTGAGGGAAGATCGTCTAGAGGCAAGAGAAAAAAGAACACAGTAAAATTTTCTCTTATGGCCAACATTCAGAGTGTTTATGAGCCCCAACCGTATTTAGAAGCCAAGGGTAAACTTGAATGGGAAAAGGCTATGTATTTTGAGCATCATAGTCTTTTGAATAACAACATGTGGGTTCTATCAGATCTTCCACCAGGGAAGAAACCCATTGGCTGCAAATGGTTATACAAGGTAAAATAAAAGGTTGATGGAACATTGGATAAATACAAGGCTCGGTTGGTGGCTAAGGGGTTCTCGCAGAGAGAAGGTATTAACTATGGGGAAACCTTTGCTCCTGCAACAAAGATGAGCACCATCCAACTTTTCCTAGCCATGGCAGCACAGTTTGGATGGAAGGTCTACCAAATGGACATGAAGAGTGCCTTCCTCAATGGAGATTTAGAGGAAGAGGTATACATGATGCAACCTCCTAGTTTTAAGGTTGCAGGAAAAGAGCATAAGGTATGTAGATTGTTGAAGGCTCTTTATGGCCTAAAACAGGCACCCAGGGCATGGTACTTGAAGTTTGACAAGTATTTGGTTGCACAAGGGTTTTAGAGAAGTCCCTCAGATGCAAATTTGTATGTCAAGAACACTAGAAATGATATCATCCTTCTTGTCATCTATGTGGATGATATCATCATTAATGGTAGTAGGTTACATTTTATTGAATAGATCAAGTCGAATTTGTGTTAGGCATTTGAGATGACGGACTCGGGTCTCCTACACTATTATCTAGGTGTAGATGTTTGGCAGATAGGTGGCAATTTCTTCATTTCTCAATCAAAGTACGTCAAGAGTTTGTTGGAGAAATTCAAGATGGAAGATTGCAAAATCTCATCCACTTCTATGGAGAAGGGGCTGAAATTTTCAGCCAAATCAGACTCACCAATGGTGAATGAGTTTGCATTCAGGCAACTAGTGGGCAACCTAATCTATCTTACTACCACTAGGCCTGATCTCAACTTTTTTGTGAGCTACATTTCTCATTTCATGACTACCCCTAAGGTAGAGCACTGGGTTGCAATGAAGCAAGTGTTGAGATATGTGAAAGACGTGTATTTGGCATTCTGTAAAACAGATGCAAAGATCTGAGGCTAGTTGGTTTTACATATTCAAATTGGGCAAGTTTTGTTGATGACATGAAGTCTACTTCTAGGTATGTCTTTAGTCTTGGTACAGATGTAGTCACATGGACCAATAAGAAGCAGCATACAGTAGTTGTTTCCTCGACATAAGTAGAGTATCAGGGAAAAATTAAGGCAACATGTGAGGCAGTATGGCTAGGGAGGATGCTTTCAGATGTGAAAATGTCTCAAGCAACGCCTTCACCCTTGTTTCTTGACAACCTAGGGGTGTTAAAGCTTCCCAAAAATCTAGTCTTCCACGAGCTCACCAAACGTGTTGAGCTTCATTGTCACTTCATCTGACAAATTGTTGAAGATGGATATGTGATGTTGTTGTATGTTCCAACTGAGGATCATACTGCATATATTCTTACCAAGTCCCTTAGTCTGGACAAATTTGTAAAATTTAGGGGTAAACTTGGTGTAGTTAGTAGAATGACCATTAAGGGAGGGTATTTAAGTAAAATTATTATATTTAATGGTAATATTAGTTGTTTAGTTTACTTTCAATTAACTTAGTTTGCTTTCGGTTGTTTTAGCAACTTTTTGTTTATTGCTTTAGTTAACGATTGTTTCTTTTAGAAACATTGTCTTGTAATTTATTATTAAAGGAGTATTCCTCTGCTTGTTTAATATGATAATCAATTACCATTTCAAAGACTCTAATCCCCACCATTGAGCACCAACCCAACAAGAGATGCCAATCTTTTCTAATAAGAGGCACTGACCTCTCGATATCCTTAATTAGGAGGCTTCAACCTCCAAGTGAATAATTTGTTTGCAACTTCCTCTTAGATCTACCCTTAACAATTGCTCACAAATCTGCAATACTCACTCATAAATCTGTAATATATTCTTCAATATTTCTATTCATAGAAACACAATGATCTTGTATTTATTTCTCTTTTCTTCTACACAAACTTGATGCTAAAATCCTCTCATAAATCTATTCAAATGTCATTTTATTTCTACTCTTCATGTAAATAATATTCCTTGAAATTGGTTTTTCTTTCCTCTCAATATCCTATTTGTATTTTCATTCACGAGTCTTCACACAAGAGGGGTGACTTTCCAAGGGGGGTCGACCAAGCATCATTTAATATTTTTTCATTTATCTATTTTTATATGCCCAAGGTGAGTGCACCACTCAATGGTGTCATCCCACTTTGGGAGGCCCCTAAAAAATTATTTTATTTTTAATTAAATAACTCCAAGTTTGGGGCAACACCATGAGGGGGTCGTCCCAAATTTTTATATTATTTATATTTTATTTAACCCTCCTCCAAACACTAGACATGGTCATTTGACATCAATGACAACAATATGTCCAAAAAAATGTTTCATTAATCTCTCCAAGTCGAGGAGAGTTTGTATTAGCATACCTTATGACTTGCATATTAGGTGAAATGAAGGAGCAAACATATCTGCAAACAAGTTACAAAAAATAAATTTTAAAAACAAACTCAAATGACAAAGAATGAATGCTAATACAGATAATGAAAATACTTTACAAGTTAGAAATATTAAAAAATTAACAATTTAATAATTTAATAATAAATTCAACAATTTTTTACCTCATTGTGGACCACCAGTGATTGTCATGGATCTTTTCTTCCACACTTTTTCCTCTAGTTGTCCTTGCCTTTGGTTGTCTATCCTATTGTAGATTAGCCATCATTAACACTTGAGAGGCACTTGCACCTCAAGAATTCTCTCTAACAAAATATAGTAGCTAGTATATCCGGTATTTGTGAGCTTGAGAAATTCTTTTCTTGAAAAGTCCTAAACAAAGCAAGTGAGATGTGATAGTTGCAAACGAAGACTACTTTCGCTCAATTTATCTTTCCAATGTCTTTGAATGTATTGTTTAATGTATGAAATAATATGGGGTCCAAAAAATATGCTTGTGGGCACCCTCCACCATCAAGCCAACTAACTTACATACATTGGCTAATTTGGTTACCACTTGTGCAACAATATTAGAGGGCCCAACTTTTTTTTGTGGCATTCTTCAAAATTTGAAATTGGAAATTTGTGTCCTCCTTTGAACAATTAATAGCTTTAAGAAAATAAATCATTTGAATATGTGACACTAATATGACGAGTGATTGATGCCTAATATTTATTTGTTCCTCCATAATGATATTATCCAAGTTTTTCTTATTTCTTCTATCACTACACTTCTATTAGAATACTCTATCAAGGAGGGTGGTGTGCAGCTTATGTTGTGCATGGTGGAAAATTAGGGAGCAACAACAATTGTATCTTTGAACATTTGTTTAAAATAAGGATAATGCCCAACATGAAATGGTATGTCGATGACAATTTTTTTGGCAATAAAAGACTCAAATCATTTTTTGTTATTACATATTTAACATCTTTGCAACATTAATAGTCTTTTCTTTTCATCAGTAGAATATTCTCCCCTTTGACTCTTAACATTTATGGTTTGTGTAGATACTAACATACTAGGTTGCATAGTTTCTCTTAACATTCCTTATTTCTTGCCTCAACTTCCATGTACAACTAGTCACCTCAACCTTCTCAGCTAAGGGTTTTCCTTTTCACAATATTTAACCTGTTGTCCAATTATGCATAAAAGACAAAGTAAACCCTTGTATAGTTGCCACTATAGTCCTTGTTGCACAAATGACATTTCCATACTCTGATCCCCTCTGATTTTCTTTTTTCTTTTTAATGGTTGTTGCAAATCGTAAAATATTTATTTTATTTTATTAAATGGGTCATCTACATAAGTTTTGAGGAGTTTGGAAGTGTATTTGAATGGGTGATTTGAATTCACAATCTTTTCAACACTCCCACTCCTAGAAGAAACCTCTTTGTACTCAAGCAAGATGGTACATGAGATTGACAAGTTACTTGTTGAAATTTGGATATGATCAACTACCGCTTTCTACCATGTTTATTGTTATGATGACAATTTCTCCAAATGAAATGGCTCCTTATGAAATACTTTCAAATAACCATATGTGCTAATTATTTTGAAGCAAATCATATTGGAAATGACCTTTGTAGTAATAAATGTAGTCCATACTTTGTTGCTTCAATAAGTTGTATTATTTTGTAGGTTTGCTAGTTAAGATACAATGATTTGTTTGTTTTTATCCTAATAATCATAATACCAATGTGGAATTCACCAAAACATATTCTGGTTACTTATCATTGAAAATGAATGAATAATATGTTCCCAATTATTTTCATATGGATGCAACTTAATGTACAATTGTTATTGGTGGTTATTTTTTTAATTGAAATCAACACAAATAAATAAACATGCAACTTGAAAATAAGTGACACTAGAGATACATCACCACCATAATAGCATGTTTGTGTTGTAATGAGTTAATATTATCAAAATTTCCATTAATGGCATGTACGCCTTTTTCAAACACAAAATTGCAAGAGTACAAGTAAAATGTTCAACCATGAAGCATTATTGCACCACCTCTATATTGATCTCCATTACTTGATTTAGAAAATTACACCAATTAGATGGAGATATCTTTATTTGCACATTCCCCAAAACGATAGGTGCAATTTTACAAAATACTTTAGATGCCCAACTCTTGCCCAAATATACATATCTACATACTTTCAAAATGATACATCAATCAAATATATCAAGTACAAATATATCAAGTAGTTGATATTCAATAGTTTGGTCATTAAACTACCTGGCCACAAACCTTAATTTAGAATGATGAGCGAAGCCAAGAGGGAATATAAACATTGACAAGGAAAAACAAGGAGGGATAAATATATACACTAATAAGCGAAACAAATAGGTAGAGATCCCAAACCCAACTAATAAAAGAGTGGGTGAAGCAACTAAACATAAATACATACATAGAGAAGTGAAATGATAGATATCTTGAACCCAACTAATAACATAGTGGGCGAAATGAGGTTACCTTGGTAAGGCACAGTGGTCTTCTTTGCCCTTTATGATGTTTGAATGCATTTAATAGACCATTACATGAGCTAGAAGCAAAGTGATAGAACTTTTGCATGGGGGTTTTGAGGTCTCTTTTTTTCCATTCAAATGGGTTTGCCATCAATCAAGCATGTTGTTTTTTCTAATTATAGGTTTATGGGTTTAGCATGGCCTTGCGTTTTTATTGGAGGGCTTTTATCAAACCCACATAATCATTTTAGCTATTCAATACATGAGCACAAGCCTTAGGTTGAAACCTCTTTAGCTTAGAAGCAAGGATTGAAGGATATCCATTCCACCAAAGTCATCAGGGACAAGAATCTTTCCTCATGCCTTATGATGTTATGGCCTTATGCTCAACAAGACTTGATCTTTGGTGGACTCATTAAGAACCATTCAATTTCAGCAACAAAGTAAGGACCCACTAACGCATGGGCTTGTTTTGACTTTATTTGATATGGCACAAGGTTTCTAGTGTCTCAACATTTCCTAAGAACCTTTGGCATGGTCTCCATCTTTTGTATTTGAATTTTATCACCTCAAACAATATAATCTTTGTCAATTGAGTAAGGACGAGTTCCATGGAGTTGCTATAGGTATTATTTTTGGGGAGCAACATATCCCACAAAAGGAAGAAAATTATGATATAGGATAAGTTTAGATTTTTATACAAGAAAACAGGAGCCCCTACTTTTTGGATTTTAGATTTTAAGAGGGTGTCTTTGGGGTGGCGTTAGAAGTTTTCCTCAATCCCTTGATTTTTTTTGCTAGATGTCATTTATTTATAGTGTTAAAAAAATTTACTAATATTTTTGAAAAGAAATATAAAAGAGCAGTGGAAAGTACTAATGAATGAACAATTGTTTTAAGGAAAGAGATTACCAAATATATTGAAGTAGCCAAACCAAGCACAACCAAAGCAAGAGAAACACAAGAATTTGTTAAGGGGAAAAAACAAGAAAAACCCCCAATATTATGAATGGAGGCAAAATGCCTAAAGAATAATACAAAGAGAGAGAGAGAGAGAGAGAGAGTTTCAGCCTTAGGCTTGCTTGCTTGAAACTTGAAGAATGAGAGGAGAGACACCTCAATAAGTAGAGGTGAGAAGGAGGAGTTAGAATGCAACTCCCAACTCAATGAATGCCACCATTCATCTGTGTGTGAAAAGTGTCACTTCTTAAGGAGGTGGCTACAAATATTCCTTAATAAAGGAATTAAAAATAAGTCATCCTCACACATGTGTGAGATGACAAAAAAATAAAAGACTTGTAGGGATTCTGTAATACCCCTTCGTTTTGCTTCTAGTTCAAGTTGCTTTATGCTATGTTTGGTTGCAGTTATTTTGATACTGGATACATTTTGTTATGATGATTTGATCACTACTATTGAGTGACAACTATTATTGTGGGATGTAGTTATCTGATTATTGTTTCACATGCATTATGGATTAATGATGTTGTAGAGTTAGCATGAGATATTATTATGAGATTATTAGAATTATGATGGAAGTGTCAGTTTTGATGAGTGTATGGGTGAAGAGGACGAGTTCGCATCACTCGCTTGCGAGCGCCCTGCGAATCCGTAATTCCTTCTTCACGGTGTGTATTATATGCTGGATATATTGTATGATGTTGTTTACTTGGTTGCAGGATTGCAGGTACATGACATCGAGTCCACCTGGTTTCACAGGTTTGAGCGTGTCGATCCAACGGTTAAGTTGAACGGGAGATAGTAGCTAGGTAACATGTGTCAAGTTTAAACCCTAGCCTTAGTGTGTCGTCAATTGTATGTGTCGAGTCATTGTCTGTCTTGCTTTGATGTTATTTAATTCGAAAAATTCTTGATTTGGAAATAGATATTTAGAATAATTGCATTTAAATCATGTTGATGGTTATTTAATTTAAATAATGCAATGTGGATAAAAGTTTATATTTAAATTAATTAATTATATTTAATTTATTTAATTAATTAAATTTGATCCAAGGGGTTGAATTTAGTTATTAAATAATTTAATTAATTAATTAAACGTGATGCAAGAGAATGGAAGGAAATAAAAGAATTAAAATTAAATTTGGAATTTAATTTCAACGTGTGGGAATTAAATTGGAAATTGTAATTAAATGTTTATTTGATAAATTAGTTGCAACTTTGGAAATTAATTTATTATTTGAAATTGCATTTTAAATTGAAATTAATATCTAATTTCCATGTAATGTGAATTAGGATTTTAAAAATTGAAATTTAAATTAATATCTAATTTGCATTTAATGTGAATTAAGGTTGTAAAAATTGAAATTGAAATATCTAATTTGCATGTAATGTGAATTAGGGTTGTATTAGGTATTTTTGATTTATAAAGAATACATGTTTTAATTTTAGGGCAGAAAAGTTTTTAGAAAAAAGTCATTTTTACAGCAGAGAAGAAATCTTCGAAAAATTTGCACAAAGAAAGGTTTGAAGAAAGTTTTGACTGTTGAATCGATTAGATGAAAGATTGTTTGCATTTGTTGAGTTTTGGATTGGATTCATCGGAGGATTGAAGAAAATTCAAGAAATCCTTGGAGGAGACTTACATCATAAATTCATCTCTTCCTGTAGCTTCTTGTACCAGGTTTTCCTCTTTGTGTTTTAATGCTTTTGATTGTTTTCTTTAAAATAGCAATGATTAAAGATTTGTTTGTTAAATTTGTTTTAGAAAATAAATTTGATATTAGAAGAAAAGAATTAAATAAATTTACAGCCTTTGCTTGTGAAAATTCTTGAGTGAAAATTGTGAAAACCTTAGTTGAATTTAAATTATTTGGAGAAATCGATTTTGTTGTTATTGAAATCAAACATAGAGATTGAACAATGCATTTAGAATGTTTTTAGAAAATGAAACCCTTTGTTTATTATTAAAAATCGGATTATAAAATCTGCAGTATAGTTATATTTTTCATAGTAAAATGGTCTGGTTGCGTCGCCTATAACTTCACTTACACAAACTGGGTTGTCAAGAAATTTAAAGGGTTTTTGCTTTTTTAAATTTTCTTGTCCCTGTCAAAAAATCGCAAGTACCCAGATCGTAGTTTTTGAGTTATGCTTGAAACATGAGACTGCTGTTAAGTTATTTTCCCATGGCTGCTCTGAAAATAAAATAATAATAAATTGATATTTATAAATATTAATATTTTATGTATTGTTATTATAATATCAAAATATTATTTAATAATATTTTATATTATAATTTATAATATTAAAGTATTATATTTATTTATATTATTTTAAATAAAATTTGTATATTAGATTAGTGGAGTTATGTAATTATAATACATTTGTACTAGTGTCTCATTTTGGGAATGAGTGGTGTAACTATTGGATTAAGATAATGTTTATGAGATTGTATCTTGGTTGATTATCTTATTATGTTATGTGGTATTCTTATGATGTATGATGTTTATTTCATACAATTCATACTACTATGGTTATATGTAATATGTATGTGTGGGTTAAAGTAATCCTAACCTTGTAGCCTTAGAGGTTGTTGTTAATTATTAAGTGAATTTGTATGTTAAATGCACTTTATAAAAAAAAAATTGGTTCGCATATGATGTTAATTGCAACTCCCTTTAGGGTTGCAAGGCGGGGCATTACAGATTCCTTTGGAATATTCCTACAAGTTAATAAAAAATTACATTTAAAGAATAACCTTTACCAAGTAAAGATTAATCTTCTAACATCCCCCCTTAAGATTTACTTGGGGAGGTTACATCAAACCCTTCAATGGATTCCAAGATTCTTACAATGAATGAGAAATTTATCTTTACAAAGAGCTTTAGTGAGAATATCTACCACTTGATCTTCACCTTTACAATACATAAGAGAAGTTTTATTGTCTTCAATTTGCTCTCTAATGAAGTGATGTTGAAGAGAAAAGTGCTTGGTCCTTGCATGAAAAATTGGATTCTTTGCTAAAGCAATAGCACTTTGATTATCACAAAATAAAGGAGTAGGATCAATTTGAGGTAGACCCAAGTCTTCAAGTAATCTTCTTAACCATAGTGCTTCTTTGGATGCATTAGTACAACCTTTATATTCAGCTTCTGTAGAACAAAGAGAAGTAGATTTTTGTTTCTTATTATTCCATGAGATTGCACCTAATCCAACAAAGAAACAATAACCACAAGTGGATCTCCCATCATTGGGATCACCTCCTAAATCTGAATCAAAATAACCTTTTAAAGAAAAATCACCATTTGCATCATAAAAGAGACCAAGATTAAGAGTTCCTTTAACATATCTTAAAATTATTTTGCAACTTTAAAATGAGTTTGTTGTGGTTTAGACATAAATCTGGAAACCAAACCAGCACTTTAAGTATTTTCCAAATTTGCATACCCAAAAAATAATGTAATAGACCTAAATCGCTCTTTGAAACTGTTGATTGAGTTGAGACTTAACATCACTAATCAAAATGTTAGAACTAGAAGTGATAATTAAATCATCAACATATAAAATAATAATCACAATGTCATTTTCACTATGCTTAAATTTAGATCATTTTTACTTCTAATGAAACCATGAGATAGAAAGAAAGCATAACCCAAATTATAAAATGTCAATATATAGACATAGCAATAATAGATCTATGTTTCCTCTCACTACATCACTGTATTGTAAAGGGAAATTGTATCAAGATTAATAATAAAGGACTTTGAAATATTGGTCCTAAAGATGGTTTACAAAAAAACCATATTGCCTTCAATAAAATAATGAAACAAAAAAGTTTCAAGAACTTGATCCCCATCAATTAAGAAAATAGATCTAAGTTCATCATAAATAAGTAAGTGCATACCATCAAAGTAGATGGAAATATTTTCCATGGGTCCCAAAAAAAAAAACTCCAATGAGATTTGATAAAATATATGATTCATTATAGATAGGGCTCCCTATGCAACAATACTACAAATGCGACTAGCGCATAAAATATACATGTAAAGGTTCCATTGAGACTTGATAAAGTGATTAATTTGCAAAACATATATAGATGGAATAAATCCATTAAGAAGGCAAATACTACAATGAGCTTTTAATTTTCAAAAATATATAGATGAGATAAATCCATCAAAAAGACAAATTTACCAATAAAATTCCCTTTATCAAAACAACATAATTGTAGATGAGAAGGAAACACTAGGTTTGTTTTAAATATTGTAATAGATCAAGCCTTAGGTAGAGAGAATGATAATTTCTCACAAAGTGTGATAGAAAGATCTCAGAGATATATTTAAATATGAAGGGGCACAAATCAAGCCACCTTGAATTAAAAAAATTAATATTAAAAAAACAACTATGATGGAATAATGAGAATTATCTTAGAAAGACAATTATCTTTGGAGCAATTTAGTAGATTAGTTAGATTATTGTTAAAATTTACATAACTATTTACAAGTTATTTTTTATGTTGTAAATGATTTTTTTGTAATATTGACTTATTTTCCTTGGGTTAAGTTGTTTTACCTCCATAGGAATACAATTATATATGAATGAAATGCTCAATAATTGTTGGGTTTATACTATTAAATTATGTCATTTCGAATTTTGAATGTAAATTTATATGTTGTGTTTTTTTCAGATTAATTAGTGAGGGCTTGGTTTCGAAGTCATGTTCACTAGGGATCAACATGTTTGATCACGAGACTTGTAATTATAACAAAATTACTACATATCAATTAGGACATTACTCATGAAGCTCCAAAATTAAGATGTAATCATGGGGATTTAAACCTGGATTACAATTGTAAGATACAATAACTTAATCATTTGGGTACCATCCTTTGACCTTATATACTATGTTTTAATATTGTGGCTACTCAAAACATTTTATTTTTATTTTTTATAAGATCATCAAATTAGATGCAATGTAAATATCCTTTTACTTGCCAATGGTTAATATATGAAATAACTAATTTGTCAATTATTAATTTTATCTCATTTAAAATATATATTGATTTATAAAAATGAGGGCCAATACCCTTGTCAAGAAAAGAATCGCAATAATTATTATTTTCATTGAAGGAGCTAATTCAAAGCAAAATTTCTAACTAAAATTTTGAAAGTGAATTTAAAGCTTTTAAGTGCATATAAATTAGTATCTTGAAATACATGAGTACAAGTATTCAAGTTGTATCAATAAATTAGTAGGAGATTAGTGCTTGTTAAATATGGTCATTTTTTATTTATTTAGGAGGAATCTTGTGTTTTTCAAAAATAAATAAAATAAGTATAGATTCAACAATTATATGACCCTTGTAGGATATAATTGAATCTTCAATTTCAATAAATAAATATTATGTATAAAATTTATTCTGAGGTGATCACTCATCTTTAATTTCAACAAAAAAATAATATGTATAAAATATATTGTGAGGTGATATCTCCTAAATTAATTTTAAAAGGTTTTATCAAAAGCTTAAATTTCTTATTCTAAAATATTAGGTTTGAAAGATATTATTGTCACATTAAGATTTGATTTTTATGTTGAAGGCCTTCCCTTTATGGATTGAGGCAATCTGATTGTAACAATGAATGGTTCACATCGTCTGAGTACACATGTAAGACAATTGAATTGTTTATGATCGTTGATCCTTTTCTTCGGGGGTTTCCTAATATTTTTCATGCAAAATTTGCTTGTTTTGTATTGTGGCATCCTTGATAGCACAATATACTCATAATATTTTACTTGCAAACTTTTCCCTTTTTTCTCGTTTGTACCGTTGACAACATGCCACGATAAGTGCAACACATTTATTTCATGTAGTTTAATAAATGCCACATCAACAACCATGATTTGCCTCTTTATTTTAATCTAACACTTGGGATTTCTTCGGACCAATGACCAGTCGGGTGATTCGCATCACCAGTGACCAACCAATGACAAAGGGGTGAAGCAACACATGTTTTGTGTCCATTTAATTTCCTGGTGCGATTTTAGTTGTCTAGGTTTTTGCTAAAGTTAAATTAAATTATTCTATAGAACAAAAAATTCTAAGTCTGTTGTTGGGGTTAAGGAAATTGAAGGCCCAACTTCTTTGAATATTGCGAGGAAAGAAATTCAAGAGCTAGTCTCTATGAATCTTGAAAGGTTGAGTAAACTTAGTTGTAGGGTTTTGGTTTTGACAGTAGTATTGAAAAATTCACATTACTTAATAATAAATTATTAAATATAAATATATTACTTGTATCTATAGTTAATATATAATATATATTTTATATAATAAAAATTAAATTATATATAATATACTTATTATTATATACTATTTTACTATATATAAATGATATTATTATTATATATTATATTTTACAATAAAAATTATTATATTTAATAATTAATATATTTTTATATAATATAATTATATTTATTATTATATTATATTATATAATACAAATATACAATTATTATTATTATTATTATTTTATAAATAAGTGTTACCAAAAAAAATGGGGTAACTCCCAAAAGAACGTTGATCTGCTTGCCTAATGGATTATGATCCTTTCGCCATAAATCCAAAATACAAAGTCACCAGTGGGGCCCTTTAGTTTTAATTAATATGCCTTCCCCTCCATAATTTTGCTAAGGCCATGTTTTGTGATGATTTCATCGATCTTAATTAACTTGGATCGTATTTGAGTAAATTTTGGCTTTTTCGCCTTAACTTTAGCATGATCTTCAATTGTATATGTAAAATTTTGGCGGTGGTTGCACTTCCTTTGGCTTCCATTGGATCAATGATTTCACCATTCTTCACACTTATGTGTATAGCTCCTCCAAACCTTTTCATATATTCAATCATTTAGGCCCTCGTATGAACTAGTATGAGTAATCTCTTGCTTAGATTTTTGTTGAATGCCATTTATTTTGCACACTTTGGCCTTCACATTTAATATAGATGCAACTTCCTTTTTTCATTACGAGGAAAGCATAGTATTTTGCACTCATGGAGACCCCTACTCTCTAGACTAGCGATAGGGGCCAATTAGCTTTTTTAGGGTGAATCACAGACCGGGGGTTAAAGCTTGTGTTGGTTAAGAATGGGTTTTCTTATAATGAAAGTTGTGAAACTTGTTTTTGGGAAAGATTCATGATTTTCAAAGGAATGTTATAGGGTAAACACATATATACTTGCTTAATATGTTGTCTCTTTGCCCGACCTTAGGGTTTCCAAGGAGGTGGTTATATCTATGACTAAAGAGTTGTTTTTCCCTCATTTGTTAGATGACCTAAAAGAGGTTGTTGGTGCCGCACATCTAGGCGAAGGCGACCCTCAACTAAGAGATTTGAAGCAACCAGTAGGAGTGTGCTATCTCTCGTTTCTATTAGACATTGAGGGACAGGAGTTGTTGGCACATCAGGGCCGAACCTTGGAGGACTACAAATTCCTGAGGAAGCTCAACCATTATGAGCCCATGACAAATTTCAACTGGCTGGAGGAGTTTATGGCTTTTGAGACCGAGTAAAAAGTAGAAGTTTAGTCAGATTTTTCTCTACTTTTTTATTTTCAATTACACTTCATTTTGAGTTATGAAGTGGAATATAGTCAATGCATATTTCCTTTATGTTAACAAAAAGAAACCCCAAGAAGGTTAACTCGATATTATAGGTTATACAAACCATTTGTTGGAGTGGCTTAAGGCTAAAGTGTAAAAGTAATATGCATATCTTATTTGATAAATAGCATAAAGATACATTTATAGCAGTTAAAAAGAAAACTTGCTTTATTTCCTTGAAATTTCTATTTTACAAATGTTGAAAATTCCATAAAGCAAATTTATTTTAGTTTGGGGTTTTCCACATTTTTGTTGGAAAACAAATTTGTTGTATATATAAAGAGAAGTGTGTATATATATAAATAGAGAAACTAAAAAAGATAGAGAATGAGAGAAAAAGATAGATTTAGATAGCTAGAGAGAGAAGAGGGAGTAGAAAGAGATTAATAGGAAGAGAAAATATTAAATCAATAATATTAAGTAGAATTTAAATGATGCTCATTAAATTATATCATAAATAATACTTACTTAATGTATACATTAATATGTAATATTTAATAAAATTTAAATAATATCAATTAATAAGTTGAATATGATATAATTATATAATAAGTACTAAATTGTATAATATACAGTAATAATAATATAATTTTTATATATGAAATATTATATATAATAATAAATAATATTATATTATATATGATTTAAATTTGTATTATATAAAAAATATATTTTATATTAATTATATAGTGCATTATACTTTTATTTTAATAAGATTTGTATTATATAAAAATACATTAATTATTAGTTATAATAATTTTATATTTAAATTTAAATTTTTTATCATAAAATATAATATATAATAATAATATAATTTTATATATAATAATATGTATAATTATATTATATAAAATATATATTGTAATTATACTATATTTATATTGAATGATTTCTAATATAAAAAATTAATAGGCAGGCCACACTTTTTTCTCTAAAGAAGAAAAGAACTTTCAGTCCTCCCTTGACAAGAGCGAGGACTTCCAAGAAGAGTTTGCAGTTTGAGATCACTGTTGGGGCTTCTCCCCAAACAAAATATCATGGGAAGATGGGAGAGGATGCCTCCCCTCGAGGAGAATGAGGATCCTTTCATGGAATGTTAGGGGCTTAAACGCCCCTAACAAGAGATGCTTAATTAAGCATCAACTAGAAGTTGCAGATCCTAATATTATATTGTTGCAAGAAATGAAATTGAATTTGGTGTCAGCTGAATCCCTCTTTACTAAATGGTCTCATTGGAAATTTTACTCCTTTCCTTCAGTTGGGGCTTCTGGGGGGTTAGCCTTTCTTTGGAAATAGCATGTTGTTCATCTGAAAGTGATTGGCTCCTCCCCTCACTGGTCTTTAGCTTTGGCAAGGAGCAATTTGTCTGAGGTTAACTTTTGGTTAGTCAATATCTATGCCCCCTCGGGCATCCCTGAGAAACGGAAGTTATGGGACCTCTTATCACTGATTGTTCAACCTTTAAGTGATAAGCTTCTAATTTTGGGTGGAGATTTCAATGCAATTTTAGATTCTTCTGAAAAAATGGGGGGTATTATCCCTAATAATAGAATAATTAAGGATTTTAATACCTTTGTTGATTAGAATGCTTTTCTTGATAGTAAACCTCAAAATGGCACTTTTACTTGGTCTAATAAAAGAAAGGACTTTTGTCAAATAGCTAAAAGGCTTGACCATTTTTTATTATCAGCTACCTGGTTGGACTCTAAAATAGATTCCTATTCTTCCATTCTGGGCTTTCCAGGATCATCAAACCACTTTCCTATTCAACTAGTGCTTTTGGAAGACTGGGCCCCGTACAAAGTTCCTTTTAAATTTGAACCAATGTGGTTTAGGGACCAATCTTTCCTTCCAATGATTTTAAGTATTGGTGGGAAAACTCCCCCTTTTTTGCTAGTTCTAGAATGTTCCATCTGGTTAAGAAATTGAATTTTTTAAAGGGTAAAATTAAGGAATGGAATGTCTCCCATTTCAAAAATATTTTTGCAGAAAAAAAGAGATTGCAAACTGAAATTGAAGTTCTTAATGATCATATTATGGTAAATGGCATGAATAGCATCTCCTTTGACCTCCAAAAATATATTACTTTGAATCTTGATGAGGTCCTTCTTAGGGAGGAATGTTATTGGAGGAAAAAGTCAAGAGAGACCTGGCTATTTGAAGGGGATAGAAACACTAAAGTTTTCCATGCCTCCGCTAAATTGAAAAGGTAGAAAAATAGAATTTCTTCAATAATGAATAAAGACGGTTTACTCATTCAGGAAGAAAAAGAAATTGGTAGTGAAGCTTCGACATTCTTCAAAAATCTCCTTTTAGCGGAAAAAATTTAGTTAAGTCTTACAATCTTTGACTCAATTCCAGCTCTCATCTCTTAGGAAGATAATGACTTTCTTCCTGCCCCCTTTTCTCTTGAAGAAACTAAGGCAGTAGTCTTTGATATGTCTCCTGATAAATCTCTGAGTCCGAATGGTTTCACTTCTTTGTTCTTCCAAAAAGCTTGGGACATCATAGGCAAAGATATTTGGTTAACGTTGGAAGAATCTAGTCATAATAAGTCAATCTTAAAGGAAATAAACTCCACTTTTATTGCTCTTATACCAAAAGTTGATTGCCCCTCTTCATTTGCAAATTTTAGGCCGATATCTCTTTGCAATACTCTGTATAATTTTTTTACAAAAGCAAATCTCAACAAGAATTGCAAAGCTAATTCCAAAAATCATATCAGAGGAGCAAGGCGGTTTCGTCCCTAGTAGGGAGACTTCGGATGGTGTGATAGTGGCTCATGAAATTTTACATTCCATAATGCAACATAAGATTCCAGCCATGATCTTAAAGTTAGACATGTTGAAAGCATATGATAGGGTGAACTGGGGTTTTCTATCAACTATCATGCATAATTTTGGGTTCTCTGGGAAATGGATCAAATGGGTTATGTCGTGTATTTTGTCAGCAAGATTTTCAGTCCTAATTAATGGCTCTCCTTATGGTTTCTTCTCCTCATCAAGGGGGATAAGGCAAGGTGACCCACTTTCCCCTTTCCTTTTTATTATAATGGTTGAGGGCCTGAGTAGGGCTATTAAATTGGAAAATCTATTAAATGTCTGGAAAGACATTCAAATTCCCAATGTTGGGGAGCCTCAAACTCATGGATTATTTGCAGATGATACTCTTATTTTTGGACAAGCTTCAATACCAGAAGCCAAAGTAATTAAAAATATCCTTTGGGAATATTCGGAGCTTCAGGCCAAATTATTAATCCATCCAAATCTAAATTATTTCTCCTAAATGTTCCTCCTCTTATTGGTCACAAATTGCAAAAGTTCTGGGACTTCAAGTTGGGTTCCCTTTCGTGCTCTTATCTAGGTGTTCCCTTTTTTAGTGGTAGGGTTCTTCCAATTTTTTGGGAAAAGGCAGTGTCCTCTATCTCAGGATGAATTATGTCTTGGAAGCATAAGTGGCTCTCCTTTGCTGGTAAAATCCAAATGGTAAAAGTTGTTTTGAATGCCATTCCAATTTATCTAATGTCAATTATAAAGGCTCCTGTAGTAACTTTGTCTCATCTTAAATCTGTTCTTTGAACATTTTTATGGAGTGATAATGTTGGTGGAAAAGAGAGACTCCCTCTGCTTGCCTGGGATAAGGTATGCCTTTCTAAAAATCTTAGTGGTGTAGGGGTAAGAGATTCAAAGCTTCAAAATCTTGCCTTAGGTGCCAAACTAGCCTGGAGACTCTATCAAAATCCTTACTCGAGATGGGGCAAACTTATGTTTTCAAAATACCTTAACTCTCTTCCAAGGGAAAGTATCTTCATAGTATTTGTTCTCCCTAAGGGCTCAACCATTTGGTCTTTTATTTCTGCTGTAAGGTCAATTATTTTTCCACACCTCTTCTGGTTAGTTCATAATGGGAGAAAAGCAAAATTTTGGGAGGATGTTTGGAATGGTCTTCCCTCTCTTTCCTCTCAAAGAGATTGGGGCCCCTTGATCTCATATCTAAAAGCCCTTTGGGGTTCATCAAGAGTAGATTATTTCACTGTGGACTTCTCTCAATTGGTTCCTTAAGTCATTTGGAAATCAGTTGATCCATTCCCCCCTCCCTCTCATCTCAAGACAGCTTATAAAGCGGAAATGGAAAAAAGATCAATTGTCTTCTTGGAGGAGGATTCCCTGATTTGGACTAAATCTAAATTAGGTAATTATAAGGTTAAAGAAGGGTATTTTCCCCTCTTGTCACCTCCTTCCTTGGCTCCACTCCCTTTCCCTCTCTTCTGGAATAGTGCTTGCCTTCTGAAGGCAGGGAATTTTGCTTGGCTTGTTCTTCATGACAGGGTCCTCACGGGTACAAGGCTGGATAGGTTAGGTATTATAGCTGCCTTTCCTTGTGTTCTGTGTGGCTATTTTTTAGAGTCTGCAGATCACCTCTTTTTGCACTATCCTTTTTCCTCTCATTGTCGGTACTGGTTATTTCAGAAGTTAGGTTGGGTTTCAATGATTGGCCCTTCTCTGCTTTGTAAATTCAAATCTTGGCCTTTGGATTTTCTTTCGTCTTTTTTCTCTTGCTTATGGTTCCTCTCCCCCTCATTACTTATTTGGAACATTTGGTTGGAAAGAAACAACAAAATCTTTAGGAGCTCTGCATCCTCCCTTGAAGATATTCTTTTTAAATTGGAAAAATCTATTTCTGAGGTGGCTAGATCTTATATTTTTAAACAAATTAATAACCTAAAGATTTTTTCGAGATGGGATAGTTTTATTATTAATTCTTCGTCATCTCTTAAATCCCTGTCGTTCCATGGCTCCATCACAAACAAGATTGACAAAACCAAAGCCAGATTGGATGCCAAATGGCTCCCTCCTCCACCCATCTTCTTTAAGCTTAATTTTGATGGGGCGTCTAGGGGGAACCCTAGAAAATCAGGTATTGGTGCAATAATTGTTAATTCAGAGTCAAGAATTTTGAAAGCAGTTTGTAAGGTAATCCTTGATGGGACAAACAACAAGGCAGAACTGGAGGCTTTAAGCCTCGGTCTGGATTTGGCCCATAAATTGAGTATCAAAGACATCTTAATTGAAAGTGATTATATGGTTGTCTTGAATGCAATTAGGAATAAAGAATCACAGGTGTGACATCTTCAATACCATTTGCAAAAAGTTCTTTTGCAGCTATCTCTTTTTTCTACTTATGAAATTTCACGTTGCTACAGAGAAGCTAATTATGTTGTTGATTACTTAGCTAATATAGCAATTGATAATAAATGGTTGCAAGCAGAATTTGGTGACATTGCTCACCCGACATTATGCGAGCTTGCAAAGTTAATCCCAATCGAATCCTCACATCTTCCAAACTAGGGTATTGGATTTGGTTATGTCTGTCCTCAGTTCTGGCGTTCCTAATAATTAGTATGTGATATGGGTCTGATTTTGATTGTGATATACAATCATTATTTCACATTGTTGGGAGCTCTGCCAATTTATGCTCGTTCACGACCTTGACACATATGGTCTTCACATGTTAATATGGCAGTGCTTTGAAAAATGGAATTATGTTTGGTAGGGGCTTTCAGTCGTGCGAAGTAGTGTTTTTATATCATATGGGGATCTCTCCCACCGACTCTTGGCACACGTGGTTATTACAGATCTCCCCACAACTTTGCTTGCCATTTGAAGCGTGTGGGTTTGGTGTTGGGTTTATCCTTTGTCAGGGGTGGTTGCGCCTCTCCTTCTTATTATTGTTTAAGTATTATCACAGTGTGCGGTGGACTTCTTGAGTCGGCCTTTCTTTCTTTTTAAGTTTGGTATAAATGGCTCGTTGGAAGTACTGTGTTGTTGGATGGGCTCTGTTTTTGTCTCCACCATTTTGGTTTTCTTGTCTGCTCTTATGGAAGAAGACTGGTACATAATTCCACTTCCGGTGAAAGTGAAAGACTTCTGTGATTCTCGTCCTTTCAACCATGAGAAACTTGGTAAAAAATTTGTGTTGGTTGATGCAAAGGATTTTATGGCATGTCGAAGAGTGGTGGGTTATCATTGGCTTAAAAATAATTGTAGTTCTTCCATTCAAGAAATTCTCTCTCGCTTTATTAATATTTGTATGGATATTTTGCTGGACGTGGAAATGGTTAAAGTCATTGTTGATAAGTTTGTTCAGTCAAATTTGTTTGCAGCTTCTGATCTTTCTCAAGCTTTGGTTAATTATCATTTTGATGCAGGTGGATTTTCTATTGGAGGTTTTATTTCTTATGTTGAATTAATGGCTAACAGTTTTTGTGGAGATATGTTGTGGATAATCAGGTCTGGCATTATTTGTGATGATTTTGCAAGCACTGTTATCGATTGCAATAATTTGCACGATAAGGTTACTGTAGAAATTTTGGCTGCTAGTGTTGATGTCTTCTTGTCTCTACATCACATGTATGATGTTGCAATTAAAGCCTATTCT
This sequence comes from Sequoiadendron giganteum, assembly GCA_007115665.2. NCBI lineage: Eukaryota > Viridiplantae > Streptophyta > Pinopsida > Cupressales > Cupressaceae > Sequoiadendron > Sequoiadendron giganteum. The sequence goes on from CM021102.1 coordinate 270,832,023, forward strand.
CCTGGTCAAGGACTAGCTTCTAAGAATAAGAATAAGGCCCCGAGGTCATACGATCCAATACCTCTTTCTCACTTTGAGGCCTACCCTTCCTCTCTGGTGGAGTGGAAGACTAAGTGAAAGTATGTTTCTGGTTGTATTGTTTTTGCATACTCGTCTAGCAAACTCTACACTGGGGGATGGTGGGTGTTAAATCTTCTTGTATTTTGGGTAAACCTCCTTTTTTGGTTGGGATTAACTATATGCAATGTAAACTCTATCTTTTTGGTCTCTCCTGCAAGCCAAGATTGAGTTTTAATGTATTGATGTATATGGATTTTTGTTTGTTAATAAAAATTTCAGTGGCCATGCCACTTTTATCGAAAAATATATATATATAAAATTATATAAGATATATAAAATTAATAGATAATATTATATATAATGTAGTTTATACTATATAATATTATACTAATATTAAAAAATATATTCGTCATTTATATGTTATAAAATTAGTTAATAATATATAAACTAAATTATATATTATTAATATATTAATAGTATAGTTATTGATGATAAAATTATATTATAATATGATAAATTTAATCATATCATATTATAGTTTTATCATTAATAACTATACTATTAATATATATATTTTAATAATAAGTATATATTATATTTTTTTAATAACATAATTATAGCTATAGAGAACATAATATTATATATATTATAAATTAATATTATAAATAATATACTTATTAATATTATATATAATATAATTATTAATATATTAATCATTATCATATATATTATTATAAATCTTGGTCTTTTTTTTGCATACATTTGTGTAGTACATGAAGTCAATTGTTATGACATTTTCAAATAATGTTGTTTCATTTCCATCTCACTCTATTTGTCTCCCTTATCTTTATATCTCCCTCTCATTCACACACACACACACACTCCTTGTTTATCCCTCCCTATCTCTATATCTCTCCCCTCTCTATCTCTCTCCCTATCTCTCTATCACTTGTCTCTATCACCTCCTTTATATCACTCTTGCCCCCTTTATATATCCCTCTCCACCTCTATATATCACTTTCTACATCTTTATCTTTCTATCTCTCCATCTCCCCCCCTCTCATTGTCTCTCCCCCCTCTCTCACCCCTTCTATCTTTCCCAAGATATCTATCTCTCTATATCTCCTTTATATCCCTATCTCTCCCTCTCTCTTCCTCTCTCCCTATCACTCCCTCTTTATATCTCTCTACTTCTTTGCCTCCTTCTCTTTCTCTCAATAGCTCTCTCTCATAGACACACACTCCCTATTTCTCCATATCTCTATCTTTCCCCCCTCTAAATTACTGCTCTCTCTCTCTCTCTATCTCTATCTCCCTATCGCTCCCTCCCCATCTCTATTTACATATCAATATCTCTATGTCTCTCTCTCTTATTCACTCCATCTCTCCTGCTCTCTCTATCCCTTTCTATCCATATTTTTCTCTACATATATCTCTATCTCTCTCCCTATCTCTCTATATCTTTCCCTACCATTCTCTATCTCTTTAAATCGCCCTCTATCTATATATCTCCCTCTCCCCCTCTCCCTCTCAATATACTGAGCTATCTCTCCCTCTCCCCCTTTTCTCTCTCCCTCCCTCTCTACCTATCTATTTCGCTCACTCTCTCTCTCTCTCTCTCTCTCTCTCTCTCTCTCTCTCTCTCTCCTCTACCTATATCTCTCCCTTTCTCTCCCTCCTGATGAAACACACACTTATATTGAACCTTACTTGAACTTAACCAAACATAGCAATATTACTTCATACCTTAATTAAACATAGCAATACCATCTGTGCAATATCTAAAAAATTAAGAACACGCATAAGAGACACGATTTTACGTGGAAAGCCTTTTGGGAGAAAACCATGAAAAGATATTGCATGAATAAATATTTTTACAAAGTTTATAGGCACCAACCCACTGGATTTCGCAATCCCCATCATTGAGCACCAACTCAACAAGAGACTTCAATCTCTTCCAATAAGAGGCTCCAACCTCTTGATCTCCTTAAATAGGATGCTCCAACTTCCACAAGAACAAAGTAACAATTTTATTTGCAATTTCTCATATCTGCCCTCTCAACTGCTCACAAATCTGCCATTCATTCACAAATCTCTGCTCAAGGTCTGCAATAAAGTCCTTTCCAAAATGATGCAATATTCTGCTCCAAATCAAGCACAAGGTTTTCTTCAAATCAGCTCTTAGGTCCACTTCAAATCTACACTTAGATCAGCTCCAAATCAAATTTTAAGTCTGCTCAAAATCCGCACTTAGATTTGCTCCAAATCAACTTTTAGGTCTGCTCCAAATCTACACTTAGATCTACTCCAAATCAAATTTTAGGTTTTCTCCAACTTTACTTTTAGGTCTGCTCCAAATCTTCTTTTAGGATTGCTTTAAATGATATGATTTATTATTATATTTTTTCTCTTCTTCTCCTTAGGTCTACTCTGAGTGAGAATGATTTGCATTGAATTGCATTTTGAAAGACCTTGAAACACCTTTTATTTATATGTCACCAAGTGCCTTTTCACAACCTAGGCTGGCCTCATAAATTATCCCATTTTTTATTGATGGCAACCCTGCAAAAATAAATAATCTTGAAATGTAACAAGATCATACTTCTCTTGACTGAAATGATCTCTCTTACTCTACTCCTCCCCCTTTGACATCAATGGAAAAGGTCTTCTAGGGCCAAAAGATTAGGCAATGAATAACTGCCCCTAAACATGTGTTTCTATTGACGAACTTAGTGATTGGATGAGAGTGATATCACTCCCAATTTCTCCCTCATGTACTCAAAAGTCTCTTTTGGTAGTGGATTCGTGAAAATGTCCACAATTTGTTCCTTTGTAGCAACATCAACTTCAATTGTTGATCAACCACTTGATCTCTTAGGAAATGATATTTGATTGGAATGTGCTTCTTTCTAGAGTGCATGACTGGGTTCTTTGATATGTTAATTGCACTTGTATTATCACAAAGGATGGAAATGGGGTGCTCATATTCAACCTTGATGTCCTTCAAGGTTTGCTTCATCCAAAGGAATTGAGTGCAACAAGAAGTTGCTACAATGTATTCAACTTCTACAATGTTTAGGGTTTAAGGGATTAGGGTTTAAGAGTTAAGGGTTGAGGGTTTAAGGGTTGAGGGATTAAGGGTTGAGGGATTAAGGGATTAAGGTATAGGGTCGAGGGATTATGGTTGATGTTTTAATGTTGACGGTTGACGGTTGAGGGTTGACGGTTGACAGTTGAGGGATTATGGGTTGAGGTTTTAGGGTTTAAGGGATTAGGGTTGAGTGTATAATGTATAGGGTACAAGGTTTACAGTTGAGGGTTGAGGGATTAAGGGTTTAAGGTATAGGGTCAATGGATTATGGTTGATGGTTTAATGTATAGGGTAGAAGGTAGAGGGTTGAGGGTTGAGGGTTTAGGGTTTAAGGGTTGAAGGATTCGGGTTGAGGGCTGGGGGTTTAAGGGTTGAGGGGTGAGGGTTGAGGGATTAGGGGTTGAGGGTTTAAGGGTTGAGGGTTGAGGTTTTAAGGGTCGAGGGATTAGGGGTTGAGGGTTTAAGGGTTGAGGGTATAATGTATAGGGTAGAAGGTTTATAGTTGAGGGATTAAGGGTTTAAGGGTTGAGGGTTGAGGTATTAAGGATTTAAGGTATTCGTTCAAGGGATTATGGTTGAGGGATTAATGTATAGGGTAGAGGGTTGAGGGTTGAGGGTATAGGGCTTAAGGGTTGATGGTTTAGGGTTAAGGAATGAGGGTTGAGGGATTAGGGTTGAGGGTTTAAGAGTTGAAGGTTGAGGGTTGAGGGATTAAGGGTTTAGGGTATAGGGTATAGGGTTTAAGTTTTAATGGTTGAGGATTGAGGTTTGAGGGTTTAGGTTTGAGTGTTTAAGGGATAAGGGTTTGAGGGTTGAGGGTTTAAGGGCTTATGGGTAGAGGGATTAAGGGTTGAGGGTATAGGTTATAGGGTTTAAGTTTTAATGGTTGAGGGTTGAGGGTTTAGGGTTGAGGGTTAAGGGATTAGGGTTTAAGGGTTGAGGGTTTAGGGTTTAAGGTATAGTGTAGAGGGTTGAGGTTGTAGGGTATAGGATATAGTGTTTAGGGTTCAGGATTTAAGATATAGGGTTGAGGGTTAATGTATAGGCTTGAGAATTTAGGGAATTGTGGCAAAACTTCATATCACACACAAAATGATGTACATAGCACTTAGAAAATGTCATAATTGGTCGAAGAAAGGTCTCATTGGTGTACCTCAACCCAACTCCCCATTGACACATGGTAAGAGTTAGAAAACCTTTACAAAATCAACTTTTTCAAAATGCGAACATGCTTTGGAAAAGTTGAAATATGGTCATTTTAAGAGCAATCCAAAATACGCTTGTGTTATAACGTGAGAATGTTTTGTCTTGATCTAAAAATGGTAAAAATGGAAGGACACTAGTGATCTAGGCCCACATGCTATGTTATTCTCCTACTTCTATATGTGATCCGACAAAAAAATACTTTTTCATGTTGTTGGGGAAAGCACATGCAATTTTTACACATTCCACCACCTTTGCATCAACTTTCCACCACCTTTTTCTAGATTGTTAGCTTAGGAAGGAAAAAATAATAGAGTTTTTACATCAAATTTGATTATATTAACTCAAATTTTTATGTTTGTAGTGTTGCAATGTTAATTATGATTGAATTGTTATAATTTAACATTATACATTGGTTAATTCTATAGTTTTAGTAATTCTATTAGAGCTATATAGTATTGAACGTTGAAAAGGAAAAATTTTTGTGAAAAGCTCAAATTGTTTAGGAGTTTGATGCATGAAGAAAAATAGACTACACATAATTGGGTAGTTTCTCCAATCGAATCTTCGATTTTAGGGTATGCCAAGTCTTTATACATTTCCTTCATTCTCATATGTTTCTTTATCACTTATTATCATACATGCTCAATACAATGCTTTTATTTTTTTATCATGTTGATTTTGGGATTAGATTTCTCTAAGTATTCAAAATTATGAGTGCTCAACATACATAACCTTAATCAAATTCTTTAGATTTTTCTAAGGGATAGATTAGATTTTTTTTAATGCATATTCCATGTATCCTATAAAATTTGAAGTGTTTTATGCTCCATTTGTAATTTTTCCATGCTTCTTGTGAAATCATGTCACACACTTCAATTTTTCCAAACTTATGGGGTTCACTTCAACTTCAAAATGGAACTAATCACTGGAAACTTGTTGTCAAACCCTCTATGGATAGGAAACTTCAACTTCACCCCAAACTAGCAAAATTCGCTAATAGATAACAAATAATCCAAATGAAAATGCTAGTTAAAGTATGATATGAAATGTTCAGCCAACTTAACACCCTTTTATATGAAATTACACTTAGATCTAAGTAGTCAATGCTCACAAGCATCAAATTAAAATATTGATAGGATTGGAAATAAGTGAATAAATCCTCAAAATGAAAACAAATATTAAAAAATGAAGACCTAGGGTATTGAAATTGCATGTATATGAATTAGAGACCAATTTATCACCTTCAAAACATCTTTATTTTATTTGCTACTTGTTGGAGCACCTTAAATTGACTTATATGCACATTTTTAGACCTATAATATTCAAGTTTTGTTTGGAAACAGTGAATGTATGGTTGACATATGTTGTAGGAATCTCATATGGTGAATATCTAGCAATTTTGGTGGCTAGAGATGAAAGGAAACATGCCATGAAGGCTGCACAATGCCCCACAATTTCTCATATTTGATTTGGTATTGCCTTATAATGATAGGAACCAACAATAAGAGATGGAAGATGGCATCAATGAAGTCGTGAAAGGCTAGAGCTAAAGGATGAACCATTGAAAATGTTGGTAAATGTCAAAAAATGCCTCTAAATAGAAATAAATTTGGATTAAACTTACCCAAACTGAAGTCAAACTCTCCTCCAAGGCTATTGCACCCAATTGAATTTGATGGTTAGTTAGTATTTTTAGGGTCAATGTTATTATTATGAATATTTGTATTAGTAGGATGTGGTAAAGCAATATAATGAACAACTAACATATCATAAGAAATATATTTGATAAATAGAGCCACAATGTGACATGACATTGGGAACGATAAAAACCTACTAATGACTCTTATAGTATTAGCAAAAAATTTCCATACTTGGGGTTGCCCTACATCAAAATGAAAGCATGTGACGAATGTGACAACCAAGCCCTAGACAGTTTGGCCCAAGGTGCCAAAACCATATAAGCACATGGTGTGACTAGTGGACCTAGATGGACTTTTTTGCCTTGTCCTCTATCTTTTCTAATTTTTCCTTTATGTTTGGAAGTGTTTTTAGCTTATGTTCCTTAAGAACCCCATTTTTCAAAGATGATGCACTTTTTTTATTTTTTGTCAAACTTCATCAATGTCAACACCTCTTATGTTGGTTTGATGGTTTGATCTTATGTTGTTTTGACAAATGTCCTCATGCTCTTTGTTGCCATCTTCATGCCCTTTTATTCCCCTCCTCGTGCCTCTTTTGGACTATCATATATTGTATGTATCACAATTTCATGACAAATTTTAGATTTGTGTAAGTTATTTATTTACTCTAGAGTACTATGGTGGAACTAATATTTATCTATTTTTCATGTTACAGATAAAATTATTTGTCATGTCGAGGAAACGATCAAGGATTAAATGAACACACAAAGAGAAAGAAGCTAAGAATGCAAAGAAAAAAGAACATATAGAGTGAATTTTGTGAGAGGAGGAAACTGGACACAATAGAAGAAGACATGCCAATTGAAGAGGAACATGAATCATCAATGAGAGATATGGTATTGGTGGCACAAAGGGAACATATGCAAAACCCTCATGCAATGAGATATTTGAATACCGTAGTTGGAGACACATCCTCTATCGCAAGTCAAGATGGAGGGACGCCATCTACCACATCTCAAGTTGAAAGTACATTATCACTCACATGTGAAGGAGGTACGCCATCTTTCTCATCTCAACTTCAAGGTATGCCATATATTCCATCTCTGATCAAAGGTATGTCGTATATCTCATCTCATTTAAATACTGATGAAATTCCTAATGTTGAGTAAAATTTACCTTTGAGAACACCTCCTAGAACTTTGCATAGAAATCCCAAGTATTTGATTGATATTGATGATAATTTTGTATTTGATGGAAGATAAGATTCCAAAACATACTTGTAGAAGATATGCTCATAAGATTTGGAGTGTTATTTGAAAAATTAAATGAGATCAAAAGATGCCAGCTATTTGTTGAAATGATGAGAAATCTAAAGTATAGGTCTTGTTACCTGTTTTTAGTTTCAGCTCAAAATAGGTAGAGTTGAATTGCATTCAACTCAGAAAGGTAAAACTAAAATTTTACTGCCTACGTATTCATCACATTCTGAGATTTGATTAAAAATGAATTCAAGTGTTATTTTGCAAATGTTTTTTATAGAGAAACTCTTAGGTTTGCAAAGTAATGTTGTTTTATTCATATTGTAAAAGCTGAAGTCCCACACAAACCGTGGGAGTAACCTGATTTGATTTTAAAATCAAATGCTGAATACAAGAAGGAAAATGAACACACGGCTGAAAATAGAGTAAGAACAAGGAAAGAAAGGATTCGTCATTGCCTGGAATGACGAATCGTTGTCGAAGTTGTGCTGATATTCATCCAGCTCTGGTGTCACGTTCAGCTCCAGCTTTGAAATTTTCTGCAAAATTGTGAAGGGTAGCGTTAGAGCAATGAAAAATCAAATTCTACCTTATCCCTACGCTACCAACAGAAATGTAATCTCATTCAATCATACATTCCAGATGATTAACCAAAAAAAGCAGAGAATCAGAAAGGAATCATTAAATCTATCATTTTTTACTAATTGGTTTGCGTCATGTGCAGAAACAGGAAATGTATTGTTGTTGTTTTTTATTAGTTTCAGAATGAGTGGGGTTAAATGTGGCTCCCACAAGGGTTGAGCCCAGCTCATCAAATGTTTTGAGCAATATGAACATCATGAAAATCTGTTTTGTATTATGCAGATTTTTTACAAATTTCACCACAAAAGGTATGCAAAAAAGTAAATGACAGCAGTGCTGCAAGCCATTTTCATTTCCAGAATGCATTGCTTTCAAATTTCATGGTTTATACAATTATGCTATCTTGCTGAGTTTTGTGACATAATATCATAGATATAAAAGAGAACAGCAAATAGGGACAGTCATGGTTATGTTATAGTCAAGATGTTGAAAGTCATACAATGAAATAGAGCAGAAAATGTAGATTTTGCCATGATTTCCAGAATATTCATATAATCTTTTTGGTTTAAAAACAGATTTCTTCCAATTTCTGGGTTACTCATGAGAGGATTTAAATTTAAATGCAGATTTCTATCATTTTCCGGGTTACCCACACTAGGTTTTGACAAAATACAGAAATGGAAAATTTCTTTTAAGTTTCTAAATACCCAGATTCAGGTCTTTACACATAATACAGGTTTGTTATGGTTTTCTGAGATATCCATATGAGCTTTTTGATAAAATGCAGATTCTTGTTATTTTCCAGTTTTACCCATGCATGAGATTTTTAGCAGAAAGACAAAAGAAATGTTTTCATCAAGAGTTACCCATGAGTTTTTTTTTAATGAAAAATGCAAGTATGCACATACTATCATGGGTCGAGCCCAGCAATAAGTTTCATTTCAATTTTTTGAAAATGATGTAAGAACTACTTCGCGTTTTGCTGCATGAAAGATCAAGATCTCAATACAAGGAATCAAGAAAAGGAAAGCTTTTTCTTTTCATTTTCCAGAAATTACATCATGGCGGCCAAGACAACAAAAAAAAAAAATGCAGCCAAAGGCAAGGTCACAGAAAAATATATCAAAGATGTATGGTGCAACTAGGCTGCGCCCAGCAAAAGCTTTAAAAGCTTTTCAAAAATCAATGAAAACTCCAGATTCATGAAGAAACGAATTTACCTTGTGCAAACTTCCATAAATCTACAGAGAATGGCGCCCTCAACATAAGGAAGACTTGCAGCCCAAAAATCTCAAACTTGCATGTATCCATGGCGGCCAGATAGAAGATAACACAGGAAAAAATAAAAGAGCATCAGAAATATGCTAGTTCGCGCTTGGTAAAAGCTTTAAAAGCTTCGAAAATGCAAGGGAAGTCTCCATATTAGCAAAGAATCGAACTTACCATGCTCGAATCTTCAAAAGGTCTTCATTAATGGTGCCCCAAGGCACGTTTTCTGCTCAAATCTCCAATAGCTCGCCCAAGGGTTCATGATGGTGGCGCCCAACAGCAAGAAGCAAAGCAAAAGTAAATGAAATGAAAGTTCTTCATTTCATTTTTAGGGTTAATACCCTAATTCGACCAAAGAGGGGGAGGCAATTTTTGCCTTAAGATTTTTTATTAAATTTTCCCCTCTCATGCTTGGGTTGTGGCTTTTCATTATGCTTTTTGTTTTTGCTAAGTCTTTCATCAAAATTAAAGACTTTTGATTTTATCTTATTTCCTTGTTTAGCCTTTGTTTTTATTTTTGCATTTGATTTTAAATTATTAATATTTTTATTTAAAATGATTTATTAGATCATTTTGATAAAGATTAAATAATTTTAAAATGCAAAGTAAGGTATTCTATCATTTTTGTATTCTTTTCAGAATTGTAATGTTTATTCAAAATGATGTATTATAAATCATTTTTGAATAAATAATATCATTAAATGCAAAAATTAGAGTTTCAAGTGAAATGTTTCACTACTTGCATCTAAAAATGTAAATCTTTATTAAAATGATGAATTATAAATCATTTTAATTAAAGATATTTAAAATGCAAAAATGAAATGTTTTAGACATTTATTATCAAAGACCTAGTCATTGGGAGCCAAATCCACAAAATCAGGAAGTCCTTCTAATTGCATGTTTTGTCAAATTGTAAAGCTTTATTTTAAAGTGATAAGTTATAAATCACTTTTTAATAAATGTTTGAAATGCAAGTTGAGGTCAAATGAATGGCATTTATTATTCACAGACTTAGTGCCAAGGATTATAAGATATTTTGAAACGCAAGTTGATGTCATTTAATGACATTCAAAGACTTACTACAAGGTTTAATAAATGTTTTGAAATACAAGTTGAAGTCATTTAATGACATTCAAAGACTTAGTGCCAAGTAGTCAAGTCCAACATTAAAGTAAGTTTGCTCAAAGTATGCAAGTAGTGGAGACTTTGGTGAAGCCTTGTTCAAATCAGGGGTTAGTGGAGGTTTTTTTGGCCTACCTTGTTTGGAGGAGATTTTGACATCACTTTGGTTTTTGGACCCAAAGTCCAATTCCAAATTTTGAAGGCTTTTTCTTATAAAGTCTTGTTCTTCATTCATTGTAAGCAGTTCTGATTATTGCAGAAAAGGCTTTTGTGACATTCTTTTGTCCTTAGTTTTTTTTTTATATGTAGAAGTTTGTAACTCATTTTGGAGACTGAATTTATAGTGACAGGGTTTTGGAGCAGCAGTATTCTATTGAGTTTCAAGCCTTCTTTCTTTATGTGACTTGTCAAGTGCATGATTGATAAGAATAGTAAGTGAGTTGATCACTCCTTGTTATTTTTTGTCTCAACTATTACCTTGTTGCAGGAATATTTTGTTTGCAGGTTGTAATTTGTGTCCAAAGAATTCGTAGGGTTTTCTTGAGAAGATTTTCCTTCCTTGTTAATCCTATTAAGGACCTCTTTATGAAATATTTATGCAGACCTATATAGAACAGAAGTGTTTTACTCATTGAAGTAGAGTTCACTATTTTTAGAATCCTTCACTATCAACTTAGTTCTCTTACTCTTTGGTGAATCACCCAATTTCTTTAAGTTCAGTTTCAGTTTACAGATTCATTTTAGTAATTTCTATCTCTTTTCCCTCAAAGTTTAAGTTAGTCTTGAAGAGTTGTAGGTGAATATCCAATAGGAGCCGGCCTAGAATCCAGAGGTTTCATTTCCAGTTATGCATTTCCCACATGCAGAAATGAATCCCATGTTAGGCAAAATTGTTAAACATGTATAGTTTAATAGGGTACAAATTTTAAGCCTTAACAGGTCTATTTATGAAGATTTTTGGGTTGAGAACATTGGAGGCTTCAAGTGACAAATTTATTGTGAAAAATCTAATGAGTGCATATGAGAGTGTGGATAATACCTCACACACAAAATATAATGATGTCACATGACGTGTCATTACATCAACAATAGTAAGTAATCAAATGAAGAAAGCTCATCTCATCAGAAAGACAAGTCAAACATTGAGAATAAATAGAAAAACTTTATCAAGAGCCATTAGAAGGTGCCAAATAATTGAGGACATCGATGATAATGAATCGTGAACATTCTCAGGAAAACTACCGCAAAAAGATAAACTAATTGTTGAAGCATTGTGATCACTAATTGAAGACTTTTGGAAAAATAACATAAGGGTATCTCTGAGTCAAAGGGATGTGGTAAGAAGGAGAATTGGTAGTCAAAATCGTGAACCACATCCAAAGAATTTTTTGGATATGACTCAAACAAAATTTTTTGGTAAATTTCTAAAGATGTATCCTCAAGTTAAAATTTGTCAAAGATATTTTGAAATACGAAAACCTTTCTATGTCAAAATAAATCACACACACATATTGATTATTGTTGTAGAGTACATATTGAATTTTCTAACCATTTTGATGTTTATTGGTCTATATGTTTAGATTTGCATACTAATAATGTTTTGCAAGACTGTGGTATACATGCCCCACCTACATCTTCAAGAGACTTCATATCAACAATTTTATGTGAAAGAGAGGAAGGTCAATTATTCTACATAAAATTATGCTTGGATGGAACATGTCAACATTGTGGTGGCTTGCAATGTATGTCATTATGGAAAATACACATGGGGTTGGAAATGAACTAGTAAAATTTGAAAAATAGAAGATAGTTGCTTACAATGCAAAAGATGGTAAAAAGAAAAAAGGTGTGATTTGGTCATTCAAAAGATTCCAGTGTATCAGTTTATGTCTACATTTTGTGATAGTATAGTGTATGAGTATGGAAGACATACCCATAGAGATCAGTGATTAGACTTGTAAATCAAGTTATTCAATGACAGATTTCCACTTGGTAGCATTGTTTCAGTCGTCAACTTTGCAGAGAACTACAATCTACAACCACAGTGTGAGATGCAATCACAATATTACAACTCCACAAAGGTTGTTATATTTGTACACATAGCATTCATTCATGTCAATGATAGTACAAAGGATGACGGAAAGATCATAAAGGAGTATCCTTTTTATATTAGTGATGATCACACACATTCTATAGAGTTCATGCAAGGTTGGTTTTAGATGTTCTACCATGGTTTGGCTAAAAGGGGCATATCATTCCATCAACATATCATATGGTCAGATAATTGTGCATCATAATTCAAGAGATCACAAATGTTCTATTGGTTGAGCATGATGCATAAAGTTACAAGTGTTCAACATATGTTGAATTTTTATGAGGTTGTGCATGGAAAGGGGGAGCATGATGGTGCATGAGCATGTACCAAAAGAGCCATAGCACTAGAAGAGTTAAAGTATAAAGACAATACAAAGTTGACATATGTGAAATCAATCGTCAAGTGGTGTAATGCTTCAATGGGTCCTATAGACACATAAAAATGACCAAGGCCTGCAAGCACTATTTTACCACTTTTCGTCCTAGCATAATTATGACTTTTAATTATGTTTCTAACCCATCTTCAACTATTAATTAAATCATTCATAATTATTTAAGTAATTCATGATTTTCTATTTCTCATGATTATTAAATAAATAAATCTTATTTATTTAATGCGTCACTAATTATCAAGTCTTCTCACAATTAAATAAAGTTCTCAATTTATTTAATTAATCTTTATCATTAATGTCCTCTTGATTATTAAATAAATATATTTTAATATACTTATTTAATATGTCACTAATTCCCAGATCCTCTTTTAAATTAAATAGATTTATTAATTTATTTAATTAATTAACTACCTCTTCTAAATTAAATAATTATTCTTAATTATTTAATTGCTTTATGTGACACTTCCCTCTTTTTAAATAAAACAATTTATTAAAAAAATGTCTCACATGGTTAACTGCCTCTTCTTTTTAGTAATTAATTTTAAATCAATTACTTATTATCTCACAAAATCCATATTTTGAATTAATTTTAATTCAAAATGGAAATATTCTTCTACAAATCAAATAATTGCTAAAATTACTGATTTTCTAAAATCTCAACTTCTTATCTTTTGATTTTTACTAATTTCATCTCAATGTCAGATTCATGCTCCATCCTCGATTTAATTTCTTAAATTAAATCTTGTCCACTCATTTGGGAATTTTACCCTAACCCTAATTGAGAGATGTCATTTTGAATCTTGATCATTGATTTTAGGGCATTTTATCAATCTTCAATCTCATTCGTCCATCCAAAATTGTATTTTCTATAAAATGTCAATTTTGTCTTCATTTTGAACAATCTTAACAATCTTGGAGAAATCTCTTCTTGCATTCTTGTTTATAATTTTAACTACTTGCATTCTAGATTTAACTTCATTTTGCATTTAGTTTATAAAAATCCTTCAAAGCTTTGTTTAGGGCTAGTCAATATCATAGAAGTTTGCTCATCTAATCTAATGGCACACTCTTCATCACAACAAGCTAAGAAGGTGCAATGGAAGTCAGCCATGGAGGAGGGAAGATTGGGTGAGATTGCTTCATGTTTTCTTTTCTTATTTCTCCTATGCATTCTATTGCTTTGATTGGATTTAATTAATATTGCATTCATATGTTATTAACAAATCTATCTTGCAGAAAATCCATCATTACATTGGTGAACCCGACTGTTTTCTTAACACGTTTTTGTAAGTTTTTGTACGGCTTCCAATTTTTATTTTGCAGGTACCGGTACGGAACGATGCAATTCCCAGACCATGCAACGTAAACGCTTTGTTGCATCGCATTCGACTTCGTGTGCGACGCATTCGCTCTGTCACACCGCATCTGATAACTCGAGCGATGCATCTAACCTGTCACACCGTATTTTCCAGCCGACGAACCGCAAATGCCAGATCGAGCCACATATGCTCTGTCACAACACATTTGACTGGCAAAATTTTTTCCCCAATTTTCTTCTTTCTTTTTCAATTTTTTCTTTTCCTGTGTTCTTTATTTCTAGATTAAAGTATTTTTTCATTTTTTTTGTGCTACTAATCTATATGTCGTAACGTGTGTCCAACTGGAGTTAGTTAATAAATCTATTGTTGTTGTTGTTTGTTTTTTCCCAAAAAATCTTGCATTTATTTTCACTCATGGGATAAAATGAACAAACATGCAAGTGCATAAAGCTAAAAATAACTATACACTTTGTTTCACATGGATTTAAAATTAACTCTTAGTTAGAAAATACTACAAATGGTTAAAATAAACCCCTTTGTTTGAAAAACACTACAAATGGATAAAATGAACTCCATGTATTTTCTGTTTGTACACATTTGATTTTGGGTTTAAAATGAACACCATGCGAGTGTGAGTTAGCATATTCATGTGCTCTCTCTTTGTTTCTAAACAAATATTGATTGAACTATGAATATGTTGGCTTGTTTTTGTTAAGCCTTAGATTGTGGGTCTGCTTTGGTGGGAAAAATTACTCACCCCAAAGCGACTCAAACTGGGAGCGCGCTAAAGCCAAGCGACGCCCAACCGGTATATAAATTTGAATGTTAAGGAAAGCTTACCATTACAGAACTTCCCGCGGACCAGCAATTGACTCCTCGGTACCCTTGTGGTGCATCAAAACCTGTAGAGCGTAACCTCTGCAAAGTGGGATGATAATGCCTCTCGCGTGGCCTTCTGAACGGGTGCCCGAAATAAATCCTTTGTTGTAGAAAACCAAAAACCTTTTATTCTTTGGTGCAAAAATGGTCATTGCCAAGGCACCCGCACCTACGCAATTCTTAGTAGAAATGATTAATCTGCCATGGGAGTTTCATGGAGGTTGGAAGCTTGGTTTCCCTAAGAAGTGAGTGCACTGTATGGGGGAGCCCGTGGGGCCAAGCTTATGAATTCATTCACTAAGGATGTGGTTTGTGGGATCCATAAGAATACTGTCCTTGCATCCCTAGGATTTTTTTCAATGTCTTCAATGTGGTTGATTTTCATTTTTTTTTTATAACACCAAGTGTTTGCCAACCTATTTTTAGAAAACTTCAACAACTGAACATCAAACTTGCTAAAATCTGAGACAAAACTGGTAAATCTATGAAAACTTTTTCCTAAAATTGCTTCTTGTGACGCACTCGCTCTATCAAACCGCATTCATTATATTTTGAGCCACAGTCGCTTTGATGAGTTGCATTTGAAACATCCTGCATCGCAATCGCAATCTTGCACCGCATTTGATCCCCCATTTGACGCATTCACCATTCTGAGCCGCATTTGCAAGTTTTAAATCACATTCGCAATTCTGAGCCGCATTTGCCAGTTTCATAACCGCATTCATGATTCTGAGCCGCATATGCTCTATTGTGTTGCATTCGCTGCGACGCATTTTCTAAAATTCACAACCATCTTCCCACTGTCAAAATTGAAGTCCAAAACTTGTCTTTTCCAGAATTCCATCAAGTCTTTCTTTACTGTTACTGTTTAAACCAGACACTGATTTGCTCAACTTCCCTCAACATTGCATTATAGATGACATTTTTAGGATCACAATAGGATTCCATTTCCATTCCATTACTTGCATTGTTAACTCTACCATCTCCTTAGACACTTATTTTTTGTAGATTTAGGAGTAGACTCTTACCATCCATTGTCAAAACTTTGCATTCAATATTAGGTTATCTTTGGACTTAATCACCCCTTGTCTTTCAGTCAAATTTCCTTGTGAATTATTTCCCACTCATCAGTCTAGTGTGGAAATTTCACCTTGTCACTCCTTGTCCTTTTACAATCCATTGAATTCCAAACTTGAATTATTTCCAAAACTTTGCTTGGTTAAGTATTACTCTCCTTAGATTTACCAATAGTGAGTACGTATTAGGCTCCTTTTAGTTGCATACCATTTAGTATCTCCATTTTTAGTGTCACACCATTTTCATTCACAAACCTTTAGTCTCCTTTTGGTCTCATTTTCATTTCATAACATTTCTCAATTCCAAAAAACCTAAAAAACATAGTGTCATATTTAGATCATTCTCCCCCATTATCCCAAAGTTGAGCAAAACTTTTATGGTTGAAACTAGATTACAAAGAAATAAAAGACTCGTGGCTTCTTTCGGACAAGACAACAACTTTCTTAATTTCACAAATGACATGGATTCCTTCCCTAATGACATGAACAATCCTTCTAATGACATGGGAAATTCCAGTATCAATCCTTTCAGTGAGATGAACATCCCACCCTCTCCACAAAATCTTTTTGAACAGTTTATCCGCAGAGACCCAAATGGGGAAGTCTTTGAAGAAGACATATTAGTTGCTGCCCAACACCCAGAAGTGGCCTCTTTTGTGGAAGAATTAGTCGTAAATGACTCCTCCAAATTCCTAGCTATGATCCTTGACCAAGTGGCTAAGTTACCAAAGGGATTTGATCTCAACGCTCTTTGAGCAACATCTCCTGATCCCTTATCACACAATCCTTCCATAGGATTTTCTTCACAAATTATCATCAACACCATCAATACTACTTCCCTTGGTCATGCTACCACCACAATCAATGCATCCACCACAACCAATATAGCATCTATTGGGGGATCCTCTACTCATACCAACACCACATCACAACCCATCCCCCAACAAACATATTCACAAACAGTTGGAGAAACAATAGGTGCAACCACCTTAAACCTCTTTGGAACTTCATCTAATTCCATGGGTACATCATCAAACCTGTTAGTAGGTTCCTCAAATGCTATGGAAACCAGCTCATCAAACCCTTTTGGGAGAAATAAACGAAGAGTTTTCATTCAAAGCACCCAACCTAATTCTTCACAGGTTAATACCAACATTCCTTTGAGGCAAAACACCAACATTCCTAATGGCCACAATTTCTTATTTGGGCAAGGCAATCAAGGCACTCAATCTTTCACTCCATTTGGGCATCGACATGCTCAAAATCAACAAGGCCCCCAAATTCAATCCAATATGGCAGGATCTCATATCCCCACTTATGCCTCTCAAGTTCATACACAACAACACATCCTCATCAAAACACTCATTTCCAACAACCACACAAACATAACACTCATTTTGCTCATTGACAACCAATTCCAAATCAACACATCTCATCACAACAGGTGGGCACTCAATCCATCCCTATCACCAACATGTGTGATGCTACCAACAACCCAATTGTGGAAGCACTCACACTCCAACTCGCTGCTCTTCAAACGCAAGTGGAGACCTTACAACAATCCAACAAAATGTCTCACATGTCACATGACTTGTGTCCATATCCATTTGACACAACCTTGTATATGCCACCCTTTCCTCATGGATATGTGGTACCTCATTTTCCTAAATACAAGGGCAAAATGAACCCTGTTGAACACATAAGAGAATTCACCACTAGTTGCATGGACATTGCATATGAGCAAACATATCTCATGAGACTTTTTTCTCGAAGTCTCGTAGGTCATGCACTGGAATGGTTCTCGCTATTTCCTAAAGCAATCAAAACGTGGGATGAATTGGCAAAAAATTTTGTTGAAAACTATGCCTATAACATTGACACGGATATCGACATTTCCTCCTTATGCAGACTTACCCAAGAGGATGCAGGAGAGACTTTTATCTCATTTTTTCAAAGATGGAGAACCTTAGCAAGCAGATGCCCGATAGAAATACTTGAAAAGGAGAAAGTCACCATGTTTGTACAAACTCTCCTAGGACCGCTAAGGTATGGCTTACAAGTCCATTGTTGCACCACCTTTGTTGACCTTGTTGAAAAATGTGTTCAACTTGAGAAAGCCTTGATCGCCAAAGGTGAATTAAAGTATGATGGAAAAACCATCAACACCACCACAAATAATAACCCAAGTAGCTCCAATAACAAAACCAAATACTAGGTTAAGAACAAACACATCACCAATGACGGTGTGGTCGATGCAAAAACCGTCAATGCAACAGGTCATGTACTCACCATCAAAGGAGTACAAAATCAAAATGCACCTATAACTACACCGACATCAACTGCCAATGCTATTCAAAGCAATCCTTCTCAATCTAATCAAAGGCAGCTACGTCAACCATGACAATTCCAAAAACGTACATACACCCTTTTGGGTGAACCTATCGAAATTGTCTTCAAGAAACTTCTCCAAAATGGAGTCATAATGTTGGAAGAACCTAAACCGTATGACCCTGGTTAGTTCAAGCCATCATGGTGGGATAATAGCACATTTTGTGATTACCACTATGTTAAAGGGCATAAAACTTCCTCTTGTCATCAATTGTGAAATCTGGTACAAGACCTTATTAAAAACCACACCATTGAGTTAGGTGGTCAACCATTTACATCTAATACGGATCATACTATCCATAAGAACCCACTGCAAGATCATGGTTCTGGTAAACCCTCCTCATCTGGCACGAAGAATACCCATAATCAAGCCAATAATGTTTTTCCTGTCTCTAATTATTCTAGTGGTGTAATCATCAACAAATTGCGAGCTACTGATGAAGAACAATGTGTCAATACTATCACTATTAAAAAGGCCCCAAACTGTAATGTCACAACACGCAAAGGTAAGGTCACCATCCCAAGTCCTTTTGCACGTCAACCTAAAATCACCATACCTGGTCCATTTTCCAGACAGTCAAACCCTAAACCAGATTTCAACCTTATTGAGCAATTGAGTAAAACACCCGCTCAAATATCCATTCTCGAACTGCTTTGTATCTCACCCACACATAAGGCCATCTTGGATAAAGTCTTGCAAGATTTGTCTGTCCCAACCAACATTGATGTCAACCATTTTGAAACTATGGTCGGATATTTGAATTCGCCTCATCACATTACCTTTTCGAACAGTGACTATTCCTCGCCCAAACCATCTCATAATGATGCCCTTCATATCGAGGTTTTTGTCCACAACATAATGTTAGACGAGTCTTAGTAGATGGCGAAGTAGGATTGAACATCTGCTCTTTAAAATTGGTTAAACCTCTTGGCTTCTCTGATGCATGTGTGGATGCTACCAAGAGAATTGTCATCAAGGCGTATGATGATGAAGAACGCGCTTTTAAAGGCTTCATTACAATTCCACTCCGGGTGGTACCAGTTATTATAGATACAACATGCCAAGTCCTGGATCGTGACATACATTACAATATCTTACTTGGTCACCCCTGGATTCATGCTCTAAAGGCCATTCCTTCCACATACCACCAATGCCTGAAATTCCCTTTTGATGGTATTCAAATCACTATCCCAGGAGATCCGGATCCATTTCAATACTCTACCAATCTGCGAGCCACTGCTGAGCACCAAGTACCCATCAATCGAGAAGCCTCAACTTCCACCTCTTCCAAATATATTGACCCATCTGCACTCACCAAATCATCCATTCCATCAACTTATACCACACTATCTTCCTTGGGCTCCATACCAAGTAAAGACCTTCATATCCAAGACCTTGGTTGTGGAGAATTCAAATTGAATACGGCTTACAATATCACCACAATACCTAAGCCGCCTAAATTCTATGGTAGACCATGTTTCGCGATCGAGACAAAAACAAATTTCAAGGTTCCACCAAAAATGGTTTTCACACTATGGGGGGATATGAGTAATGAAGTCATCATCGACATAGCTAACTGGATCTACAAAGACCCAGAAGAGTTACCTCCACTACCAGTCCATCTCTATGGAAAAGGCTATGATATATGCAAGGCACTAGGTTTTGATGGCACAAGTGGTCTTGGAAAGGCCAACAATAGAAGGAGGGAATCTGTTATCATTTCTACAAGACCAAGGTACATAGGGCTAGGGTTTGACCAACTCGGAACTGACGATCAATGTACCTATGAACTTTAAAGTAAGGACGTAACAGCTCCAGAAAGTGTCGAGACAAGCAAAGAATCCCTTACTGAAACTGAATCTAATGAATGGGAATGGGGATCTAAGGAAACCCTGAGCACCTATGATATTGACGAATTATTCTTGGACCCTATTCAACTCCCCTTCGAAGAAAAATTTCGACAAGAGTACAACATTGACCCTATTGACCGAAATTCCAAAAATAAGGAACTGGTAATCATTCCTTGGGATCCAGAAGAACATAAGGTATTGTCGGCAACATCTGAATTATCCTGCCCCATTCTCGAGCCCACCCATGAGCCTGACATGCCTGAACCTACTGTCCATACCTTTGAAAGGCCATCCAGTAGTCATGATGTCGATACTTTTGTGCCCTATTATGACTTTGAGTTCAACTCATCCGAATCTGAGTATGGTCCATCCATTGCATCTAATACGGAAGTTGAAATTGACAACTTTTCCTTCACACTTGAGGCTTCAATTTGCACACTTTCTGCATCTTCCCCATCTTTTACCAAGACTAACGATGGGATTTCCCTTGTTTACCTGCAACTGATTGACTGGGACCAACAGGAACCACCAGTGATGGACATCTTTCAAAATGATGAGACAATAGAAGAATTCATGGGGCTCCAATAGGGCATACCATGGGGTGATCATGAAATAGGATTTTCCATTGACCTAGATTGTGCATCTTACTTCGAGGAGACTGTGCAATCCTCCAGTTGCAAAAATACAAAGAATAAGACAAAAAAATAAATGTCTTTAGGTGAAAACCGCAAGGCACCTTCTGACAACAAAATAGTAAAAATAAAGGACGTATCTGAAGGTGAAAACCTCTCTGAGGCGCCTAAGGATGGAGGATTGGAATTTCTTCCCGTGACACAAGAAAAATCATCCATTCCAATCGAAGACACCATCGAAGTTAACATAGCTACACCAGAGAATCAAAAAATGGTTCTTTTGGCCGCATCATTAACATAGGAAGAAAAACCTGAGTTCCAACAATTCTTCACAGAAAGGAAGGTTAACTTCGCATGGTCATATGCTGACATGCCGAGCCTTGATCCAGAACTGGTATTGCATCATCTTCCATTAATTCCAAATATCAAACCAGTCAAACAAAAGTTATGCAAAATGCATCCATAGATTGCACTACTTGTAAAAGTTGAACTAAAGAAGTTATTGGATGTTGGATTCATAAGATCAATAAATTATGCTAACTGGATATCCAACATTGTCCCTGTCACAAAGCCAAATGGACAAATCCGTATCTGCTAGGATTTCAGAGATTTGAATAAGGCTTGCCCAAAAGATGATTTCCCATTACTAAATATAGACATGATTGTGGATCTCACAGTAGGGTACGAGATGCTATCTCTCATGGATGGTTTCTAGGGATATAACCAAATCTAAATTGCAACAGAGGATCAACACAAAATGACATTCACCTACCCATGGGGAACATACTGTTGGAATGTCATGCCTTTTGGCTTAAAGAATGTTGGTGCCACATACCAAAGAGCTATGACAACAATCTTTCATGACATGATGCATATCCTAATGGAAGATTATGTGGATGACCTCTTGGAAAAATCTTTGACACAGAAAGATCATCTCAAAGTCCTGGACAAAATTTTTAGACGGCTAGAGGATTACAAGGTTCGTTTGAACCCAAAAAAATGTGTCTTTGGAGTCACTTCAGGCAAGCTTTTGGGATACATAGTTTCATGATGAGGCATTGAGATTGATCCCGCAAAAGTGAAAGAAATTCTAGACATGCCTCCACCAAAAGGAATCAGCGATTTGAGAACACTTCAGGGTAGACTGCAGTCCATCTAATGCTTCATCACATAGTTGGTAGACAAGTGTCAACCATTTCAGTACCTATTACGCAAAATTATCCCCTTTGTATGGACAGACAGATGCCACACAGCCTTCGAACAAATCAAAGAATATCTATTGACACCACTTATCCTAATCCTGCCTATTGCAGGCAAGTCATTGATCTTGTATGTCTCGGCAACTACAAATTTATTGGTAGCATTATTGGCACAAAACGACCATGAAGAGAAAGAAAGAGCCATATACTATATCAGTCACACATTGATAGGATATGAGTTGAATTATACAACCATTGAATGTGCATGCCTTGCAGTTGTCTTTGCAGCACAAAAACAAAGAAATTACATGTTGAGCCACCAAACACACCTGGTAGCCAAGATTGATCCACTCGAGTATCTCCTAAGTTGGGCAACATTAACGGGTCGTTTAGCAAAGTGGGTCATGATATTGAGCGAATATGACATACAATATGTTGAGTGCAAGGCAATAAAAGGGTAGGTAATAGTAGATCAGCTTGTAGATGCACCCATTCAAGGCACTCACCCACTGGTAATTGATTTTCTCGATGAGTCTATCTTTCATGCAGAGCCTACGTCACCATGGAAAGTGTATTTTGATGGGTCTCATATTGGTCACGGCTTAGGGGTTGGCATCTTGTTCATTACACCATCAGGGGATTACATTCCTAAATCATTTTGGATCACCTTCCCTTGCACTAACAACATTGCAGAATATGAAGCATTGGTCACAGGACTCAAGATCATGATTAAATGGAAAATTCAGACATTGCTTGTATTCGGGGATTCTCAGTTAGTCATCAACCAAGTGAATGATGATTATGAAACAAAAGATGAGAAGTTGCTTCCCTACAAGCGAATGGTGGATAGCTTCCTGACCTATTTCAAATTGATTGCCTTTGAACAAATCCCCAGGACACAAAATAAGGCAATCGATGCAATGGCTACTATTGGATCTCTATTGGACATCCCCAAAAATGTGTCACAATTTGAGTTCTTAGTGGAATAGTTATTGATGTCAGCATATGACATCCCAGACTCAGAAATGGTTTGCGAGATTGTTGGTCCCAGTTCACCTTGGTACCAAGACATTTATGACTATCTAAAATCTCAAACCTTACCACCCAACCTTTCCAATAACCAGAGAAAGTCCTTTATACGAAAATCCTCCCGACACACCATCGTCAGTGACACCCTATACCAACGTGGCTTTGATAACACCCTTCTTCATTGTCTCAACACTAATGAAGCCCAAACAACTTTACGAGAAATACATGAAGGTATTTGTGGATCTCATTCGAGTGGTCCAACGTTAGCTAGGAAAGTCACCAGACTAGGATACTACTAGATGACATGTCGGAAATTCCAGGTGCATAGTGACCTAATTCACGCACCTGCATAGGAACTGAGACCGATCACTTCTCCATGGCCTTTCACACAATGGGGACTCAACCTCGTGGGCAAGATCCATCCATCCTCCTCTAATGGCCATAAATTCATAATCACTGCCACTGAGTACTTTACTAAGTGGATTGAAGCCATCCCTCTCACTTACATCATCGGTAAGCAAATATCAAAGTTTATCCTAAATTACATCATTTATCGATATGGTGTTCAGTCCATCATCACAGATAACGGGATTCCATTGAAAAATCAGGACGTTCGTGAACTCTATGAGCGATTCCACATCCAACATCATTTCTCCACCCCATATTACCCACAAGGTAATGACCAAGCTGAGGTGTCAAATAAAAAAATTCTTCACATTCTTAAGAAGACCGTCAATGACGCTGGACGAGATTGGCACCTACAACTTAATCCTGCCTTATGGGCCTATCGTACCAGCATTCGTACCCCCATTGGAGCCACTCCATTTTCCCTGCTTTACAGATCTGAGGCCATATTTCCCATCGAGGTCGAAAGTCCTTCTCTCCGAGTCTCCTTGAAAGGAATGATTGATGATGAAGAGTACAGACAGTCTCGCCTACATGAGCTAGAAATGTTACAAGAAAGACGACAAAATGCCTTAAATCACTTGCAGGCATATCAAAATCGTCTCTGCCGAAGCTATAACAAAAGAGTAATGGTGAGAAAGTTTGAAATTGGTGACTTGGTCCTCATGCAGAACCCAAGAAATCAGGCGAACCGTGAAAAGCCTGGCAAGTTTGAGGCTAATTGGCTCAGTCCTTATATTATTACTGCCACATTCAGTTCTAGAGCTTTTCAATTGGCCACACCTGATGGACAGTTGAAAAAACCCATCAACAACCTACATCTATGAAATTTCTACACATAGCATCAGAGAGCTTGGCTAAAAAACCTAAAAATACAAAAAAAATTGGAAAATAAAGAAAAAATCATCCCTTGATGAAAACCTAGCAAACAGGCGTCTTCGTGACACCAAAAAAATAAAAAAATGGCAAAAACAGTAAAAAGAAATAAATTCATCCAATAGTGAAAACCTGGCAAATAGGTGCTTTGGATAGGTACCATGGTGAAAACCTAGCAAACAGGCGCCATACGTAGTCGATCATTTCTTCACCATCTACTGTGACTCTAATCGACCTTTATCCACTTCCAATAATCACAGCAACCTGGCACATTCACGACATACGTCCCAACCTCCTGTCAATTCCGGCCATGGTTAGCATTTGATTGACATCACCCCTTGCATATCCTTGCCTTTTTCCTTGTGTCTACCTATCTCCATATCATTGGACTCGGGTAATCCTCGATCTGTCTAGGGGCAAGACCTTTATCGTGTAATTGGAGTGGGTTTCGCATATGATCCTGCATTTGTAAAAAGTTCTGAAAAAATCCTAAAAATCTGAAAATGTCCTGAGAAAATCCAAAAGCAGAGTCAAAGTCAATGTATCTCTAGTCAATTCAATTGGTCACGTCAATCAATCTCTTGTCCAAGTTCGATATATTTTGTCTCTACGCATTTTCTATGTAGGCAAGATTCATCTTTGAATCCCCGAGACATTAGGTCAGTCTTTCTAGGTTTGTCAAAATAAAATCATGATTCAAACTTTTTTCCTTTGGACAAGGTCATTGGTCATGTCGAACTACGAGGTCTTTGAGTGCACAACGTAGGAAAGGCCATCAATCGATGAGCCCCCGAGGCCGCACTAGGTCAGTCCATTAGGGTTCATGGCACAACGTCTTCACACACGTCAAAATTTCTTCAAATCCAACAAATTTTCTGTCAATCCTAAGTACGCAGTCTATCAACAATCTGTTTCATCAGCAATCTCGGTCAATTCAGCAGGTCAGCAATGACATGTAATCAAATTCTCTCAAGACAATTTACTTTGGAAAACTTTTTGGTTCTTCTTCAAATGTGTCCTTCTGAAGAGAAACTCTTGTCATTTCTTTATGCTTTTGGATGTGTCCTTCCTAAGCATTGTCATCATCATCTGGAATTTGGGTGGATTCTCCTAACTCTAAGAATTGATCTCCTAGGTATCAATGTCATTCAGGATGTGTCCTTCCTGAATTTGATATCACTCGACATTTGGCAACACTTGACATTAAAACACTTGGAAAACTTTATTTGTCTTTTTGATGGTTATCATGATATTAGTTCCTTACGTCATAGGAGCCACGACATATCATGATGATTATCCTTATATTTTTATGATCACCCTGCTACTAGTTTCTTAAGGATGTCCTGACTTCAGGATTTAGAGAAGCAACGACGTAGTACGATGATTTTCCTATCTGTTTGTGACTATCATGTGGCTAGTTTGTCAAGGATGTTTTGACATCAGGATTTAGAGAAGCAACGATGTCTCATGATTGGTTTGGTTGTTCTGGCAGTTGGTCATGACCAAATGACCAGGGGCAATTATGCTCCTTGTATGAGTCATGATCATCCTTGTCTGCGACTGTTGATCTATGTGAGGATTCGACCTTGCACACTATTGATCTACGTCATATCATAGTGTTTGTCGACCATCATGACATTTTCACCCAATGATGATTAAGAGCAACAACTAGGATAGCACTATAGCAAAGTTTTGAAGGATTTTTGGTTTCCGCACTAACATGCATATCTTTCTTCTCACTAACATCAATCTTCGTCTTCTCTTCTATCATTCTCTAATGATATCCTGTGACATACAAAAAAACAAAGTTGCATACATGATCACACGAGCATTCCATATTCACATCTCACATCTGCATAAATCAAATACCATAATTCACATTGCATAACGCTATCATTTACATCCATCCTCTCATAAAACCATCATTTGCATCAACATATAGGTATCATAAATATTATTTGCATTAACATATAAAAATCACATCATCATACATTACACAATGCATACATACGTAACCACATCCATAATTGCATTCATGAGCATAAAGCATGGCATCCATACATCGCATAAGCATAGTAAAAGCATCACATCGAATCTGATCAATCATAAAAAACACCATAACACATAGAATCATATAGGCCACATCAAAAACTGCATCGCATATATATAAACCTCACAAAAATGTAATGTCATAGGATAGAGTCATTATATCCCAAAAATGGAGCTCGCAGGCTCGAATATCAATATATGAAAGTGTTTAAAACAAATATCAAAATACAAGTCCTAGGATGTGCCTCCTTCATCCCGTGGAGGTGAATCATGGGGTGGTTGTGATAGACTAATCACACGAAAGGTGACTTGAATGGGAGTAGCATCTAGAGTCTAACTCTAGGATCTTGAGGGATCAATAGCAAGAGGTTGGCTTTGCTCTGCCTGGTGTCCTGATGACACTGATCTATGTCCATGATCTAACCTATGGCTATGGCCTGATGAATTCCTGTGAAAACTGTGTGACCTGTGACCTGATGACTGCCCTGACGAAGTGGACCCCCCGACACTCGTATGACTACCACTGTGTGACCTGCTGCTGTTGTGGGTCTGGGTGCCACTGCTTGTCCTGTTGTATGATCAATACAACCCTGGATCTCATCTCTCTAGTGGAACAACCTTCTCATACAACAACCTATACTGACCCCTACTCTCAGCCATCCTGGCCAGCTCCCTGGCCATATCCCCTGTCGGCCCTACGCATAGCTCTGCAAACTCAGTGACCCATCAATCTAACTCCTGCCATCAGATAACAGCCTGATCTCTCTCCACCCTAGTAACCTCCAAATCCACTACCAAGTCCTTGTTCTGAGAGAAGGCCACATCCAATCTGCTCTGGAGGTCGGTGATCCTCTG
This sequence comes from Sequoiadendron giganteum, assembly GCA_007115665.2. NCBI lineage: Eukaryota > Viridiplantae > Streptophyta > Pinopsida > Cupressales > Cupressaceae > Sequoiadendron > Sequoiadendron giganteum. The sequence goes on from CM021102.1 coordinate 270,859,296, forward strand.
GTCAATGGTAGCATCCGCTGGCAAAATGGGTGACCTATCCCCCTCCTCATCCCCATCAATCATCCACTCTTGTAGTCTTTGGTCTGCCTCATCCTCCCCCTCATCCTCCTCTCCTCAGACCTCCCTCACGTCAATATCAAGAGGATGGTGCTCAGCAAATGGATCCTCCTCCGCTGGCATCTCTCCCTCTACTCTACCCTCCACCTCCTCTCCACCCCTGACCACCTCCTATGCTCTTGCTTCCACCTCTTCCTCCTCCCCTCTGATCTCCTCCTCGACCTCCTGTTCTGTTGGCTACTCTCTCTCCTCACTCTTCTCTTGGATGGGTGACAATGGTATGCCACCCACTCTCTGCCTGACTCTCCTGGGCTTCCTTCACCCTTTGTCATCCCTCCTCCTCCTGACACCCCTCCCTTCTCCTCCATCAGCTCCTCCCCCACCACCCCCATCATCTCCCCCACCACGGCCTTCATCTCCTCTACCTATGTCTCCCCTGCCTCCATCTCTCCCCCCAGCCCCTCTCTCGTCTCTGCCTCCATCCCTGCCACCCTGGCCTCTCCTTCGTACCCGTGGGATAACTGATCTCTGATCTATAGGCGATGGACCATTTGGATCTGTCAATGGAATAGGCCTATGAATCTGCCACCAGACGTCGAACTCAACAGATGTACCTACATCTGCTAGACCTCCCCTCCACATCCACTGAAGTGCAACAAGACCATCTACCTTCTGCTCGACCACTGTCACTGCTATCGACAGCCCCCATATAGTCTCTCTAGAGGACCGTGCATACTTTGCAGTGCCTACTAGCACATCCTGCTGCTCCCTAAACTATTGTAGTACCCGTTGTGGCAAGTACATCTCAATGATCTATTGGCTCTGAACCATGTGGCCAATCAAATATCGGAACTGTCTGCACAATGACAAGTGACCATCCTCATCTGGCCACTGACCGCAATCTCTATAGGGCCTCCAAACAAAACTAATCATGGTGTCAATCCGATGACGCAAATAACTAGTATCTCCCACACGAGTCTGACTGACTGAACCCACATAAAGATAGACATAGGGCATCCCATCGCCCAACTACTAAATATGTACTGGTGGCCGAAAAATAGGAATGTGCTCCCATGCCCAAATCATAAGAAGTGTGGTACTACAGCTAATACTCTGACCCTAATGGTAGACTACCTCATGGATTTGATGGTATAACATGGCCAATAGGCAAGGTCCCCAAGCAAAAATGGTCCTCTAACCCCGCATGTGAACTAGTACCTCTCCCCATCCAATCGGAAATCCATGGCCACGGCGGTCCAAAATCAATACTCTGGCAATAAGTGTCATGAGCATGGAATCCCACCATGGAAATTGGTTGGCCACAACATCCCAACGAATCTCATAACTATCAATACATATCCTAGCACCACCGGCATCCTCGTACATCTCTGATAGGGCCTATCGCCCTCAGTGTGGATCATACACAACCCTCTCCCCATTGATCGGGATGTGAAGAATGCGGTAAACATCCTCCAAGGTAATTGTGGCCTCTCCCGTAGGCAGATGAAAGGAGCAAGTCTTTGAATGCCACCTCTCACAAAGTGTTGTCAGTAAACCCCTGTTTGCCTGAATAATGGGCATGTACGTGACATAGTATAATCCTAGTGTTATCAATTGACTTCTCTCCCTGTCACTCAGGCGGTCTCTAAAGGCATACGTCGCTAGTCTAAACTCTCGTGTATATATCAGGACTAATCGTCTCTGCACATGCAGAAACAAGAATTAGCACACATGGGTCAACATTAGGGGCACATTATTACTATTGAGAAATCAAAGGTGCATCTAACAAGGGCATAAGCAAAGTCAACATTGGTAAACCATGGTTAACAGAAATTGCATCACATTGATTACAAATGCGTCGCAGTTTATCACATGCGGCTCTGCCCCTGGCAGTTGCGTCGCAATAAAGCAAATGCGTCGTCCTATCTAGCAATTGCGTAGTCACACAAGGATTGCATCGTTCAACAAATAATTATGTCAGGGTATGGCACTTGCATCGTTTAAATGAGCGATTGTGTCACAACATTGGACTTGCATCATTTAACCTTGTGATCACGTCGCGACATTGCACATGCATTGCGAAAAACCGCACTTGCATCGCATTTTGACGCTTGCGTCGTTTCCCCTATCAAATGCAACTTTTTAAACTTTAACCTATCTACCTAGTGCACTTGTGTCGTGACGCAAACAAATGCATTGAACATGAAGTCAATTGTGGCTTACGCGACATGTGTGTCGCAACACATTTTTTTATATCCCAAAAACCCTCATAAATGCATAAAATTTTAAAAAATTACAAGGGGGATAGGGTACTTACCAATGCCTTTGTGCCCTCGGGTCTTTGGAAAGTCTGCACATAGTAGCCACAGTGGTATGTCGAAGGAATCACCATCGTCTCTTTAAGCTCTTATCACTGAAAATTCTAAATAACAAATGAGAAAATGACACTTGGTTTTGCTTTTTCAACCTATTTATAGGCTAAAAATTAGGGTTTTGATCTAGTGGGTTTGTACTAGAGGCTCCTTTGAGCATCTTTGTCTGGCATTTTGGCTAGCTTAGCGTCCTCCATTCTCGAATCTAATCACGTTGTTGTTTCTCCTGTCATTAAATTGTTTAATCGGGACACTTTCCAAATTTTTCTAATCCTGATTCAAAATTCAAAAATTTTCCCAAGGGGGCATAGGCACTCTGTACCTTCGCTGGAGCATATTCTGGACTTTTTTTCTTTGCCATAACACGATAAACTGCATTATGACAAAGAGGGGAAAATGTAGACACATGAAAATGACCAAGGCCTGCAAGCACTATTTTACCACTTTTCGTCCTAGCATAATTATGACTTTTAATTATGTTTCTAACCCATCTTCAACTATTAATTAAATCATTCATAATTATTTAAGTAATTCATGATTTTCTATTTCTCATGATTATTAAATAAATAAATCTTATTTATTTAATGCGTCACTAATTATCAAGTCTTCTCACAATTAAATAAAGTTCTCGATTTATTTAATTAATCTTTATCATTAATGTCCTCTTGATTATTAAATAAATATATTTTAATATACTTATTTAATATGTCACTAATTCCCAGATCCTCTTTTAAATTAAATAGATTTATTAATTTATTTAATTAATTAACTACCTCTTCTAAATTAAATAATTATTCTTAATTATTTAATTGCTTTATGTGACACTTCCCTCTTTTTAAATAAAACAATTTATTTAAAAATGTCTCACATGGTTAACTGCCTCTTCTTTTTAGTAATTAATTTTAAATCAATTACTTATTATCTCACAAAATCCATATTTTGAATTAATTTCAAAATGGAAATATTCTTCTACAAATCAAGTAATTGCTAAAATTACTCATTTTCTAAAATCTCATCTTCTTATTTTTTGAGTTTTACTAATTTCATCTCAATGTCACATTCATTCTCCATCCTTGATTTAATTTCTTAAATTAAATTTTGTCCACTCATTTGAGAATTTTACCCTTACCCTAATTGAGAGTTGTCATTTTGAATCTTGATCATTGATTCTAGGGAATTTTCTCAATCTTCAATCTCATCCGTCCATCCAAAATTGCATTTTCTATAAAATGTCAATTTTGTCCTCATTTTGAACAATCTTAACAATCGGAGAAATCTTGGAGAAATCCCTTAATCTCTTCTTGCATTCTTGTTTATCATTTTAACTACTTGCATTCTAGATTTAACTTCATTTTGAATTTAGTTTATAAAAATCCTTCAAAGCTTTGTTTAGGGCTAGTCAATATCATAGAAGTTTGCTCATCTAATCTGAGGGTAGACTCTTCATCACAGCAAGCTAAGAAGGTGCAATGGAAGTCAGCCATGGAGGAGGGAAGATTGGGTGAGATTGCTTCATGTTTTCTTTTCTTATTTCTCCTATGCATTCTATTGCTTTGATTGGATTTAATTAATATTGCATGCATATGTTATTAACAAATCTATCTTTCAGAAAATCCATCATTACAGGTCCAAGTAATGAAGGTGTCTTCAATTCATAGATTTTTTTGGTTGATAGATGATACTAACATTGCAAAATATGAAAATTGTCGTACACTGTCAAGATCAAGTGATACACTCTTTCAGAAGCTCTAATGCAGGTTAATGGAGTATCCATATGCGGAAGATGGCATGTTTTTGTTCTTCATGTACAATTAAAACTTGGAATGAATGTAAGTGATAGGAGTGGGTTGACGAATGGTGGTTAAGATTTCTAAGCCCACTTGACACGTATTAGCTTTCGATGGTACTAAAACTGACATAGATGGAATCATCAATTGACTTTGATCACATATCAGATCTAGTTCAACTAGGTAATATATCTACTTGCATAGATTTTGAAATTCCTAATGTTATTTTACTCTATAGTGTTTTTATAATGTTGACTAAATTCATCTAATTTGCTACACATATCAATGCAGGGTATGTTTATGTAGTTATTATAAATGAAGAAAATGAAGAGGGAGAATATTATTACTCGTGTCATTATGTTGAGGCCAAAAATAAATCGGAGGCTCCAATTACAGATAGAGAAAACATTGAATACACTATAGGCTCAGTGGTTGTTACTAGAATATGGCTTCAAATGTATCCACATAAGAGTGTTAATGTTTGATTGTTTCAAGTTTTTGACACACAAAAAAATATTTTTCATTACTAAACCTTGTCATGGCATCCAATGTTCATTTGATCAAATATGGGGGTAGACCTATGAACAAGAACTTGTGGAAGGTGTGTGAGTCTGACCATGAGGCAATACTTCACACAATAAAGAGTAGAGAAAACCCAGATAGTTCGTTGGATTAATTTGTAATTATGCACATTGAATTTGTAAAGTCATGTTATTGATATTAATTTATTGTAATTGATAATTAGACCTTTCACTGTCATATTTCAACGTTACTTATGTTTTGGTTCCAAATTTCATATGGCATAGAAAGGACTTACTACCCCTCTTTAATTTAAATTTTCTCATTTTCTTGTTGCTGCATTTTCACACATATACAATGAATATTGTGTAGATTATATGCATATTTATTGTAGGTCTATTTAAAATGGCACATAGTGGACTTTGTTGTGATAAAATTTATATTCACCGCCTTTTGTTGTGTTTCACTATCAAGTCAAAATGACATGATGCAGTTCCCTTAGTGGTGGTAAATGGACCATCTTCTTAGGGGTAACAATTTGATATGACATATTTAATATGACCATTTAATTTTTTTCAATGTTGTGTGGTAAGTATGATCTACACTCTTATACTAATGCAATAGCTTTGTACTCATGTGTGGGTGTGTAAGTGTTGTCAAGATCCATTTAGGTATAATGATGAGTCTCTATATGAGTGTAGGTGGGTTTTTGTAATCTCAACATAAGAGTGTTAGTGATAATATATTCCCCCTTCAATTGGTTGTATACAAAGTGTGAAAAAATTAGAGATGAAAAATATTTTATGAAAACTACATGAAATCTACAATTGAAAGCATGCAAGAACATAGATCATGAAAATTAATGCAAAAAGCATCATTGATAGCATCATGTAACAACGAATATAGTGAATGATAACTATGAAAATCATATAAACAATAGATAATCATCAAGACATAGAAGATTTCTCCCAATAAGGGTAAAAAAGTATGATATAATGTGTAGGTACATAGGAGATTAACATCAAGGTACATTCACATTTTTTGAAAAAGATGAATCATTTTCAATAACTGTATTATTTTGTGTCTTCATTTTATTCTTTATATTTTTAAGATTCTGCTCTAAGATAGGGTAATCATGTGCTTCTATTTATTTAGTGTCAGTTGTAATGTTCATATTTAGGTTCTAGCCAAGTTGATCAGCAATAGTAGTACCTAGCACATGGGAATGACCAGTTGATAGTTATACCTTTCGTTGTCACATTTCAACTTTACTTATGTAAAAAATCAAATCATATTTATAACATTTTATTAATAATGTCGTGCTCTGAAAATTCCATTTTTTTAGTGCCCTTACCCTACCGTATAACATTCGACAAACTATAAGTTTAAATGGTATCCTATCTAAAATCTACAAATCAAAATATAATCTTTAGCAACTAAGTCATTTAAGCTTTCATTTACAGAAACTAGTTAGAATTTGTAAACCCTAGATTTGAATGTCTTATTGGAATTCACATAAGAAATTCCATTAACTTCTCATTCTTCCGAACCCTTCACCACTCTCCATACTCTCTGACTAGCTCAACGATATTGTTTCACACCCCTACATGTCAGAACATTATGGGCTATATTGCATTGGTGATTTCTCTTAAGAGACTAAAGTGCGAAAGGGAAGAAAACTTTGACGAGTTGTTACTCAATAACCATGGCACTTAGAAACGGTTGTGCATATTTTGCACACATGCCCCACCGAAGTCAGGGACCCCCTCTTTTCGCTCCTGACAGGTTGTTTCGCTCCTGATGGGCCACTTTGCTCTTGTCTCACGTTGCGTACTCCTGTTTCCAAGCCTAAGTAATTCATGAGCCTTAAAACCATTAAAATACCTTCGACTAAGTTCACCTAACCAAGTTGTACTAAGTCATTTGCCTTCGTGGGCTGGCACCTGTAGGTTTCCCTTAGCTTTTCGCCCAACGTTCGTTGACCCTTGTGAACCCGCATTCACGGATTTCTTCTTTTCGTTCTTCGTTGCACTACGTCGTTCTCCTGCAGCCAAGTCCTGGTGTCTGCTCGCATGGCAGACCCCACATCCATCCTTGCCACAACATCCTTCATGTATCACAGACCCGCAGTTGCGGGTCATGATGAGGTAAAAATAACCTCATCATAATAAAATCAAAAAATCTTATTCTTACAAGTTCAATCCTAATTCTGTGCCAATTTATTAAACTTTAGGAGAAATAATTGGTTATCTTTAAGGAAAATTATGCAAACTTTATTTCTTATGATCAATTGAGGAAATTTGCCAATACAGGTTTAATGGGTTGACTTGAGTGTTTTTGTAGGGAATAATCGGTCATCTAGCAGCTATTACAAAACATTGAGCTAGCACGTGCCTTAAGTATTATGAAAGATAGATGTTGTGAAACTCCTCCTGAATCTTAGGCCGATGAACCAAAGATTTAGTTACTGTCTATTTAATTTTTGTTACCAAAAACTTCATGGCTCATCTCGAGCCTTCTCTACGTTTATGAGTTTTAAAGATATGGAAGTTAGTTAAAGTTGTTAAAAGACTTTTTCAATGGCTATCCACGCCATCTGGAATCTAGGATTTAGTTATAAGTTTTTTTTCTATAAGAATATAATTTCAAAATGGATGAATAAGACTGAATAGTAACGTTATGCTATTTATATGATTTCAAAATACTGATGAATGAAAGAACTTTCTTCTGTCAATTGCTAAGTTGTTGAACTATGGATGATAACTATTTAAAATGGAAGGACTCCAGAACCTATAGTTTATGTGATTTGAGAATGAAGTTTTGACCCGCGAGCTAGCCACTCGAGGGAAGTTAGTTTAAATAGATAAGTACTTACTATTATGTTGTTTTAGTTGTTACATAGATAGTTGTTCAGTAGGTAGTACTTAAGTCTGTTAAGAGTTGAGTCTAAAGTTTCAGAGCACCATTTTTTTTTAGTTAGTATGAGTTATTCTTCGTAGTTGTTAGAATCTTTTATTGTTTAAGAAAATGTTTTATAGTCTGTTTACTTACTTTTCCACTTCCGTAGTTTATCAATTATTCAGTTTTCTTATCTCTATGCTTTCTAGTTTCGTTATGATGCTTTCTAAATTAGTTATCTTATGCTTTCTAGTTTCAGTATTTCCAATTTTCCTAGAATAAATTGTTTTCCAGATAAGGAGTTAAATGGCCCTAGACTAAAATTGATTTCAGTAGTTTAAAGAAAAACAGAAAATCTAAGATGAGTTATCTGAATTATCTTCTTTTGCAAACTACCTTGGACACAGCCCAGTCGACTAATTGACATTCTATATTCTAAAGTAGTAGGACCTAACAACAACCTATCAGGTCACCCTATGCGGATCTTCATTCTCATTTCGCCACTTTCACAATGGTCAACCCTTGACTTATGCCCGCATGACGAGCCCTGCTATTGGTATTTTTGTCACCATCATTTCCATTTCCAAGGTTACCCCCATCGTTTCAGGTTCGTCTAAGTCCAAATGTTTGTGGGTCTTTGTGTGTGGCTTACCTTCATTTGACTGTCATTGTCTAAACGATTGAGCTCTTGCATCGTCCCATCGCACGTAGTCCATGTGTGCTATTTCCTCAAAATGAAACCATTAAGTTGCGGTGAACTTTGAAGTCAAAGTTCACCGGTGGATCCACCCTTGCAGATCGTCGCTTGCAGGAGGACACCACCCTGACGTCATTTCACAACGGCCATCCTTCGTTCCCTTCTTGCTTCATGGACCTGCAACCCATCACTTCCATCTCCTTCTTGTGGGCTTCCCTATGATGGTCGTCATCCACCATCCCGCTGCTACCCAAAATGAAACTATATGTTGCATACCCGCACGGTTCACCCATGCTCACTCATTTTTTGTGGGCTTTCATGATGCCATGGCTATCACTCATTCGACCATCCCTGGATGGCACTATTAGCGGTGTCTTCAAATTGGTTATCCGCCATGGTGTCTCAGGCTTTTTCATCGTTGACGATGGAATTTTGAGGTCCACGAGCCGCCACTTCATCTGTTGTCTAAATGGCATTCATCCACAATTTCCCCACACTCATATGTTGGCCTCTCTCATCGTGCATACACACATTCTCTTGAAGCGGTCATTTGATCATAAGAGGGTGTAGACTCCAAATTTGGCTCACATGCTATAATGCAAATATCTCGAGGGGCCATCGCGGACTTCGCTACCGCATTGCCTTCTTCTCCCATTGATGCTCGAAAGTGCCCAAACTTCTTACTGTATTGGGAATTGGAGGATATGTCTACTATCGATGAACCCGCCAATGGATTGTTATGAGAAGGATAAACTAATCAATGTAGAGTGGAGGTTCAAAATGGAATTTGGGAGAGCTCTGAGCTGGTATTTGTAAGGGCAACGTTACTATTAGGAGTTGAAGTCAGCTCTGATGAAAACCTAGTGCAAGCATTCAAGAGATTGTAAGGTGAGTGCTCATTACTCTTGAATTGATGGTGATATGATCGAGTATGGATATAAAAATATGGGTGTTGCATGGGAAATGTATTTTACGAAGGATTCTCGGTCTAGAGCCATACTGTGAACTTTTGTTGGCGTTGTTGGGTGAAAATTATGTAATCAACTTTTCAAAAGATTACAAAACCTAGACTTCAACCACATCTATGTGAGATAAAATCTCTCCTCTCATAAAGGGGAGGCACCCTTCTTACTGCTAACATAAGCTATGGTAAAAATAATAAATTATTTACACAATGCACACTATACTTACAAAAATGGGGGGGGTGTCACATTCATGCTTCTCTCTTTTTTCAGAGAAATGTTTTACAATGCTTCACTGTTGGGAGTCCTAATTCAAGATAACTTTAAACTAAAAATGAGCAGTAATGCCAATACCTCTATCTTGTCAAAGCAAAGCGTAGAGATACTGAATATGATTAATGATAAACAAATAAAAGAAAAGGGGAATCTCACGAAGGCACAAAGTCGTTCTGTAGCTTTTTCACTAATGGATATGCAAAATATGTACTGCATGTTGCAAGAGAAGCACAAAGTATTCTTAGATGCAACGATTCCTTGAACATGAACGATTACAATCACAAAGTCTTGTAGATATTTCAAAAAAAGTATCCAAACATAAACATAAATCCAAATAAGGAATGTAACACAAAGTCTACATAAATTACTTCAAGACCTTCAGATATCATCTACTAATCACCACCAATAAGATCAATTCACAAGATTATCAAATCCAACACAAAGTCTAGTTTTCAATTCTCTTCTTTATTGATCAGATTTTATTCACAAAGTATGAACACAAAGTTTCACAAATCTACTTCAAAAGGGGCAACACTTTGTTGCAAAAATACTAAAGGTAAAAGGTTACAATAGAGATCCCTCATATTTATAGAAGAGAAGGAACAACTAATCTAGGGAATTAGTTGATTAAAATTAGGAAAGTTAGGTGAGAAAAAATAGGAAACCCTAACTTTAACTAATTCAACGTGTAATTCATCTCTATAAAATTACATATCATATTTTCAATGTAATTACATTTGAACAAAAGACATTTCAGATGTCGTAAACTATTTAGAGGATGCATAAAGGGAAGCATCAAAATTTTCAACACTGGGAGATCAGGAATCTTCATGGTTCCTTGCTTGGGCACATAAGTCTTCATACTTCTTCCTGGTCTCCTGTACGAAATTTTCATTTGGACCATTAGTGTAATCCACAATGGTGTGAATCCTCATGATTGATTTCCTAGCAGATGAGTGAACCTTTTTGCACCTATCAAGATGCATCTTGAGGTTGTCAAGAGTGAGCCTTGTATCAAAAATAACATACATAGAGGCTTTTGAAAAGTCTGCACTCTCTACTTGGTTCATGATGGCTTCTTTGAAGGTCTCAAAAAGTTCTATGGCCGGAAGGAAAATACAATTTTCTTCAAGGAGCTCACTTGGCAACTCCTTGATTCTTTTTTCAAGAATAGCACGATGTAGTTCAACATTTTCCTATACTTGGTGGAGATCTTTCATAAGAGATTTGATTGTCTGAATACAATGCTTCAGTGATTCTCTTACTTCAGCATATTTCTCCTTGTCAAGAATCACTCTAAATTCCACCAATTTGTTGAGCTTTACCTGTTTCATTTGTGACCACAACAACAAGCATTTTTCCATTTCTCTGATCTCTTGGGAAAGAACACCTTCCTTTTTATCCAACTCTAATTTGAGTTGGGCTATCTAAGTAACTTTTTCATCCGTAGCAAATATAATCTGAGAGCCATGTTCTATAATCTTATTAATAAAATCATATAACACTCTGCCTTTGGAGGAAAACTTCTTAGCCTTCTTGACAGTTGGGTCCTCAGAGCTTACCATTGCCAACAATTGTGCATTACTTGAAGATCCTACAAGCCTTCTTACAATAGTGGCATAATTCTCTACCCTCTATTTATATAAGTTTTGAGCTTGCTCCATTTTGTCCAGTCTTCCTGCCATTATATTCAAGGTCACTTGCACATCTGCCTTGGCACTCTCATTTGTGACCTTGCCAAGTTGGACTCTTGTCACTGTGTAGTCCTCCATATTGACATATCCTTCCTCTTGAGGTGGTATGCCAATCCCTGCATAATTTTGACTGGATTTATCAACATGAAGTCATGAATACACTTTTTCCTTTTTCTTCCCCTTGGCTTTTGGAGGGGCTATCTCTTCAAGATCAAGCTCTTCAGGAGAGATCATTTTATTTTTCCTCTTTGATACTTGAGATACCAACCAAGGGGGAAGAGAGGAGATATGAGTTTCTTGGTTGACTTTCAACTCTCTTGTCACCCCCACTTTTGAAGGAATGATCGGTATGGTAGTAATTGGTGTAGTGTTTTTCATTACTGCTCCAGTAACCTACACATTAAGTTGATTATGCATGGATTCATTCATGAACCTATTAAACTCAGCTTCTAAATTGAGATCATAGGATGTAGATGACAAGTTGGGAATGGAGGACTAAGGGCTTGACAAAATTTCAACCGTTTGTATACTTGCCACTGAAGGATTATCCAATACGGTTGGTCTTGCAAGGGGTGGTGCAATGTCCACTATGGGTATGGTAGATATAGGAATAGGTGATGTAAGAAAATGTGGTGGAGGATTTTTTGGAATAGGAGGTGTGTGAGGAACGTTTGAAGTTACGGGAAATGATGTTTGGGGAAGATCTTCAACTACATTCTCCAATGGAGACATAATTTGTTCTTCATCATGCCCGAGTTCCAGTTGATTACCCTCTTGATCTTCTCATTCTTGTCCACCTTCTTGATCACCTTCAGACTCTTGCTCACCTTCAGAATCTTCTTCCTTATCAGATTCTATCTCTTCTGAATCTTCTCCTTCAGTATATTGGTCACTTTAATTTTTTTCTTCATCGGAATCTATCTCTTGTGAAACAAACCTCTTTCCTTTTGAGCGGGATGTTTTAGATTCTGTTGTTTCTTCTTCTCTGACGGCTCAAGCATCCTATTTTCCAACAGTGAACTTAATCATGGGGTCTCTTCAGGAATAAGTGGGGATAGCCGTAGATTTGTCTTTAATCCGGGGTTCTCGTTATTGACTGGGTTCTTCTCTGGATTATTCTCCTTTAGATTCCTTCCTGAAAGTTTTCATCTCAAAGCCATGCTTATATAACCACTCTGTAGTGTTAGCCAATATTGGTGCCAACCTTTCTCTGATAGAAACGTTTTCCTTCTTGGACCATTAGATTGCAGGGAAAGGTCTTTTGGAGATTTCTTGTTCATCGTAAGCAGCGTTCATAATGTCACCGGGATCTATGAAATCCTCTGATAGGTTAGCAACACCAAGGTCTCTAATCTATTGTATGGTTAACCTACAAAAATCCATCTTACGGATAGCCTCTTAATCTCGTCAATCAGCCCAGATGTCCTCAAAGTGGTACCCATACTTGTGACCCTTTTTCAGCCTCTTCTTTACATTCCGGTAATCAAAATCAAGTATGTATCTATAGGTCCTGATTGTCATGACCTGCATCTCTACGTAGATTTATTTGCCTTTTTGTACACTTTTGATGGTATACCTACCAATTGTCAATGGAAACTTAAATCCTGGCTTATGGATCCTTTAACATTCCTTGTGCACCAAAATCAATTGCCTACATAACTCCATGAGTATCCACTTGTCTAAAGGATATATGGGCAACATGTAAGTGCACCGAGTGTAGCATCCAACCCTTATATAAGTAAAAGTTGGGAATTGTAGGAATATGCATCCAAATTTACTTACCACTTTGAAGGCCTCATCGGACACTCTCTTCTTCTCAAGAGTCGGGTCAAAGCTGAAAAAACAGAGGTGCAAAGAAAGCATCAATGACCCTCTTGAAATGGTGTAGGCTTTCCTTCAATTCCAATTGATAGAAATAATTGTACACAAGTGTATAAAGTTGGTTCCCTTTTGTAGATAAACTTGGGAATTGCCTCATCATGACTGCAGCATACACCAGGTAAGAAGTCATATAGAACTTCTAGGTGGTTGGCACATTTATCAGTTGTTCATGGATTGCATCACTAATCTTTTTGCCCCAATAAATATGATCCTTCTTTCTTCTTATGATATGAATGTACTCATACATCCAATCCTAAAAATGAGACATTTCAAGCAATCCCTTAACTCTTCTCAACAGTGTTATCATGTCCCTGACATCCTATTTGAAGTCACTTCGTGGGAGTCCCTTCGGCCATCTTGAGATAGTATGCTTGGGTTCTTTCAACCACTAGTTATTGATCAAGTATTTATCCTTGTTTGGATCTGAATCATAGACTTCCTGTGCTTGTTGTATTGAAATTTTAGTGTACTCCATTTGTGGGACTCTAAAAAATATCAAAGAAATCTAGGTCCAATCTCAATATCTCTTGCCCAGAAGAGTCAATCACACTTCTACTTTCCCTGATGTAATAGGATGCAACTTCGAGGAAAAACTGTATATGGTGTGCAAAAGTAGGGAAAGTAGACACAAGGTGTAGATTATTGTGCACAATGGTTTTGGGGGAGTCTTAAAGAAGCTTTTGCTTGATCCTCTTCACAAAATCAACGAGGTCTTGATGACCAACCTCAGTGTCTTTTATCTCATCCACCTTTTAAATTACTACTGTCAGCGGATAAACACCTTGGTATTTGTATTTAATTTTTCCTTCATCCTTTGAAGACAATGGAGGATTCTTGGCTGTCATCTAAGAGCCACTACCACTGAAGGTGCAACTTTGAGAATCCCTTAACGACATCTGAAAAGGAACTGCAGATTTAGAATCAACAAACATTAGTCAAAAAAGCAGCATTGGGATGCATGAAGCATGCAACAATGTTGAGCAAGCATGATACAAGTGATGAGGCAAGAAAACGATGTTGGAGTGGTGAAATGTGCTTTAGAACGGAGATAGAACAATTCTAGAAAGTTTTAGTGAAAAATTGTAAAAAGTGTAAGGGCGCTGAAAATCAGTGCCCTTGCACTTAGGAGAAAGTTCTTAGGTGCAATGGTGCTGATTTTACTTGGCTTCATACTTGGATTTTTTTTAGAAGTGCAATGGTCATTTTTTTCAATGCCAATGCACTTAGAGAGATTTTAACTCCATGTAAAAAATATCAAAGTGCCAAAGTGTAATGGTGATTAGTTTTTTTGCCTGGGCATCATGACTGAAACAAATGTGATGAAGCCATCTTGTTGAATGTAAGGACCGAAGATTTCATTACATGGACGGTTTTTTTGGAAGATCAAAAAAATGAAGGGAAAATATTGGAAAACAAAATGCGTTTGGAACAAAAGAGAGAGACCCACACATGACATGAGGATAGGAGAAAGATTCGAGTGAGGGAAAAAACGCGTTGAGGAAGAAGAGAAAAGATGAGGGCGACACAAAAGATCAAAAACCCCAAAATTTTTTTACAAACCAAAGACAAACATAGACCATAAACAAAGCAATGAAGGAGAGATCATTAAAAACCACATACTTGGAATGACCACGAAAAACCTGGCTCGAAATGCTTGGAGATCCTCAAAACACGAGTTTGCAGTTTGAAAGAAAGTTCTCAGCTCGATGAAGAATGGGAGAATGGAAAAAATAAGTACAGGAACAAACTAAAAGTCAATTAAAATCACTTAAAAATAATTTTAGAGTGTCATAAATGAAAAAAAATCGTGCAACTAATTAAAGCGTATTAAGTGGAGAAAACTGGAAAAAATGCAATAGGTTGAAAAAACACTACCCATGCCTTTGAAACGAATAAGTATAAAACTTGGTGTAAGGGTGCTAAAAATCAGTTCCCTTGCACCAAGTCATCATTTCACTAAAGTGCAATGGTGCTGAAAAATTCCGCCATTGCAATTTTTACAATTAGTCAAATTTCTTAAAAATGGTAGAGCGCTTTTTTCTAGAGCTTTTGCACTTTTGACAATTTCACTAAGTATGAACAATGAGCGTTCATGAAGATACTCATTTTGAAGGTCTTCATTGGATGAACGTAGAGGGATTCTCAAATGAAATATTTGATACTTTGGAATGCACTTCGAGGTGGATTGAAAATTGCCTCGTTTTGCGTGCTTGAACATCACAAACCTAGGAAATGAACAAGTTTTGTAAGGGGGTTATCCGTGGAAAGTGCGCTGCTAGATTCCATGATAACAGGGATTCAACCGTTACCTCAGTGATGTTGTCTACTATGCAGAGTCCCGCCTTCCTCTTCCTACAGCCCGCTCCATGGAGTTTCTCCATGTGGAGCCCGCGCCTCACTTAGCCATTTTATAATGGCATTTATTAATGATCCCCCAGCGTTTGTCCTTGCAGCTCCTAGGTGCCTCCTCCCATGCCCGCCAACATGGACCTCGCTATTTTGGCATGATTTTGGGCTACGTGTTTAATTCATTATGATCGAATGAAGGCCCCTTGGTGAGATTGATGTGATAATAATGATTGAATGAAGGTCGAGCCCCTCATCGTGTGGCATGTAAAGTCTGAAATGGAGGATGATAATCGAAAGAAATGAAATGATCTACAGTGGCAGCAGCAAACTCGAGGTGCCTAAAGGGAGAATCAGGTCGATGGGATGGACGTGAGGGGCTACGAGTTGGCTTTGGTAGTGGATCATCTTTCGACAAGTATGAGGGTGTCATCATCAACTTCATCACATTTGGGCAAAGACATCAAGAATACTGAGGGGATAGCGCCATTAACGAGGGGATGCTTGCCTACTTTATGGAGTCATTGAGCATGGGCCCGACCGTCATATTCGCATCTAATTTGATAGCCATGTAATGGCTACTAAAGGGGTATCGTGACTGATTAATATAAGACCATTAAAATGAGGTTATCCCTCTTCCCCTTGAGCGGGCACCATCGATGCGGATGGCGGGAATAACAATTGGGTGACGCTACTAAAATAACACCAAAATGGGGGGTTTTGTTATATATGACAGTGGTACGAAGTTTTTCACCAGCAAAAGAGTTTATATAAATGTATGTTCCAATGGATGGGCACCTTCATATTGTTGTGCGATTCCATCCTCTGCTGCTCTTTACTAAGGATAATGACAGTTATCCTCTGCGGATATGTTCCTTGTGAGCTCCACAGGCCTCTTGACCGTCATTTTAATCCAACTTGGGATGATTCCTACGAACAAACTTCATCCGTGTGGAGTCCACTTCCTTCCGTGTCGTTTGAATGACCTCCAAGTCGTTGCAAGCGGAACCCGTTCCCTCACAGTGTGGGTCCTTCTTCTTATATCTGGGAGTAGGCAACATATCCTTGGGAAAAGTTAAATGTCTAATAGACGAGAAGACAGAATAATTAAGGGAGAGCTCCATTCAAGTTTCATTCTCAGACGGGCTCCTTGAATGGATAAGGCGATATATCTCTAAGCATTCAGATTGGACCACTTTAGCAAAGATGTGGTGTACTCGAGAAGGTGGCGGATATGTTCTCTACGGGCTTTGATTCTTTGTTGGCCATTACTCATTTTCATTCTGTTCACGGCCAACCAACCACGGCGCCCCGCCTTCTCTAGCCTGACGGCAGCCTTCCATGCGAGTTTCGCGCTATGTGGCACCGCCCTCTCCTTAATGAGAGTTACTCCCCTATTTGAAGCCAACTATTCACTATGAATGTTTCAAAGATCTGAATCAACAAAGGTATTGCAAACTTGATAGGTCTCAAGCCCCTTATAGTTCATCGGCTAGGCTAATGGCAACAACGTGGAACAATGACAGCAATTCTCAAAACATGATTAATGAAAGCCTCAGTGGATGACTTGAACTATGAAGCAAACCAGAATAATCCTGTAAGCAATACAATACCATTTTTTCAATACACCTGTGATTTTTAGGATACTCGATGTCGCTCCTTTGGTGATCTGCAGACCTCCTTCCTCGACGGATCTTGAACGTAAGTGATGATAGAATGGACTAGATTTAACCAAGACACGAAGATTCTTTGTAGTGATGGGTATCATGGTTGGGGATGTCGTCCATTAAAATTGAAGCAATCATTCAATGTTGGTAAGCTAGCGGAGCCTGAAGTGTTATTTCTATGAACGAGGTCTCGGGTGATAGTCATTCGATGATGCAGGTCCCGCATCTTTATGGGTTGTTCGCTTCCATCGTGGTGACAACAGTTGTCCTGCGGTGGCTCCCTTCCTTCCTTCACCCACACAGTTACCTAGCTTCGTCCCTCCACAAGTGTTGTCTCCAATTGACATCCAAGACGGCTATTCGTTGTGATGTATTTGCATGGAATATTCACGGCTATCATCCACCCATGGTAAAATGGATCCAATGAGCTTAGGTGAGAATCGAGAGATTAGGGAGGATGACACTAAGGTTAGGACTATAAAGGGAGGCGTGCTAAAGGAAAGATTTAAATTCCCCACGCCATGGGAACGAATTGAATGCTTGCCCGAGTGCATGTTTTAAATGAAATATCTCATAAACAATGAAATAAATCGAGCTCCGCAATGACCAAGAGTGACCCAAAAGGGGGAGGGATTTGAAAAATATCCTAAATGGGGTATATATTTTAAAGTTGCACTTAAAGGGGAAAACCAAAGACTCTTATTAATGATTACATCAATTTATGTTTTAAGTAAAGCCTAATTGATCCTATTTTTTGCGCAGGTCAACTAATCAAAGGTTATCAAGGTGGCCAACATGTGGACGTTTTTCCTAGAGGACCTACTAAATAGAATAAAGATAGAAAATGCTACATCATAAAAACTTGCATGCGAGGAATGCAAATAAGGATCTGAGGCCTTTAAAGCAAATAATTTGTTTGTTCGTAAGTGTGTACTAAAAGGTGACCGATTTCTATAAGAATAAAGACTCAGACAACCTTCACCAAGGAAGCCAGTGACATGAAGGTGGAAGACTGTCCACCAGGTTTGAGGGTTGTTATGTCCCTTTCACCAAACAATCATGATCCGTTAGGGGTTATCCCATCGAACTAGGAACAGTACATCCGCTTTTTAGTGAAACAAATCTACGAGCAAGATGTGCTTGCTTGGTTGAAAGAATCCTACAAACCTATCAAAAAAAGGGTAGCCTTTGACAGTCTTCAGCTGCAACAAAAGGGCAATCAGCTATAGGACAAAATGCTATAGTGACAAGTCACTAGAAGATAAAATAAGGAAAAAGACAAGAATGTATTTTATATTGTCATGTATTTGGGGGTAGGTGAAACCCTAACTTGTAACAAATTTGGGCCACACAATGTAAATCAATCTTGGTCATTCATTTGGGCTTTGGAAAACTATAAATAGGTGTTTGCCCCTCATTTGTAAATGGTTGGAGAATTGGTGTAAAGGGAATTTTGTAGCAATAGAGAGAAGCATTCCATAAATTTGGGTGTTTCTTTTGAGTTTGTTCATTATGCATGCATGGTTCAACTACCATGTTAGATTTAGTTTGTAGTTTCTTGAATGGTTGTGATAATGGTGTTTGTTGTTATGGTATTTGATGAATTTCCAACCCGTACTTTTGGCACTTGTTGATGAAAAACTGTTGTGTAAAGATAGCATGGGCATCCTTATCTCATTGCTCCAACTTAGTTCAATTGTATGTTCATGAAGTGCATGTACAATATGAAAATATGTAGTCCTTAGAATATTGCACTGGTTTTGTGTAGTTGTAGGCTTCTCTTGGTCAAGGAAAACCTAGTTTAGGAAGTTTTTCTATTGTAACAGCCTCCATTATTACAGCTCATTCATAGCTTAGATTTAGATTAGCTTCTCTCACCCCTTTCTCTTTTGCTATTTATTTTAGATCCTTGTTAGAGTAGGATTCCAAGCATCACCATAATGTTAAATTTGATGAACATGGTGAGTTTCAACTTGTTGTTCTGAGTGGGCGGCCATTGTTCATTCACTTCCAGCACTTTGAAACTCTGTTTGCAAACCCAAATTCCCATGCTTTGTAAACCATAAAGGCTTCCATGTGATTACCAAAAAATCACATCAACCAAATGAACTATTCCAAGCATTGTCATGACCTAACACCCGAGAGACCTTAGGGTGATCTGTTGCAACTTGCTTGTAGGAAATTACCTTTCAAGAGAGGTAGTGCACTTGTGTGCTATCTGTGTTGAGAAGGTGCAAAAACACCCATCAATAGAAACATTTCATCGGAAGGTACAAGGTCATGTAGGGTCCCTCTACAATAACCTCTCAATTTTTCATTACCCCAATCCATTTTCCCATGGTGACAAGTTTTCAATCAATGGAAAAAGCATCAGATGCATGCAGTGTAAAGTTACAAGGTGGTGTAATTTTTGTTTTGTTCATCATGTGACCAAACCAACAATTCCAACACATCTAGATGGGTAGGTTTACACTAGGCAAGGTCCTCTTTTGCACCCCTACATGACAAAATATTTTGAGCTACATTGCACCAAAGATATCTCTTAAGAGACCAAAGTGCAAAAGGGTAGCAAATTTTGATGAGCTATTATTCGAAAATCATGGAAATTAGAAACATTTCATCTGAAGGTACAAGATCATGTAGGGCCCCTCTACAATAACCTCTCTCTATTTTTCATATCTTTGATCCATTTTCTCGTGGTGACAAGTTTTAAGTCGATGGAAAAAGCGTCAGATGCATACAGTGTAAAGTTGTAATGTGGTGTAATTTCATTTTATTCATTGTGTGACCAAATTGAAAATTCCAACATATTTGAATGGGTATTTTTATGCTAGGTAAAGTCTTATTTCGTACCCCAATCTGTTGAAACATTTTGAGCTACATTGCATCGACCATCTCTTAAGAGACCAAAGTGTAAAAGGGCAGCAAACTTTGATGAGTTGTTACTTAGAAATCATGACACTTAGAAACATTTCATCTAAAGGTACAAGATCATGTAGGGCCCTTTAGAATAACCTCTCTCGGTTTTATATCTTTGATCCATTTTCCCATGGTGACAAGTTTTCAGTCGATGAAAAAAGCATCAGGTGCATGCAGTGCAAAGTTGCAAGTTGGTGTAATTTTCAGTATGCGACCAAACTAATAGTTTCAGCACATCTGGACGGGTAGGTTTATGTTGGGAAAGGTCCTGTTTTGCACCCCTGCATGCCAAAACATTTTGAGCTACATTGCACCAGTGATATCTCTTAAGAGACCAAAATACAAAAGGGCAGCAAACTTTGATGAGTTGCTACTCAAAAATTGTGGAACTTAGAAACATTTCATTTGAAGGTACAAAATCATGCAAGGCCCCTCTACAATAACCTCTCTTTTTTTCATATCTCCAAACCATTTTCCCATGGTGACAAGTTTTCAATCGATGGAAAAAGTGTCAAATGCATACAGTGTAAATTTGTGAGGTGGTGTAATATTTGTATTTTTCGTCACACGACCAAACCGACAATTCCAACACATTTATATGGGTAGTTTTATGCTAGGAAAGGTCATGTTTCGCATTCCAACATGCCAAAACATTTTGAGCTACATTGCACCAATGATATCTCTTAAGAGACCAAAGTGCAAAAAGGTAGAAAATTTTGACAAGTTGTTACTCAAAAACCATGGCATTTAGAAACATTTCATCTAAAGGTAAAGTATCATGTAGGTCTCCTCTACAATAACCTCTCTTAGTTTTTCATATCTCCAATCCATTTTCCCGTGGTGACAAATTTTTAGTCAATGGAAAAAGCGTCAGATGCATGTAGTGTAAAGTTGCAAGGTGGTGTAATTTTCATTTTGTTCATCGTGTGACCAAACTAATAGTTCCAACATGTCTGGATGGGCAGGTTTATGCTAGGCAAAGTCTTGTTTCGCACCCTAGCATGCTGAAACATTTCAATCTACATTGAATCGACGATACCTCTTAAGAGACAAAAGTGCAAAAGGATAACAAACTTTGACGAGTTGTTACTCAAAAACAGTGGCACGTAGAAACATTTCATCTGAATTTAGGATTAGGTAGGGCCCCTCTATAATAAATTCTCTTAGTTTTTCATCTCCAATCCATTTTCCCATGGTGACAAGTTTTTAGTAGATGAAAAAGCATCAGATGCATACTATGTAAAGTTTCAAGGTGGTGTATTTTTTGTTCTATTCATCATGTGACCAAATCAATAGTTCCAACATGTCCAAATGGGTAGGTTTACACTAGGAAATGTCCTATTTTGCACCCCAGCTTGCCGAAACATTTTGAGCTACATTGCACTAATGATTTCTCTTAAGAGACTAAAGTGCAAAAAGGCAGCAAACTTTGATGAGATGTTACTAAAAAACTATGGCACTCAAAAATATTCTACCTGAAGGTAAAGGATTACATAGGGTCCCTCTACAATAACGTCTCTTAGTTTTTCATATCTCTGATCCATTTTTCTATGGTGACAAGATTTTAGTCGATAGAAAAAGTGTCAGATGCATGCAATGTAAAATTGCAAGTGGTGCAATTTTTGTTTTGTTCATCATGCGACCAAATCAACAATTCCAACACATCAAGGTGGGTAGGTTTATGCTATGTAAGGTCCTATTTTTCACCCTAGCATGTCAAAACCTTCTAGACTACATTGCACCGATGATTTCTCTTAAGAGACTGAAGTATGAAAGGGCAACAAACTTTGATGACTTGTTACTCAAAAATCATTGCTCTTAGAAACATTTTGTCTGAAGGTATAAGGTCATGTAGGGTCTCTCTATAATAACAATGTTTCAGATGTTCCAAAAAGTGTCAGTTGCATTTAGTAAAAATTTGTCGAGAGGAACTGTTTACATTCTTCATCTCTTGGGGGTAAACCGACAATTCAAACACTTTGGGGTGGCTATAGAATAAGTCCACTTTACGATATTTTTTCAACGAAGGTTTCTTTATAATCTTATGTCTAAATAATATACACCAAAGAACTAGTCTCCTCTATTGCTTGAACTCAACGCAGTCATAAATGTTTTGGTCAATATAAGAAAACATTTTTTTGAGATGAAGGAAAGTGTGGGCATGAAGAATACATCTCTAAATTTGAAGTAGTGATCAGCCAACTAGAGGATGGGTACTTGAATATACCTGAATAAAGTTATTGGAAACGTAGTGTCAATTTTTTGTAATTTGTCTTGAATAAAACTTGATTCCATAACTATATGCAAAAAATATGTTATCGAAGACCACAAACACATACTGGTGTATGAAAGTTAATAATTAACCAAAAAATATAGGTGAAATTAATGTGAAATAAGTTATGAAGCATGAAATATGCTTGGATTTTAAATATTTGAAGTAACCATCTACAAATATTCAGCAAAGTGTGGATTTATAATGCAAATATGGACATCATCAATAAAAAAGATGTGTATTAACCAAATAGCCATATAGGCATACATCAATATATGTTGATATAAGTATAAAATAGCCATATAGGCTTACAATAATGCCATATAGCGATACAATGTCATGTATATGCAATAAAAAACATATGTCCAAAAATGCCATATAGGCATACAACAAAGGGCCCCAATAAAAAGTCATTCCCCTCCAAGTGAAGAAAATAGATCACGAGTGGCCTCTGATTGTCAAGGGAATGGAGATGCGTATGAAAATGGTCTAGTTTAAACTTGAGGGTTTCTCTTGCTATTTAATTATTCATGGAGCTTTACTTGTTATATTAAAAGTATAGACATCAATATATAGAAACTACATTATAAAAATGAAATATTTATCAAAATAATCACTTACCGCTACCAAATGATATCTCTCCTTGTCCACAATAGTGGAATGATCAAGTTGTGGTATTCCAAAGTCCTATAAAAACCATCCAAATATAAATTAAACTACAAATCAATAATAATTTTATTTTTCAATAATAAACAACTATAATAACGAATGTAGTTTGAAATTTACTAATCTGTCTCATACCCTCGTCAAAAGTATTGAGTTGTCTATTGTAGTAGAGACACCATGCTCTATTTCCCTATTGACATTGGAAGGAGTCTCTTCTTGCATCATTTGAAAATAAAATGTCAAACAACATTATTCAATTACGAAAACTAGAAGAGTGATGCATGGCATGGCTTATAATATATGAGATAGTCAACAAAATTTTGAGTACTTATTAAACTATATATTATTTCAAGGGTTTGCATGTTTCATAAGGACAATTTCAAAGTAAAGGACAGTCACTAGATGATATTCCTAGGTACGATCATATCATGCAAGCAAGGTACAATATCATGATTACATAAAGAAGTCATGCAAACCTTTGTTGATGTGAAGTAAATAATTTTGGAAATGGGAATAAGATTTATAGAAATAATGTAAACCATGATAGTGAGATGCATGAAAAGAAGCAATAATGAGCACTATGAACTAAAAACAAAATGTTGTAGTGATAGTGATCAATGAGGGGACTATGGTCCTAAGATCTTGATAACAATTCACACCTATAAAGGCACTCCATGATTTTCATAAAACCTCAATATTCTATTCATATTCATGGGTGAATCACAAAGAAGAGATAGCTAAGAAATGGAGTGAGATATCTTCATTACAGTGGATAGTGTAATATTCACATAGGTAGAGTAATGATCACAAGGAGAAATTATGAATAAAGGACAACAAATGAATAATAAAGGATATAGGATAAATAAAGAACTACAATATAATAGTTACATAAGACTGAATATGACAGTCTATGGTCACTTAATATGTAATAGGACAGTCACATGTATTTCAATACCAAAGAATGCTTCGAGGGATGATTGTGGAATATGATTTTTTATGAGGAGATACTTTATATGTTTTCAACCAAGATGCCTCAAGGTAAAGAGTGCATAATAGTCATGAATGTGGTGGTAATCACATGAAATCCAATGCTACAAGATAGTCATTTAGGAGAAGCAACAAATTTAGTGCAATGGTATAAGAGGAGCATGCAATAGTTTATTATTAAAGGATAGTTTAGAGTGACAATGCCTTTTTAATGATCATATTCATAGAGGATAGTCCTTGTGAAGGGATAGAAATAGGGCATATATTTCTAAATGATAAGTGGACAATACCTTATCTATGAAGTAGATACCATTCAATATAATTGATAGAATATGACAGTATATAGTCAAGAAAGCAAGAGAGGAATCCTCTATGATGTTAAGCACTTCAAAGGTATAAATGAAAGTCTACATCCATAATGTATGAATGCAAAAACATAGTCATCATGATAAGTATAATCAACATAGGACAAGGGTATTAATAAGATCAATATCCTGAGCAACATTCATGAGCCCAACAATGAGCAAAGAGATGGTGTGCTACAAGCTAGTGATGACAATTAGGAGGATAAGAGTGAAATGGTATGCTACAAGCTAGTGATGCCACTAGCCTATATTTTTGGAGGTCAACAACATGAACAAATTAAATTCATAGATTATGAAGTAAATAACAACCTGAAATCAAATTAATTAAAAAGTACAAAGCATACTTACAAACTATCTAGAACCTTCAAGCCATTAAACATTATTCAATTACGAAATACATTTTTTTATTTTAAAATTATAAATAGTCTATATTACCTGAGTGAAACTTTTATGACCAACTCTACTAGAAAATCTTACCGTCAAAGCTCCAAGATTAACCTATTCAACATCCAAAATGAGATATAAGAATACCATTCATATAATGTTTAGATATCTGAATGCAATATTTATAATTCTTTACTAGTTGCATACCTCTGCAATACATGTGGTCATGTAATAGGGAGGTGGAGGACCACTAAAAACAAAGTGAACACAATGACCCTGAAATTTCATTATAATCATTTAACTTATTTAGTTAATCTTGCATTTCAAAAATGAAATTTAATAAATTAAATTCAATGAACTTGCTAACATTTACCTAACTATCAAGGTCGAATGCCTAATGGAGGGGATCTGTCATCACCATCTGATCAGCTATAGATATACCCTAGGCACCTGCATCCTAACTATGTGTGGGATCATAACCATAGGGTGACCCACAAGCCTAACAATAATGAGTTCATACTCTACTCCCCAAAGACTCGCCTAAATCACCATGTGCTATAGTACTAGTATGTTGTATAAGGCCTGGGTCAAGCAACTAATCTACTAGAATGTATCAACCTCAACACTCTCCTTTACAATGGAATTGATAGTTACATGTTCATATGTTGGTCTACCAAGTGCTCGTCTTGTTGGTCATTGTGCATTGATACATGCCCCCACTTTGTCCTATGCAGAGCCCCTACCTTTACCCTAGAAGTCCCACATGTCAAAATAGTTTGAGATTTTATTGAGGACAAACTCACAGTAGAGTTTCCTCAAAAAATATTGTGGCACCTCATTGTTGTTGCATGGAGGATGGTCAAAAACCATCCACCACCTCCTCCAAAAATGGTTCTTTATCCCTTGGTGGTTGCACCAATGGATAGGGAAGCTCTTGCTTGAAGGATGTAAAGGTTGATCATTCTAGGGTTTGTGAATAGTGCACACAAGTCAAATTTTGTAATTTTTTCATCTTTCACTTGTTTATAGGATAATTTATTTGCATAAAGTTCTTTAAAATATTGTCTCTTCTCCAACCAACTACTTATTTTCTTGCTAATTGAATTTACATGTGATACTATTGATTCAAGTGATTGAACAAGCATGACCAGTTCTATGTGAGGTTAATCTTGTAGGATCTTTCAACCTTGCAATTATATCCTCAATTTGTTTTTTGTTATTTTCAATTTTTCCCATTCAATTTTCTTGAGTTCCTGGAGCATGCTAAGGAATTGTTGGAGGTGTTTGTTGGGTTTGTTTTTTAGTAGGTATTTAGGCATGAGGTTAATCAAGATTTTGAAGAGGAATTTGAGGAGGGTTTCGAGGTACATTATCATTTCTTAAAAATTATATAAATTTACATCAAAAAACATATTAAATCTACTTATTTGATGTCAAATTCACACAAAAAATAGAAATTACTTCTTTGACCTCCCCGATGTTGTAGCGATATTTTGATGAAGATTCGGTGAAGAATTGAAATAGTTTTGGCCTTCTAAAATCATGAGCACATTATGTAGGGGTTTCAAGCTGTGGAGAGAACAAAAACTTGCAAAAAAAAGAATGAGGTTTTTGCTTTTTTTTGCTTAAATAGCATATTATGCGACCACATTATAACACAAGCATGTTATAGCTTGGGAATGACCGAGCCTGAGGCTTGGTCACTCTAATCCATAATGTGCTCATGTTATGGATTTTAAAAAAATTGAAAGTGTTGGCCATTGTTTTTCCCCCCATATTTTTGCACCCGCCTAAGGTTAGAAAATAAAGTTTAACTACGCACCTTTTTGCAAAATCCTAACTTTAAAAGGTGAAGGTTAGAAAATAAGTTTTAACCACACAAGTTTTTGCTAAATCCTAACCTTTAAAAAGGTAAAGGTTAGAAAACACATCTTAATCACACGATTTTACATGATTTCACAACTCACAACCCAAAGATTAAAGGCTATGAATTTTCACAACCCAAAAGTTTTGAGTTATGAATATCTTGTAAAATAAATTGCTTGTATAGAGAAGAGGTAGTTATTATAACTCGTTTCTCATAGGAAATAACCATTCCAACCTACATATGAAAATGGGAGACTTGGAACAATGTGTGGGCATCCATCGAAGCATAATGGTTGGGGTATTTTTGTTATATAGTGTAGTTGAAAGTACCTTGGTAGACATGTATGCAACATGGAAGAATAGGCAACACAATAATTGTTTAATATAATGACTCAAAGAGATTTCATCTCATGGAATGTCAATGATTATAGAGTTACATAAAATGGATTTGTTGAATAGGTTTTTGAAGCTCTCAAGAAAATGAAATTGTGCTAGGTGTTGGAAACATTTTAAATGATTTATATTTCAATTTACATAGTCACTATATATAATGACTATGTTAAACTGAAATATATATATATTTCAATTTAACATAGTCACTATATATATATATATATATATATATATATATATATATATTGAGGGGCACACAATTTATTGAGAGGGAGGTAAATTAGTGGATCTAATCAATTCAAAATTCTCAACTTCAACACATAATATTAGATCATGCAATTTGAATATTTGTTATAGTTATCAAAATATGTGATTCTTCTCAGCAAATCCCACATAACAAATTAAAACATAAAAGCATAAAGCACACACATGAACACCAGATATACGTGGAAACCCACCCAAGATGGGAAAAACCACAATGAGAATAGTTGCTTAGATTTACTGTCCAAATCCAGCCTCACAATGCATAAATATACAAGTGAATTTTACACACTAAAGTAGGCACCAACTTGTTGAAGACACCAATCCCTTGATGTGCTTGTAGTCACCAACCTACTGAAGACACTGATCCCCAATTGAATCAATACAATAGGTAGAACACTATTCCTACTGAAATACAAAGTTAATGCTTGTGGATCTGTTATATAATAGAACATTCCTCATACATGTGTCAAAGTTTCCTCAAACACTCTTCTACCCTTCATATGATCTTCTGATGATACCACATAAACTAGAATGCAACCTTCTCTTCAATTTACACCTATAGCCAACTTTTCTTCACAGTGGTGTAATTCTACTTGGAACTCATACATAACAATGCATTTGAGCATTAAAAATATATACATAACATTACATTAACAATCTTCCACGTCAAACAATGATCCACAAATAGTTAGGACAACATAAGATGGACCTAAATTCAAATTACATGAAACTTGTAGCATGTCAATCCAAAAACATTTTTTCTTGCTGCCAACAAAACATGATGTTTTGCACCACCACAAGGACCTTAAGTGGGTCCTATCTTAACACCACACACAAGATTTGAATTCTACATGCTAGTCGTTACCGCACACACCTTGAACTTCAAATAGTTGATAGACAAACCTAGAGAACCTTTTGTCACTTCAAACTTTCTATATGCTAAACATATCCTTTGAAAACTCTAGAATATGATAGAACATGTGTAGGCATACTCTCCTCTCAAATCGTAGAGCCTACAAAGTCTCTAGAAGGGAGACTTGAGAAACACTGAACCTGATAAATATCACGTTGAAACATTCCAATATAGTCTTCCGGACCATAATTGACATGGTGAATAGATACATGCATGATATAGAAAGTACACAACAATTACACCAACCTTTGGAAGGAAGTCATTTCTCAATAAAACTAATAGTGATATGATTGATGAGACAACTTCTTCATGACAATAAAATTGCCAACACAGATATGTATGCAACCGCACTGAATATCTGACATACACCATGCATATATGATAAGAGAATATAATGATAATTCTAGTACTCCTACAATCCTTTTCATCTTTGACATCAACCTTCTTACTACATCATTGGTAGTCTTTGACATCAATGACAACCTATGTTCAACAATCTCCCTCTTTTTCATTGATGGCAAACACCAAAATGTTGGGCCACACATAGAACCAGTTGGTCACACACAAACACAATTCTCCCTCTTAGATTAATTTCTCCCCCTTGAAAGATATGGCATTTTGAGTTCACTTTCTCCCCAAATTTATAGCATTTTGAGTTCACTTTCTCTCCCTTTGACATCAATGGAAAAGGTCAACATCATGCATTTCTCCTCCTTAGTATCCTTTTTTTTTCTACAATCCCGATACATAGCACAATCTGGAAACATGATTCCTGGATAGACTCCCCTTGATTCCATGCTTCACTGCTTCTGAAAAACCTTTGCAAGACCACCAAGCCTTCTTTCAATAGGGAGACCAAGCTCCCCCTCAACCTGTGATTCCTCTTTATTCAAGAGGAGGGAGAAATAAATCCCAACTTTTTTCAAAAAATCTCAAATGTATCCTTAGGAAATTGGTTTTGTGAATATATCTACTACTTCCTCCTTTATTTCCACATACTCCAACTTTACTTCCTTTTCTACAACTTTCTCTCTCAGAAAATGATAATTGATTGCAATGTGCTTTGTCCTTGAATGCATCATTGGATTCTTTGAGATATTTATGGCATTGGTGTTATCATAGAGAATAGTGATAGGTTCATCAAATACAATCTTCATCTCCTTCAAGTTCTACTTCATCCATAATACCTAAGTGAAACATAATGTTGGAGCAATGTATTCTGCTTTTGTTGTAGATAATGAAATTGAGACATGTTTCTTGCTCAACTAGGACACCAAACTATCACCAAAAAATAATGCTTCACCACTTGTGCTCTTCTAGTCATTTATGCATCCTACCCAATCTACATTTGTGTATGCGGTCAGAGTGAAATTTTCACAATTAGGATACCACGGTCCAAAATTTCTTTAGGTGCTACCTAAAATCTAGCTACCATTCCAACTACCTATATTATATTGAGTTTAGATGTTGTCACATACAATAAACTACCAATCATAGATTTGTACAAGGTTTGGTTTATTAGAGAAGATACATCATCTTTATTCAACTTGCATCTTATCACCATAGGTGTACTCATCGGTTTGTAGTCTTCCATCCTAAACTTACTTAACATTTCCTTTATGTATTTATTCTGGGAAATGAAAATGCCCTCATTTTACAGTGCACTCTGCAACCCAAGGAAAAAGGGCAATTCACCTAGCATTGAAATTTCAAATTCATTATGCATTTCCTTTTGAAATTCCTTGCACATGTTATCATTACTACCACCAAAAATGATATCATCTACATAAACCACAACTATCATTAGTTGATCACCTTTTGTTTTTATATGCAGATTACTATCTTCACTTCCTCTCTGAAACCCTTGCAACTGCAAGTATCCATCAAACCTTGAATACCAAGCTCTGGGTGCTTTTTTGAGTTCATACAAAGCCTTCTTCAATATGCAAACATAATTTAAATTCTTAGAAAATTGAAACCCTTCTGATTGTTCAATGTATACCTCTTCTTCTAGTTGTCCATTTAGAAATGTTGACTTCAAATATATCTGGTATACATTAAAATTCTTGAATGTTGAAAGAGCTAAAAACATATTGATTGCTTCCAATCTTGCTACCAGAGAAAATGTCTCTTCAAATTTTATTCCTTCAACCTGAGCATACCCTTTACACACAAGTCTAGCCTTGTTCCTTATCACTTCACCTTCTTCATTCAACTTATTTTTGAAAAACCCGCTTGGTTTCAATCACACTCTCACCTTTAGGTCTTGGGAAAAGTTCCCAAGTTTCATTCTTCTTGATCTGATTCAGCTCTTCCTCCATAGCTTCTATCCATCCTACCTCTTTGCTTGCTTCTTTATAGGACTTAGGTTTTATCTTTGATAGTAATGCATAGAGTACTTTCTCATTTGGTCTATCAAGTCTCTTTTGAGTCTGAACCCCACTATCTTTATCTCCTATGATATGGTCCTCAGAGTGATTCTTCTAAACATACTTTGTTGGAGCTTTTGTGCGAACTTTTGATTCTTGACCATTACTATGAATTGGTTCTTCATCATCTTCTACTTCTGAAAAACCAATCTAGACTTAATTGTTTCATCATCTCTCACATTTACAATTTCTATAATCCTCTTCAATATTTTGTTATAGCTTCTATATTATTTATTTCTCAAAGAGTAACCAAGGAAAATACCTTCATCTGATTTAGAATCAAACTTACCCAAATTTTATTCATCCCTTTTGATGTAGCACTTGCTTCCAAATATTGTGAGATGCCTAACAGATGCCAGTCTTCCTCTCCATATCTCATATGGTGTTTTATCAATCTTTCTCTTGATCTAAACTTTGTTTAGAACATATACTATTGTTTGAACTACTTCTCTCCAATACATGACCTATAGATTTTCTTGACATAAACATTGTTCTTTTCATCTCCTATACAATCTAGTTCTTCCTTTCAACAAATCCATTTTGTTGTGGAATTTTAGGAGCAAAAAATTGCCTTCGTATCCCATGCCCTTCACAAAAAAAATCATACTTATCAGAAGTGAATTCTCCACCTCTATCTAATCTCAATACCTTAATTGTTCTTCTGGTTTCATTCTCTATTAATACCTTGCATGCCTTAAACTTCCCAAATGCTTCTAAATTCTCCTTCAAAAATGTAATACAAGTCATCCTAGTGTAATAATCAATTAGAATCATAAAATAAATGTCTCCTTTTATACTTTTAGTCCTCATAGGTTCGAACAAATCTATATGAACCAAATCCAAGGGTTTTGAGGTAGAATACTCCTTAGCCAAAAAATTTCTTCTTGTCTGCTTTCCTTCATTACATGGCTTGCAGCTAATAGATTGAGGCTTCTTAATATTTGGCATATCCTAGACTATTCCTCCTAAGATAATCTTTACAATATCAAAGTTCATATATCTCAACCTTTTTTGCTAAAGTCAACTTTCTTCTAGTTAGACAATTTTTTCCATTCAATTCACTAAGGTGGTATATTTCACTACTGTCCTACTTCCTTCTATAATTAGTTTCAGCCAGTACTTGATTTCCAAATTTCACATCCTTCAGTACTAATGGATATCTTATAACCTTTGTCACACATCTAAGTTACAATCAATAGATTATGATTTAGTCCTTCAACATACAAAACATCATGTGTCTTTGTCCTACCACCATCAAAACTTAAAGTACCCTTACCGATGATTTTGGAAATATAATTATTTCTAAGATCCATATGGCCACCTTCAAATTTATTAAAATTCATTAACTTAATTTTATCTACAGTCATGTGGCTTGAGAAACCGTTGTTTATGATCCATAAATTCTTCTCCTTTTGAGCATGTAAAGTAGTTTGATCAATCAATGATTTTTCTGACTTCTCATCTGAAAGCTTCTTCCAGACTTTATGTGATTCATGACTCCTACTTTCTAATCCTTTTCTTCCACTTTTCGGTAGAATAGTGTGATGTCCCTTTTTTGGAGTTAACCTAAATCCATCCCAAATTATCAATTTCCCAAGCAAAGGAGCCCTAGAGGATACTTTGAATTGGTTTAGTCCCTACAAGTAAATTAGAAATCCTTCTCTAACAATTGATACTCCACATTAGACATTAGAATTAAGTATGAGTAAATATATATTAAGCATCATAACCAACATTTCCTATAATTGATCCTCCCCTCATGTTACACCATGGTAGGATGATAGGATTACAATCATTAATCTCGTGATTGAACTAGACCTAGAGGCAGCACCCTCAGATATACCTGGAGGAAAAACCCCTCTGGCCCTTGTGGGCTCACTATGTCCCACCCTCAGGTGGTGTATCTAGTGGAGATCAGCCTAGACCCAAAGGCAGTACCCTTAGATATCCCAAGAGGCAATACCCCTTTGGACCTCATGGTCTCATTATGTCCCACACCTAGGTGGCATATCTAGGAGACTCTGTTGCATGAATTCTCCTTTGTGATCCCTCTTCCCCACCATGGTGGAACATGGACATCATAATACAAACAAATGACTGACTATAGACATACATATTAACAAGGTATATATACATAGACATTTCTGAATATATTAGAGCATATCATGAGGGTAATGACAATACATAAGTATATATACAATCTCTCCACATTTTGATTAAAGGATCGTAAATACTTACAAGAATCGATTATTATTTCAAGCACCATTATTGCACAATCATATATATTCTATATAAATATGTGTATATCATCATCTCTAATTGACTTCAATTTATAAATATGTATATATCATTATTTCTATATAAATACGTATACAGATATGTATATATATTCCATTTAAATATATGTTCATCATTATTTCTAATAAATATTTATATATCATTATTGTAAATAATATATATATATATATTCTATATAAATATATATATATATATATTCCACATATATATGTATCTATACTTATAATAATACTAGACTTATTGCTCACTACCTTATCAGATTTTTGATTGAATAGTTCATTGATTCCTAAATGATGATTCCCTTCTTCCTTATTTACTTTTCTTTCTTCCATATTCTTACTCCCTATTTTCTGATGCTTCTGACTTTGCATCAACCTCCCTTTTATTGCTAATTGAGTTCTCTATTGTGGATGTGTCTTTTCACATATGTGTTGCTTCATTTGCTTAAACCTATTCACAGGAGGGGTTGGCTCCTTTTGATTGATTTCTTAATAATGTTGACTGTTGCATTTAACCACTTATGAGTTGTTTAAGAATCTATTTTATCTGGTATTATTTATTTTATATTTTATATTTTATTTATCCCCTTTTTTGGTTTATATGTTATGTGTTTTTTCTTCTATAGTTTATGAAATCATATTTGTTTTTTTATTAGCAATAAGCAAGTTTTGTGGGGACCAGAAACCCCTTACATACTGGTTTTGAGGAGACCAAAAAACCCAAAAAAAACAACGAAAGTTGTGAAAAGATAGGAACACAAACAATCAACAGCCCACCACCAGTAGTCTAGCAAAAGATACACATGATAAAACACAATCATTTAAAACAAACTACTTGAGTCAGCCTTGGACTAGGAGTTCACATGGACTTTAAACCCAATAATTTAAAAGAAACTACTTGTGTCATCCTTGGACTAAACACAACCTGCAACAGTCATTCCATAGTAAACCAACTGCTCAACATTGAGCTAAAACAAGGGTTGCCAAAGCACCCTTTAAGAACAATCGTTTCTCCCAAACTTCCTACCTTAATAAGAGAGAAACTAGGAAAAACAAAGTTTGAGATCATAGCAAAGCGCCGAGAAGCATCAACCATCTTGCAGCACCATCCTACCCGATCCACCATGTCAAGCTCCACCTCAATAGGAGAGAGCCCCCCTCTATAGGAGAGTATAAAATGAGAACCCTTCCCACTAAAGCCATTGCAGTCCATCTCACACAAACTCCACCTCAATAAGAGCTCATAAGAGAGGAAAAATATTTTCACCACTTCTACAACCACCAACTCCACCTAAATAGGAGTGGGCTCCTCCTCAATAGGATTGCTCTCCACCTAAAAAGAAGACACAACCTGTAAAACATGGCAAAAAACAATGATAGTAGGAAGGATTGACATTACATCCTTAGGCACCATAGGCTCGAGGTGCTTGACACAAATAATAACCCAGCCTGTAGTAAAAATAAAGCATCCCCTCTAAGCCTTGAGAATAGACATTTGGGATAGCTCAGCCAAAAACTCAGAAACAACCCCCCTCATCAGCAAAAACTTTGAAACCCAACCGAGGCACAGAAAAAACTAAACCAACAAGACAAGGCCCAAAGCCCAGAACAAAGAGAAGCCAGAAGGCTTCAACAATCTGAAGAAAAACTTCAGAACAAAGGATCCAAACCCCAAAAGGAGATAAAAATTCACAAGCCACCTAAGGATCAAGAGGAACAACAAAGACCTCAGCAAGGAGAACCAAAAGGTACACTGCCAGAAAGAACAAGGCCGCAGAAACCCACAAGCAGCAGTAGGATACCAAAGACCCCTACCACAAGAGGGAAACCCCTCTCCAAGAGCCACCAAAACTTCCACAGCAAGGTGCCAAAGGCCAACAGAAGAACCAAAAAGGACCTGCAAGCCACAAAAAAGTAACCCCTCCAGAGGAACGAGGAACCCACACACCATCAAAGGCAACCAACATGTCTCAATCAGGAATCAAAGAGAATCTCCATCCAACACCTACTGACCACAGCCATGATGGACCAAACACCCCCATACACCAAAGGATGCACCACCAGGGAGAAGCACAACAAAAGGAAAAACAAGCCAAATCGTACCAAGACAATCTGCAACTCCAAGAAAGGCAAAAACTCCAGCAACACCAAGCAAACACAGCAAAGCAAGAAGCCCCAAAACAGACCCAAACACCTCCCCAAACATATTCGAGAGAAAGAAATGATTTCCTAGCACCAAAAAATGAGGAGGAACCACCGAAAAAATAGATAAAATATGCATCTTCATCAGATTCTCCATCTGCAGAATTTGAATCCCCACCCTTGCTCCTATTCTCTCCCAACGCTCCTGCTCTCGCTTGTTCCATAATGAGGGTCTATTATGAAATCATATTTGTTATTTTAGGATATAGATTATTATATTTATGATGTTTATATCAAATATAGGATATAATTTTAAATATTATCACATATTATCATTATAATATCTATTATTCTATTATATTTATATCTACGATAATCATAATTAAGGTAATAATGGTTAAGATATTATATTTATAATTATAATATTATCTTGATAACTATAATTATAGTAATATTGAATGATTAATATTCTTAATGTGTATTTTATTTTATTTTTTGTCTTTAGATGCTTTATAGCTTAGTGCTACAATTTGGGGGACATGACAGTCCACCCCACCCAAAATTGCTTGTCCTCAAGCAATCAAAACATCTTTTCATTTTATTAGTTACACTCCCCAACTCAAGAGGAATTTTTATTAATAACATTAACATGTTCATATATTTTTAAGCATAAAGTAAACACGATGATGAGCTCCACATTAATTATAAATTAAAGCAGACAACCAAGTAGCTCAACCAAGCAGCTCAACCAAGCAAACAAGTAGCTCAACCAGATAAACAAGTAGCCAAACCAGACAAACAAGTAGCTCAACCAAGCAAACAAGTAGCTCAACCAGACAAACAAGTAGCTCGAGCAAGTAAGAAACCAGCTCGAGCACACAGGCAAGTAGCTCAAGCAAGAAAGCAACCAACTCAAACACACAAGCAAGTAGCTCAAGTAGGAAAACAAGGAGCTCAACAAGCAAGCAATCAACTCAAGCACACAAGTAGCTCAAGCACACAAGCAAGTAGTTCAAGCACATAAACAAGTAGCTCAAGCACACAAGAAAGTAGCTCAAGCATATAGGCAAGTATCTCAAGCACACCAGCAACCATCTCAAGTAGACAGGCAGGTAGGTCAAGCACGTAAGCAACCAACTCAAGCACACAATCAAGTAGCTCAAGCATGCAACCAAGTAGCTCAAACAAGAAACCAACCAGCTTAAGCAACTTGATATGCAACATTTTCAACATTTTCATAGTTTTTAAGCATAAAGTAATCATAAACACAATGACGAGATTCAATTACATAGTAACTATCTCTAAAATTCACCACATACACAATGGTTAACACACACATGTCCATAATGCATTCCAAATAGAAATAATATCAGTGCATTGCACACTACACTGTGGGTCCTATCCTTTCCTCCTATATACATATGAGCACATTATATAAACTTGAAGTCACAAAGTATATGCAAGGTATAGACATACATGTAAGTCAAAAAGTATACACATGGAAGGCACACACATATGGAGACACATTAACATAGGGTAACAGGAACATGCTTTGATACCATTTGTGATGTCCCTTTTTTTGGAGTTAACCTAAATCTATCCCAAATTATCAATTTCCCAAGTGAAGGGGCCATAGAGGGTACTTTTAATTGGTTTAGTCCCTATAAATAAGTTAGAAATCCATCTCTAACAATTGATACTCCACATTGGACATTAGAATTAAGTTAAGTATGAGTAAATCTATATTAAGCATCATAACCAACATTTCCTATAATTGATCCTCCCTCATGTTACACCATGGTAGGATGATAGGATTACAATGGTTAATCTCATGATTAAACTAGACCCAGAGGCAACACCCTCAGATATCCTTGGAGGCAGAACCCCTTTGGACCTCATGGGTTCAATACATCCCACCCTCAGGTGATGTATCCAGTGGAGATTAGCCTAGACCCAGTACCCTCAGATATCCCATGAGGCAGTACCCCTTTGGCCCTCATGGTCTCATTCCATCCCACACCCAAGTGGCGTATCTAGGAGACTTTGTTGCATGAATTCTCCTTTGTGATCCCTCTTCCCCACCATGGTGGAACATGGACATCATAATACAAAAAAATGACTGACTATAGATATACATATTAACAAGGTATATATACATAGACATTTTTGAATATATTAGAGCATATCATGAGGGTAATGAAAATACATAAGTATATATACAATCTCTCCACATTTAGATTAAAGGATCATAAATACTTACAAGACTCAATAATTATTGCAAGCACCATTATTGCACAATCGTATATATATATTTTATATAAATATGTATAAATCATCATCTCTAATTGACTTCAATTTATAAATATGTATATATCATTATTTCTATATAAATATGTATTTACATTTAAATATGTATTCATCATTATTTCTAATAAATATTTATATATCATTATTGTAATATATATATATATATATATTCTATATAAATAAATGAATATATATATATTCCACATATATATATCTATACTTATAATAATATTAGACTTGTTGCTCATTGCCTTATCAAATTTCTGACTGAACAATTCGTTGATTCCTCAACGATGATTCCCTTCTTATTTACTTTTCATTCTTCCATATTCTTATTCCCTATTTTCCGATGCTTTAGACTCTGAATCGACCTCCCTTTTATTTTTGATTGAGGTCTCTACCATGGACGTGTCTTTTCACATATGTGTTACTTCATTTTCTTAAACCAATTCATAGTAGGGGTCAACTCCTTTTGACTGATTTCTTAATAATGTTGACTGTTGCATTTAACCGCTTATGAGTTGTTTAGGAATCTCTTTTATTTGGTATTATTTATATATTATATTTAATATTTTATTTATCCCATTTTTTGGTTTATATGTTATGTGTTTTTTCTTCTATAGTTTATGAAATCATATTTTTAGTTTAAGATATAGATTATTATATTTATGATGTTTATATCAAATATAGGATATATTTTTAAATATTATCACATATTATCATTATAATTATGTTATTCTATAATATTTATATCTACGATAATCATGATTAAGGTAATAATGGTTAAGATATTATATTTATAATTATAATATTATCTTGATAATTATAATTATAGTAATATTGAATGATTAATACTCTTAATCTGTATTTTATTTATTTATTTGTCTTTAGATGGTTTATAGCTTAGTGTTACAATTTGGGGGACATGACAAATAGGACTCACAAAATTACTTGTGTAGTTCCTTGCAATGTGTCCAAAATTGTATTTGTAGCAAATGATATTGAGATTGTATAGTAGTGCAAATTGATTATTGTTGAAAAAATTATTTCTTCTTATCAGAGCACTTCTACAATCCACCGCTTTATGTCCAAAATTATTGCAATTGAGACAATAACCAAAGAAAGGATAATTGAACCTGGTGTTGTATCCCTCCCTGTCTTTTGGATCTTCTTCTCTTCTTTTGAACTTGAATAAAGTCATCATTCTATGTCTTTCTCTCATCACTTGCAATAACTCTTGCAGATTTTGTACTTCTAAAACCAATCACTTTTAAACTTTCTTTAGTAGACTTCATTGGTTGTTTTGTCACCTTTCTCTTCTGATCGCCAAAACCAAGTCCGATTTTCATATGCAGAGATCTTTGACTTCCTAATATCTGATCTAGGGTTTTAGTACTCTTTTCAAAATTCATCTACAACCACTGATTCATTTTCTCAAGCTCTTTTCGTATTGTCACAATTTATGCTTCCAACTTCTCACAATCCTTGTCTCTTGATAGCGATTTTCCTGTCAAAAATTCTTCAATCCTTTTTGCTTCTTTTGTATATGTCTTCAGATCAACAATCATTTTTTATACTTTCTTAAAATCTTGAGATACTTTTTCTTTAGCCTTCACTTCTTCTACAATTCTATTCTTTATTCTTTTGAAAATTTTCTAGCACGTAAAATTTCTTCCACAAGATCTATTTCATCTTCATTATTTTCAAAATCGATTTTTGCATCTCCTTCAATACAATCTCAAAAGCCATGAAAAACAACCTTTTCTTTTTCATCTCTGGAGATATCTTCAACTTCTACTTCAGTAGAGTAGTCTTCTTCCTCATTGGTGTAGCAACTCTTATGTTTCCTCTGACCTTTATTCCTTCTTTGAAATGATTTTTTTCCATACTTTTTCTCAACGTTGTTAGAATTCCTAAAGGGAAAATTAGCCACAAAATGTCCTACTTCATTGCAGTAAAATCACTTAAAAGGTAACTTATCTTTATACTTACCAAAACCTCTTTGTAGCTTCTTGACAAAATTGGCTTCCTTTGGATCTAATCCAATATCAAAATCTTGATCAACCTCCTTATTAGATACTATGAAAGTAGCCTCTTTCCTTGATGCAAGACACAACTACTTCTCACAATCATACAATGCAGCATAATATTTGCTACAAATAAGAACAACTCATAAAACCAAAAGAAATGCAAACACATTCAAATTTTTATAGCATTCAATCAACTTGAAACAATCACATAATATTCTCAATACATAAAGGATTCAAATTTTCTCAACATGCTCTTCTTATAGCTTCCTTTCGCTACCTCAAAATTCTTCATACCATTTCTCCAAAAATTCTACGCTTTTTCTCTCAAACTCCATGTTGCCCTCTTCTTTCTCTTGCACAGAGTTTCCAAAACCCATCACATGTTGTCTGTCACTGTTCCCTCATTTGTTTGAATCTTCTAAAATGGTTTTTTGATTTTGTGTGCCTCCTTTTCATATTTCCAAAACATTTTGAAATTCTTGATTTCAATTAGAAATGAGAAAGTGATGACTATTTTACTGAGACTAGATCTCACATATATAACTCCAAGCCATCTTCCTCTACCCTACCATTCAACTCTCAAAATAACCCCCTTATTCCTTCTTAGACATGATTTTTCTCTTTTTGGCTTGAGAATTCAATGACATTCAAAAAAATCTCCTCGCATTACACCCATTTTATCCATTCCATCAATACCCATCATTACAATCCTCCTATAAAATACAAATTTCAATTTCAAATGGAGTTACAATTTTACAATAAATGTCCACTCACCTTCTTGGGCATGGAATTTTTTATTTTATTTTTTTAAATTAACACTTTTCTCAAACATTTTAAAATAATAAAAAACTGAATCAAATAATTTATTTATTTTCCCACAATCCATCACCAAATTTTTCTATGCTGGAGGAGTTGAGAATTTCAATAATTTGTGTCTGCAACCAAAAATCAAAACAAAACATAAGCATAAAATTTTAAAATATTTTTGGTTGTGCAGGATTTCTTGGTACCCTTGGATACTCCTACATCAAATACCTGGGGTAAGTGAAATGTTCCATGAGTTGGTACTCATGAACATTTGAAGATCCTATGTTTTTTCTTCATCAATCTTTCCTCTTTTTCCACTTGATTTATCTTTTTTAACTTACGCTGAAACTTTGCATCTCTTCTTTCCTTCATTTTTCCTTTGTTTCTTTCTCTCTTGGCATTGAATCTACTATCACCCAATCTCTACCAAGATGTATCTTCCCATTCCATCTCTTCATCCTCAACATTTGAATACAACTTAACATCATACTCGTATTCAAGAAAATTAGAAAATTTAACCTTTTCCTCTGTAGAGTTTGTAACATCTTCTTCACCATCTTTTGCTACATGAGCATAAAAATCTGCATATATTGTATTCACTTATCCTTCTTCTTCACACTCTTTAATATTCACATCTTCTTCTGCTATCACCATTTCATCTATATTTGAATCAACACATACTTCATTATCACAAAATTCAAAAAAATGAAATTTACCTTTGTTTTCACCCCTTTATTTGTTGCAATAATGTCTTCTTCCCTTGTTGTAATTTCTTTATTTGTTTATCCTATTATCCATATTCATATTCTTGAGATTTAAATCTCCTCTTAACCACTTATCTATTCTTTCCATCTCCTTTATCAATAGGAGATTCTCTTCATTCTTTCCAAGTTCTTCATCAAATTTTGGTCCCTTACCATGCAAATATCCTTCTTCATTATCACTATCTATTGTAGCCTTGTTCTTTTCAACCTCTACCACCATCTCATACTTGTTCTCCTCTATTTTTTCCAAAAGATGTTCTTTTTCTATTGCAATCTCATTGGTGTATCCATCCTTTATAGGGGTTGCTCTCACTTCTTTTTCCTTCTCTCTTGGGCTACAACACTCATTTTCTCTACTCTTCTTCTCGCTATCCTCTTTCTTCTTCTCACTTTTATTCACCCATATCCTCTCATCTTTACCAATATTCTTCTTCAATTTATCTATGCTCATCTTGATGTTTCTCACTTCCTCACAAACCATCTATCCCATCTTCTCAAAATTTTCATTTTCTGCTTTCTCCCAATATTGCTCCCAAAACAATATTCTCACGGGTCTTCTCACAACCTATCCCATCTTGTCTACTATAGTATTACCTCAACTCACATTCAATGCATCTCCATCGAGCTTCTCGTACAACTCTGTTGTGTTTCCTATATCCACCCATCAGTCCTAACATAAGTTGCCTCACATTCAACGATTTGCTTATGCACTTAGAACCTTTGGCTCTTATACCATTTGATGCAAGACACTACTGCTTCTTACAAATATACAATGCAACATATAATCTCTATTACAAATAAAAACAACTCATAAAACCAAAAGAAATGCAAACACATTCAATTTTTTGTAGCATTCGATCAACTTGAAACAATCACATAATTTGCTCAATACATAAAGGATTAAAATATGCTCAACATTCTCTTCATGTAGCTTCATTTCATTGCACCAAAACTCTTCATACCATTTCTCCAATTTTTTTGTACCTTTTCTCATGAACTCCATGTTGCCTCTTATTTTTATTGCACAAAGTTTCCAAAACCCATCACATTTTGTCTATCATTGTTCCCTCATTTGTCTAAATCTTCTAAAACAGTTTCTGGGTTTTGTGTGCCTCCTTCTCATCTTTCCAAAAAAAAAAAAAATTCTTGATTTTGATTAGAAATAAGAAATTTATGTACATTTTACTGAGATTGGTTCTCACAAATAGAACTCGAGATCATCTTCCTCTACCCTACCAGTCAACTCTCAAAATACCTCCCTTATTCCTTCTTGGACATGGGTTTTCTCTTTTTGGCTTGAGAATTCAATGACATTCAAAAAAAATATTCCTACATTAAACCCACTTTCTCCATTCCATCAATACCCATCATTACAATCCTCCAATAAAATGCAAATTTTAATTTCGAATGGAGTTACAATTTTACAATAAATTCTCACTCACAGGCTTGGGCATGGAAGTTTTCTTTTTTTTTTTAAATTAACACTTCTCAAACATTTTAAAACAATAAAAAAGGGAATTAATTAATTTTCCCAATATCCATCACCAAATTTTGCTATACTAGAGGAGTTGAGAATTCAATAATTTGTGCCTACAACCAAAAATCAAAACAAAACACAAGCATAAAATTTTAAAATATTTTTGGTTGTGCAGGATTGCTTGGTACCCTTCGATGCTTCTGCATCACTCCTTATAGAATCTTCACTTTCAAATATCATCTCAAAAGCAATTAGAATTCCATATAGTTCAGTCAACTTCAAAGAATTCAGATCCTTAGCTTCTTCAATTATAGATACTTTAGAATAAAATCTTCTAGGGAGAGATCTGAGTACCTTTTTCACAACAACCTTCAATTTCAATTCTTCTCCAATACCTTCGATAGATTTTACAACTTCATCAACCCAAAGCAAGAATGTGGAAATTTTTTCATCCTCTCTCATCTTTAAGCTTTCAAACAAAGATCTACGAATTTGCAACTTTGCCTCTTTGACTTTTTCATCAACTTTATAGATGGTTTTTAGTTTATCCAATATTTCCTTTGTTGTTTTGCACTACATCACTTTCACAAATTTAGAGTTAGTCAATCCATATAAAATAGCATTCCTTTCCTTAGCATTGATAAATCACAAGTTCTATTTTTGACCTGATCCCTAGGAGGGTTTTTAGGAATCTCATATCCCTCTATCACTGACATCTAGATATTC
Organism: Sequoiadendron giganteum; assembly: GCA_007115665.2. Lineage (NCBI taxonomy): Eukaryota > Viridiplantae > Streptophyta > Pinopsida > Cupressales > Cupressaceae > Sequoiadendron > Sequoiadendron giganteum. The sequence goes on from CM021102.1 coordinate 270,902,460, forward strand.
ATTCCTAAATCCATCAAGTATGACTCCATCCTAACTTTCCAAAAAGAAAAATTGGATCCATCAAATAGTGGTTCTTTATTTTTAGAGAACCCTTTGTAAGCAACTAAGTATGCCATCTCAGAACTACCTTAATCTATTAGGCTTCTTCAAAGGAACTTGGTTATGATACCAATTGAAGAGCACACAATCTACTCAGGGGGGTGAATCGGTAGATATAATCAATTCAAAAGTCTCAACTTCAACACAGAATATTAGATCATGTAATTTGAATATTTTCTATAGTTATCAGAATATATGATTCTTCGCAATGAATCCCACATAAGAAATTAAAACATAAAATCATAAAGCACACACTTGAACACCCGATATACGCGAAAACCCAAGATGGGAAAACCACAATGAGAATAGTTGCTTGGATCGACTATCCAAATCCACACTCATAATGTGGAAATACACAAGTGAATTTGACACACTAAATTAGGCACCAACCTACCAAAGACACCAATCCCCTGATGTTCTTGTAGGCACCAACCTACCGAAGACACCAATCCCTAATTAAATTAGTACAACAGGTAGAACACAAGTCATGTAAGAATGCAAATATAATGCTTGTGGATTTTCTATATGGTAGAACATTCCTCATACATGTGCTAGAGCTACCTCAAACACTCTTCTACTCTTAATATGATCTTTTGATAATACTGTATAAACTAGAATGCAACATTCTCTTCAATTTACACCTACAACCAAATTTTTTTCACATCAATTTAATTATACTTGGCAGTCATACATAATAATGCATCTAAACATTTGAAATATATACATGACATTACATTAACACTCTTCCATGTTGGCTAGAGATTCACAAATAACTAGGATGACATAAGGTGGACCTAAATTCAAATTACATGAAACATGTAGCATGTCGATCCAAAAACATTTTTTCTTGCTACCAACAGAACATGATATCATGTGCCACAATAGGGACCTTAATTAGGTCTTATCTTAACACCACATGCAAGATTTTAATTTTGCATGCTACTAGTCATTATCGCACATGCCTTGAACTTCAACTGGTTCAAAAACAGACCTAGAGAACCTTCTGTCACTTCAAACTTTTTGTATGTTATACATATCCTCTAAAAAATCTATAATATGATAGAAAAATTGTAGGCATACTCTCCTCTCAAACCATAGAACCTACAAAATCTCCAGAAGGGAGACCTAAGAAACATTGTGTTGGGGATACGGAGTCGGTTCTGTCATCATAGATCAGCATCTAAGACAGCAGTGCCTTAGTGATTTCATTTAAATCACAACAAAGACACAAAAAAACTATGCCATGAAGCAGAAGCAGGCACAGTTGATCCCCCATTGATCCTTTGAGAAAAGTAAATGCTTGAAAAGTAACAAATTCAACACAAGCATAGATTCAAGAAACTGAATCAAACAACAATGAAAGACAAAAATATGAACACATAGATTTACGTGGGGAAAACCCTTTCAGGTAAAAAACCCCACCCTCCAAAACACTCAACTCACATGTATTATTCAGTATCTAAAATGGTTACAATACAAAACTAGATCTATGCTCTTCAGGAGATTACATCTTGTTCATCTAGAGAATACAGGAAACAACAAAAATAGAATCTTCACACTGTTACAATGTCCTCATGACATACTATGTAGATTCCCTTCAGCTCCTCATAAATGACTATCACAGCCACCCTCATAGCCAGCCTAGCCTCTTGGCCTCCATAGGTTCACATCCTCGCAGATCTGAGAGTCTAAGTGTTCACGGTAAAATACCACTCGAACACTCTCAGCCTCTCTCTATTATCGCTCATCCATCTTCATCGATCTACACACCAGATAACTTATACCGTGTGCTTACCTGTTCAACCCATCCCTTCCAGCAATGGTCATCAAGATAATAAATTATCCACCTGTAAGCTTTCCATTTCTGATAACGTGCACCGCTTAATCTGCAAGCATCGAGTCGCACAGCATTAAATCTGGTCTCAGACATGTCCGTCAACCTTGCTATAATAATGCAGCTCAATCGCACATTAGAAAATAATCATTTAGCCAATGAGATCTCAAAGAACTTGCCACATGTCACCAAAAAATTCATTCACTACTTCTAATAGTCGGTCAAACCTGTCCAACTCAGTCAACCGAGTTTCGAGCTCATCTAAGCTCTTACCGCACAATCGTTGAAGTCCTTTGACCCAGCCACAGTACAATAGTGAGGTCGCCCGAGCTCACCCTCGACCTCCCCGTGCTACCACTGCCCCATCTGACTCGCCTCGCAGTATGGCGGTAAGGCCATTCGGGCTTGCACCCTGACTCCACCGCACTACTACACCCTTGTCTGAGTCACCTCGTAGTATGGCAGTGAGCTCGCCTGAGCTCACCCTTAGCCATCTTGCACTACCGCTGAGCCAACCATTCCTTACCGCGGTGCAACAATAACCTCCTGGAAAACTGCTGGTAGTCACACCGCGCTACCGCAGGGGCCATCAAGCCACCCCGCAGTAGGGCGGAAACCACCAGGCTGACCGTTGGTGGTCTCACAGTGGACACCATGGTGAGAGGAACCACCACCTGCGGTATGGCGGTAATCGCCGAGCCCACCATTGGCGGTCTCACTGCGAACACCGCAGTGAGAGGAACCACCGCCTGCGGTATGGCGGTAACCGTCGAGCCCACCACTGGCGGTCTCACCATGGACACCGAGGTGAGAGGGACCACTACCAATGGTATGGCGGTAACTGCTGAGCCAGGCCGTTGGTGACCTTACTGCGCCACCGCGGTGAGAGAACTCACCGCGTGCGATAAGGCAGTAACCGCCAGCGCAGGCAGTAGGCGGCCTTACAGCGCCACTGCGGTGAGTGAACTCACCGCACATGGTAAGGTGGTAACCACCAGAAAGTCACCACAGTACCACCAAGGCCAAGCCAAACAGCCACGGTAAAGCGATAAAGGGCCAGAACATGAAGAAAAATGCCAAGTCCGAAAGGAACAAGCCAGAACGTTGAGGCATAAATTCCCAACAATCTCCCACTTGCCAAAGACTTTTAGGCTTCCTCCAAACACCTGAACACAGACCAACACCATGCTTCCATGCTCCAACCAAGACCCCTACAATGACATTCGAAAAATGCCCACCATCTCAAACTACAACTCCAAACATCCAACACAGGAAAAGGAACAAGTCAAGGCGTATATGCACCAGTCTTCGAAACACAAAAATCAGATCCTTCAAGCGGCAAAGGCACCATAGCACCAGCAAAGCACAACGCGAACACCAGAATGAGAAACATTATCTAGAACAACATAAACCAACCAGCTAGAACAGCAACCATGAAACTGGCTGCCCTCATCCAACTGATCAAAACCCACGCGACTAAAAAGCTAGCACCCACAGCTCATGATATTCCATCCAATCACCCATACCTCAAAGCTATGACCATTAGTAAACTCATGCCATCACACAGCCAACCCATCAAACAGAAAAATAAGCACCATGTGCCAACCAGTCAAAAGACCAAACACATCTAGGTACTCCCACTGCAAAGGTATTGTCTAGATGAATGCAAACAAGGCACCATCACACGTGATCCAGGCATACTAATTCCACCAAACCCTACACGTAGAAATGAGTAATCATGTAGTTTCGAGGAACATCCACACTGATATGCATAACCTGCAACGTCCTACTGTAGGAAACATTTCTCTCAACAATCTTCCACCATTCTTCCAAGATCCTTCATATCTGACTGAAGAAAGAGGCACAGGAACCTTCGTGTCATCACCCAAGTGACAACACATGAGCAAAAACTGTGACCAACTCGGCTCCACAAAAGCATCTCACATCTAAAGTCATATGAAAACAAACATACAGGAAGAAAAGACCAGATTAGAGAGAAACTGTAAATCAAAACATGTAGCATCCTCCTACATACATTTCTAAATTCCAGTTGTGTCAAGAATGATCTTCTTCACATCCCAAAGGGAAAATCCATAGCAACACCCAACAGTTCCATGGATGTAAGCACCTTAAAGAAGATCAGACTAACCCATATAACCATCTCCTATCAGTCCTCAAAAGCACAAGGAGATACACAATGTTTTCCACCTTTCATAATGAATCCTCCAGAGTTTTAAAAACAACTCAAGATTCATATCCATGAAAAATAAAGCATATCACACATCTGAAATATATAATGGGTGAATACCTTTCAAATAAACTTCACTGCCAAGCAGACCAAGAAGAAAAGAAAAGATGCTCCTCCAAGATATACAAGCCACCATGACTTACCCAAGAGCAATCTCCTTCATGGTCTCTATTGAACTCACGTTCAACCAAGGTGCAGGCTACTCGGACTTTCAGTTGTAACAACAACATTCTTAAAATAATTCCAGCCTCACCTTATTCTCCATGCATCCATGAGCACCAACAACCTATCATTTCATGCTAAATCCAAACTGCATCACTGTAATAAACATGAAGTCCTCCAGCATATGACCAATGTACTCAAAACAAAGAGAAACCCCAGACCACTGTCAAAGCTCCAAAATCTAGGACAGGAACTTATCATGACACCATGATCTACACATCTCCATTAGGAGATACCATCCTTTAAGTGAACAAGCCATGGTCTCAAGAGCAAAGCAACATGCCAAAACTCTAATGCACAAGCAAGAGTATACATGACATCAAGCAAACAAACTCTAAACCAACATCACCTATCAAGCACCACCAGCATCTCAGCCAAAGACTACCAAGGTCCTTCATGGCTCCAAGATGTTGCACACCTTCAAATAGTGACCCTACAAATGCGAGAGAACTCTTTTGTAGCAACAGGATCTAAGAGTCCCAAAGAAGCATCTGCAACACCAAAGAAGATCATTCACCACCAAGTGATGAATCCATAGTCACTGCTAAAGCTCCCACTGAAATGTGACACCGAGCTCTCCAAGCATCATGACTAACCACCCCATCACTGTCAAAAGCTTACACTAGCCAATGTATCAAGCTCTCCATGACATCATGATTCACATGCTACTTGTCCATAACTGACTATTCAGGTACTCAAACACCCATTCCTCCTCTCATCTCAAAACAGCCATGCCAATGCATAAGTGACCACAGACAAGGCCAGCTAACAGATCTGCACCACATAGAAGCAATCTCATGGATAATGATAGTCCACTTCTGAGTTGACTCACTGAAAACATGTAGGTAAAGATAGCCCACAAAAATGCACAACTCATAGATCCACTTCAATGAAAAACCTGTAAATCTATCATCACACTGGAAACTGCAAAATTGAGATAAACACAGGGAACAACCCACATAGACAACTTGACTCAAACACCAGATCAGCAACAGATCCGATTTGCCAATCACATCCACAACTCAAGCACCATAGTCTAGGAAACCAACAAAGCAAACACCACAAAAATGTTGAATGAAGAACACATACCAACATTCCTATGCAGAGAAGACATCACACCTCCTTAAACCATGTTGAACTGTAGCTATCTCATCCAGTCACACCCCAGAAGCCAGGGTATAGAAAATAGTTGAACAGCAGCTCCACATACCACAAGTTTTTCTTGACCGTGTAAAACCTACAAAACCACAGTGTTTATAAAACACCCACGCATCTCCATATTCACTGCTCATCTGGACAACTCAGGAGTCTGCACACAACCATCACGGTTAACTAGAACAATGAAAAGAAACATGACTATGCATGATAGACTTTTTAGGAAAATATACATAAAACCTCCAGAGCCAAAGACATGAATTTGAACCATGCGAGTGCAAGACACGGGTAAGAATGGAACAGCAGGTCCATTTCAGACTAGTTCCAAAAACCATAGTCATGCACAAGCATACGAAAGAGCCAAGCTATTCAAAAGTTGCAGACCACCAGGATCAACTTCATAGCCTCCATGCAATCAAAGCAATAGAGAAACCGCCTTCAGTGTTAAGTCAGAACACCCAATACAAGCACAATACTCCATGGTTGAACAGCAACACAAGAAACTCCATACCGTCAGGGGGCCTCTCACAGAGACATCTAGTATGAAACCACGCTTCGTTGCAACACAACCACAAGCACATCTCACGCCCTTTGCAACAGGAACATTTGTTGCGAGCCAGGAGCTTCAAACCATATTGAAATAATATGGTCAACTCCAGTCATCTCCAGCATCTTTCAAACTATGTGTTGAATCAAAGAACAATGAACTTCCACTCATCGAAGGATCAAACACCAACCAATTCCTCCAGATTTCCTCAAGCTTGCCAGGCTAAGAAATCACCACAAGAGAAATACCCAGAACTTTAGTAACCAGGAGAAGGCTTTGACACCACTTGTTGGTATCATCAAGCCTCGACCTCCTTCAACCAGCTCTGATACCACTTTTTGGGGATACAGAGTCAGTTTTGTCATCATAGATCAACATCTAAGACAGCAATGCCTTAGTGATTTCATTTAAATCACAACAAAGACACAAATAACTATGCCATGAAGCGGAAGCAGACACAGTTGATCCCCCATTGATCCTTTGAGAAAAGTAAATGCTTGACAAGTAACATATTCAACACAAGCATAGATTCAAGAAACTGAATCAGACAAAAATGAAATACAAAACTATGAACACATAGATTTATGTGGGGAAAACCCTTTCGGGTAAAAAACCCCACCCTCCAAAACACTCAGCTCACGTGTATTATTCAGTAACTAAAACAGTTACAATACAAAACCAGAGCTATGTTCTTCAGGAGATTACATCTTGTTCATCTAGAGAATACAAGCAACAACAAAAATAGAATCTTCACACAGTTACAATGTCCTCATGACATACTATGTAGATTCCATTCAGCTCCTCACAAATGATTGTCATAGCCAGCCTCACGGCCAGCCTAGCCTCTTGGCCTCCATAGGTTCACATCCTTGTAGATCTTAGAGTCTAAGTGTTCACGGTAAAATACCGCTCGAACACTCTCAGCCTCTCTCTGTTATCGCTCATCCATCTTCATCGATCTGCACACCAGATAACTTATATCGTGTGCTTACCTATTCAGCCCATCCTTTCCAACAACAGTCATCAAGATAATAAATTATCCACCTGCAAGCTTTCCATTTCTGATAACGTGCACCGCTTAATCCGCAAGCATCGAGCCATGTAGCATTAAATCCAGTCTCAGACATGTCCATCAACCTTGCTATAATAATGCAGCTCAATCTCACATCATAAAATAATCATTCGGCCAATGAGATCTCAAAGAACTTGCCACGTGTTACCAAAAAAATCATTCCCTGCTTCTGACAGTCGGTCAACCGAGTTCTGAGCTCATCCGAGCTCTTACCGCCCAACCGCCAAGGTCCTTTGACCCAGCCGCGGTACAACGATGAGCTCGCCCGAGCTCATCCTCGACTTCCCCGCGCTATCGCTGCCCCATCTGACTCACCTCGCGGTATGTTGGTAAGGCCATCCAGGCTCGCATCCTGACTCCACCGCACTACCGCATCCCTGTTCGAGTCATCTCATGGCATGGCAGTGAGCTCTCCCAAGCTCACCCTCATCCATCCCACGCTACCGCCTAGCCAACCGTTCCTTATTGCGGTGCAGTGGTAACCTCCTAGCAAACCGCTGGCGGTCACACCGCGCTACCGCAAGGGCCGCCAAGCAACCTTGCGATAGGGTGGTAACCACTAGGCCAACCGTTGGCGGTCTCACCATGGTGAGAGGAACCACCGCCTGCAGTATGGCGGTAACTGTCGAGCCCACCGTTGGCGGTCTCATCGCAAACACCACGGTGAGAGGAACTACTGCCTGCGGTATGGTGATAACCGCCGAGCCCACCGTTGGCGGTCTCACCGCGGTGAGAGGGACCACTGCTAGCGGTATGGTGGTAACCGTCGAGCCACGCCGCTAGTGGCCTTACTGTGCCACCGCAATGAGAGAACTCACTGCACGCAGTAAGGCGGTAACTGCCTGCACATGCAGCAACCGCCAAACAGTCACCGCAGTACCGCCAAGGCCAAGCCAGAAAGCCGCGGTAAAGTGGTAAAGGGTCAAAACATGAAGAAAAACGCCAAGTTCAAAAGGAACAAGATAGAATATTGAGGCATAAATTCCCAACACACTAAACCTGATAAATATCAGGCTAAAACATTTAGGTACAGTCCTTTGGACTACAATTGACATAGTGAATAGATACATACATGATATAGAAAGCATACAACAATTACACCAATCTCCGAAAGGAAATCATGTCTCAACAAAACTAATAGTGATATGATTGATGAGATAAATTTATGACAATAAATTGCCAACACAGATAGGCATGCAACCACACTAAACCTCTAACATACAACATGCATATATGACAAGGGAATATAATGATAATTCTAGTACTCCTATAATATTTTTCATCTTTGGCATGTTTTGCATCATTGACAACCTTTAACATCAATGACAACCTATGTTCAACATACATATATATATATATATATATATATATTTCAATTTAACAGAGTTGTAGTAATAAATGATGTATTTTTTGCTTCTAAACAAAAATTTGAAATTTGAAATTTTGCAGAAAGTAGAAAAATAAAAGTATAAAACCCAAAAAAGTTTTAAGAAAATTATGAGTGATTTGTAGCATCTTGAAGAAGGCATGATTCATTTTTAGGCACACAAATTATTTGGCAGAATGTCTCGATGATATGTTGTCTTATGGGATGCAATAGCCAAAAGTTATCTTTTGAAAGTTGTTCCCTTGAGCATGTAGAAATGTTGAAGCAAGTAAATGAATTAGTAAATGGTATATTAGATGATAAATTGCCTATGTTTTTAAAGGATTTACTTTTATTTGAAAAACCATCTAATTTGGATCTTCAATATGGGGACTTGTGGGCTAACGAGGATTTGATTTTGAGCATCTTATTCATTCCCTTCTATGCACCATTTTATATTTTCCTGTATGAAAATGTGTTAGTTTCTATTATTTCACAAAGAGGACAACATGGAAATATTGAGTACCAGAAACATCTTTAAAAAGTATCAAAATTGAAGTAGACAAAGGTGGAGAACTACATCAACAATATAAAAATAAGGTTTATTATTTTAAATTCATCGTATTTCAAAAAGGTGGTTGAGGTAGCTATCTAGGTAGTTCTAGGAAGGAATCATATAAATGTAAAGCTATTTGCATTGTAAAGGGGGACTCTTAAAAAGGGAAACTTTTGAGAAGAACATTTTGGGAGAGAATTTTGGTTTAGCATTATGTATCAGAGAGTTTTTAGAATTGTATGATTTCATAAAGATAATGAAGAATGAATTTTCGGTTCATATGTCCTAAATGTGTTCCTATGTTATTATTACCAATTTATTGTATGTTTAATCAGTAATCCCTCTATGTGACTATGCAAACCATTGGTAATCTTTGCAATTTATGTAATGAAAAATGTTCATATATTGGTATCTTGGTTTGAATGTGTTTAAGTGGCCTAACTCTTTGTATGTTGAGGTTCGTCATCTTTCTTTCATCATCATTGCACATCAAAACATATTTTATGGTAAAACCCTCTCATAGTTTTTCATATCTTGTGAAGTCCTAGTTAGTATTCATATGTCTATCACTAGGGTTTCTATTATCCAACTTTCTTTAGTTTTTCTCTTTTCCTTCATATACTTTTAGGTTAAAAGTACACAAAAGCCATAAAAAAATCCATCATATGAGGGAGTTTCCCCTCTCAAATTTAAAGGAAGATCATTATTCCATAACGATCTCTCCAACTATTGGAATAATCATCATTGTTCTTCAAGTAAATAGGGTCAGTTTTGGAGAAACAACCAAAATGACAAGTTTGTTTACCAACAAACTCTAAATTCTATAGTTGTGAGTGTAGTGGGAACGTACTAGAAGAGGTGGTCATAGAGTTATCCATTCAATCATCTTCACTTTGTTTTACTTGGATAAAAAAATAATCAAATTGATGAGATAAACTTCAAATGACATTATTCTAAGGTTACAAGTACTTAGACATAAATTAATATATTTTAGAGACATGGTTACATCCAACTTAGAATGTCTAAATATACTCAAATTTTGGCACCTAGTCTTTGTGCAAGCATGAATTCCAATGAAAGGTATTTGTACTTCATGATGTTGGTTTTACACGAAGTCCGCATGATTGGTGAAAGTTAGGATTTTCCCCTCTAGGAAAATTAACACTATTCCCACTCCAACTCTTGTGCTATATCTAGCCCCATCAAAGTGAATGGTCTAAAGGTTATTATGTGGAGGAGTAGGTTAATTTTGATTTAACCTATCATGGCTCATCAAAAAATTTAACCATACAAATTTCCTTAAGCACATTGATAGGGATAGTTGTAGTTCTAAAGGAAGCATAATTTCACATGGAACAAGCATTAATGGAGAAATTGAATAGTTCATCATTCTCTATAAGTTGGTTTATCTCAAATGGAACACTAGTAGCACCTTTTGATATTTTTTCCTTTGCAAGCTTGGGTACTTCTTTCCCCTTATCTTCCATTTGAAACACTCCTCCTTTTATTTTGAGCATGACTTGTGGGATGGGTGCAAGAGATATTAGTAGATATAAAAGTAGCCATAGTTAATTGGTATCCCAAACCTTTTCTTATTTTGATCCACCAAGTGACCATATCAAAAGGACTAGGGTCCCATTTTGTGATAAATTTTACACATATTTAAGCATAAAAACTATTGAAATAAGTTAGAATGTAAGAAACTCATCTTATGAAACCAAGGTCTTCCAAGTAACATGTTGTAACCCATGTCCTTGTGAATAACATGTAATAATGTGGGATAAGCTTAGGACTAAGAGTAACCAAAAGGAAAATATTCCTAAACATCATTGCTTTAAGGTTATCATACCCCCTATATTGTATCCCTACAAGATATACTTTTTATCTCTCCATAGCTCATGCTTGGAAATAGGGAAAAGGGGACTATGTTCACAACATCCTCATCATAAATCATGTTCCTTTAGATTTAATTTTCAAAATCCAAACTTGTAAATATAAGGTAGGGTGTCCTCTTCTATTCAAATTGACTTCTCAAGGCATTTTCATGAATTTGAAGAAGAAAATTATGACAGTAAATTCATATTTTAGAGAGTTAAGGTCTAAATCAATGTGGTTCACTTGAGCTTTAGGAATTAGGGTTATATGATTCAAATATTTCAACTTGATTACTTCCAAAAATATAACTCATTATAGAGGAACATTTTCTTAGGAGGTCTCTAAATGAGATTTACATAAAATATTTCTTAAGATCCTCATTTAGGTCATAGGGTCATCAAGTTTGGGGTGACATACATTGAAGAGATTACATGTACCTCAATATTTAGTTGGGTGATTAAATGGGTATCTCCATTGTCAACCAATATGACCAAACCAATATTTTTGTTTTCCCTTTTTAGGCCCAACTAATTAATCAAGTTTGTTTCATTGGGGTTTAAAACTATATTTGAGCCAAATAATGATGGGTTATACAAGCAATAATAAGTTGCATTGTTTTCCCCACGGTTTGTGAAAGGATTTTTAAAAATCCTTAAATTTGAAATTTTAGGGGCGATGAGTATGTGGTTATTGTTTGTAGGAAGATCCCATGGATGGGGAAATATGTATTTAAATAGATATTAGTATTCCTATAAAAACTTCTATATGAACTTGTAATACTCCTAATAGGTTTTGGTATCATTACCCTATGCTTATGAAAAACACATAATTTCTTGAGGTCAAAATGTCTTGGTCAACGATAGGGATAAACATAGTTCTCATCAAAGGGATAATTATTTTGAGGATAGTTATTTCTTGGATATTAATTATTTCAAGGCAATAAATCAACATTTGTCATATTGATTAGTGTTACTATTGTTACTACCATAACTATTATTATTATGATTGTGATTATTTCCACCTATGGTCTTAACTATAGGGCTTATGAGACCCCATCTACGATTAAATTTATATTTATTTTTAATAGTATTGGTGCACAAAGGTTGTTATTGTTATTGTTAATTTTTTCGGTACTAGTTTGGTCATGGGTGACAAACCTTCCATTAGATCCTTATCTTCTTCTTTTTCTCATTAGTAAATAATGATATTTAATAACAATCCTAGTGTCTAATGTTGGATCTCCCAGAATCTTGGAATGGGTAATTAGATGCCCATATAGGTGATTTTGGGATATTATTAAATTATTCTCCTTGTAACTTGTAAAAATTAGTCGTAACAACATTGAAGAAGGAGGTGGAACATGATAATGGTGCTTACCATTTGACTTGACCTCATCCACACCACTCTCTTTATACTAGGCACTAGGTGAGAGAGTGGAGAATAATTGCATGTTTGGTGGGGTCCACAAAGATAATGGAAAGCATAATGGAGTACTAATTTGGGGAATTTATGCCCTCTTTGCATGTGTTAAAAAATCTTGAGGAGTTACATTTTCTATTCATGGATGTTTTTATTTGCTATATGGGGGAGTTGGGTTTTTCATACCATGGTTGTGGGGGATTATGGTTTTAGTAATCTACCATGATTCCATCTCAAGTCTCTTATATAAATTATATGCATTAGATAGAGGTTTTATGGATTTTTACAAGTATACAAGTGCTACTAGAATGCTATTAGATTGAAGGGAAAATTATATATTATATATATACTCTTGGATTAAAGATTAATATAAATTTATGTTTTCTTTGATGGTGGAATTTTTTCTTCAAAAGGGTTTCTCAACATACATCCATTATTATGTGTTGTGCTATCATGGTCTTCCAATTTTACATACTTTTTCCATTTTCATTTTATTGGTTAATACACAAACAAATTAATATTTGTATGCTTTGCTTGATGTTATTATTATAACAATTCACTCTATATTTCAATATTATATATTATATCTTGGACAATCTTAAAGTTGCTCTCCAAACGTCCTTAAAATTTATATGGGATCTTTTGGACCTCTTTAGGTGTATCCTTGTTTAGGGTCTAAGAGAATATAACAAAATTCCTTGTGGCCTTGTGGAGGATTTTAGTGGACAAGTGTAAACCTACCTCTACCAGTTCAAGAAGCAATCTATTAACTCATTATTGTCTTTTCTTATGTTCAAAAATTTCCTTATCCCAATTTTGACTAGATTGTTCATATTGAAAGATACCAAAAATTGTTTGATGTGTTGATAAAAGGAGTGGATGGAACACTCTAGCAACTAGTAACATCAATTAAGGGCAATCCCTTTGAGTGTCTTCTAAAAAATTTGAGCAATTATTACGTCTCAAAGCAAGAGTTCTCTAATGATACTAGTTTATGCCTTCATGTGGGCATTAATATATCCTTCTCCCTTAAATTTTGGTAAATAAAGGAGATATACTATTTCTAAGGGATTCATTTTTTATTTTCCCCCATCGTTTTCCTCGGAGATTATTACCAATGATTAAAAATTGAAGAGCAAGGGAAAGTTGTTATATTTTTCTAAAGACTTGCTATCACGACACAAAAAAAATCTTCATGTGTAACACTTTAATGCAAAGGCATCGATTCAATTTCCAATTTAGTTGTCAAATTTTGGTTTTTATTTCAGTTTTGGATTTTGTTATGATGATCAGTTCTTGTTTCTCTTTGTAATCATTGGTGACATCTAGAAAAATTTTGGTGGAGGCTCCTTCCTTTTTGGATGTAAATGGATGACAATTGGGAGAAAGGAAAACAAAAAACAAATAGAAGGATATGCACATTATGAGGGGGACGGTTATTGGGAGAGGCCCGATCCAAGAGAGAGTAGTAAAAAGGAAATGGTTCCAAAACAAGAAAGAAAAAGAAGGTAGTGAATCATTTGGAGAGAACTTTTGGCCTACACCATAGGAACAACAAGTTGGGGGATTTCCACATGTTATATTTTGGGAGTGGACACAAATTGCACAGTTTGGATTTGGTAATATCAAAGAACAGGGATAGGTTTGTGAAGTGAATGTGTCACCTTGGAAGGGAGGTTGTAATGGTTGCTTGACTGCTGAAATGGATTGATACTTTATATTAGAGAGTTGGTGTTACAGTTTTGGAAATAGGATTGAAGGCAGGAGAAAGAGTCGATCAGTTGTGTGGTCGAAGAGAATGGTGAAAAAATATAGAGGAAAAGAATATAGCAAGGGATTGATTGATGTGGATTCAGTTGTCATTGTAAACAGTCGATTGGCCTAGGATCAGCCAACTTTGTACTTGGTTTTTTTTAGCACAAATTTAAATACATTAAAACTTTGTTTTCAAGTTGGGGGATTTTTTTAGGTTAGCTTTGGGGAGTGGACATAAATTGTATAGTTCGTATTTGGTTATGCTAGATAATATGGATAGGTTTGTGAAGTGAAGGTTGTGCCTTGGAAGGGAGGTTGTAATGGTTGCTTGATTGTTGAAAGGGATCGATACTTCAAATTAGAGAGTTGGTGTAACAACTTGGGAAAGGAGGATCGAAGACATGAGAAAGAGTCGATTGTTTGTGTGGTAGAAGACAACAGGAATGGAGTATAGAGGAAAAGAACGCAGCAAGAGATTGATTGATGTGGATTCAGTTGTCATTGTAAATAGTTGATTGGCATAGGATCGACCAACTTTGTATTGGGTTTGTTTTAGCATAGATTTAAATACATTAAAACGTTGTTTTGCTATCAATGGTGTTCATTGATACTTGAAATCTACTAATCGAATGTGAATGCTTCTCTATTTGGTACTATATGCTTTGTTTTTGTTGCATTGTTTAGAATAGGAATGTGTCAACTCAACTTATATTCCTTTGGTTTACAATAATTGTGAATGTTTTCTTGCATAAAGGATGAGTTGTTTGTAGCTTGGCGTATGTTCCTAGAGAGGAATCATTCCATTGAGAATGGATTAGTCACTCAAACTATGATCAAACCATTTAATTGGAATTCTCTGTGATTAAACAGTTTTCCCTTACCTCTATTCCATAGAAGAATTTTGGTGATCATACAGTATGTCACCATTTTGGTATCAGAGTGAGAAAGGTCTAGGAGAGCTTTGAAAGGTTTGAGAAGAATAAGTTGAGAGTTTCAAAAGTTTTGACAAAGAAGTTAGTTATGTCCATCAATTCTTGGACATATATGTGTTGTAGAATGACAATTTAATGAAAGGAACTTGGGTGCCAAAAGACTAGGTAGAGGAAATAAAAGAGATGCCCTAGGTGAGGTATCAAGCAAACAAACAAAGTAAGGTAGAAGATGTAGCAGCATACCAAGAAGGAAAGCATCAAGAGGAAAGGCAATATGAAGAACCAAGATTCGAAGTTTGAAAGAGAAATGGCAAAGTTGAGAAGAGATTTAGAGAGATGTAAGGTATTGGTGAAGCAAAGACTTGAGGAAACAAGCCAAGAGAATGCTTGGTGGTGGCCAATGAGAAATAAAGTGAAGTGGCCAATGTAGATGATTAAGGATAAAAGAAGAAGACAAGGTGAGGCAGCCTTGAAAAGAGAGGACATGCAAAAATCAACCCTTGAGGAAGAAAGTAAAGAAGAGAGGAGAGTGTCCAGGAAGGAGGTACTCATGGAGACATTGTGGTCTCTTGTTTTGGTTACTAATATTTTGTTGGAGAATGTGTATACAGGTATGAATAGCCTTATAAGGAAGTTAAAGAATACGAACTTGGAGTTGACTAGAGGAAGGATGAGTAGAGCACTTGTGGACAGTAATGAAGTTGAGAATGAAAGGAGACTAGTTGCAATAGTATGGCAAGAAGATTTTGCAACAGAGAAACATCACAAGGATTCTAACTATAAAAATGAGGATGATGTTGAAGATTGTCGGTTTGATGATGAAGATGATGAAGAAACCCCAAAGTTTTAGGATGATTTTGAAGATATTGCAGATGCAAAAAAATATGCCTCTGACGAGGAAAAGATGGAAAACAAAGAATCCAATGCTAGCAACAATTCGGGATAGCAGGTAAAAGGAAGTCACAATGTTGATTTTGGTTATGTAATTAAAAATGAAAATGTTAATTCTAAGCATATACATAGAATTAAGGATGTGGGTAGGAAATTTTATGAGGCAAGAAAGAAATTGGTGAATCATGGGTATATAGTACCAAGTTGGTAGAATAAATCAGTTGTTAAGGGACAACATCGAAGGTGTAAAGAAGAAGGTGCTTATGATGGATTTTATAACAACAAGAAAGTACCAAGCATAAAAGGTGTGACATAATCCAAGTGGAAACAAGAAGATAGGGTAAGTTGGCAAGTAAGGAAGCATGTAGGAGAATATTTAAAGCAAATTACAGTCTATTACTCAGAAAATTCAAGTACAACAATACGAAGACAACAGCCCAAAATTGTGGAAAATAAATTATGGAAGGTTAAGTGTAGAAAAGTAGAGAAGGAAAGTGGAGTTGTAGGATATGATGAAGGGGAAACCTTACAAAAGAATGGAATACATGAAGAGAATAATGTGACCATGAATGAATAATTTGTATTGCAGTAGGATAGCCAAAGACAAGAAGTTGAAAGCTATGAAGAGCTCAAGAAATGGGAAGAAGCAATGGCACTTCATGAAGAGGACATGCCAGTAGAAGTTAAAACAAGGGAAAAGAAGAAGGTTGAAATGATTGTAGGAACAGATTGGAAGAATCTTGAGGAGAACACATGTAAGGTAAAAGGTAAGCAAGTTGATCTAAATAAAGAGGCTTTGAATGAAATTTGTAGTTTAAAAGAAGATGGAAAGGTTGAGGTGATGGATAGTGATAAGGAGATGTATGAATATGAGATGGAAATGTGGAGGCTTGTAGATGAGAAAGAAATGTGAAAGAAAAGATACAAGAGAAAGGAGGAAAATAAACAAAAATAGCTTGGGAAGTTTAGAAATAATAAATATGAATATGGTGTGGACCATACGAATGGTTTAGATAAAAGAGATGGAAAAAAGAATTGGTAGTAGAAGCTTGGGTTAAAATAGAGGCATAAAGAATGAAGAAACAACAGAAGAAAATGAAGAATTCATGGATGAGATTGCAGCAAATGCAGAGGTTGAAGCAATAAAGACTGAAGGTGAAATAGGAAGATCTGGTAGATGGTAAAAGGTCCCAGGGGAATGAAGGTGAAGGTGTAATTTTATGCAAGGGGGCAGCAGATAATAAGCTCGTATTTTCCTTTCCAAATTATTTTTATATAGCTAGAGTGGATTCTCATGAAGGTGCAATGAATGTGAAGGAAAGATTCGATGATGACAACATGAAGTCATATGAACCAACTAAGGATGCAAAGAGAAAGGTGGAAGCCTGGGATATAGAGGTTGCAATAGAGGTACAGGACAAGGTAAAACTCTCAGATCTTTATGAAGGCATTGTTTTAAATTTTGTTGATAGGTTGAAGAGTGAGAAGTCTAGAAAGACATATGATGTGGACTATTCATATTTTTGTATGGATATCATGAATTAGGGGGAAATACAAAATGGGCTATTGTGGAAGGATGATTTTGAAGAAGTTGATAGACAAGTCGATAGGGGATATGAGTTTGAGGATATGGGAGACTTAAATTTTGAACAAATCAATTATATTGTTTGGTACATGGCTGAATGGACTAGGAGATTACAAAGGAGCAATATATATGATAGGTCAGAATATAGGAAGGAAGAAAATAAATTGGCACAGTGTTTTCAAAAGAACTTGGTGATTATACCTGAGCGATACATTTGGAGGAAGATGAAAAAGAAAATAGAGGAAAAATTTGTTGATTATTGCCTCATGTGTGGGAGCACATGTTATGTCCCCTGGGGGGCCTAATACAGGGGTGGCCGATTCAATTTCCAATTTAGTTGTCAAATTTTGGTTTTTACTTCAATTTTGGTTTTTGTTATGATGATTGGTTCTTGTTTCTCTTTGTAATCATTGGTGACATCTGGAAAAATTTTGGTGGAGGCTCCTTCCTTGTTGGATGCAAATGGATGATAATTGGGAGAAAGGAAAACAAAAAACAAAGAGAAGGATATGTGCATTGTGAGGAGAATGGTTATTAGGAGAGACCTGATCTAAGAGAGAGTAGTAAAAAAAGAAACGGTTTCAAAACAAGAAAGAAAAAGAAGGCAGCAAATCATTTGGAGAGAAATTTCGGCCTGCACTTGAGGAACAACAAGTTGGGGGATTATCGCAAGTTAGCTTTGGGGAGTGGACACAAAGTGCACAGTTCGGATTTGGTTATGCTAGAGAACAGGGATAGGTTTGTGAAGTGAATGTGTTGCCTTGGAAGGGAAGTTGTAATGGTTGCTTGACTATTGAAAGGGATCAATACTCCAGATTAGAGAGTTGGCATGACAGTTTGGGAAAGGAGGATCGAAGGCAAGAGAAAGATTTGATCTATTGTATGGTAGAAGAGAACGATAATAGAGTATATAGGAAAATAATAGAGAAAGGGATTGATTGATGTGGATTTGATTTTCATTGTATATAGTCAATTGGCTTAGGATTGGCCAACTTTGTACTCAGTTTGTTTTAGCACAGATTTAAATACATTAAAACTTTGTTTTCTTATCAATGGTGTTCATTGAAACTTGCAATCTACTAATTGAATGTGAATTCTTCTTTATTTGGTATGATGCTATGTTGTTGTATTGTTTATAATTGGAAATTGTCAACTCAACCTATCTTCCTTTGGCATACAATAGTTGTGAATGTTTTCTTGCATAAAGGATGAGTTGTATGTAGCTCGACGTCTATTCCTGGAGAGGAAGCATGCCATTGTGAATGGCTTAGTTGATCGTACTATGATCGAACCATTTAATTGGAATTCTTTGTGATTAATTTTTTTCCCTTACCTCTATTCCATAGAAGATTTTCGATGATCATACAGTGTGTCATCACACTTCTAGTCTCAAGTTTAGATTTTCTTGTATTTCTTTTATATATTAGAGCACCCTTATTAATTATATTAGTTTGTTTATAGATTCAAAAGATTATTTATAAAAGATGCTTTTTAGGTAGTGTTGTCACCAAATAATACACCCTTGCTAAGCTACGGAGAGTAGCTTATTACTGAAACATTGGATCTCTTCCAAGTTTGTGGGTCACCTATGATGAAAGAGAACCTCCAAAGAGGGTTGGTTCCCTTGGTATTCACCTAATTTAACCTATACGACTTCTGATCGGTGGGAAAAGAGAGAAGGATAACATGAAAATGAAACCTAAACTCTAAAAGGTGATACACTAAATGATCTTCAAACATTTTCTTCTGTTTTAACACACAATTTCCCAAAAAACTAGCTAAAATTCACACAACTCAATTTTTTAACATGCTTATACATTATTATTTCATAAGAAAGTTGATATGTTTATAACTTTATAAGGAAGACTGGATAAATCTTTCACAAATAAAGAGTGTAAACATCGGTGACATAACTTATGACATGTATAAGACATGATTTATGCTTAAAGGTGTTGAAATGAGACAAAAAAACTTGAGTATTCATATATCAAATCATAAAAAAATGTGTCAATCATTTATACACACACAATGAAAAAAATATTAAAAAGGAAAAACCATTGACTTTTATTGATAAAAAGTGTTCTTACAGGTGTGTAAAATTCTGAAAGTGAGCTACATTTGTTGCTCTAGCTCAAAATAACTTAGAAAAGTTACAATACAATGCTCTAAGAGAGAAGAAAACTAATTGAAAAATCTACCTAAGGCCTTGCCTTTATGTTGTTCAACAGATTACATGAGAATAGGAACATGTGTTGAGGAAGTTTTCACTCCATCTTACTGAGTAAAACCTCCCTTGGTCAT
This sequence comes from Sequoiadendron giganteum, assembly GCA_007115665.2. NCBI lineage: Eukaryota > Viridiplantae > Streptophyta > Pinopsida > Cupressales > Cupressaceae > Sequoiadendron > Sequoiadendron giganteum. Next base: position 270,922,317 of record CM021102.1, read on the forward strand.
CCAAAATAAAAAACTCTACTTTGCAGCCCCTTAACAAGCTCCAAAAATTTATTTGAGTGGTGAAAATTTCATCCCTTGACCTCCTCTACCATAAAGGCTTCACAAATAGCTCCTAAATGTTGATAAATGCTCAAAAATAGGGTCAAAATAGCCCCTATATCTTCTCAACCAGTTGCGCAGCTCACTCAACTTCCTAGATGCTCTCCAACTAATCATAATTTCTCATCATCCCCATCAAAATTTCTTGACCTTATCAAACTTTATAATGGGACATGTGTATGAGATATTTAAGAGCTAAAAAATGACACATGTTTTGTGTCCTAAAACCTCTTTATGCTAATCTTGTTGACTGCCACCAATTCTTGTGCACACCATTGTCATCTTCAGTCTAAGATTTGTCATTCCATGGTGTTTTTTAGAGCATTTAGGATGGCAACACATGTTTCATAAGAAGTTTCATCTTTGCGATATGAATTCATCTTGACATTTTAGCATGCACAATAGTATACAATCCTTAACAAAATAAAATTATAGAGACCTCAATACCTCTATCTTGACACATTGTCAAATTGCTACTATAGTACTCTATGCTTTATAACATTTAAACCCTACCTTACTTTGTAGTTGATTGATATTGGATAAGATTACTTTGTTGCATATTAGTTTGGGGCATATTTTTGTGTTAACCACTAGGTCAACTCTAGGAAATTCTTTCTATAGAAGGGATAAGACTTGTCATCAAAAACCAAACATTTTGCTTTCTTGGCAATTTATAGCTCTATAGATTGACTATCTTATCATGTACTGTCACCTTCCATCTAAGTTTCCCTTCATAGACTATCATTCATGCTTTTGTATTATCTGGAAGACTATCCTCTGTGACTTTGAATGTAATTAACTTTTAAACCTTATTACTCATTCTCATGACCCTTCATACTTCTTTGTTTCAATCACAGTCATGAAATGACTTCCTTTGTTGCTTCATGACTTCCATGCTCTGTCCCTTTTGCTAACCTTTGTTTTCTTATGATATGACTATCATACCTTTGTTACTTGGCATCCTTAATGAATTTGTTGTCTTTTCAAAATAGACCTGTAGCTTACTATGTTCTTTTATCTTCCTTCAATATGATTATTACTATCAAAATCTTAATGATTGTCCTCTAGCTTGACTTCTTTCATCATGCACGAGATGTGTTAGAACCCAAAAATTCCATCAAAACCCTAAGGTTTTTTCCTATTTTGAACCTAGCGTTTTCACTTTATCTCTCATAAAATAGTGATTCATCGTCCTCTACAATGCTAAAAATATCTTTTCCTTGCTACATTTCCTTATTTTTGGCCTATATAGCCTTCATATTTTTCCCCCATTTGATTCCATAATTTTTTCATATCTTTTCATGAAAAATTCATGTCACCGCCTTTTACTAAGTTGAAATATTCTATACCGCTACCACCACTAAGCCTTTATAGCCTTTATATATTTTACCGCTTTACCGTGGCCTCCCACAATGGGCTCACGGTATGGCAGTAGCGGTTAAGGAGCAAGCATAAGATGTTTACCATCATACTGTGCGTAATTAGCACATACACCGCGGTAGCACGGTAAACAGTCAGCAGAGGCAGGCAAAGCAGTATACCGCATTACCGCCATCCATCATTTCATACACCGCAGTGGTGCGGTAAACTGTTAGCGAATGGCTACCGCTACACCGTGGCCAGTCAGGAGGAAGACCGCGGTGGCATGGTGAATAGGTAACAGTCAGTGACAAACAAAGGTAGCGATCACCGTGGTACCGCCACCAGATTACGGTGAGACCGCGTTGACAGCGGTAAACTGTTAGCTGGCAGCGAAGGTGATACTGCCACACCGTGACCGGCCAAAGAAGGGATTGTAGTAGCAAGGTAATGAAGGGGGAAGTGACTAGCGGTCACACCGCAGTACCGTCGGAGGATAAAGTATAGGTCACAATAAGGCAGTTAGCAGCGAGGCGAACGATCAACGATGAACACCGCCATACCGTTGCTAGCTAAAACAAAGTCGACGATTGAGCGGTAAAGAAATAAGTAACAGAGGAGATCAAATTCAAGGTACCGCAGCACCACGGAGAGATAAAGGGTGAACCACGGTGAGGCGGTAAAAGAAATAAAGAAAGCCACAGGGAAATAAAAATTAAAGCAAGAAAAGATATAAAGTATTAAAGTGAAAAATAGAAGGCAGAACTATAGTCAAAAATATTTGATTTTACAATAAGGCAACTTAATCAAATATTTTATTTTTCTGATTAACGAATATCAAGTGGTTGTAACATAAAGTGAAGGGTCATGACCCTTGGATTGTAATGTATAAATATTTCAGAAAATCAAAAAGATAGAGAGACAAAGGGTAGAGAACAGTAGGAGTTATATTTTTTGAAACTGGGAATGTAAACAATGACAGACCTTCCTGAAACAATGCAATGGAGATTAATGTTTTAAACTGGTGAATAGTCTTTTATGTGTTTCAGTTTTTGTGATGCAATAATTTACATTTCTTATCTAGTTGTCTCCAACTTGAAGTCCTTTGATCATTTAAGTCAATGTATCAAACATATGTTTGATTTATCAAGGTGTATTTTCTCACTTTGTGTGATTTTTATTTGTTGGTGTATGCAAGTCAGAATTAAAATCCTTCAAGTAAGTCACAGTGATTTAGGATTTCTTTTGGATTGTTGAAGAAGAACTTGGTAGGAAAACATTCCAGCACTATTTGTGCAAGACATAAATAAATTAAGTTGTATGCCAGTCATTAGAATTTCATTTTCAAAGTGCCTAACAAATTGAGTTAATCCAGAGAAGGAAACAAACATTATTCTTAATTTTTTGGCTCCATTGCCCATGTGGATAGAAGGCACTGATCTACCACAACCCAGAGAATTAATTTCATATACAAACAACATTTTCAAAATGTTTATTTTGTGCAGTAGGAGTAGGAGTAGTTGTAGTGATTTTCATCTATTCACTTCCATTTTCCATTGTGGATAGATTGCTCAATTAGGAAACACATTTCAATCTGCATCATTCATATAGATACACCCGCCTTGGTTTAGCAAAACCTAAAGAGAAGAAAGTTCAATTGCATCAATTGGCCTTGTACATTGGCCAAAAGCGTTGTGAGAGCTTGGCAACCTCTCGTGGTTCAAACCTGCATTTTTGAGACCCAACAAGATGAAAGAATTGTCCAACAACAATGGGCACAAGCAATCTAGTACACTACTACACTAGGATTCTCATCCTCAAGTGACCGATGTTGGCTATCTAGAAATCAGATGTGTACCATGTAATGAAAATGACTACACATACACTATTGATAGGATTATTTTTATTTTGAAAGCCTCTTTCACTTTATAGAGCATTGCCACATGAACATAACTATTTTTCTGGACTTAGACCCCATATTCTGACAATCATTTTATCTCTTCAATCATGCTCCTATCTATGAATTTCCCTCTTCTTCTTTTGCATTCATCATCTCTCAAGGATTGTCCATTATGAGCTATTCCCTTCTTAACATTGTCCCTTTATGTCCTGCACAGATTTACTCAACCAAGCTTACAAAGATTCAAGCATAGTAGTCTTCACTATTAATTGCTCTTAAACTATTCACTTTCATGTTTGATTGCCATAGCATTTGATGCCCCTTGAAAATATTGTCACCTCACCAGTTGTGATCATTTGATTTGCAATTAACTTTGTTGCTTCCACTGTCTCTTAACTATGATATTATTTTCTAACTATGGTGACTAGCTTCTATGCTATCCTTAACATTCTATAGGTTCAAAAATGATTTTTCCAATGAAGCATTCCTTCTTGCTCTCCCTTTGGTAAGAAACTTATAATTCCATATTTTTCCCATGATAACTTTGTATCCCTTGTTTACTATTTCCCTCAATCCATCATTCTTCACTACAGACTACCCTTTGATGGTTGACTGCTCATTGTCCAAAGTGACTATATTTTTACTAAGAAAACCACAGTCATATTTAACCCACTATCATAATTTAGACACTAGACTACCCTTCTTAAACTGTCATTCTCTAATGATGATTCTCAAGCATTTAGAGCAATGCCTTAATGTATGATGAATTCATGTCTCCATTGATAAGACTTCCTCTTTGTCATTTGATCACTAGACTAACACTCTTCATATGGTCACCATAAACTATTAACATTGTTCCTTTTCCATAACTGCCTAACTATTTCACTTGACAGCTACTAAAACCTTGCTCTATGCTCATGATGTTTTCATCATAGCCCATAAACTTCCAAAGGATAAAAAAAAATTACATTTTTTTCTAAGCATGCTAGTGTAACCCATAATCAATATCTAACTTCAACCTGTGCCTAACTTCTATCCATAGAAAGAGATTTGTTTTCTAAATACTCATTATTTTGTTTCTCTTCACAGACTAGTTCTTTAAAATGTCTGGCACTGGGCATAGGCTCCAAGTTTTTAAACTGGTTATGTTTAACTGATTGTGTAATGGTCACATGTTTGCAATCTGTTGCATGATTGTTTTGTTTTATTCTCTTTTAACTTGCTTTTTGAAAGAGATTTTTCTAGTGCTTGATCATAACATACAATTACTTGTTTGAATCCCTTCCCAAATATCTTATGAATAGAGCTTGAAATATTGTTACTCAAATAAAGAATATTATGGGAGTAATTATCGATGAACCATAAAATAGATACCACAAGAAGTAGTGTCCATGAAACTTATCAACAAAATATTTGACTTCTTTCTATTGTCAACAAGCTACAATTGTGCTAGGGTTTTTGTGCATTGTGTTTGCACTATTATTATAGCTCTTAAGGTTTCTAACACTGACATCAGAATTCTTCTAAAATTCATGCATCCAATCTTCATACTATCCCATGAATCCCTACAGTCAAATGGATCCTAGCACCAACCTAAGACTAGCAAGTTCTTTCTATAATCACCATGATATGCTTTGAAAAGGAAGCTTAGTTGGTTCATGGCAAAAAAATTCCACCAACTCTAGCTAATCTATTATTATGGCACCATGAGAAAACTCTCTATAACCTTGCCCAATGCACAAGCTTTTAATGCATTTTCATACCACTCTTTAATCATTAGCTTCCAAAAAGTATGTTTTCTATGACAATCCAAACTATGAATCCAAGTTGTTTGAGTTACTTAAGCAATCTATATACTTCAACGACTCCTGAAAATTTTGGGGATTTCTCCAAAAGGTATACAACAGAGTAAATTTTCTTGATCCTACTAATCCTTAAACTGCTACCCTTTCTCTATTTTTAACCTCCAGATTGATTTCCTTTTAATGTTGTATTTAAAGATTCTAGTTCCCAACTAAGAATACCATAATGGATCTAAATGATACATTGTGATGCATCTGCATGGTTTCCTAAAAATGATTCTTCACAAAATGTATTTGTGGCTTCTTTCCATACAAATCATATGTAACTTTTATAAAATGTATTTGATATAAAAAAGAATAATCAAAATGCATTCAACGTCAAATACTATAAGCATCTCCTTATGACAATGATAGAGTAATAGTGAGTTTGAGAGAACAGGCAGACTTGTCCCTTCATCTTCCACGTGCCTAGTTTTGTGTTTAAGAATAATGATGACCCTCAACTCCTTTATAACTACTTCCATGAGATCAAGTATTTCATGCTCCTTCATAAATGACTTGGACGCCATAATAGCCTGAAGAAAATGGGAAAGCATACATAGCTACAAAAATATGAATGTCTTTTAATGAGCTCCACTAAACCCTCCAACACCTTTGCAACGTGGTCATGAAATGGAAAAAAAAAATGTTGCTTTCTCCAACACCATGAAGAAGATGATTCCTTCAACACAACATACAACCAAAAACCCTAACAACTTTCACTTTTACATGTCATATTATTTTCTCTTATTTTTCTCAATGTGCTCTTGCAAGGCCAAAAGACAAACTAACCCTGAAGTTTTGTCTTTAAAAGCCTTGACCTTTTCAAAACAACTTCCCTCCTTGGCTCATGTACATGGATTTGGATTCCCTTGAGAATTTTAAGGTTCTAGGAACCTTATTAAATGTTATAACATTTTTCAAAACCATATTTTCATAATTTTCCCAATCCTAATGTTTCACCAATGCTTTTCTTAAAACCATTATGCTATCTAGTGTAACTGTTTAGACCAAGAGGTAAAATAGGATAACACTTTTGGCGACCTCTGCAAATGTTTTTCCTACTAAAACTCTAAGACCAGCAGCCTAGCATATCCATTGGGCATAGGAGTCAAAATATTTGGGACAAACTGAAATTCAAACTTGACAACCAGTTGATAACACCTCAAGAGCAGCTAACTAACACCTAAACCTATGCCTCAGCACTTGGAGAAATAAAAAACTAACTACGTGCATCAGCACTTATTTTCTTGAAAGGAAACCTATCCTAATCTACACTAACAAACAACAAAAGTTATTCAAACGAAACCAATAGCTGGTTCATTGAAGTAGCTTCCTTTTCACATTAGTTTGCAATGGTTTTCATGCTTATGGATAGCCAAGAGAAAGTGGAGCTTGAATAAATTTTTAACCAATGGCTGCAATTACTTTTGGAGAATGAAATCACATCCACCTACCTCTTCATATTGGTCATATGTATTGTTGTTTTTAAGTGGCTATTGATTGGACAACCTCTTGAAAGGTTGAACTCTAATCGAGCTCCTTGCTAGTTTCTTTCTTATGGGTTGCTTCTTCATCATTATGTTGACTTGTAAAGATCACCTCTTATGACTGATTTGGTGGAGACATGAAGATTTTTGCACTATACTCCTATTGTTTAGGATTTTCCTCTTATAGAGGTGCTAACTTAATATCTAAGTTTGAAGAAATTGCCACCAAATCATCCCAAAATAAGTCCTCTTCAGCCTCTTCCTTGCTTTTTTGTATAAGAGGACTGATTTTGACTTCATACTTAGTTTGATCAGCAACCTTATGTGTACCAAAGTTATTTTCATGTGCCTCTTCATAAACCAACATCTTCTCATGCTCATGCTCATCTTCTATTTTCCCCAAAACTTGTGATGAGGTTGAAATTTGTATAATCCCTTCTTCTTAGTCAATGAAATAAGGAATTTCGTCAAATGAGAATGCTAACACCTCATTTACATCAGCTCTTTCTTGCTCATTTCCTTGGTGTCCCAACTGATTTGTTAACATAGGCATTGGCATAGTCTCCTCTTCATCTTCAACAAAAAATGGGAGTTCATCAAACAAACCAGCTAAAACTTCATGTCCAACACTTTCTACTTGTTTTCCAACCTATTGCCCCAAAAGATCATGCTCGTCATTCCCTTGCAATAAGTCTGATTTTTCCTCTTTTAACTCATCTGCAAGTGTACCAACAACAAAAGATTCTTCTTGTTTTTCCCCAAAAACCTCATTTTCTTTCTTAGTAAACCAACTATCTTAGTAAACAATGGGACCATCTTTACAAATATGAATGGTGATAGAATAAGAGGATTGATTATAAAGGTCTTGTTGGGTTTCTTGAGGAAGTATACATCTTGAAGAAGGTTTTTCTTGAGGGATGCTAGGCTCTTGCAAAGGATGTAGACCTCTAAAACTCGGAATCTCAAACTTACAAGATTGACTTGAAGACTTAAAAGGAATGCCTTGCTTGAAACTTGGGATTTCATACTTGGGAAGCTCTTCCTTCATAGGCTGATTTGGAATGCAAGTAGTTGATTGAGATTCCAACCTTTTCACTTGATCAAGTAAAAGATTCATCTACTCTTGTTTAACAGAAACGTCTCTTGCAAGAGACTCCTTATACTGTTCCCTTTGATAATCCAAATCCTGTTGGTATTGATAGGCTTGGTAAGCCAACTCCTCCAACTACAAATTGAATTCTTGTTACCTCTTGATATCATCCAACTGCTTATTGAAGTCTAGCAATATGTTTTTGATATCACTAATCTCCATATTGTCAGTATTTTGGGGCTGGCTAGGGAGGTAACAAGGCTGGTTCAATTTATCCATGACTTCTTCAAACTGATTGAAAGGCTTCCAAGAAGGTTGAGTAGGGGGGTGGGTGGCAAGCATGATGATTATGTTGATAATCTATTGTTGGAGGGTTATTTGAGACAAAACCAGCAACATATTTTGCTTGGTATGGTTGATAGGAAGTGGTATAAGCAACATTTTCATGGAATGGAGGGTTATAAAAAATTTCTCCATGGAATGAAGACATTATATAACATTTAAAATGGTTGGAAATTTATAGAAATAACTAAAAATCAAAATTATTCAGACTGATTTTTGCAAAAAAATTGTAGCACATATCAGCACTTGGTCTTCTTAAAACCACCAAAATGGAGTTGGAGTTGCCAAATGTGTAGATATTTTGCCTTCAAAGGCATAATTTACTAATATACACATCAAATATCAGTAATGATAGGACAAAATTTGAACTGTGATAGCTCAAATGGTCCCACCGAGTGTGCCAAAAATTGTTGTCACTAAATAACGCACCCTTGCTAGGTTGAAAAACTTAGCTTATTGGTGAAACACCGGATCTCTTCTAGGTTTGTGAGTCACTTATGACAAAAGAGAACCTCCAGAGAAGGTTGGTTCCCCTGGTACTCACCTAATCTAACCTATACTACTGCTGCTCATTGAGAAAAGAGAGAAGGATAACATGAAAATGAAACCTAAACTCTAAAAGGTGATACACCAAATGATCTTCAAACCTGTTCTTCTATTTTAACACACAATTTCCCAAAACACCAACTAAAATTCATACAACTCAATTTTTTAACATGCTTATACATTAGTATTTCATAAGAAAGTTGATATGTTTACAACTTTAGAAGGAAGAGTAGATAAATCTTTCACAAATAAAGAGTGTAAACATCAATGACATAACTTATGACCTATATAAGACACGCTTTCTACTTAAAGGTGTTGAAATGAGATTAAAAAAATTGAGGATCTATATATCAAATCATAGAAAAATGTATCAATCATTTATACACACACAATGAAATAGCTATTAAGAAGGAAAAACCATTGACCTTTATTGATAAAATGTGTTCTTACAACTATGTAAAATCCTGAAAGTGAGCTAAATCTACTTCTCTAACCTGAAAGAACTTAGAAAATTTACAATACAATGCTCCAAGAGACAAGAGAACTAACTAAAAAAATTGCCTAAGGCCTTGCCTTTATGTTGTTCAACAACTTACATGAGAATAGGAACATGTCACTAATAGAATTTGGCAAATAAATGACTACATGACTAAAAAATTTAGTCACATGACTAACACTAGTAGTATTTTGAAAATAAATGACTAATTTGGTCATTTATAAGTGATTAATTTGGCAATTGGGTAAAATCACAACTAAATGACTAAATAAATGACTAATATCAGACAAATAAAAATGACTAAATAAATGACTAATATCAGACAAATAAAAATGACTAAATATATGGCTAAATTAATGACTAAATAAATGACTTTTACTCCTCTATTCTTTTTTCTTTCGAATTTGATCATAATCCATAGAGCTAATTAAGCCCTCCTCATGGGACCCCTACCTAAGTGGGCCATTTGGCCGCCTAGGTTTCTTGGTGCACCAAAAATACCTATTGTGTGGAAGGCATTGCCTCTCGGTGCAGTCTTAAGGCCTTCACATATTTTATAAAAAAAATTATAAACATTTACATTCTTTAACTTTTATTACTCATTATGTTAATGAATCATTAATGTTTTTAACTATGATTTGAAGCTAGTTTGATTTTCCTATTGCGTTAGCATGTCAAATGTATCAAAGAGAAGTTGTGCTCAATTTCACTAATAAATTAAATATGATTTAAACAATCCTATTGCAATAAAAATGAAGAAATTGATTCACTTCTATCTTCGCTTGTTGATATACTCGACCATCTTAATAATGCGAAATAGAAATAACAATTATGATCGCTTTTGGTATGCAATTTTTTTCTCTTTCAGGCTTTATATTGTTAAAAAAAATTTAAAAATAGAATTATTTTATAATCTATGAAATCAATTGTGTGTGGATCATTTTTATAGATGTTATTTTTTATACAAGTTTGAACTCTAGTAATTTTAGGAGCACATCATGCTTATCTTAATTTTCAAAACCTATATTAAAATGACAATGTAGATAGATGAATTTTTTCCCCCTAAAAAATGAAGATTAATTTTTGAATGCCTTCCACACAATAGGTTTTTTGGTTCATTTTAGCAATAGGTATTTTTGGTAGACAAAAAAAGAGAGGTATTTTTGGTTCCTTGGTCGATCGGGTCATGTATGCATTTGGAGGGAATCTCAAGCAGTTGATTTTTGGCATAAAACATTTTGATTGCACGTTGGAGGTAAGTTTCGAAGTTTAATCAACAATTTGGTATTTCAGCTCCTACGCGTTTTTTTAGGCTTTCCAATTGCAAGTCTGATGAAGGAAATAACCATTGAATGAAAAGAGTGGTGGTTTCCATTTTTGTAATGCCAGAGCTTGTTGAGCAACATTTTCTGAATTGCAACACCAACATCATTCAAGAAAGGGAAGAACATTAAACAAGGTTACAATCTAAAGGTAAGTGGAAATCTTGAATCCCAAAACCTCATGTCGATCTTCATCCTTTATGAATACGATCTTGATGTTGCATATAATGTTCTAGCTTTTCATTGCTTCAGTGTTGTTACAATTGTGTGCTGTCACTGATATAATGATAATGCTCTTTGACATTGAATGAATCTCATTGACTTTCACCCCTTTTCACTCTATTCCATGGTCTTTTACATCTTCTTTGTGCATGATATCGAGTCACATGGAATTCATAACAACTGCTATTATCTCCTTAATTTTTCTATGATCCTTTGACACTCATATGCTTTAATATAACAGTGATCATTTGCAACTTTTTGCCCTCTATATATTGTCTTTCATTCTTATCCCTTGCATGCCTTGGACTACTGTTATCATGCATTGAAAATTGGAACTCTTTATTCACTGTATTGATAACTCATTGGCACTGTCATTGTTTGTATTCATTGTTATCTTATGGTGATTGTTCTTCATAGTCAATCCTTAAAATCATTGTTCTGATAAAATATAATTTTTCTCTTTTGTTTTTACATTATGATCTCATTGCTTTGGACCTTGTGCTTTTTTATTATCACATCTTTATTACAATCTCTTCAAGGAATGACTTTCTTTCTCTATTGACTACAAGAGACCCCTTTGATCTTATAATCCCAAGCCTCTTAAAGAAAATTTAGAATCAATTGGCAACAGTGAACAAAAAACCATCATAGCTAATTTTATTTATTTTCCAAGAGCATTCAATGAAAATATAATGGAAAATACACATCACTCTGTGGGGTAGGGTTTATTTGATTTGAAAACCTACCTTCAACGTCCAAGTCAAAAAGTCATCCTACCAAGTATGTGTCGAGTTCTCCAAGTCTTAAGTCAAAAATCAGCCTACTAAGACTGTTTTACGCCCAAGTCTTGTATCTATCATACAAGTATGATAAATGTTTGAAAATATTGTACACAACTGTATGATACAATGAATAAATTTGTACACTTTCTCATTATATCAAAAACTTCAAACTTCAACTCATAGAAATTAGAAATGAGTTATAAAAAAACTTATTGTCAAATACAATTTGCTCCAAATCAAAATTGCATTATCCAATTTACATAACTTTCTATTTAACTAATTTTTGTGGGAAAAAACACTTAGTGTACAAATTAAAGCAAGAGTTTCTTTCCAATATCTCAAAGGAATGTTGTTCACAAGGCCAATAAGATCATTATTGACCATAGCAGAAACCACCTGCACTAATAGTGTTAAGTCAGAAAATATTCCACATAAAGAAATATATTTTAGATAAACAGTGCCAGTTAGCCTTCTAAAATCCAAATAGCTTAATACAAGAAGGAGGGTAAAACATAAAACATTAAAATACTTTAAGACATTGCAAATTCCATGCAATTAGTATAGAAGCATAACATTAAGATAGGAACAATTCATTTTTCTTAAATATTCATCACGAGTTTTCTCCCGTAAAGAACTCCCCCCGACATGAGCAATGAGAAGTGCATCTTCCATCTTGTTTGCTAACAGGAATTGCATGACTACTCCCTTATAATCACCAACAACTAAAGAACTTTGAATGGCTTCACTGCATTCTTAGTATTCAGTTGAATCTTTAATAGCTTCATGTTGCACCTCTTCTCCATTGCCTAGGGTATCCGTCCCAACAATAAAATCATTTTTCAATGAGAGGAAGTGAGGAATTTTCTTTCGGACTATGCAAATTATGAAAAAATTCTCGCCATTGTCTCTGGGGAATGTAACATATTGTCCACCTTTTGAATGAACTGATGGATCTAATTGTGGTGTATCATCAAGACTGACATTGTTGATTATTTCACTGCTAATATCATCAATGTTGGCAGATTGAGCTTCCTGTAAATCTTGATTCTCTGTTGATTGCACTTAAAATACAAGGTGCTCAAGTAGCTTTGTCCTAGCATTTCCTTCATCTTCAAATATGACTCTTAGGAAATTTCATGTCTCCCTCTCTTCTTCCAAACTAAATCAATGCAAAAACCAAAAAATTGCAAGTGAAACAATACAAATGAATGTAAATTCTTATTAATCCCATTCAAAAAGTATCCACAAATAACTAACCAAGAATCCTAAGACCTTATCACAAAAAGCTCACAATGATGATTTTTCACCATCTGCTATTGCAGCTTCAAACTCTATTGAATGAAGCACCACATTGTCCTCGGTAACGAGATTGTGTATATATACCTATGAAAATAGCAAAAAAATAAGACCGTATATCATCTTAATGACATGTACCAAAGAATAAATTGTACTCTACCTCAGAAGAGCCAACAACACTCTATGATGTTGTATCGGGCCAAAATGTAGCAAGCTTTCCTCCAAATCCAAAACTGACACCAATTGGTCTCTTCAACCACTTAAGAGCTTTCAAGAGTGCACCTGAAAAGGGAAAAACAAAAAGATAGACATCATGTATTTTCATACAGGATCCCAATTCATTGGGGGATGTAACATCTTGTCCACCTTTTGACTGAACTAATGGATCTAATTGTGTTGTATCATGAAGAGTGACATTGTTGATTATTTCACTGCTAATATCATCAATGTTGGCAGATTGAGCTTCCTGTAAGTCTTTATTCTCTGTTGACTGCACTTGAAATCCAAGGTGCTCAAGTAGCTTTTTCCTAGCATTTCCTTCATATTCAAACATGACTCTTAGTAAATTCCATGTCTCCCTCTCTTCTTCCAAACTAAATCAATGCAGAAACCAAAAATTTGCAAGTGAAACAATACAAATGAATGTAATTTTTTATTAATCCCATTCAAAAAGTATCCACAAATAAGTAACTAAGAATCCTGAGACTTATTGTCGCATAAAGCTCAATGATGATTTCTGACCATCTGCTATTGCAGCTTCAAACTTTGTTGAATGAAGCACCAGACTGTCCTCAATAAACAAGATTGTTTATATATACCTATGAAAATAGAAGAAAAATAAGACCATATATCATCTTAATGACATGTACCAAAGAATAAATTATACTCTACCTTAGAAGAGCCAACAATACTTTGTGACGTTGTATCGGGTCGAAATGAAGCAAGCTTTCCTCCAAATCCAAAACTGACACCAACTGGTATCTTCAACCACTTAGGAGCTTTCAAGAGTGGACCTGAAAAGGGAAAAACAAAAAGATAGACATCATGTATTTGCATATAGGATCCCAATTCATTGAGAAAATCTTATAAGTGAGATTCCCATTTCTTAACTAAGTCATGTATGGTTATCACATAAAGCAACACTTACCACCCACTTTATGTTTGAAAGCAATTAAAGCACTATACTTGGGTTATTCATAGGGAGTCATTAGTAAAGTATTGTAGGAAACAAATCATGGGCATATCAAACCAGTAGAGCATAGATAACAATAGTGATCATGCATAAATATAATGAACAGATTTGCATCCATTAAGGTAGACGTATTTTGACAACAAAAAAAATATAGATGAAATAGACCTACCTTCCTAACACTTTCACTTATGCCTATGATTTTCATTAACACCGAAGGTATATGTAGATTGGGCAGGTATCGTTGGGCTCTAAAGGCCCCTTATTGTGTGATTAAACAATATAGACAATTGGGGAAATGTCATAATATGTAATTACATAAGTTGAGGTTGAAGGTATTGTTTGATGCCAATTCAAACAATGGAGGCTCTTGTTGAAATCTACCTCTACCTTATCATCATGGAAAGGATAGTGAGATGTAGTTAAACCATGGAAGTCGTGCATATATTTTGACGAAAAATCCTGGGCCATCATCACTAGTGTTAGGTCTCAAAGTGCAGGTTTTAAACCATAAGGGGGTTCCACTCCCTTAATACACCTTTGGCCCATGAACAAGGTAAGAAGGTTTGATTACCTTCTACTCTTTAGGCTTTTCCAAATCTAGGTGGGTATACCTAAACAATAAGGCAGATTTACAGATAGATATGGTTCCTAGATTGAGAAATCTACTTACTATGGCACGTGAGATGAAGCAGATGCAGAGTTTTAATGTCTAAATACTAGTGAGAGTAATTGATAGTTCAAGTTTGTGAGTTGTATTTTTTATGTAATATCTAATTATTACCAATGCCTACTTCTATTGGTTGGATGGAGTGGAGGGATGAATGATGATTTTGGAGATAGGGTTCTGTAAGATAGGTAGATTCACTCTTCAACTTAACTTGAACAGTTGGTCACTTTGAATGTTTGCACCTTATGAAAATGTGCAAGTTTGTCAGTTATTTGGAATCTTCTTAGTAATCCTAGTGATATCCAGTTATGCTACTATGAAGTTGTGAAAGGATTTAATTCAAATGTGAAAGGAAACCAATTAAGACAATCTATTCAAAAGGACTTTAATCCAAACAGGAACCTATCAAATTTGATTTCTTAAAAGGAATTTTAACTCTTCTGCACACTGAAACCAGTCAACGTCACACAACTATAGCAAATGTGTATTGAAAAATTAAATGTATTTCCACACACTCAATTTGAATAACATAAACAACCACTTTGGAGACAGCCAAATAACATATAAGCATATAAATCCACACAATAGTTGAACACTTGAAAGCAGATTAACAATTATGCATAACCTTCTCCATTATATTTATCTTTGAATAATATGCATTATAATAGTAATTTCTTATATGAGATGGATGATCTATTCGGGTCTTGGTCTCTCTTATATATGTGAGAGGCAACAAGCTACAAACCCGTTACAAAAAGTCATGTTGTTTGATAACTAAATATAATTAAGAAAAAGAAATATTGCAGCAACTAAATGCACTTATCCGTTAATCTCCAAGAAGAAGCTCATGACCACCTAAGATCTATTCAAAGCTTCTACTCTATGATATGGTGCTCATGCTGTCAGCTGACTCCTTTCATCCTAATGGTTTCCCTGCTCTGTCTGGTGTATCCATAGTTTGGTTGAGGAACAAATTGAATGCAGAGAAGTGATGGATGTATTCTTGTTCAACACAAGTATCTGCATTGGAGATCACCTCTCTCATATCATACTCCCTATACATCATCTTCTTGAGTTGGTTGTGAGTATTTTGTAAAATCATATCCTTGCCATTGATCTCTTGTAATGCAGCAGTCAGAATCACATTAAAATCTTCCTTCCAATCATCATAGAGTGTCAGTGTCGAATTGAAGCACTCAAAATCCTTGATGATCCTATTATGATATCCATTGTGTGCTTCTACCAATTTGTTATGTATCTGCATTGTCCATCCTTTTAGGATTTTCTTATCTTGAAGCTCTTGTCTCTTTTCGATTATTCTCCCCTATAATCGTTTGTTCTCCTCTATTGATGAGAATACCTGTTTAAATTGCCTCCAATATTCATTTGCACATTTCATCATCTTATTGAATCTTCCCTTGATCATTTCGTATGCAGTATTATACTTGATGGTTTTGACTTCCTTCTCCAATTCTTTACATTTTTCTTGAGATTTCAAGTGGCACTACTTCCAATAAGTTGTATCAGCCATTGCATCCAATACTCTCTTATCTTTCTCAAGCCATGGGGAATACAATTTTGGTGTGGAAGAGGAAGATGATATTTCTCTTTGATGTGCTAATTCCTTCTTCAACTTGTCATTTTCATTAACCAGCTTATCAATTTGTGCCTTAGTGAACTTTTCCACATTCACATTCAACTTTGTTGTCTCCATGGAGTTGGTATCCCCTACTCTTTGAACCAAGAGATGTCCAAACATTTGGTTTGGATTATCAATTAAAGCTGGTCTTTTTTCATGGGGGTATAGTGGCCAAATAAGCAAGGTGGCCTCATCTAGATTGTATCCAGATCCTGAATACATCTTGTCACTTGCTTCATTTGTTAAATTCATTGTTTTATCTCCTCTCTTTCTGAAACTATCAAACACAATTGTAGAGCTTATATCCCATCCGGGCAAAAGCAATACTCCAGCTTCTTGGAGTAACTCTCTCCCTCTCTCAGGAGTGATGGACTGCATCTCTTTGTCTATTTCTTTTTTCAATTCTTTCAAAACAATAGCTTCTCATTCAAGAGTGACATCTTGCATCTTTTGTCTCATTTTCTTGCCTTTATATTTGTAAACAAATGATTTAAACTCAAAAGACTTAACAAAATCTCCGTTAGAAATGAACTCCTATCCAGCCTTGACCCTAACATCATCTGATAATTCATTTGATGCTTCAAATCTTACAACATTGTGTTCTTGAGGAGGCTCATATCGTACAATTACAAGAGCACTTATTTGTTGTACTTTCTCTTCCTCCTCATCACTCTCCTCTTCTTCACTCATATTAGTATCTACAGAAAAACTCACATCAGGATTGGCTGTGAAGGGATATAATCTACGGGCTCTATATCTTCAGCTTGCTCTCCTGAATAGGTTGCATGAGGAGCATCAAAGACAAATGAAGGCACATTCTTTACCACTTCATCCATATGAGCAATGAGTTTCTCAATCCTTTTTAGAGGATCTTGTATTTGACCAAATTCCTTCGAATAAGATGGGACATTTCTTCTTTTCCCTTCCTCTACAAGCATAACCCTATTATATGGAGTCATTCTTTTAGTGGTAGAGGCTTCATCATGGTTTTTTATTACATCTTCAACTGAGAATACATGCTTATATCCTGATAACACCTGTGATAACCTTGCTTTGTGAATAAAGCCTTCTGCATCAATTTTTTTCCTTTTGTTACCTAGAGGGAGGTTATACTATGCTAATTTAGCATCAATTTCCTCATATCCCTCATTTGCAACCACTATAAAGTCTCCAAAACATAAGGTACTAGGCATGATCGATTGTTTGTTGTGTCCTTTGAGGTTTTTGGCATCAGATTTTGCCAATTGCCTCATATTTTCTAAGTAGGCAATTCTATCAGGAACTACTTCAGAATAGCTTCTCCAGAATTCTTTCTCTAAAATCCCATGCACATAGCTTCGTCACATGTGCCTTCTAGGTTAAAAAATTCACAAATTGCAGCTTATGACACATGTATAAAATGATTACCCAATGAATTGCATATAGCTTTGAGTTTTGGATTGTAATGGGCAGCTAAGAGTTTCATTAGTTCCACATCCACAAATACATTTGGGACAACCAATTTTCCCAGGTTGAATTTCCAAGGATTGCATACCGGCTCAAACCTATCCCTCTGACGATAATGAAACATAAATAGCTCATATCCCCAAATTGAAATCCACACATCCCCTATGTGTTTTCATTTATCCTCAAATCTCTCCACATCTGCCCTAAGTTGTGCAAAACGCCTGGCCTTAGGTCCTAAGCTAGGTAGTTGCTCAATAAGATCTTGATTCAATCTCCTTTCAATTATTTCTGATTCATCCCTAGTCTCAACCTTTTGCTTCTTTCCCCTAGGATGGCTACCCTCACCTTGCTTTTTTCTACTTTTTGATTTTCCAGAGCTCAAACCCTCCATTTTATTTTCTCAAATTGACAAAATTGAAAATACAATTTCACATAATTCACAAGCTTACCTGAAAATCTTCAGCTGCACAAAATTCTCTGGCCCTTTTCCATTCTCATGTTCCTTTCGCTGCCAACCCTACAAATTCTCCTTAATTATTCTTCTTTCACTCAAAGAATTATCTATATAGTGTGTATCTGTGCAACCATTAATGTTTAGCTCTTAGCACGAGTGTAGCAAGTTTTTTGAATTTCCCACTGTCAAATCAAATGATTATATCGGCAAGATATTTTTAAACTCTGGACGATCTATATGTTTGAACCAAGCCGAACTTTCATTAGGCACCTTATATAGTCAAGGAGACCAATTATTATTCCTACCGATGAAATTTAATCCATTTGTATTACCATCAACAAGAGAATAAGTATCGTTGAAAGGTTTGAGAGTTACTCTGACGTTACTAGTCTCCCCGATGTAGCATCCTCCTCCTTCAAATAAATCGGCAAGACTCTATCCGATGTTACTTTCATCGATGTGACATATAGAATCAGAAAGATATTTGAAACTCATTTCGACAACACATGTCTCCCCAACATGTTCCTTTTTCTTTATCGACAAGATAGAGTGAACATCTTACCGATGAAATTCCATCGGCATGACATGTATGCTCAGGCTAACTTTAGGATCTCACTCCAATAGCATTTCTCTTGCCGATAACCCTTTCGTTGGTGAAACAATAGGACTTGTCTTCTCAAATATATATCCTCCTAAGTTGTTGATCGATGTGATAGTGTTAACCTTTTGCTGATATGCCAATAACACCTGAATTGAAAGGTCGTAGCTTATGAGTCAGAGAGACATGGACCTAATCATGCCAATTTGGATTATTTATTCAGAGGCTCCTGCTAAATGATGAGCAGAGGGATTTTGGTGTGTCAAAAGGTCAAATCTGATGGAATCACTAGTGAATATGATATGTGAAATGGATTATAGAAATTTTGTACTCAAAATGTGGCTATCTTGTGGAGTATATGAATATAAGCTACTGAGATTTTGAAAAAAATTATAGTCCCAACACATAGATCATACAAAAAAATAAGAGAGAATAAGAATCAGTAATGGATAACTGAATAAAACTTGTTGTCTCCAAGAAGACAAATACCACATATATATGGTGTCCATTACCTAGCTTGACCAGATCAATGTTAATCCTTTAATTTATAATATTCTTTATAGTATCCCCATGTTACTATAGTTCTGCCAAAGAATTATGACAAGACGAATGCTAGTTCTTCAATAATGAAGAAACTATTTCAAGCTAGTTGCAAATTTACAATGGTTGAAAAAACTCTTTGTTAGAGAGACAAATGAATCTCCTAACATTGCCCATGATTGAATAGGCTATGCTACACTTGAAACTGCTAATGCATGCATATCTAGTCAGTCGAATTGTCCAAAGTACTTTTGTAGGAACCAACTCAGTTGTTTTCTGGACAACATATGCATCACATTCATTGAGCACACCTCCCACACCCTCCTATAACCACAGTTTTTCAGGGGATTTCTCATGGTAATTTGGAAGTAAATTTTGGAGATACTCTTATAAAGAAAGCATGACTTCTTCATAGAGTTGTGTAAACATTTAAAATCCTTATCCCCAGAGCCACTCTACCAAATAGAATAAAATTATAGAGAATAAGGATATATTTTCCAATTAAAGAATTACTCCAAAATATTACCTAATGAGCCTCCACCAAACATAGCCTCTCTGGAATCCATTTCACTGTAGGCCTAAAATGGATGCACATCAAAAGAGACAAACCCACATTAATTAAAAGATGTTCTTTATGAACAAAAAGGAACACAACTAACTCACCAAGGAAAAAACATAGTAGCATCTAGCATGTAATTCTAAGTTAGGTGAACCTAGAGATAAGCTTGTCAAGATATACTTGCAATGTGCTGAAATACTTGTAGAAGATATATCATGTACTTTTAAGAGATGATTTTGAACACAAACACTTGTGATCCAAAATCAATTATGAGTGTATGGCTATGTTAAGTTTGTCCTCTTTGACAACCAGACAAAATACTCTTGGCCTTCAACTCACTTATATATAATAAATCCTTATGTCACATTTACATTAACTGATTAACACCATATGACTGTTACTGGTATATTTAAATATTTTGTATCATCTGCACTCATTCATGACCCATAATGAACATTGCATTCTAGCACTTGCCATAATGTTATATGTGGATCAATCAACTTTCAAGGCTCAATCATGTTTTGGCTTTAAGTATCTGGAATTTGCAAGATCCACATCAATCTAGATAAACATCTGGACTTATATATTAAGACTCAAAAGTCAAATATCACAAAAATAAGTAAACAACTAAAGACTCAAATCTTATCAGCAGGGGCACTTTCAAGTTTTACTTTCATAACACAACCAATGCAGAAGAAATAAATACAGAAAGCAACTCAAAGGGATATGAAAGTACAAGTTACATGAGTAACAACCATGAAAACAAACTGGAAAAAAACAACTGTATTAGCTGAACTCAAAAATAGATTATAAGTCTAAGATGAAAAACCTTTAAATGCTATTTATCTAGTGGTTTACATAACTTGTCTATATTTATAAGTCAGACAACTTGTAAAATGTATAATTATTGGCATGGGAATGAAATTGGATTGTTTTTGACATTTTTTATTCTCATGGATAGGTATTGAAGCACTAGCATGGGCAATAAAGCTTGTTTGGATAGGACTTGGAGAATTTTGAAAAGGTGAGCAAGGAATTCAGAGTTTGTTGCAACTAATTTGAAGTCAGTGAGGCCCTCTATAGTGAATTCAGAGGTATTTTGAAACCCTCATTGCCGAAAGTAAGCTGATAGGAAACACAGGCATATTCCATTCTCAGTAGGTAAACTTCAAATGAATGTAATATAGATCTCAGAACAATGACTCATTATATCCTCTTCTTTCTGTTATGGTTTGTACTAAAAGTGACTACTTTCAACAATGTTTTGCCATCTCTATTTTCATATTTATGTTTTTTTTTCTTTAAATCAGAAACTAAATTAATATGGGAATGCACGATATTATAGATGGATGAGCATCAAAGGTTGACTATAGATCAATATCATGCATATGATGAGAGAGTAGCTGATGAGAGGGACATTAACAAATATCCATGTCCATGTAAAAAATGTCTTGGTGGAAAGGTGAAAAAAAGAAATATGATTTATCGACATATGATAAGATATGGGCATAGTGGTATAGGCCCTTGGGCTTAAAATTATTATCAAGATATGATAGAATTTTAGATTGTGAGAGATGAAGAGGTAACAAACATAGATGAAGTGGCACCAAACATAGATGAAGAGATAGAAATGTTTGATGAAGGGTTTGAAGTTGATAGAATGTTGAATGAGGGTCTAAACGATGATTGGGGCAAGTCAATGGACAATTCATTAAAGCTTGTGTATACTAATTGCAAGTTAAGTCATTTGACAATAATCCTTCAAATTCTTAATTTGCAAGTGGTGCATGGTTGGACAAATGAGAGTGTAGATTAGTTATTGGCATTATTAAGTTCATTATTACCAGCTGACTCCAAATTGCCAACAAAATGAAGTCAATGTAAAAATAAAATCAGTAAGCTCAGCTTGGGGTATGAAAACATCCACACATGTGTGAATGGTTGTGTATTATTTCGCAAAAATCTTGCAAATGAGAGTGAATGTCTGAAATGTCATGAATTGAGGTATAGACAAGGGTTGAAATCAGTTGTGGTTCCTAGAAAGGTTCTTCACCACTTTCCAATAATCCCATGATTACTACGAATGTATAGGTGTAGAGACATTGCTAAACTTATGCAGTGGCATGCACAAAATAAGAGCACTAATGGAAAACAACGACATGTGCCTGATTCTAAGATGTGGATGGAATTTGATAACAGATGGCCTGATTTTTCTCAAGATCCTCGTAATATAAGGTTGGGTTTGGCTCTAGATGGGGTGAACCCATTTTTAGATCAAAGTACTAAATGGTCAACTTGACTAGTGTTTCTAATAAATTATAACTTGCCTCCATGGTTAGCAACTAAACCATTTTTCTTAATGTTATCATTGATTATACTAGGAAAGAAAAGTGTGAATTCAGATACAATAGATGCTTATCTAGAGCCATTATATGATGAGCTAATGGAATTGTGGAAAGGAATTGAAGCAAATGAATCTTTAAGGGATGGTCATTCAATCAAATTCACTTTAAGAGCTTCCTTATTGTTTACAATTCATGATCTTCCTGTATATGGCACATTGTCTAGTCTCTTTGTTCATGGATACCATGGATGTCCTGCTTGCAACTTTAAGGATTTTGTGAGGCACTCAAGAAGCTTGAATAAGTTTGTTTATTATGGAAATTGTGCTTACCTTAAAATGGATCATCCATATCATCGAAAAAAAACATGTTTCAATGGTCAAGAAGAGAATCGTGAAGCGTCGTTGCTAATAACAGGTGATTACATTGTTGAGAATGGACAAAAAATAATGTCATTTATTGAAAATGATGGGATTGTTGGCAGTAGATATGATCCATGTAATGAAAGTGGTGTAAAATGGTTGTGCATATTGTATAAGTTGCCATACTTTAAGGATATAGCCATTAGGCATACTGTTGACTTTATGCATACGGAGAAAATATAGCTTATGCTATTATAGAAAATCTTTTTGGTGCTCTTGATACTATTTCATCACGTGAAGACTTTCGAGAAATATTCGTCAAAATCTTTGGGTTGAAAAATATGATAATGAAAAATATAGAAAACCTAGTGCTCCTTATGTTTGGACAAAGGAACAACGTGCACAATTCTTACAGTTGATGTCTCAGACTTGCTTTCCCATTGGATATGTAAGTAGCAACATCAAAATCCAAACTGACATTAATAGCTTAAGAGGCCTCAAGACCCATGACTATCATGTCATAATCGAGAATATTTTACCTATTGTGGTAAATATATCAAGTTTGGCAAAGGGGCCAAGATTGGAAATTATAAGGTTGGGCCTAATATTAAAGAGAATGAGTTTACATGTATTAGTTCCTTCAAAATTTGATAGTTTGAGCGAGGAGGTTGTTGAATTCCTTTGTCTATTGGAACGAGAATTTCCACCAGCAATCTTTAACATTTCTATGCATCTTTTGATACATCTAGAATATGAACTAGAGCATTGTGGCCTAGTAAGAACAAGATGGATGTATCCTATAGAATGATATATGAAGGTTTTGAAAAAAATCATCCGTACTAGGGCAAAACCAGAAGGCAGCATGTCTGAGGGATATTCAATGCAAGAGGCCATGGGATTTTGCATAGAATATATGAAGGATTTTAAAAATGTCAATGAACGTGTATGGGATGATGATGAAGATGAGAGAGTTGCAAGTGAAGTATTAGAAGGAAATGGATGTCGCTTCAAGCTATCATATCAAGAAAGAAGTGCAATACATTCCTTTATTCTTCAAAACACATCTTCGTTCGATAAGTGGCACGGGTAAAAAAAATTACAAAATAATTTATTTACTCAATTGGATTTACACATTTATATTATTAATCTTACTATTTGTATGTCATTATTCTATGTAGAAAATATGAAGAAGAGAATCAAAATTGGATGCAACATCGACCTCAAAGGCGTAGACATCATGATTTTATTGGAGGTGATTCTTTTCCAAAATTTGAAGAATGGATTGCCAATGCAATCAGTGATGCAAAAGAAAAAGGTCAAGATATAACAACAAAGGAAAGTGAGCTTTCATGACCTCCACATTTATGGTCTATGCGTTTTAGTGGAATGTGGGCCTATGGTAGTCATTTAAGAGTGGAAGAAAAAGACAAAGGAAAGACAAACTGTGATTGTGTTGTTAGTGCTGAATTTCTTCATGAAATTGAGAAGAAATTTTATTTTGGATTCATCCAAAAAAATTATTCAAGTGGATTTTGGTGAAAATAGTCCTATGTTATTAAAATGTAAGTGGATCCGACCATCCACAGTACAATTTGATGAGTATGGATTTGTACGTGCAAATACACAACAATTTTTATCAGAGACGGATGAGTCGTATGTTTCCCCTCTTCAAATTAACCAATCATTTCTAATTGATGATGTAAGAAGCCCAGGTTGGTCATATGTCATTCAAAAAGAGTCTCGTTTGAGACGAAAATTCATGGAAGTTGTTCATGTAATGCCTGATGGGCAATATGTTAATTTACAAGAAACATTTGAAGAAGTGGATGAAGACAATGAGGGACCGTTTGAAGAAGAGACTTTGATTACCAATGAAGAAATTGGGAGAGATAATGTAGTGCATGTCACAAATGAGGATGAGGAAGAAACTCAAGTAGATGCATACACGAGTGATCAGGATTTTGATCTTGCTGGAAATGCAAATGATTATTGATGAGCCCCATTTTATGACCTTTTATGTAAGACTGTTTTATGTTTTAAGGACACGGACCTCCAAACTAATACCTGTTTCAAAGCTTTAATGTTGAACAAAGTTGCTATATGAATGCAATATGGATATATTTTCATATAAAAATGAGGATGCAATATGAATATGTTTTCATATATGAATGCAATATGAATATGTTTTCATATATAAATGTTGTATGCAATATGAATATGTGTACCATCATTACTTTACTTTGACAATGATCTTTTCTTGACAACTCCTCTAGACTATTTACTACTTTTATATATGTTCTTTATCACTGTCATTGTTCTAGCGTCCTTTATAAAATCCATCATTGAAGCATTGTTAAACATTATTTCTATGTTTTCTTTTACACTTTTTTACTAAAATAGCATTATCTTCCCTACATATGGCATTATCTTTAGCCCTATTTTGTAATATTATTGTATACCATTGCCTTGTGAATTGCTTTGGCATTGACTACTCACTTCTATGAAAGTATTTCTCATTGTTGTCTTCATTTCTTGGATCTTTCACCCATTGTGGCACTCGTTCCCTCACTGATATGGTCTTTTGTTCTCTATTCCTTCACTATTTATAGCAGTAGTATACAATCCTTGATGATTGATCACTATTTTTTGTCAATGCTCAAGGCATCAATACAATGATTCCCCATTGTAATAGAAGCATTTCCTCATTATATCCCCACTATTTTGGCATTACATGCTGCTCACATCCTTTTTTGTCTTCACATTCTTTTTAATAGTTATATCACTGTTATCAACATTTGTGCTTCTAACTTTATGCACTAGAAATCACTGTCTCATATGTCTCTTTATATGTTGTAGGGTCAATGATTTTTTTTTCTTTGATCAAATGTTCTTCACTATTTTGCATATATCTTGAAGTTCATTTTTCTTTGACTACTTAGTCCTCAAATCATGGCATTCATTGCTTGTAACTCACTATCCACTCCAACATATATGTTCTTTCTCATGAAATCTACCCCTTCATGAATGTATCTGGATGTTATGAGCAAATTATTACATAACAAAACAACAAAAGTAAGAATCACCAAATACCATAGACATTTCTTAGTGATGGTGCTATCACCTAAGCAAAGCATTGGTTTAGTTGTACAAAATGGTTGCCATGCTACAAGTTCATGTCCAGTTAAAATTTGGTAATATAGATTTTTTTATTGAATCATGAATTAAAACATTATTGCTAAAGATTTGATGGATTGATTCACATACATTGCTAAGTTTTTTATGCAACTGGCATTTCTGCAAGGCACCATTATTTAATATCCATTCATTGAAATACCCACAACATCTAATGACTGTTGTTGTTTGTACTGTTGTAGACTTCGTACATTTTTTAATGACTGTTCATTAAAACTGAGACCTCATAAACTTGTATTTATGCAATTTTTGTTACAATTAATTATCTATGTATCAAGTTGCTAATTTATACAGTTTTTTTTTTTGGATATCAGGAAATGAAGAAAAAGAATGAAAGGCACAAATTAGATGATAGTGATAACAATGTTGAAATTCTAGTGACATATTATGAGCACTTTCATGAAGAACGTGTGGCCAAGAATAATGAATATTTATCACGTCTTGGTTTTCCAAATAGGCAAGTTATAAATCCACTAAGTAGTAAATTATTTGTTTAATACTGTTTAATGAAATTTTATAGGCAAGAACTTTATGTATATAAGACATGATATGATATTTTTTTTGTTTTACAGACAAGAAAAATAGAGCAGAGAAAATGCAGAGAAAAAAAAAAAAGTAAAGATACAGTGTTGCCAGCTTGTAGAAGCCAATGCTTTCATGATTCAAAAAATGAAGTTGGTGAAAAAATAGTTGTGATGAAGTGAAATCTGTAGAGACCACTACTGATCTACCTACTCATGCAACACATGATGTGGCCAAGGAGCATGAAGTTCTGATTAATCAAATTCATGAAGAGAATTCGCTTGCATCTGATGTGCTTGAGAGTGCACCTATCGCATCTACAACTTTTGAAGGAATTAGTGGATCAACCAAAAATATTTGTAGTGGTGAAACAAAATATGTGCCTGCTTATATTAAAAGACAAAGACTGAGTCAATATTTATACAGATCTACAAAGAGGAACACAAAAGAAAGAATATTAGAAGGGAAGAAGCCATTCTTGGTTGAGGTATCAAGAGATGGTGAACCCATTGGGTAAAATGTTGCAAGGTGGGCCTCCAAGTTGGGTGTACGATGTAGGTCCCATTTGGATATTTGCAAATCAAATTTTGCAGAGCAAGATCCACGAAATGTGGAATATGTTATACAAAAAATGGAAAATGCCTTTGACACTATTGGTGGAAAAATCTCTAGAAAATATTACAAGCACAAGATGATACTTTTGATGAACAGTTTTAGATACAATTGCAGAAAAATAATCATGGAGGGAAAAGAGATGTTATAATCCACTCTATCTCCCAAACAGTGGGAGGCATTGAAAGAAAGTATATGTTCTGAAGAATATTTGACAAAGAGTAACAAAGGCAAGAGAGCAAGAGATAATGTGAGGACTGAATATACATTTGGTCGAGGCGGGTTGCAAGCCAAAATGGACAAATGTGGAGCAAGTGTATGGATTTTTGGTTCAATTTACATTGTGTTATTTATTTCAATTTTTTATTAAACTGACTATATGTTGAAATTGGCATTGTATTTTAGGTGGAAAACAATAATAGAGACGCAAGTGTAGAAGATGTTGTCAATTATATGGCAGCACTAGATCATACTAAATCTAATACTAGTATCATGAGGAAATATAGTTCATCAACAAAGATTTCATAGCGATATGTTGAACGTCCAGTAAGAGCCTCTCAACATCATGTCAACTCAAATGAAGAGTACCAACATATAATAAGCTGCTTAAACTATCTCACTGAGAATGTTTCGCAGTTGGTTGCCTCTATTAAGCCTATAGTTTTTTCATGGAATGACCATAATTCCATGGGTTCAGATCAGGTAGGCTATCCCTCAATATTTTGATTCTCAACTATATCATCTTTATATTGTATTCTAAAGATGTCTGTAAATTTCATAAATGTTTTCCACAACATGCCTTTATAAAATTACTCTCGTGATCTCTAGGCAAAGTATTACGATCATAAATAGAATAGTGAATCTATGAAATTTTTCCTTTTGTTTCATTGAAATCCATTGTGACTGTCCTAAATGTTGTGACTGTGAGTTTTATGACAAAATAACTATGAGATCAATGAATGATCTGTTAGGTCTGAGAAGTGCAGGTTTTTAAACCATAAAGGGGTGCCAATCCCTTAATACACCTTTGTCCCATGAAGAAGGTAAACAAGACTGATTCCCCCGATATATATTAATTCCTGATAATCCATGGTTATATCGGGCCATCGGGGGAATGCAAACATTTGTTCCATCGATGTTCATGTGTTACAATGATGTGCTTTCTTTTGTTGACTCTATCGATCTATCAGGGAGGACGCCTTAGGAGTCAGCCCGATAGGCTATTGTTACACCGATACTAGGTTATTAACTGCTTTCATCGAGGGAATGCAAACATTCGTTATATTGAGCCATTGAGGGAATGCAAACATTCGTTCCACTGATTTTCATGTGTTACAACGATGTGCTTGCTTTTGTTGACTCTATCGGTCTATCAGGTAGGATGCCTTAGGAGTCAACCTGATAGGGTATTGTTACATCGATACTAGGTTATTAACTGCTTTCATCGGGCCATTGACGAGGCTATGATGGGGGTTTCGTCGATGAGGCATTGTTAGGCCGATAGTGCTAATTTTTATTAAAGAACGGGGAAATATTATGGAGTCTCAAACTCATTTATGGGTGTGACAATTTGGCAATGTGGGCCACAGAAGCATAAATCTACAAAAAATCTTGATTAATCCTAATTTTTAAAAAAATTACAGGCTTTTAGCCAAGCATCCATAGTGTTAGTTCTCAAAAACATTGGTTGAAAAACCTGAAGAGATTTCCAAGCTCTTGGTACATTTTAGGCTAACGAACAAGGCCAAATAATGTATTTGAACCTTCTTCTCTTTAGGCTCTTCCAGACCTAGGTGGGTATACCTATGCAAATGAGGCAGACTAAGACTATATGTATCCTACTTAAGCAATCTATCCACAATGGCAATTTAGAGTGGAAATATGTAATCCTAATTTGGTATAAATCGTATAAGCAATATCAAGATGAAATTTATGAATATGTTCAGTTAACAGATGTCAGGAAAATAAATTTGATATAACTAAATGATGAAATGGTGAGACTAGTGCCTTGTTGGGTAAACAGAGTCAAATGAAGATCTAAAATGAATGACTTGTATTGGCAATAACTCAAACTGTTTGGCACCCTTTGGTTGGTTTATAACTTGTATAAACATGCAATAAAGTGATTGAAAAACTCTACTTATGGATCCAACTGACACAACCAGGTTATATATGATTAATCAAGAGGACTTTAACTATTTCTTGAAGAAACCAGTTGAATAAGTCACGCAAGAACGATAGACAATGTCAAATTGGAGACAAAATGCAATCCTAATTATATGATTCTTCTTACTGATCCAAATAATACTTCCGGATTACTGTGATTGATCAAAGGAGTTTAATTCTTTTAAGGAAACCAAATAATCACATCACATAATTACATCAAATGTGCATTGATAAACTGAATATATGCTTGATATATCAATTTAAATAACCAGGAAACATTAAATTGGAGACAATCACATAACTATATATTTCAACAAACAATTGATACCAATATGGAGCCACAAAATCATAGATCTTTCATTGATTTCCTCAAAATTATATCTGCAACATGGTCTCTTTGGATGTAAACATTGTGCTTTTCTTCTACCTTCTATCTATCCTATTCCTCTATTATCTCCTCCTATCTTCTAATGTCTTTGTTATGGTCCTGGTCTCTCTTATAAATACGAGAGGCAACAAGCTTCAGACCGTTACAATGTTTCAAAAATGCCTCTTCATAAAATTTGTTAAACATAACTAAAACATAAATTAAAGATAATTAAATGCATCAGTTTGCTCAGTTAATCTCTATAGAAGTATCTGTGGCCAACTAAGACCTATTCAAGATACTTCCTCTCCATGATGTATGTAATTAGTCTTCATATACTTTAGATTTATCTTCATTCAGCAATTACCAAAAAAAGTTGATTAACTAGCATAGTTCCAACTTATCAGAATACCCCTAATCATACCCACCTAAAAACTACCCTTCCAACCATTGTTCGTGCCCCAAGGTGTTTTACATTTACAATGCCAATCTAGGCATACCCCAAAAAAAACCAAATCACAGACGAGATTTAGTACAGTAATCTAAAAATTATTAAAGCTTATACTACTCATACGCCTTCAATGAATTACCTAGCTCCAATGACACTATCTCCTTTAACGTATTCGGCCTCTTCCTCAAACATAGACCCATATTTTTATGCATCTCCTCTCTGGCAATGTATTTGAGGTTCTCTAAGACCTCCTTGACCTCCATTAATTCAACGTAGATTTTGAGTGCTTGCCACCTGCGTTCTGCACCTTCTCGCCATAGAGCTTTGGTGTGTCCTTCCGGCCACCTAATAAAGAGATGGTTTAAATCCGCGAGCTCCGGGCCTCCTCCATCCATGCCTTCCACCTTAACAATCCCCACACCTGGTATTGCCCATTCTAGAATACCTTCCATGTCCTCTAAAAAATATTTGTGAACCAGAGAAATTATGACTTTCCTCACTACATCCACCGGCTCTCTTAAATCCAGACCCCATGCCATGACCAATGAATAAATATCCATATTGGCCCTGTATCTATGCTTTAAATTTTCAAATCCATTACCCAAAATTATTTGTACTTCTTGTGCCACTTGCACTTCCTTGAAGAGAAATAAACCCTACAACTGCTTCACAGACACTTTGCCAACAAAAGGGTCAAGCTTCCTTCGTGATGTCAAGGTAAAACTTTCCTCCATTATTTATCCGGTTCACTAGCTTTCAAACAACCACCCATCACCAACCGACTACATTCCTTACATTCGCACACCAAGAAGCATCGAAGGTGATGAGATGTGTATCTTTAATACATCTCAATTTTCCAGCCATCTCCATTAATGTCGAACGTACGTCCAACACTGACAATCAACCTTCATCAATGCTTCACTTCTTTCAGGAATTTCCACACCTCCTTTGCTTACTAAACAATCATTCCTTCTTGCATTAAATGCATCGAAGAAATTTCCTCCAAATTAATGCCTCTAAATTCTTCAAATCTTAAAACATCCACATCTGCAAAGGATAGTGCCCATTT
The DNA here is from genome assembly GCA_007115665.2 of Sequoiadendron giganteum. Taxonomy (NCBI): domain Eukaryota; kingdom Viridiplantae; phylum Streptophyta; class Pinopsida; order Cupressales; family Cupressaceae; genus Sequoiadendron; species Sequoiadendron giganteum. The sequence goes on from CM021102.1 coordinate 270,953,280, forward strand.
TGAGAGGATATTTGCCTCCACATTCCTAGATCTCCTTATATGACTGACCTTAAAGTCCTAAAAAAGGGCTAATTCTTCAATAATTTTCCTAATCACTCCTTGCAGATGCCAAGCATTGATTCCTCCTTTTGAAATTGCTTGAATTATTATTAAAGAATCACCCTCCAAATGTATCTTTGTTCCCCCTAACTTTTTGGCTATCTTAATTTCCACTAAGGTTGTTGTTGCTTCTGCTACATTGTTGATTCCCTCCTTCAATCTCATTGCTCCTATGGCCAACACATTCCCATTCCAATCACGAACAATACTACCAGCTCTGGATGGACTCAAATTTCCTTTTGTCACTCATCAAAGTTTACCTTCCACCAACCTTCAACTGGTTTCTCCCATTTATCCACCTCTAAAGAAATTTGAGTTGGATTAACCCAAGCAAGCCCCTTAACGGGCCTTTCCCCAAAATATTTTTGCTGCTATGGATCATAAACCAATAACTAAACTCTCGAAATTCTATTATTTTCTCAAATTTTGATTATTTGCAATTCCAAGCTTATGTACTTGCCCGTACAGGGTTTCCTTGTTCTCTTTTGCATTAAATTAGGTGGTTGGGTGAGTTAACTTCAATTTATTTCTGATTTGGTGGATTCTTGAAGAATTTTGTGCATTTTGTAGTCAAATTGTTGAAACAGGTGTGTAAAGACAAAGTTGAGAGTTTGTGAGCCTACAAAAATGGATTTTCACCCATTCCACCTATTGTGACTTTTATGCTTGGAAAGGCTCTGTTGACTGTTTTTTACATGAATTACTCATCTAGATATATTTTTTTGCTTGATGGTTAAACTACATGCAGAGCAATTTTATCAAAGCAACACGAAAACAACAACACCTTGATATCAATCATATTTTTGTTGAAGTTGAGGTAATATAATAGTTGTTGTGGACAAAAATTTATAGCTTTTGCATTCTTTACTTGACTTATATTAACTTTACATGATGATTAAACCACATGCAGGGCAATTATATGAAAGTAGAACAAAAAGGAAAAGACCCTGTCAATAGAGCTCTCGGCAAAGCTACACAACTTCCAGACAATGTTCAAAGTGATTATGCTGAATTCGAGGAGTATATGCATGATATTGATAGTACTACTGGTGCTGAACTTGAGGTGAGTGCTACGAAACGTTACTTTTCCTTGATTCTGAAACCCTTCATGTATTTATGACTATTATGATCCCAAACAGTGAACAAGCTTATAGAATAATGAATAGACAACTAAAACATTGAATGTAACCCATAGAATAATCATTGTACCTTCTTTGTCACTTTTCAATGTGGATTGTTGGAACTTCAATACTTTATGATGCTTGATTGTGTTTTAGGGCATTGTAATTGACCTTGTCAACATTTTGAACTTAGCGTGTTGCTTCTTTCATTAGATGATACCTGTTGTTCTTTCCTTCACGAATCTATTGTTAACTCTTCATTATGGTTGTTGTTATTAAAAAAAAAAATTGATGTTCTTGTCGCTTTCTCATAATGTCTTCTTGGTGTTTAGTAATGATATTTGTTGCTTGATCCATTAAAATCATTATTATAGCCATAAAACTTGTTGCCCTTGCACTAAACTCACGACTATAGCCATGAAACTCATTGCTACTACTACTTATTCATTGGACATCATTCCTTACTTCTTTTTGCATACTCTTACACTATTTTCTAACAGTGAAAGGCTCTTTCTCTATTACTAATGTGACCTCTACATCCAACCCTATTTGTTACTCCTTTATTGTTGCTATGAAATCCATAGAGAAAGACTGCATTGTTTCCTCAATGACTGCTCTTAATGGTTGTCACATGTTGCCTTGATAAAAAAAATTCTTTGTTCTTCTTTTATATGTCATCATTGACAGGGTTATGTTGACTGCATGGGGTTATGTTTTAGAGCTTTAATGCCACTATTTTTGTACATCCCAATGTATTTCACCTTCACCTTGCAACAGCAGTAGTAGTGCTCTCATATTGCATTCTTTTTCTTCTTTTTTATAGGTAAGTGCTACCAAGGGGGTAGCTCTCGTGATAAAGATTCAAACAAGGAAAAAGGCACACCCTTGCCACAAGGGGTGCATCCCACCAGCAACTGTGCTGACCAAAATCCTACTAAATGAATAGATCTTAAACTAAACATCGGAACAACCCAAGATTAGGAAAAAACTCAGTTTCATCTTTTCTCCTCGGATTTGGCAGATCTTAAGGCCATTGAATGTTTGAGACTGAAAGAGGGAGATTTTTTCTTCTTTACCTTTGTCCAAGGCAAATCAGACTTTCCATCTGATGGCGAACCATCACAAATTGAGTCAGCAGTACTATCCCCAGCGATAGTGGTCCGCAAGAAAAAGTTCTTTGATATTGTTTCAGGCTTCACAATATGAGGGGAGGCATTATCAACCACAGAACTTTCATTAGACTTACATTCATGGACATGGATTGGAGAATCCATTGTGGGGGGAGAACATGGGAGCTCCTCATTCTTAGCACTGGGCTGAGGTGTCTCATCCGTGACCTTTAGAGTAATGACATAATGGCTTGAATCAGCCCCAATCCACCAAGTGGGTTGGTTGGGGACACTGTTGCCATGCACACGGGTTTACTTCTTATTGCAATGGGGAGTACTATGAGTAGATGAGTAACATTTCCTACACCTAAATGGGATCCTTTCATAATTTACAGGCTATCTCCAACGTCTATTTCCAACCTTCAATGAAATTTTAGTCGGAAGGCCTTTGGAGAGATAAAATTTGACATAGAGGCGAGCGCAGGCAGAGCTTTCATAGTTGATTATTTCTTTAGAAGTGCTATGGTACTTTCCCAATCCATTGGCTATCGCTTTCAAGCATCCAATCTCCCAAAATTGTAGAGGTAAATAGGGCAATCTTACCCAAATAAAAGAAGAGGAAAATGTTTCAGACTATGGATAAAAAGAGGGGAACCAAGGTTTGATGCAGAGGACATCGCCTTAATAGAACCACAGACCAGTATTACGTATCAGTTCTTTGTCCTCCATTGATTCAAATTCCAGTATGAAAAACCCTTTTGCACAAGGGTAAATACTGATTTCAGCCTCCAAGTGTGCTTTCCAATTATTGCTTATCTAGGAGTGCAGGTCGCTTAATTTCGGCCAGGCTTGCAAGAACCTGCAGATTAGGGCATGCTCCATCAGGTACGCCTCTATCATTTGCAGTATTGTCCAGGTAGATCTCAGGGATTGAATTTGAGCGTCGAAAGGAGAAAGAGGAATGTTGAGAGGTGTGAGGATGAGAGGGAGACCAGACCTACCCAACATCATTCGGTTGTGAGCAGGAGCCAGGCGGCATACCACCCATCATCGTCGCATGTTCTTTTAGACCTAGGGTTGCCTTGAAGTCGAGTCGGGGTTTTGTGGTGGATGCATCCGACTCGAACTGTCAGGCATTTTCGGAGTAGGGAGACCCCCGTGTGAGTGCAGGAGATCCTGGGCATCACCCACTAGCTGTCATAGGTGAGCCAGATTGTATCCGTCGTGAGGGGGTTCTCTCACCGAATTCGCAGGCGCAGCGCAGGAGGAGAACGGAGCAGAGCAGAGTGGGTGAGCCATTGTTGTTTTTCCTCATATTGCATTCTTTGTTTTTGTGCATTAGCTACCTTTTTATGTGTAATAGTGTTGTCATAACCTTATGTGTCTGGTATGCATGCATGGTAATGTAGTGTTTATATTTGTGGCCTTTGTATCTGATTAGTATGAAGCTAATAGTAACATTGTAAGCACTGCTATGAATGTTGGTTTTTTAGTAAATTAGATTGATCATTGCAATTATTTTTGAAATTTTCCTTTTGCAATTATTTTAACATACACATGCAAGTACTATTTAAGTAAGTAATGGTTGTTTTATTATGCAAACAAGGGTAATCATTACCTATCTAATATGATGTGTTATTTTTTTAATTTTTGCATAAATGTATTGATAAACTCAAAGAAGGGGATAAAGTTAGGGTGTTGGATCTGTTTGATGGTGATGTTGTGGGCATTGGGCGGATTCACTCCCTATCTATTATACATGGATTCAACTTGAAAGGAACATGAGATGCAAATATAAACATTTTAAAGGTCACAAGTAACATACCCCTTGTTTATGAAGACAAAATAGATGGAGTTGTTCGTCTGAAAGAGAAAGAGGGAACCTTCACATGGTGGCCACTAAAATATTTGCAAAAAATGACATAGTTGAACATGTTTATCATGTACTAGTTAATGTTAGACATCTTGGCTCACTGCTTTATGCAATATTTTGAATATGTTGTTTAGGGATCTTAATTATCATGGTGTATTTGAAAGAGTTGGAAACTCTTAGACAACTTTGATATTTTTGATTATATTTACATATATACTCTTAGACAACTTTGACATTTTGTAACTTGATATATATATATATATTTGCATTAATTTTTTTATTATAGATTACCTTTATTTACCATGATGTTGAATCAATCTTTTAATTCTAGCATGTTGTAACTTGTTCGTATATGTAATATTTTTATTTGCTTTTATGTTTTAGTTCAAGTTTAATATTATGTTAGTTTTGCATTATAAAATTTATGGTATTTAATAAATTATTCATTTTATGACTATATTTACTACCAATTAATGGAAACTAGTAAATAAAAATAACTAAAGTAATGACTAGATTAATGACTAAAGTAATGACTAAATTAATTACTAAAGTAATGACTAAATGTATGACTAAATATATGACTAAATTAATGACTAAATATATGACTAAATATATGACTACCATGACTAAATAAATGACCAGTTAACAACAATCAATGACTAAATTAATGACTAAATAAATCACTACCATGACTAAATCAATGACCAAATTAATAACTAAAATCAATGACTAAATAAATGACAAATTGTTTAGTCATAAATTTAGTGGTGTTATAAATGACTACAAATAAACCACTAATAGTCGCATGACTAAAGTTAGTCATTTATATGCAATTTTTAGTAGTTTATTTAATCATATATTGTTGTTTGTGTACTAGTGTGTGTTGAGGAAGTCTTCACTCCATCTTGTTGAGTCAAACCTCAGTTGGTCGTCCAAAACAAAAACCCCTACTTTGCAGCCCCTTAACAAGCTCCAAAAATTTGTTTGAGTGGTGAAAAAGTCATCCCTTGACCTCCTCTACCATCAAGTCTTCACAAACAGCTCCAAAATGCTGATAAATTCTCAAAAATTGGGTCAAAACTACCCCTATATCTTCTTAACCAGTTGTACAACTCGCTCAACTTCCTATATGCTCTCCAAATGATCATAATTACTCATTATCCCCATCAAACTATCTTGACCTTATCAAACTTTCTAATGGGACATGTGTATGAGATCTTTAAGAGCTAAAAAATTACAAATGTTTTGTGTCCTAAAACCTCTTTCTGTTGATCTTGTTGACTGCCACCTATTCTTGTGCACACCACCGTCATCTTCAGTCTGAGATATGCCATTCCATGGTGTCTGTTTAGAGCATTTAGGATGGAAACACATGTTTCATCATAAGTTGCATCTCTACAATATGAATTCATCCTGACCTTTTATCATGCACAATAGTACACAATCCTCAACAAAATGCAATTATAGAGACCTCAATACCTCTTTCTTGACACATTGTCAAACTGCTACTATAGTACATTGTAATTTATAACATTTAAACCCTCCCTCACTTTATAGTTGATTGATATTGGATAAGGTTACTTTGTTGCATATTAGTTTGGGGCATATTTTTGTGTCAACCACTAGGTCAACTCCCAGTAAATTATTTCTATAGAAGGGATAAGGCATGCTATCAAAAACCAAACATTCTACTTTCCTGGCAGTTTCTAGCTCTATAGATTGACTATCTTATCATACTATCGCCTTCAATCTAAGTTTCCCTTCATAGACTATCATTCATGCTTTTGTATTATCTAGAAGACTTTCCTCTGTGACTTTGATTGTCACTAACTTGTAAACCTTATTACTCATTCTCATGACCCTTCATACTTATTTGTTTCAATCACAGTCATGAAGCTATGACTGCCTTTGTTTCTTCACGACTTCCATTCTCTGTCCCTTTTGCTAACCTTTGTTTTCTTATGATATGACTATCATACCTTTGTTACTTGGCATCCTTGATGAATTTGATGTCTTCAAAATAGACTTGTAGCTTACTTTGTTCTTTTCTCTTCCTTAAATATGATTTTTACTACCAAAATCTTAATGATTTTCCTCTAGCTTGACTTCTTCCATCATTCACAAGATGAAAGCAGTGTCCAACAACAATTGGTACAAGCAATGTAGTACACTACTACACTATGATTCTCATCCTCAAGTGACCAATGTTAGCTATCTAGAAATTAGATGTGTACCATGCAATGCAAATGACCACACATACACTACTGATAGGACTATTTATATTTTGAAAGCCTCTTTCACTTTATTGAGCATTGCCACATGAACACAACTGTCATTCTGGACTTAGACCCCATATTCTGACAATCATTTTATCTCTTCAATCATGCTCCTATCTGTGAACTGCCCTCTTCTTTCATATTCATCATCTCTCCAGGACTATCCATTATGAGTTATACCCTTCTTAACACTGTCCCTTATGTCCTACACAGGTTTACTCAACCAATCTTACAAAGGTTCAAGCATAGTAGTCTTCACTATTAATTTCTCTTAAACTATTCACTTTCATGTTTGACTTCCATAGCATTTTGACTTCCATAGCATTTGATGTCCCTTGAAAATACAGTCACTTCACCAGCTGTGATCATTTGATCTATAATTAACTTTGTTGCTTCCACTATCTCTTAACTATGATATTTTTTTCTAAATATGTTGACTAGCTTCTAGGCTATCCTTTGTAGAAGTTGAGAAAGCCAACTTCACAAAACCCAGAATATCACTTGCATGCAAATAACCTGTCAAGAAAAAGAGCCACAGAGAAAAAAACAAAGGTGCCCTGCAAGCCTCAATATGAAATGCATTAACATAATGAATAATTACAAGAGATCAATCCTTAAGAAAGGAGATCAAAACCTGAAAAGAAACACTAGTGTGCACACTTAATAATTAATAAATAATTAATTATTAATGTGCCTAAGTTTAGCTTAAGTAAATTTAAAGTGATAAGTGACTTAATTAATTAACCAATATGATTAAATTAATTAAGTGAAATAACTTATTACTCTAACATCCTTAGCATTCCATTTGCCTTGATACCAACAATGCAACCATTTCAACTGATCAATAGCTCCATCCTTTGCTAGTGTCATGTAAGATCCTTGTTTCTCTGACACTACCACCCTTTTTATAGCTTTAGAAAATCTGTCAAGGATTCCTTGTGGTTCTCACACTATATAGGGGACTGTTACTTTGTGTCTAAATATGTTTTCACAAGTCAAATTCCTTGTGACTGACTATACTCTCCCCCTCTTAACAATTTCTTCTTGCTTCAAAATAGAGAACAGGTTCAAAAAATATTTTTCCAATGAAGCATTCCTTCTTGCTCTCCCTTTGGTAAGAAACTTATAATTTCATATGTTACCCACAATAGCTCCTTATCCCTTGCCTACTATTTCCCTCAATCCATCATTCTTCACTACAAACTTCCCTTTGATGGTTGACTGCTCATTGTCCAAAGTGACTGTCTTTTTACTGAGCAAACCATAGTCATATTTAACCCACTGTCATACTTTAGACACTAGACTACCCTTCTTAAACTGTCATGCTCTAATGATGATTCTCAAGCATTTAGAACAAGGCCTTAATATATGATGAAGTCATGTCTCCATTGATAAGACTGCCTCTTTGTCATTTGATCACTAGACCACCACTCTTCATATGGTCACCGCAAACTATTAGCATTGCTCCTTGTCCATAATTGCCTTACTGTTTCACTTGATAGCTACTAAAACCTTGCTCTTTGTTCATGATTTTTTCATCATAGTCCATAAACTTCCACAGGATCATAAACTTTTGCATTTTTTTCTAAGCTTGCTAATGGAACCCATAATCAATATCTAAATTCAACTTGTGCCTAACTTCTATCCATAGAAAGAGATCCATTTTCTAAATACCCATTGTTTTATTTCTCTTCACAGACCAGTTCTTTGCAATGTCTAGCATTGTGCATAGGGTCCAAGTTTTTAAATTGATTGTGTAATGGTCACATGTTTGTAATCTGCTACATGCATTTTTTTCTTTATTCTCTTTTAACTTGCATTTTGAAAGAGACTTTTCCAGTGCTTGATCATAACATATAATTACTTGTCTAAATCCCTTCCCAAATATCCTATGAACAAAGCTTGAAACATTATTACTCAAAGAAAGACTCGGATTATGGGAGGAATTATCGGTGAACCATAAAATAGATACCACAAGAAGCAGTGTCCATGAAACATATAAATAAAATATTTGGCTTCCTTCTATTGTCAACAAGCTGCAATTATGCTAGGTTTTTTGTGCATTATGTTTGCACTAACATTGTAGCTCGTAAGGATTTCTAACGTTGGCATCAGAATTCTTCTCAAAACCGTGCATCCAATCTTCATACTATCACATGAATCCCTACAGTCGAATGGCTCCTAGCTCCAACCTGAGACTAGTAACTTCTTTCTATAATCACCATGATATGCTTTGAAAAGGAAGCTTAGTTGGTTCATGAGGAAATTCTACCATCAACTCTAGTTGATCTATTGTCATGGCACCATGAGAAAGTGCTTTATAACCTTGCCCAATGCACAAGCTTTTATTGCATTTTCATACCACAAGGGATAACTTTAAGAAATCCCCCCCTTGGTGAAGGTGTAAAAACTTGGCGAATCTTTCCTTTTATTTGAAAAAAAATATTACTTTTTTTAGCAAATCTATGCACATTATTAAAAAAGTTTGTAAAATCCTGGCGAATCTTAATGAATAATTGGTAAAAAATAATAATCAAAGTGGCAAATCCTAGTGAATATTCACTAAAAATATTAATTACAATGGCAAATCTCTCCTTAAATTTTTTTTGCATAGTTGGTTGATGCAGTTCCCCCATATTTTTTTTCTTTTTTGTAATATTGAAGTAGGGGCCCGGGGGCGACAACCACCAGCGGGGTCAAGGGGCAATGCCCCTTGTGGGGGTCAAGGGGTAAAATCCCCCTTGTGGGGGTCGAGGGGGCAACACCCCCTCACGAGGTCTGGGGACAGCAGCCCCGACGCGCCAAGCATAAATTCACTATCAAAAGTGCATTGGAGAACACGGGTATGTGTAGGATCATGATAGGCCAAAAAGTGGCAATGAGAAAAAATCATGTTTTGAATCGGTTCAAAAACGCGGAAATGGCCAAGTTGACTTTTCTAGGTTCAGGTGTCAGTACTTCTACCCGAACCTAAAACCAAAGCTAGTTTCCACAAATCGGATATCCAATTTCTGGAAAGTGTATATTAAAAAACAGCCTACTCTAAAACTTCATTTCTCACAGTTTGACACAGGCGCAAAAGGAAAAACCCAAATCCGATATCCGCTCTGATCCGATATCCAATTTGAAAGGTATGTATTTATTTTTTTCAATCTTGTAATCGATTTTTCAATAGATTCTCTTAAGTTTAAGTAGGTTTTATTAAAAAAAATTCAAAAATACGGTTTTCTATTGCTGTTTTTAAAAAATTAGAGTTTACATTGATTTTTTATTAAAATTTAATGTTTTGAAATGGATCTTGATTAAAAATTAGTGTTGTTGATCTATTTTTATCAAAAATAAGAGTTTGTTATTGATTTTTGTGAAAAAGTATGGTTTTTTTTGGATTTTTATCAAAAACTAGGGTTTTTTTACAATAATTTCATTTATATTGTGTAATTTCAATTAGTTTAATTAGTTTCTATCTTTAATCAGGTATTATGGCTGCGAATGTAAATCCACAAATGCCAAATGCTCCACCACCTCCACAGCCAAATGCTCCACCACCTCCGCAGCCACCAATTGAAGACTTAATTGGTGAAAAATTGGGGCAATTGAGGAGAACTTGTGAAATTTATCAGACAATGCCTCGATTAAGAGATATGACAAACAGATTGAAAGAAATAAATAAAAATATAGAAACCCTCTCCACCCAGTATAATTCCTTTCATTCATGGTGAGAAGACATGAGGGAATATTATTGATGTGGATTGTCTTACGATGATGTGAAAGAACTCCAAATAGCCTCTTTATTCATTGACCGCCGCACCGGTTTGCCAGTGAATGTTAATAAAACAAAACTTTCCATAAAATGGTGCATGCATAGGGACATTGTAGCTAACTTTTGGGATCGTTGGTGTATGGTTTTTGATAAACCACCGAACAATAATTCCGACATACCATTTTACTTTATTAAAAAATTATATGTTGAGTTTGTGTTAGGGCATCATGTCAATTACTTTGACATTAAACCCTTCCAGGGCATCGGTGGAGGTATGCCCCAGGATAGACCAGGGGCAATTAGAGTAGTCTCACACCCAAATGTTCCCCTTCCTCCCCTTCTTCCGCCACCTCCAATATATCATCCAAATATTATCCAGGATGCATCCACATAGACTATTCAGGCTATTCACTCTTTGAGTGGTCATTTGGTTTCGCATGCTTCTAAAGTAGCTCAGCCACATTTCGGTTATGTTGGCAAAAGCTCGAGTGTTGTTGCATCATCCTCCTCAGGTCCACATATTTGTGTACCACATACTTGCACTATGTGCCGCCAAATATGCTTGGGTCCTCTTGTACAGCCCGTTGAGCATCCCTTGGACACCTCTGATTATGACCTCCATGATGTGGACATTATAGATCAGTCGCAGGGGAGTGGAGCGCACCCTACAGAGTCCTCTCCTACTAGAGAGGGAGATGCTGGAATAGTGACACAGGTAAGATTTAAGTTGTAATTTCATAACTTGCATTTGTTTTTAAATGAATATTAATAAGAGATAGTATCAAGTACTAATATTTATTTACATGGTCTATTTAATAGTTGATGTCTGAGGAGGAGCTCACACGGGTGACTGATAGCACCCTTAGGGCCATTTCATTTGGCTTGGACACACACGTAGTATATATTTTCGCACTCACTAGTTTACATTTTATATTATATACTTGTTTGTCATTTGAATTGTCATTAATGAAATTATATAATAACTTATATGTTTATCTTATTTTTCTCCTGTAGGAAATACCCAGTGTGAGTGAGGTACAGCCTCGTTCAGACTTACGAGGCGCAAATCTAGATAAGGGGAAGGTAATTAAACTCAAATTGGATTGAATTAATATTTTTAAGATCTTATATTGATTATACATACGTCGACATAGAATTGTAGTTTCATATGTACTTGTCAATTTTATTTACAGGCAATTATGAGCTTTACAGATATGTTGACAAGGGACACACCGCCTAAAGGAGTAGTTATTGCAACACCTCAAAGAGTAGGTGTTGAAACACCTCAAGGAGATAAAGAAAAAGATCAACCTAAAGAGGTACATGTGCTTATTTTATTTTGTGTTTGGTAAATAAGTTCTTATTACCAATAATCATATGCTAACTTGGATCAATTTTATGTTTTTGTTCACATATATAGATTGGCATTTCAAAAGTTGATTTGGTATATTCTAGGACTCCTGACCCTTTGAAGAGACATATATTTCAGGTAATCAAGATTTCAATTTTAGAGTTCAATTAAAATTCAATGTATATTGATTTTAATGTTAATTATTTGATTTTAAATTATATAGTATAACTAATCTCAATTGTGGTTTGAATTTTTCTTGTGCAGCTACCTTCAGAACCAATGAGTGCTTCAAAGAGGCTCCATTTTGATGATCCACCAATAGTTTAGGATGAGATAGACATTTTGTCATGTAAATTTTGAATACATATTGAGATGGCATATGCCACATTTTGTAAAACTTTGTTTGAGTTGGCGTCGATGCCATTTTTGTATATGGACATACACTTGATTATTGGATAATTTGATATATAGAAGTTGACAATCTAAATTTAATTTGTTCCTCATGTGCATGATTAAACTCTTTGAAATTTTTATCTTGAGCATGAAATTTTTATCTTGAGCAATGGTTAAATATCAATGTACAATAGCTTAAAACTGAATGGTTATATTATGTAGTTTATATTTATATCGTTGATTACATTGCATTACACATCTTTCAAACTCAAATCTAATTCACATTGCATAACTAACAACTAGATGTTCATAGATGAAAATTTTTCAATTACAATATAGTTCTTACAAAGTCAACCTAAGTAGTTATGCAATTACTTCACATTGCATAACTAAAAACTATGAGCAGTTGTCAATTGCATTCGTTTGTCATTGAATTCTATGAGACCACATTTCTTTGAAGCTTTTTTTCAAATAGTCCACTGCCTTGTCTATGCTACCACATTTTTCATACATGATAGCAATCACATTAAGTTGTAATAAATTAAATGATAGCCTATGGCTATTTAATTTATACTCATTTTATTTAAATGGATGAGGTTGACCTTCCTTGATGTTATTTTGTAATTTATTATTTTCAAGAGAGGCCGACCTCCTTGAAGAGTCACCTTATTTTGTATAAATACGAGGTGATTTTTGTTCATTTCCTCAATCAAGTTCATTCAGCATAATTTGCAATCCAAGCAAAAGTTTGCACTTGAGCAGCAGCGCTTCATCTTGCAGCAGCAAGCCGGTTTCAAGGAGAAGCATATTTGATTGTATCTTTGCATCTACGAGAGGTTTTATTATTCATTGTATCAAATTCAGCCATGAGTTGGGCCTGAGTTGTCAGAAAATTTCTTGTTGTGTTTATTGTCTTATGTGTTTCATTTTTTGAGTGCTTTCAATTGTATTATCTGATCTCTAAGTTGAAGACAGTGAGAGAAATGGTCATATTGTTGATGACAAAGATTTGACCATGTTGGCTCTTAATGGTCTTCCTTCATCTTGGGAGTCTTACATTCAAGGAATCGACGTGAGATCGAAACTTCCCAAGTTTGATATGTTGAGGGCTCACTATATTCAAGGGGAGTCAAGGTTGGTTGCGAGAGGTATTAGACGAAGCCCTACAAATAAAGACATTCATGTTCTTTCCGCTCAATCCTCGAAGAAGGAAAGAAAAGATGCTTCAAGAGGAATGGAGATAAGGGTTAGATGGTGCTCCTGCATTTAAAAAGAAGTGGGACCTCTATCGTGTTTACTGGGATACGATTTGCTCAAAGTCTGTCAACTTGGATTTAACATTGGTAGCTCCGCAAACCTATTCAGAATAGAGTGATCTGAAGAGGACATCCCTAAATCTCGAACTCGTACGACCCAATGGACTATTCCAACATGTCTGGATGGGTACATTTACGCTAGGTATGGTTCTCTCTTGCACCCAGATACGTCAAATCGCTCTGAGTTGCATCGAAGCGACGTTTTTCCTTAAGAGTCCAAAGTGCTAAAAGGCAGCAAACTTTGATGGACTATTTCTCGGAAACCGTGATGCTTATAGACTCTTCGTCTGAGGATATGGGATCGTGTTGAGACCATCTACAATAACCTCTCTCAGTTTATGCTATATCGAAGGTGTTTTCCCATGGTGATGAGTTTTCAGTTGAGGGAAAAGTTGTCAGATGCAAGCAGTGTAAAGTTGCAAAGTGGTGCAACTTTCATTCTCAAACTCATACGACCTAATGGACTGTTCCAATACATCTGGATGGGTACATTTACGTTAGGTATGGTTCTCTCTTGCACCCAGATACGTCAAATCGCTCTGAGCTGCATCGCAGCGGCGTTTTCCCTTAAGAGTCCAAAGTGCTAAAAGACAGCAAACTTTGACGGACTATTTCTTGAAAACTATGATGCTTACAAACTCTTCATCTAAGGATATGGGATCATGTTGAGACCATCTACAATAACCTCTCTCAGTTTTTGCTATCTCGAAGGCGTTTTCCCGTGGTGATGAGTTTTCAGTTGAGGGAAAAGTTGTCAGATGCAAGCAGTGTAAAGTTGCAAAGTGGTGCAACTTTCATTCTCGAACTCGTACGACCCAACAGATTATTCCAACACATCTGGAAGGGTACGTTTACGATAGGTATGGTTCTCTCTTGCACCCAGATACGTCGAATCGCTCTGAGCTACATCAGAGCGGCGTTTTCCCTTAAGAGTCCAAAGTGCTAAAAGGTAGCAAACTTTGATAGACTATTTCTCAGAAACCGTGATGCTTATAGACTCTTCGTCTGAGGATATGCGATCATATTGAGACCATCTATAATAACCTCTCTCAGTTTTTGCTATCTCGAAGGCATTTTCCCGTGGTGATGAGTTTTCAGTTGAGGGAAAAGTTGTCAAATGCAAGCAGTGTAAAGTTGCAAAGTGGTGCAACTTTCATTCTCGAACTCGTACGACCCAACGGACTGTTCCAACACATCTGGATGGGTACGTTTATGCTAGGTATGGTTCTCTCTTGCACCAGATGTGTCAAATCGCTCTGAGCTACATCAGAGCGACATTTTCCTTTAAGAGTCCAAAGTGCTAAAAGGCAGCAAACTTTGACGGACTATTTCTCAAAAATTGTGATGCTTACAGACTCTTCGTTTGAGGATATGAGATTGTGTTGAGACCATCTACAATAACCTCTCTCGGTTTTTGCTATCTCAAAGGAATTTTTCAGTGGTGATGAGTTTTCAATTGATGGAAAAGTTGCCAAATGCAAGCAGTGTAAAGTTGCAAAGTGGTGCAACTTTCATTCTTGAACTCGTACGACCCAACGGAATGTTCCAACATGTCTGGATGGGTATATTTACGCTAGGTATGGTTCTCTCTTGCACCCAGATACGTTGAATCGCTCTGAGCTGCATCGGAGCGGCGTTTTCCCTTAAGAGTCCAAAGTGCTAAAAGGCAGCAAATTTTGACAGACTATTTCTCAAAAACTGTGATGCTTATAGACTCTTTTTCTAAGGATATGGGATTGTGTTGAGACCATCTACAATAACCTCTCTTGGTTTTTTCTATCTCGAAGGCTTTTTCCCGTGGTGATGAGTTTTCAGTTGAGGGAAAAGTTGTCAAATGCAAGCAGTGTAAAGTTGCAAAGTGGTGCAACTTTCATTCTCAAACTCATACGACCCAACGGACTATTCCAACACATCTGGATGGGTACGTTTATGCTAGGTATGGTTCTCTCTTGCACCCAGATACGTCGAATTGCTCTGAGCTGCATCAGAGCAGCGTTTTCCCTTAAGAGTCCAAAGTGCTAAAGGCAGCAAACTTTGACAGACTATTTCTCAGAAACCGTGATGCTTACAGACTCTTCATCTGAGGATATGAGATCATGTTGAGACCATCTACAATAATCTCTCTCGGTTTTTTCTATCTCAAAGGCATTTTCCCGTGGTGATGAGTTTTCAGTTGAGGGAAAAGTTGCCAGATGCAAGCAGTGTAAAGTTGCAAAGTGGTGCAACTTTCATTCTTGAACTCGTACGACCCAACGGACTGTTCCAACACGTCCGGATGGGTACGTTTACACTAGGTATGGTTCTCTCTTGCACCCAGATACGTCGAATCACTCTGAGTTGCATCGGAGCGACGTTTTCCCTTAAGAGTCCAAAGTGCTAATGTCAATGAAATGTGGGGGAAAAAATATTTAAGGTTGGATCAAGATTCTGCAAGTCCTAGCTCTTTCCCAATCAACTTGAATCAATTACATGGAAAATGAAATTCACAATGAACTTTTTACTTTTTTATTTTTCGAAAAAGTGGCAAGCCATTGTAATTTGTTATATATAAATAGGAAATATTACAAAACCTGGTTCAAATGAGCATACTGACAGGAAAGAACCAAGAAGAAAACCTTCGGTTGTAGCTCGATTAAGTACAATGGCAAACATTTGAACCGTATTTCAAAAAACATCACTGCATATAGATTATGCCTATACACAGTTATGACCTTTTTACATTGTTTCACATTCCAAAATTCAATTTTTACAAAATTTGCCTATTTGAGGCATTCAAGGCACAATCTTCCACAAGAGTAGTAGGTTGTCATTTTTGAGTGACAAGCACATGTACAAACCATCAAGGTAGCAGTTAAACTACATACAATAGAAAATATGCTTAGAATAACCAATCGATATTATTGTAATTTGAATCGTACCTCTCTGAAAGGATCAGAGTTGCCTATTGTTGCAGCAGGTCCATGAGCAATCGTGCCAGGAATATCGCAAAATTCGTCAAATGATAAATCTATATTGTAACAACAAAAAATATGCTTAGACTAACAAATCCATATTAATCTAAACATACTAAATGATGATGAATTGGTAATGCAAACTATAAAAGATGCTTTGAATAACCAATCTATATTAAAGTAATATGTCGCATACCTCTTTGAAAGGATCAGAGTTGGCTATTGTTGTAGCAGGTCCATGATCAATTGTGCCAATAAAATCGCAATATTTGTCAAATGATATATCTATATTGTCACAACAAAAAAGAGGCTTGAGCATTGTACTTTCCATTCTTGAATATGCTATTCAAGTGTGCTTGAAGGGTCATCTCTTTGCTTAAGAGTATCCAATATTGCTTCATGATCAGCATTACTAAGTGTCCATAGTTGTTTTGTCTTTGGTTTGGCATGCTGCTTCAACAACTTAACATTTGTTTCTATAACAAGGTGTGAATACATGAGAATGGTTTTGTGTTTCTCGTAGTCTTCAAATGTAGGTATCCCATTCTTTCTAATCATGTATGTTCGCAACCAAGTTCCTACAACCACAACTGAACCTGTAGAATACATGAACCCATCATCATCTTCCATCGATTGTGTTAGCTTGTGCTTTACCTGCACACATCGAGCCAACCAATATTCTGATCTCTCTTCATTCCCCTGTGGTGCAACAACTGCAAAAACATGTCCTGGATGTAGTAGATCTAAAAGCCGGTCGTAATCAAGTGAACTTTCCATTGTGTAATTTGTCATGCATATAGTTTGAGATAAAGGAGTTAGATACTGTGGAACCCATGTATCCACCCACTCACTTGACTCGCATTGATCCCACTCGCACTGAATACAACTCTGACAAAAACAAGCCAACTGTCGTGTCCAAATGGTCCATGTGCTTGCATTTGAGCTTCGAAACGAATGCATCTTTGAAGAATCTTTGATTGTATGACAATCCAATCTTCCTCCCATTGTACCCTCCTCAACCAACCAAAAGAATATGTGCACTGTTGAATCAAGTGTCCCTCCCTGTGACAATGCTAAACTACACCAATCAACAATAAAATGTGCATCACTAAATTTTGCTCTTGAAATCTTCAATTGCTCCTTAACTAGAGCTCTTTTTACACATGCACATGCTCCATCATGCTCCCCTTTCCCATGCCCAGCTTCAAAAAAACTCCAAATATTAGGTACACCCCTCTCTACATGCATTCTACTCAACCAATAAAATATACGAGCATTCTTGAATTGACCTGTACAGTTATCTGACCAAATGAGATGTCGGCCCAGTGCTATATCATGCTCCTGCAAGAACTCAAAAAAATTCTCGAAACAATGTTGGACATACTCGAACAAGTGAGATCTATCATCACTCATATAAAAATGATACTCTCTGATTATCTTTTGATCCTCCTCTGTACTATCAGGTGCATGTCTAAACGTTATGTGGACAAAAATAGCAATCTGAATGGAATTGTAATACTAAGATTGTACCTCATTTTGTGGTTGCAATGTGTAGTTTTCAGCAAAATCAATCACTGATATAATAGTGCCAATCGAAAAAGAGTCCTTACATATCCTAAATTGTTGATCCAACCACTGAGACCTATGACTATGCCTTGCATATTTGTAGAAAAGATTGTCCTTAAAATCTGAAATAAAATCAGCAACACTGCATTCTTTTGTAACCAACTTGCATCTAGAACCTTCACCTCCACTCTGCAAAGTATATTTGACTATCTCATATCTCTTTTTCTCAACAAGATTCTTTCCAAATTCATGTTCAGAACCCTCATGAAAACATTGACCAAACTTTGACAAGCCACCACATTGTGAGCACTTCGCATTTAAACAATCATTTCTATAGAAAAAGGAACCATCATCCCTAGAACATAAAAATAGATCTAGCAAGTCCCTTGATGATTTCAGAAGATGCATTGCACCACACTCCTGCAACATTTCATTAGTATGCAAAGTAGAATGGATATAGCATAATAGTTCATGGTACATTGAAAACTCCACATGGTATTTGCAACAACAATTATTATGAATCTTAAGAGGCACACAATAAAATGGCTTCAAACCTTCAAAAGTTCTTTGCGAGATTTCCATATTTGGATGTGTTTGATTAAATTTGTTGAACAACATTGTTTGGCTTGATTCCAAGAAATGTTTAGGATGCAGTGTACGGTCTCGACTGCCAATTCTTAACTTTAAAACATCCTTTGCATTGGGTGATACTCTAGAGTTATCATGCCAAAATTGTTGAATTACCTACTTTACATTATCAGTTAGCTTCTTATCAACACGTGTAAGCTTTGCGGCAAAAGCCCATGCATCAAACTGAAGAGGATCATCTATTCTTTCTCTTCTTGCAAGTGCTCTATCCAAAGTTTTACGATTTAAGTCAAAATCAATACAAGTTTGTCTCATAAAGCGAGCCTTTTTCAATTGATGGCTTACTAGGGCGGTGGTAATGACTCTCTAAGCAGCTCTCTTATCTTTTTCCTTGTTATTTTTTCCAATAGACTTGAGAGCATTAAAAAGATTTTTGACAATAATAGAATTTTTTTCAGTCCTCTTGTTCAGACGAATCTTCAATTTGGCTAGCAAAGGTCTCATCTTTTGCATCTTTAGCAATTGTACAAAAAGTTGGCATTGTTCGGTCAATGTCTTATCGCTAAAATATTGGTTGAAAAGTATTCTAGCCCACAATCGAATAGTTCGTGTTGACCTCTTGCCTTCAAAATTGTTTATAATGTTATCATCAATTTCAACTAACCATTTAGGGGTCCATGAAGGTCTTGAATTTGGAATACCTCTTTCTTCCACACAAGGTTCTTCATTTCTCGTGTAATCTGGTGAAACATAATTTACACTTGCTTCAATATTGTGTTCAACATCTTCATTTCCACATTTTCACCTTGAACATTTTCAATATCAATTTGAACAATTTCATTCCCAATTTCAATATCATGTTCAACATCTTCAATTCCAATATTTTCATTATCAATTTCAATATTTTCATTCCCAATTTCAATATCATGTTCAACATCTTCAATTCCAACATTTTCATTATCAATTTCAAAATTTTCATTCCCAATTTCAATATCATGTTCAACATCTTCAATTCCAACATTTTCACCTTGAAAATTTTCAATATCAATTTGAACATTTTCATTCCCAATTTCAATATCATGTTCTACATTTTCACCTTGAACATATTCAATTTCCTCTTCACTTGAAAGACCATAGGGCTCAAGTTCACCAATATTTAACATACCTTGTCTTTTCTTTCTATGACCTTCTCTATCTCTTTGTCTATATCCTTCAATTTGTTATTTTGTCATCTTTCTCTTACGCTTTTGCTTCTGACGACTATTGCTCCCCATTATACCAAATAAAAGATGCTAAAAAATCATTATGTATGACAAATTTGAGTACAAGAATCTTCAAAAAGTTTATCTTTGTCTCTTTCTATCTGAAACCGCGCGTTTGTCGCTTGCAAAGTGTTGCAAACAAAATGCAGGGTCCGTTGGAATGCACAAAAACGGCCCACATGGGGTTTTTCTATGGCCCACAAATCGGATATCTAATTTGTACACACATAGACCAAAGGGAGATAGGGATAGGGATAGGGATAGGGAGAGGGAGAGGGAGAAAGGGAGAGAGAGAAGGAGATAAAGGGAGGGAGAGTGGGAGGGAGAGTGGGATAGGGAGAGGAGGAGGAAAGGAGAAAGGAGAGGGAGAGAGAGAGTGAGGAGAGAGGGAGAGGAGGAGAGTGAGAGAGTGAGAGAGTGAGTGAGAGGGAGGGAGGGAAGTAGGGAGG
Source organism: Sequoiadendron giganteum (assembly GCA_007115665.2). Classification (NCBI taxonomy): domain Eukaryota; kingdom Viridiplantae; phylum Streptophyta; class Pinopsida; order Cupressales; family Cupressaceae; genus Sequoiadendron; species Sequoiadendron giganteum. Next base: position 270,973,394 of record CM021102.1, read on the forward strand.
GAGAGGGAGAGGGAGAGAGGGAGAGGGATAGAGAGTGAGAGTGAGAGGAGGGGAGAGAGAGAGGGAGAGAGGGGGAGAGTGAGAGAGTGAGAGGGAGAGTGGGAGAGGGAGAGAGGGAGAGAGAGA
>CM021102.1:270973619-271157973 GCA_007115665.2 Sequoiadendron giganteum
CACAATGGATTTTCACAAATCGGATATCTGATTTGTACACACATAGACCAAAGAGAGAGGGAGAGTGGAAGAGAGAGAGGAGGAGAGGGAGAGGGAGAGGGAGAGGGAGGGAGGGAGATAGGGAGAGGGAGAGAGAGTTTAGAGTTGAGAGGGAGAGGGAGAGAGGGAGAGTGGGAGGGAGATAGGGATAGGCATAGGGATAGGGAGAGAGGAAGACTAGGAGGGAGATAGAGATAGGGATAGGGAGAGGGTGAGGGAGAGGAGGGAGGAGGAGGTAAGGAGGTGGGAGGGAGAGGGAGTGAGAAGGGAGGGAGTGAGGAGAAGGAGAGGGAGAGAGGGAGAAAGAGGGAGGGGGAGGTGGGGAGGGAGGTGGGAGGGAGATAGAGGGATAGAGGGATAGGGAGGGAGGAGTGAGAGAGAGAGGAGTGGGAGAGGAGGTGGGAGTGAGGAGGGAGGGAGTGGGAGGGGAGAGGGAGGGAGGAGGAGAGGGAGAGGGAGGGAGGAGGGAGTGGGAGAGTGAGAAAGAGAGGAGAGAGGGAGGGAGGAGGGAGGGAGGGAGGGAGAAGGGTGGGAGGGAGGGTGGGAGGTGAGGGAGGAGGTGGGAGGTGAGAGTGAGGAGGGAGGGGAGGAGAGTGAGAGGTGAGGGAGGGAGAGAGTGAGAGAGTGGGGAGGTGGGGTGGGAGAGGGAGAGGGAGAGTGGGAGAGGGAGAGAGAGTTTAGAGTTGAGGGAGAGATGGAGAGGGAGAGGGAGAGGGAGAGGGAGAGGGAGAGATAGAAGGAGAGGGAGTGAGAGGGAGAGTGGGGGGGAGGGAGAGGGAGAGTGAGAGTGGGTTTAGAGTTGAGGGAGAGAGGGAGAGGCAGAGGGAGAGGGAGAGAGGGTTTAGAGTTGAGAGAGAGAGAGAGAGAGAGAGAGAGAGATGAGTGATTGAGTGAGAGACTTGAAAGAGATAGAGGTGGAGAGAGCGAGAGGGAAAGAGATAATATTTAAATATTTTATAAATTGGTAATATATATATTTAAATATTTATGGATTAACTAAAATATTAAAATATTTATAGATTAACTAAAATATTGAAATAATATTTAAATATTATACATTTAATAATATATTATATATTAAATACATAATTGTATATTAAATATATTACATTATAAACTTTATTGGATATTATATATATATTAAATTATAAACTTAATTGCATTTTTAAATAATATATTAAAGATTGTATAAATTGTTTTAAAACTGATCTAAAAGATATCATATATCAACTTCAAATCCGATATCTGATATTCTGACACAAAATTTAATGCCTTAGTATTAGGGTCGGGATTTGGTTTGAACCTGCCAATCCTAAAAGTCAACACGTAAAACGTGTTTAACAACTTACCTTATTTTTCTAGACTTCGCCCATGTGGCTGACGACTTTTATTTTACCTAAAATTGATAAAATGAAAAGGGTTTGTAAAGGAGTTTCTCAACTTTCTATCAATATAAATTATATTTTATTTAGAATCTAATAAATAATTATTATTTATTTTTTATTAGAATTACGACTAAAGTCCTGATTGATAGTTTGATAGAAAAACATCTATAACTTTCAAACGGTATCACATTTTTTGAATCCAAAACATGCGTCACATTCTATGCTTCACATACTATAGGATTAAAAAAATAAAAATGAATTCCATTAAGTTTTGACTAAGTTAAGGTGGTCAGACATACAAGTTTTTATATTTTTAAAAAGTAATAAAAAATTCATAATTAATTATTTATTTGAAAAAAAATTACAAAAAAATATGCATCACATCCGAACATGAGTCCTCTACTTATATCTAAAATTTTATAAAAAAATATTATGATTTTATTTTGGTTAGGGTGGTTAGACAGACACCTACTTTTTATTTTTTCCTTGAAATTTTAGTACTACTGCATTGAAATTTCAAATTTTCACCAAATAGATATTTTTTTTACAAAAATTAACCTAGTAGTTTAGAAACTACATTCAATTTTCCATAGATTCTATTCTTACATATTTTTGAAATAATATAGATAGCTTATTCAAATTTTTATGTCAAGTTGCCCAACTCTGATTTTCTGAATTTTCATTGCCACTTAAGGACCTGTTTTTTCCATGATGATCCTGCACATACCCACACACGGATTAAATGTTTTTTAAAAATCTCAGTCTAAAAGTAAGAATAAATGAAATGTTTAAATATTACCATCGATTAGCAATTTACCTTTTTAATCAGACGGTTGTAGGTTGATTTCACGGCCTAATACGCACAAGCCTTTTAAAAGGCATGTGTGTATTAGGCCGCGGAATCAACTTGCAACTGTCCGATTAAAAAGTTAAGCGATGATTTGATGGCAATAAATAAAAGCCTTATTCAAGGCTAAAATATCCATAAAATTAAATGGTCATTTATTATTGTGGCGATATTTCCCCAAAATCAATGGCAGGAATATAATATTACTGGCGAATATAATTGATATTTGTGATTATACTATAAATTGTTGGCGAATCAGTTCCAATGACGTATTGTTTAAAATATAATACATAGGCAAATTAATCGAAACGATTTTATTTTTTTGTAAAAACCTGACGATTCAGCATCGTTTTTACCTTGTAGCATTCGCCATTTCTGGAGGTCCCGATTTCTATTATTCGCCAATTGACGAAAATTCACCACTAAAGTTTTCCCTGCATACCACTCTTTGTTCATTGGCTTCCAAAAAGTATGTTTTCTATGACAATCCAAACTCTAAATCCAAGTTGTTTGAGTTACATAAGCAATGTTGCAATATACTTCAACCACTCTTGAAACTTTTGGGGATTTCTCTAAAAGGTATACAATAGAGCAAATTTTCCTAATCCTAGTGCTCCATAAACTGCTACCCTTTCTCTATTTTTAACCTTCGGATTGATTTCCTTTTAATGTTGTATTTAAATATTCTAGATCCCAACTAAGAACTGGAATGGATCTTAATGATACATTATGATGCATCTGCATGGTTTCCTAAAAATGATTCTTCATAGAATTTCTTTGTTTCCATACAAATCATATGTAACTATTATAAAATGTATTTTCTATAAAAAAAGAATACTCAAAATCCATTCAACATCAAATACTATAAGCATCTCCTTATGACAACGATAGAGTAACAGTGAGTTTAAGAGAACGAGCAAACCTGTCCCTTTATCTTCCATGTGCCTAGTTTTGTATTTAAGAATAATGATGACCCTCAACACCTTTCTAACTGCTTCCATTATATCAAGTATTCCATGCTCCTTCATAAATGACTTGGCTGCCATAATAGCCTGAAGAAAATGGGAAAAAATATACAACTACAAAAATATGGAAGTCTTTTAATGAGCTCCACTAAACCCTCCAACACCTTGGTAATGTGGTCATGAACTAGAACACCTTTGTAATGTGGTCATGAACTAGAACAAACAGATGTTGCTTTCTTCAATGACATCAAGAAGATGACTCCTTCAACGCAACAAACAACCAAAAACCCTAACAACTTTCACGTTTATGTGTCATATTCTTTTCTCTTATTTTTGTCAATGTGCTCTTTCAAGGCCAAAAGACAAACTAACCCTAAAGTTTTGTCTTTAAAAGCTTTGACCTTTTCAAAACAACTTCCCTCCTTGGCTCATGTACGTGGATTTGGATTCCCTTGAAAAGTTTATGAAATTTTTCAAAACCATATTTTCAAACTTTTCCCAATCCTAATATTTCACCAATGCTTTTCTTAAAACCATTATGTTATCTAGTGTAACTATTTAGACCAAGGGGCAAAATAGGATAACAAGTAGATTAGAGTAGATTTGGTTTATTGAGGTTTGTTTAGATTTAAATATATTTATCTTGATAAAGGTTTCTCTATTTAAAAATCTTGCTTTGAAGCATTCTAAACAATTGTTCAAAATATTTCTCTTATTTAAAAGTGTGTTTCCAAGCATCTTCTTGTTATTATTAGTACTTTTCGTTAGGCATAGTACTATTGCAATAAGTTTTTCAACTTATTTTGTTAATTAGTTATTAATAAATTGGTTTTGAACCAATTAAAAACTAGAATTTTATGCTCTTCAAATATAATTTAAGTTTTTTAGAGGGAACATGTTAAATATTTAACTTTATTTTTCTTGAACATAATTGACTAAAAAGCTTGGGGTGTTATGGGCGAGTTTGTAGGGAATGCAAGATAAACTATTTTTTTAACATTTTTTTTAAATGTTTTTTCATTTTTTGCTCTATAAAGTCATTTCATTAAATCTTTCTAAAATAAATAAATGTTACTTATTTTTACATTTATTTTAAGAATGATTTTTTTAATGTGTGTAATTCTTATTTTTCTATTAAAAAAAATAACACAAAAATCAATTAACTATTTTATAGAAATTTGGATTCACACTTTTAAAATAATAAAATATAACTTAAATTAAACACATCCATAAATAATCTTCATAGAGATTTGATTTTACACAATTAAAACAAAAATTTAAATTAAATCTTAAACTATTTGATATTGCTACTTTTTTATTTTCCAAATTTTATTCTTCAAAACATACATAAATAAAAAAATAAAAATAAAAACTTAAATAACTAAAATTATTATAATTATTAATTAAATTATGATTCTAATATTATTTTTAATTATTATAATCCTAAAATCATTATAATTGAGATTAGGATTAGAATTGAGAATAAGGTAAAAATTATGGTTAGAACTATTCAAAAATTAAAATAAATTAAAAATAAAATATTATTAATAAAAATCACAATAATGCTCCAAAATTTTATTCATCTAATATCTTTATATAAAATCTTATTCCCAATATTAATTCATAATTATTTTTTTGTAATGTCATTCTACAATTCTTTATTGTTAGGGTTAGGATTAATCATAGTTATGGAAAGTGTTACGATCATAGTTAGGATTAAAGATAGGTTTAGGATTAGGATAATGGTTTAAAATTTATCGTTAGGATTAAAGTTAGGGTTAAGATTAGGGTTAGGTCATGCAAAGAACTAATTAACAATACTAAAACACTATAATTAATAAAACTTACATTTATTTTTATTCACATTAGTAAAACTTACATTTATTTTTTTCCAAATCTAAAAGACAATAATTACAATACTATAAAGACAAGTACTAGTCACTATGTGACATTTATTAAGATTTGTCTAATTTTAGATATGTGCTTCAAAATACTCTACTAATATCATATGTGAAAAACTTTAATGAAAATAATTAAAAAACTATATAGACTATAAATGCTTCTCCATACCAAAAATAATTCCCGAAAAGGATTTCCTTAAAATCTTTTGATTTATTTAGAGTGATTTTAGAGAGGCGTTGATAATTAAGAATCCTTTTAGTGGGTCTATGAATCAAACCTTACCAAACAAACACATCACTTCCAAAAATACAAACAAAGTTAAAAGAATTTTATTTTTTTAGTATTAAAATATTTCCTTTCATAAGAAGTATAGTAAACTTTACTTTTTGAAAAGAAGAAAAGTAAAATCCTTATTTGTTGTTTATGTGCTTCTTGTATTTTCCAGAAAACTTATTTTTATTATAAGTAGTTGCTTTATTAATAGTTAAATTTTAATTAAATTTTTAATTATTTTAAAATAGTTAAGATAATCTAACTAATTTAGTATGTTAATTAATTAATTAGTTATAATTTTTTGTTTAATTAGGTTCTTTGATTTTATTTATTTGTAAATATAAAAATTGAAAAATGAAAGATATTAGTTTTTTATTTTAATTGATTAGTGATTTGATTATTTAATTAATTATATCAAAGTTAATGTTATATTTGATCTTATTGTACATGCGTCCCAAGTCAATGCCAAACTTGTTGAAAGGCATTCAATAAGAGTTAATAGAGGCTCTACCCATTCCTCTTACCAATGTTCTTAAAAATGTATCTCTTCTTGAAGCCATCAATCTAAGAGAAGCTCATTTGGAAACCTTACAATGAATAAACAAATAAGTTAACACTCTTTGAAAAATGTTCACTTATTTTCACAAAGCACTCATTGTGTCATATTTGTTCGCATTTTTATAGCTCCTTGGCTTGTTCTAAGAGGTCCTCTTCCACCCATAATACACTTATTACTATGAGAAGAAGGAAATTCAATCAATACCCCACCACTAGATCAAATCCTACCACATCTTTAACAATGAGTTGACACTTCCATCCAATCATCATGAATTGATATGTGTACTAAATTTCAATATATATAGATTTGATTCTCCATAACATAGACGTGATTTTATGATTCCAAGATAATACACAAATAGACTTTCCATTCACATATAAACATTCCATTTCATATACATGTATGTCAACATTAAAATTTATTCATTATTTCATCATTAAAATAATCATTTATTATTCATATTTAGTTCCATTATTTTAACATTCAATTTCCAAATAAAAATAACCTAAATAAATTCATTTATTACATGATGTTCTTTTATATCTCAAAGTCTTGTCTTCATTTTCAACTTTTATAATTTTATCCAAACTTTTAAGACATTTATAAATTATCCGAAACTTAAAAAGTTGTTGGGGAGCTAAAAAGGTTTTTAAGGATACGAGGTAGTGTGAATATATTCTTGAAGGGATATATCCGTACGTTGATGTGAGGGTTTGTACGACGTCCAATGGAGGAGGGGACTAGACTATAAGACAGGACATTGTAGGTTGTTGGAATTTTATTTACCGTAGATTCTTAATTAATAACTGCTTCATAATTTAGCTAAAGACAATGTTAGAATAAGATATTACACTTGGTAGAAGGTGCAATGGTGTCTTAAGGGAATCATGAGGTAAGTAACTTTTCTAATTTTATTTATTTATTTTTTAAATTGTATTGGAGGGGTTTAAGTTAAATTCAAATTGTTATCGTAATTTAATAGGGAGACATGAGTTTATATTGATTTTTTTGGCTAAAAATTAAAGATTGAGGAGTATCTATTCTGTCAAAATTGCTTACAACGTGATCTCAACATCATCTCTTATGATGTAAAGGCCTTTCACTCAATAAAACTTGATCCCTGATGAGCTCATTCAAAACCATTCAATTTCACTAGTCAGCCAAGGACCTTTTAACCAAATTTATATTTTTAATACACCAAAAATTTGATAATAGTCTATAAAGAATACAATACAAAGATTTTATTGAAATTATGTGGAGACAATCTTGTCATTTAAAGATCACATGTGCACTATCTTATATACTTGCACATTGTTAGTATTGTAAGGTAGGGAACATGTGAAAATTGGTTAGGTATTAAACTTGTGAGATTTCAATGAAGGTTAGGTGTCAATGGTTTATGTTACAAAATTCAATTATTACTCTTTCTTGAGTGTTAGTTCTTGGGCTTTATGGATTGTTAAAGGTGAGTAAGTGACAACTGCAATGAGTAGTCAAAATGATTAGCAAAAGTTATGGATCAAATAGGTATCAAGTTGGGCCTATGTAACATTGAAACTTGGCCATGACAAAGAATGGGAGTCTGATTTGATTTCTCACCTTTATAGACAATAATTATTTTTTCAAGTGAACCAATAACAAGTCTTATTGCAATACATCATGTTCAAAACATTCATCTCTTGTTTGTTCAAGTAACTCTTATACAATCAATGTACTAGGTGTGCTTTGTGTTAATTATCTCAACCATTCTTATTTCGCTTCTACTTGGATGATGATTTGTTGATGATGTTTTCATTGTGATATAACTAACATATATATATTTAAAATAATCTATATAAAATACGTTGAGAGATATTTTGAGTGAGGCATATATTAGCTTTTATATATATTACTAAAGTGGAATAGTGAAAAATTAAATATATACCTCGCTCAGGATATCTCTTAGCATATTTTAAATATATTATTTTTAATATGTATATGCTAGTGGCAGTCGTAGGCACAAAATTGTAGATATGGGTTAATTTTTTAATTCATGTCGTTATAAATTATTATAAAATATTCATTTATTTTAATATTAAATTATCTTAAATAATATATGTTTATATAATATTTGATATAAAAGAGTTGATGTTATTTTATATATCTATATAATATATATAACCTTATAATATATTAAATTGATTTATGATTTTTAGCATCTATAATAATCAATTAATAAATTAAATCGAAATAGTAGACGTGTCTTATTTAAAAATTATAATTTAGGTTTATAATAATGTTTTTGATATTATAAGCTACATTTACTAGGTGCAGTACCCTAAATACAAAAGGCCCTATGGGCCAAAGTTCAGTAGTTCATAGTAACCTAATAAAACCTAGTAACAACAAATAGGCAATACATAGTTACAACACAAAAACAACATAGAAAAAACCCCTAAAGAGTAGACAAGACCTACCTCATCACCTAGCTAATTTATCTCATTCCTCCATGAGGAATTTAAAAACATCGCCACTAACTAGGCTAGTACTAGGATCAACCTCCTTCACATTTTTCTTTACTTCCTCCTTTAGCAAAGTAGAGAGAGTGTATGTCAAGTGGTGGATAACTTTAATGGTGAAGCAGGTTAACCTATTGAGTTTCCTCTCCAAGTTGCAAATGTGTGACTATAGGCCTTTGTAGTCATCCTCTATAGAAAAATCTGGTAGGTTAGTCTCCTCTTCCAGAACCTAATGGTTGGAGGAGTTCAGAGTGGACTCCTCTAAGAACATCTTGTTAAGTTTTGGAAAGTGGTTTGGTCCCTCTGTAGACTCCTTAGCTTCCTCCATAATGTCATGCTTGATGTCTACATGCTTTTTGTCATACTCTTAAATGCTGGAAATTTTATCAATGTGGACCTCTAGTTTTTATTTTGTTATTCGTTTAGACCGCCTGAAATGCTAGCAGGCTCCACACATGTATCCATACATGTGTCCATAAAATTTTCCTCCTCGTAATCTTTGGTGTCATTGTCACCCTCCTCATTTTCAGTGGTGGGTTCTTCCATATAAAAGTTAATGCCCTTTTTCTTTTTTTTGTTCATCTTTAACCTTACCAGTCAATTTTCCCCCTTCTTTGTAGAGGTATTTTTTAATACGCACAACCCAACAAAAACATTGGTCTGAGATTTCCTAGGGTTCCCTTTTTATTTTTGAAATTTTGTTTGGGTTTAGTGTCCATGAGGGGGTTGGTTGTGGAGGAGGCAGAGTTTCCTCTTTGAACCAGTGTTAGCAATAGGGGAGAGTTTCAAGGGAGTAGATTCAGAGGGTTCAGGCTCCTGAACATTAGTGGCAGAAATAGGTTTTGAGGTTCATAAGGCTAAATGAGACTGATATAGGTCGAGAATAAGCCCCTAGTGGAGAAGGAGGGTTTTTTTTGAATTTTTGGCAGCAAGATCCAAGGTATTTTCACAGAGATTTCAAGAGACAAAAGAAGAAAGAACGAAAAGATAGTGAAGAGTCGACGACGAAAATGATTAAGGAGAGGCATGTGGTAAAAATAATAGCATTTAAAATGGCCTTTTAAAGTAATATACCTTATAAGACAAGGAAAAACTGGTCCCAAGGTGTGGGGAGCTTACTCTTGTCGTAGCTAGCATGGAGTTTTGTAGGATGCTCATTCTCCTTGAAGAACTATTCATACTATTCATAACCTACACCTTAGTGTGCCTTTTGATTTTCTATTTGGTGCAAGAAAGGCCCATGGCCTTGATTGTCACCTCTTCACTCACCTCGAATGAAATGCCCCCAATAGTCACCCTTTAGTCGCACTAGCTATTTGTAAATTGAGTAGAGATTTTTTATTGTGACCTTTTAGGCTTTCCATCAGAGGGGACAAGCCCCCTTTGAAATAGATATGCCACAATAAATCATCATGCTTAAACTCCTCACAAGAGCCAAGTTTTATCTTGACATGATCACCACCCATCTTCAAAACTAGAAAAGAAAGAATGCAGGTGAGAGCAAGAAATTTTGAATTTTTAGCAAACTACAAAATGAGTTGGTAAAAGGAAATCTTTTCCCAAGATAAACAACCCTCATAGATCTTTGTATCCTTCCCAATAGAAGATTAGATCTTCCCACATACTCTATAATATTTTTTAAATTAATTGCAAGATAAATAATCATTCTCTTATATCATATTATTAAGGTTAATATATTTAAGCTCATAATATTTGTATATTATTAAGCTTTATGTTAGAATCCTAACCCTAATTGAATCTTAATTTAACCCTATTTGAACCCTAACCTTTAATGAACCCTAAGCTTCATCCTAGTTGAACCCTGGAACTTGACCCCAATTATAACCCTAACACTAATTGAATCATAATTCTAACACAAATATCTCAACCCTAACCATAAACTTAATTGTAAACCCAAGATATTTCATAAAATTGAATCCTTAACCTTAACCCTAACCCTAAATCTAACCCTGATTAAACTCTAATTAAATGTTAAACCTAACTCAAACCTTAATATTAACTCTAACACTAACCCTAATCCTAATTGAAGCCTAATCCTAACCTTGACCCTAATTGAACCCTATTCCTAACACTAATCCCAATTTTTATCCTAGAATGATAACCCTAGTCTAACCTAACCTTGACCCTAAACCTAGTCTAACCTTAACGCTAACCCCAATCTAACCATAGTTGAACCATAAACCTAATTAAACCTTAATTGAACCCTATCCCTAATCTTAACCCTAACCATATTTAAATTCTAACCCTAACCCTAATTCCACATTTATATATGTGAGCTAATTATAATTTACCCTAATCCTAGTTAAATTCTACTTATAACCTTAATTGAACCATAACCCTAATTAAACCCTAAGTCTAACCCTAATACTAACCCTAACTCTAACCTAGTTGAACTATAAGACTAACCCTAATTGAGCCCTAACCCTAGAACCCTAGTTGTACCATAACTCTTATCCTAGTAGTAATTGATTACTAATTTAATTGCAGTTGTAATTGAACCGTAACACTAACCTAATTGAGCCCTAGCCTAACCCTAACCTTAACCCTAATAAAGATATTTTTATGAACATTATTTGAACCATAACCCTTAATGTACCCTAAGTGTAACCCTAGTTGAACTCTTACCCTAACCCTAATCATAATCATAACCCCAAGCTTGATCATAAAACCCTATCCTTAACCATAATCGTAATTGAATCCTAAGTTCTCTAACTCTAATTCTAATTGAATGTTAACCCTAACCCTAAACTTAACCTTAATTGAACCCTATTTATAATTGAATATCAACCCTAATTAAACTATAGCCCTAATTAAATCTTAATTGAACAGTAAATTGATTTTTTATCATAAAACAATAACCCTAACCCTAACCTAACCTTAACATTAGCCATAGTGGTAATTTAACCCAAAGCCTAAGCTTAATCCCAAGCTTTATCTTGGAATCCTAACCCTAACTATAATCCTATTTGAACCCTAACCCTTAATGAATGACAACCTTAATATAATTAAGTCTTAACCTTAACCCTAATTGCACCCTAAACCTAATTTAAAAGTAACACTAAGTAACACTAACCCTAATACTAATTAAACCATAACCCTAATCCTAAGCCTTACATAACCCTAATACTAACCATAGAGTTAGTTGAACACTAACCCTAACTTTAACCATCATTAAGCTGTAATTGAACCCTAAACATAACACTAACCTTGACTGTAATTTATCCCTAACCCTAATTGAACAATAAACCTAACCCTAACCCTAACTTAACTCTAACCCTAACCCTAATTGAATCATAATTAAACCTTAACCCAAATGAACCTAACCCCAACCCTTACTCTAATTGAACCCTAATCATAACCTTAACCAAAATAAGCCTAATTGAACTATAACCCTAATTAAACCCTACCCCTAACCATAACCCAATTTTGACCCTAATTGTAATCCTAATTGAATCATAACCCTAATTGAACCTTAATTCTAACCCTGAGATTGATTGAACCCTAACCCAAATTGAACCCTAGACCTAGTCCTAACTCTAGCCTTAATTGAATGTAAATCATATTTAAACTATATAACCCTAACCCTAATTATGCCCTATTGTTAGGGTTAAATTAGGGCTTAATTAGGGTTAGGTCTAGGGTTCAATTTGAGTTGTAGGATAAATCTCGGGGTTAAGGTTACAGTTAGGGTTGTTAATGTCTTAATTTTAGTTTATAAATTTGACATTAATGATAAATGTTTTAAATATTTTAGTCTAGATTTCTATTTCTATGTGAAATTAAGCATTATTAGGGTTATAATTGTTAATGTCTTAATATTAGTTTATAAATTTGGTATTGATGATAAATATTTTAAACAAAAATAAGTATTTTAATCTAGAATTTTAATATTAGTTTATGATTTTGACATTAATGATAAGTAGCATAAACAAAAATATGTATTTTAATCTATAATTCTATTTCTACATGAAATTAAGTATTATTAGGGTTAGATTTTTTTATTTTATTTTTTTATTAGACTGCATGGATCAGGTAGCACGACCCCCTATAAACTGCAGTGCACCTGGTAAACTTTTTAACATGACCAGTGGTGCTAGAGCGACACGCCCTCCGGTACCACGAGAGTGGGGGAGACTAGACCTCGTGACCAACCTCCTGCAACAGGAAAGATTTAGCCAACCTTTAGGGTTAGAATTATTAATCATATAGAAAAAAATTAATTAAATCACCACAATATTTTTAAAGGTTAGACTTATTTCTAAAATTAAAATAAAATCTAATTTTAAGATTTTAAAAATATGTATTATCTAGTGTTTAAAATAACCAATTAAATTATAGTAATTATCTAATGCAAGTAAATTAAATTAAATATTTATTTTAAAATAATTCAACGACTACTAATTAGCCAATAGGCTACGGGTGAAGCCACAAAAGTGGTTTACAATTAAAACAAGGAAGGAAAACTCACAAAAAATGACCCCAAGGCAAAAAAAGTGATTTTAGGGGTTCGTACAAACCTTCTTGTTCGACTGAACCAAAAAGGGGTTCGCTCGAACCAGGGTTCGATCGAACCAAAAAGGGGTTCACTCGAACCAGGGTTTGACCAAACCCATTTGAATTTTGGCCACAAAAATAAACATTACAATGCATGGGAAAGGGGTTCGAGCAAACCTCTTTGAAGGGGTTTGCTCGAACCCCTATGGGTTTGAATGAACCCCCTTATCCCTAATCTCCCATCCGAGACACAAAAAAACCCTAAATTTTGGCACTTCGGAGCTCGGGTTGAGGATGAAAAATGGAGGAATCTTCACAAACCCAACTAGAATCAGGTAGTCCTTAGAACGAGCTATCCAACGAATATAATTTTAATATGTTTTGGTTTTATTATGTATGTGTTTTTTTAGTTTTATTAAACATAGGTTTTTCACCGAAAATCAAGCTCTCTATTTTGCACATGTGGAAAAATATCAGATTATCAAAATAATTTTTTTAAAAATATGTTGAGGTTGGGTATTGATGTCCTTGATCCATTAAAAAAAAAAATTGAATTTTGATTCATACAAAAAAAGTTATGTTGTATATAGTCCACCTATGTCTGAATTGCAATTGGTTTGACTTTGAAACTTGATTAAGGAAAACAAATTCAATAAAAAACTATGAGACTAAATGAAAGTGCTAGATATCGTAGTTACAAATCTAAATTCGAAAACAATTGAATTTTATCCTTCATACTAAAAAAGTTATGTTGTATATGGTGAGCGTCACTTTTTAAAAATGTTGTTTAATAAAAAAAAACCAGTTTTCATGGGAGATGGAAAACAAGTGTAATTTGATTCCAAAAATTTTGAAAAAAATATTTTTAGAATCCATAGACAAAATTTAATGAGACTCTAGTTTGCATCATCTTCAAATTCCGCACGGTTTAGCTGCTATACGTTCCCGAATATGAAGATCTAGTTAAAAATAATAATTGCAGTGTCCAGTTTGGCCAAAAATTGTAAACCAGTATTGTGGGATCACCCCTACATATAGTGGATGGAATGACCAAAGATGGTGTGCATGTTTACAACTCCAAGAATCGAGCTAGGGCATCCAAGCCCTAGCTCGTGAGTGGCTTGTCTTTATTCTTGCGCGGCTGGGGTGGGGTTCGCTGGTTATTTCGGGGGGGTTGCTTCCTTTTCTACTTTTTGTGTGTCGCTTAGTGTACATGGCCAAAGTTCTTGCTTGGTCTGCATTTTTTGTGCACCCGGGGAATCCTTGGCGCTTTGAGTTGTGCGCCTGCTCTTGGGGCTTCGGTGGTGGTGCATGCTCGTGCATGCTTGGGTTTGGTTGCAGGGGGATTGACATTTTTGGGGTGTGTGGAGGAAAGGGGTCGTTGTTTCTTCTCTTTTTACGTGGTAGTGTGGTGTGGCCAGCGTGTGGAGAGTGGTCGTGTGTTTGGTGGAAGGGTTGGTGTCCGGCCTTGCATGGTCATCTTTGGCTCTGCTGCCTCAATGTCTCTAAGGGAGACTTCGCAGGGCCCTTTGCATATGGACTTTCATTCCGCGGTTGGCTCAAAGTCACTATTGCATGCAATAAAAGTTATTGACAAAATCCTTTTCTTTCAGGATTCGGTAGATGGCGGTGTTCACATTTCGGGGGATCTCGCATCACCAAGGTTAATAGATGTCTTGAGCGGTGTGAAGAGAGACCCAAACTGGTCATTCCACCTGAGATGATAGCTAAAGATATTGAATATTATTCCAGGCATTCCTTATATTGCAATTTTTTGGGGATGAGGGTCTCTTAATTTTTGGTGTCTTGGGCCCGACGAACCTGGTCATCGGAGGGTGAAATGAACATTATGTTGTTGGCTAACAATTACTTCATGGTCACTTTTGATTGCATGGCTGATCGGAATAAGGTTTTTGAGGGTGGTCCCTATTTTCATAACCAGGTGGGGTTGTTTATCAAACCCTAACATTAGGGTTTCAACCCTTCAGAGGAGCTTTTGAATAGTGTTCCGGTTTGGGTTAGGCTGCCTCAACTTCTGGTGGAATGTTGTCGTGACGATGTTCTGCAGTTGATAGCATCTTTGCTTGGAAAACTAGTTAGTGCCTCGCAACAAACTTTGGATAGAAAGGTAATGACTTATGCTTGTATCTATGTTGAAATTGATTTGGATAAACCCTTGCTAGATTTTGTAGATATGTGTGCAAGGTCTTACTCTTGGGTGACATATTTGGATTATGAGACTCTTCCATTGTGATGTCGTCTTTGTCATGAATATGGTCACTTTTTGTGACGATGTCCAAAGTCTAGGCTTGTGGAGCCCCCATCTTCTCAACCCCCATGCAACCGTCCTATGGCTGATAGGGGGAAGGATCCTATCCCTGGAGATGGGGCTGCTACAGATGGTTTCATCCTTGTCAGGGATTGCAATAGGAATAGGGGTCAAAAGAGGACCTTGAAGGAGAGACGAGACGAGGATACTTTTAACAAATTTGAGGTGTTAGACGATCTCAACCAAGAGGAAGTGAATCCGAGTTTGGTAAACCTTGATCAAGGAACTCTTAGTATAGGCCAGACATGTCTCCTCTCTGAGGCTACTCATGATGCATAGGATGTTGGTGTTTCTCAGATGGTCACGGATCACATGGGTGTCTTGGTGGAGTCAGTTCCTGTAGCTGAGTTGAAGAAGGATGGTGGGGTTGGGTCTTTTCCGCTTTTGAATGTTGGTATTGATATTGGGAGGGGTGTCAAGTCTCCCTCTCCTTTGGGTCTTCATCAAAAGGACTCCAAAAAAGGGGTGGGAGAGAAATCTTCCAAGCTTGGTCATAAGAAGGATTTGGAAAATATTAAGTTAACATGGGAAAATTTGGTGGATTCAAGGTTGGTCAAGACTTTGGATTCTCATTTCTTGAATCCCCTAAAATGATTGTTTTATCATGGAATGTGAGGGGCTTGAACAATGGCCCTCGACAAAAAAAAATTCATGATTTCATTAGAAGTAATGCTCCTAATTTTCTTTTCCTACAAGAGACTAAGTTATCGATTGAGGGTATGGTAGGTATGATGCCCAAGTTGTAGGGGAGTAGTGAGTGCCAATGCATTGGTGCCCTTGGTTCAGCTGGGGGTATGGCCTGTTTGTGGAATCCTCAGAAGGTTCACCCTCTCTGGTGGATATCCTTTAAGTTTTCCATTTTCATGGTGGGTTCTTGGTTTGAAACAGGAGAGTCTATTCTTTTCTCTTATATTTATGCACCTGTTGATCTTCTTGGCAAGCAGTTGCTATGGTCTCATATTAGGTATGTGTGTAGCATGGCTCCTCTTCATCCATGGATTTTGGCTGGTGATTTCAATGCCATTGTTGAGTTATCTAAGAAGTGGGGAGGTAATGTAAGGTTGGATCCCTCTGCGCTTCTTATTCAGGACAACATCTTTGCTTTGAATCTGATTGACACCAAGCCCAGTAATGGCCGATTTACTTGGAACAATCGGAGGACGGGGGAAAATTGCATTGCAGAAAGGTTGGATCGCTTCTTGGTTTCCTGCTATTGGATTGGTGGCTTGTGGTCCTCTTGCTCTGAAATCTTGGATTGGAGGGGCTTGGATCATTGGCCTATCAAGCTTGCCATTTATTTTGCTTGTGTGCCTCAGTCTCCTTCCTTCAAGTTTCATCTCATGTGGTTGCGAGATCCATCTTTACATGTCCATGTGGCTAATTGGTGGAAGGTTGGCATACCGAAATTTGGTACGATGATGTATACTTTTGTTAAATTGCTTTAATTTACCAAATATCAGCTAAAACATTGGAATAGACAATGCTTTGGAAATATTTTCCATGATAAGGCTCGTGCTCAACCTGAATTGGATGGTATCACAAGGATGATCAAGGAAGAGGGAGTGATGGTTGACTTGCTCCAAGATGAGGCTAGGGCTCTAAACATGCTAGAGGAGTGTGAATTAAGAGAGGAAGTATTTTGGAAACAAAAGGCCAGAATTGAGTGGCTTCAGGAAGGAGATAAAAATAATGCTTTCTTCTTTAACTCGATGAAAGCTAGGAGATAGGGTAATTCTATTTCAGTTCTGGTTAATGAAAGAGGTGAACTCTCTTCTTCTCAAGAGATCTCGAATGGAGTTGTGCAGTATTTTGAATCTTTATTTAGGGAGGATGCGCAAGGAGGTTCTATTAAGGAGGTTCAAGTTCCTTCCTTCATTCCTTCTTTGGTCACAAGGGAAGTGAATGAGAATCTCATGGGTGACATTTATTTGGAAGAGGTGGAGGAGACTATATTCCAGATGAAGAAAGGGAAGGCTCCTGGCCCTAATGGTTTCCCGATTGAATTCTTTCAAGAATTTTGGGATATTATTAAGTTGGACTTATTGGTTGTTGTTTAGGAGTCTTAGAAGAACAAGAAGATGTTACAGGATTTGAACGCTACTTTCCTTGCTCTCATAACTAAATGTGATGGGGCAAATAGGTTAAGTCAATTTCATCCTATTTCCCTATGCAATGTGATCTACAGAATTATTTCCAAATTGATTGCTGATAGATTAAAAAAGTAGTTGAGAGTGTTGATCTCAGAGGAACAGAGTGGTTTTCTGGAAGGTAGGCAAATTTTGGATGGGGTTGTTATTGCATCGGAAACCATTTACTCGATGGCCAATTCCAAAAATAAGGTGATGTTCATCAAGTTGGATATGGCTAAGGCTTATGACCGGGTCCAGTGGACTTTCCTCCAGCGGATGCTAGGAGCTTTTGGTTTTGGAAATGAATGGATCTAGTGGGTTATGAGTCGTGTTACCTTGGTTTCCTTCTCTATGTTAACTAATGGTGAGCATTCTGAGCTTTTTAGAGCTTCTTGTGGTTTGCGACAGGGAGATCCCCTTTCTTCGTATTTGTTTATTCTTCTTGTGGAAGGTCTGGGGCGTTTGATAAGAAGGAATGTTGATCTGGGTCTTATTCAGGGGTGATGTTGGGGAGGCGATTTGCCTCCACATTCTCATTTACAATTTGTGGATGACATGACTTTGATGGGCATGGCTACTGTTAGGGAAGCTTCCACTTTGTACAAGGTGTTGGATGTGTATCTTGCTGCTTCGGGTCAACGGATTAATGAAGACAATCCTTCCATATTCATCTTTAACACCCTGAAGCCCATTCAGCAGAGGATTGTCCATATCTTGAGATTTCAAATTGGGGTTCTTCCTTTGATTTATCTTGGTATGCCTATCTCTGTTGGTAGGCTGCCTAAGGCTTCTTGGCATAATATTTTAGAAATTTTTTGGGTGAAAGTTAATCACTAGACCCATAGGTGGTTGTCCTTTGCTGGCCATGTTCGATTGCTCAAGTTGGTGGTGTAGGCTCTTCCCATCTATCGATGTATGCTTTAGGTGGCCCCAATGGGATTTGTTAAGGATTTAGACTCTTTAGCTAGGAAATTTCTTTGGGCTGGTAGCTTGTTGTCTTTGAAGTGGAGCCTTATTAACTGGGATACTGTTTGTAGCCCACGTCAGTTTGGAGGCCTTGGGTTAAGGCAGTCGTCCTTGACCGAGGAGGCATTGGTGGCTAAACTGTATTGGAGGTGGTGTGTGGAGTAGGATCAGATTTGGGCCAGGATTTTATCTCATAAATACTTCCTCGGTGTTGCTTGGCAGGATATTCCCCGATTTCCCTTGGAGGGGAGAGGCTCGATGATTTGGAGTACGCTTAAGAAAGGTGCGATGCTTGTTAAGGAGGGCCTTTTCTAGATTTGCAAAGGGGGGTCACAAGCTCACTTCTAGTCTGATTCCTAGGATGGTTTTCCTCCCATTACTTCTCAGTTCCCTAATTTGCTGACTCTCTGCTAGAGGTTTCTTGTGATTGGTT
Source organism: Sequoiadendron giganteum (assembly GCA_007115665.2). Taxonomy (NCBI): domain Eukaryota; kingdom Viridiplantae; phylum Streptophyta; class Pinopsida; order Cupressales; family Cupressaceae; genus Sequoiadendron; species Sequoiadendron giganteum. The sequence continues at coordinate 270,992,460 of CM021102.1, forward strand.
GGTCTAGGGTGAGTGATTTTATGGCCTTCTTTGTTCATGACCAACTGGCGATGGCAAGATGGAAGTGTCCTGATGAATGGCCTGATGTTGGATTGAATGAAGAATGTGCAGAGCTTCACAATATCCTCTCTAGTAGGCACTGCAGTTCCCTCCTAGATGGGGATGCCCTCTCTTGGTCCCCTAATCCAAAGGGGGTCTATTATGTTGCTTTTGGGTATCAGGTGTTGTTATCTCGTAGGCTGGAGGGGGTGGAGGTACCCTGGTGGAATAAGTTTTCTTGGCCAAAGTGTAACTATTTTGTTTGGACCTTGGCTCAAAATATATGTTTGACATGGGACAACATTCAAAAGCGGGGTTTTCAAGGTCCCTTTGTTTGTGTTCTTTGTGGGGAAGGGGAGGAGGAGTCAGCTCATTTTTTCTTTTGTTGTTCCTTTGCTTTGCAGTTGTGGCATTTCTGGTGGGGAGTGGAAAAATTCTTGTGTTCATGCCTCTTTGATTAACTTGTGGAGTAGTTTGGGTAGGCCTCCTTCGATGGCCTCTTTTCTGTAGGATGTGTGGTATGTGGAGCCTACTTTCATCCTGTGGCAGATTTGGTTAGAGAGAATTCGTAGGATTTTTCGTGGTGAGAAGATGGTTGTGCAACAAATTTGGCAAATAATTTTGGGTATGATTCAGGAAATGGTGGCTACTAAATGTGATGTTGGGTTTCCCTTGGAGAAAGGGGATGTTGAGGTGGTGGATAGATTGGGTATTCAAGGATCATCTTTGGCGTCTGCTAGCCTTAGGAAAAGTCGACGCCAACAATAGAGGGTTCATAAGATTGGTAGATGGATGCCCCCCCCCGGCTGGTAGTTTGAAGATCAACACTGATGGTTCTTCTCGGGGTAATCCTGGGCCTGCAGGGGTGGGAGGGATTGGCAAAGACTTTTTGGGATCGACGGTATTCTTATTTTTTGTTTATGAGGGGGTGCAACCCATTAATATTATGGAAGGTTTGACAATCTTATACGCTTTTGAGTGGGTGTTTGCTTTGGGCTGGCGTAAGGTTATTTGTGAATCTGATTCGCAAGTCATGATAATTTTGTTAAAGGATCGAAAGTTGTCTAGTGCTCACTGGCAATTGACTAGGTTGGTTCAACAAATTTTGCGGATTATTTCTTTGATGGAGATGGTGTCCTTCATCCACATTCTGAGTGAGTGGAATAAAGTAGTTGATTGTTTGGCTTGTTGGGCTTCTAAGCATATAGAGGGTTGGAATGTTGATGAGTTGGGACAGGTTTCTCCGGAGCTCCGCCACGACTTGGAGGGGATTCTTGTTGAAGATGGAAATGCCAGTAATGTTGAGTGATTTGATTTCTTGTTTCTTGTTTGGTTCTAATGGTTCTTGGGCATTGTCCTATTGATGCTCTGTAATGCTTTTTTTTTATTATTAATAAAGTTTGTACCCCTTTTTATACAAAAAAAATAGGCTACATATAGTGTGAGATTTGAGCCTGAAACAAGTCTCATGCCTGCAAACCACTATTGAGTCATTAGAAAACAAGTTTCAACTATCATTTAATGGTAAAATCCTCCAAAATATTAGGTAAAAACCTCCAAAATCTCACTTATCACATAAAAGCCAAATACATATTGATTTGACAACTAGATGGGAACATTCTATTTTATTTGCAATATTTTTTGTCAATTTGATGGTAATATTTTTTTTTCATTTGCTTTGCTCTATGTTTTAAATCTGTATGCAAATATTTCATAATCAAATGATACTTAATTTTTTTAAAGAAAAAATCTAGATTTGTCTAAGTTTATTTCATTCCATTATTTAGCACTTAATATTAATTGTTTAATCCAGGCACATGCAACTAGAATTTGTAGTGCATCTATGCATAAACACATACTCTCTAACATATTAACATACATACACTTTTCTATTGGTGTAATCCTTGAACCTCCTTTAGGTGTAAGTGCTAGTTATAATTAGTCGGTAAGCTACATATAGTGTGAGATTTGAGCCTGAAACAAGTCTCACACCTGCAAACCACTATTGAGTCATTAGAAAACAAGTTTCAATTGTCATTTAATGGTAAACTAGCCATCGTTTAATGGTAAAACCTCCAAAATATCAGGTAAAAGCCTCCAAAATATCACTTATCACATAAAAGCCACATAAATATTTATTTGACATTTGGATGGGAACATTCTATTTCCATTTGCATTTTTTGTTTTAAATTTGTATGCAAATATTTCATAATCAAATAATACTTAATTTTTTAAAGAAAAAAATCTAGATTTGTCTAAGTTTATTTCATTCCATTATTTGACACTTATTATTAATTGTTTAATCTAACCACATGCAACTAGAATTTGTAATGCATCCATGCACAAACACATACTCTCTAACATATTAACATACATATAGTTTTCTATCGGTGTAATCAAGATGGGTATAATCAGTGGTGATGGGTATAAGACATATGGTAGAGTATTCTTTTTAGGTGTCCACTTTGGTTGTGGGGCCACATGGAATTGCATATTAGTGCATGTTATTTGCATGTCGTCCATATGGGGCATCATGTAGTGCATGTCAATGCATATCAATTGTTGAAGCCATCGAGAGTAATGGAGCACTCATAGTTGACCTATTTTGATTGGCTATGGGTTTGACACCCATGTGATTATTTATTATTTTTTACTATATTCACAGGTGGACCACTAAAGGGAGTGTATGGTTTTGGAGGTGGTATTTTCCTCTTATTTTGAGATACCATAGTGGTATTATCACACAAGATTTCCTATAAATTGGCACCTTTAGATAGTAGTATTGTATCATTGTTTGCAGGTAACGAAATAATGTCTGATTGAAGACACATAAGGAGTGATAGAAGTGAATACATTTTAATCTCATATATTTGAAGATAATACATGCTTGACCTCTCTTCTTGGTGGAGTTTTTTCTTTCAAGGGTTTCTCCATGTAAATCTTATGTTGTGAGATGATCTTGTGTTGCAATTTTTGTGTCATTATTCTTCTTGCTATCTTATTGTGAAATAATCTCTATTTCTTTGAGTTTTATGTTCATCTAAGATTGTTTTATTAAACATATTAAAGTAGCTTATTTTAGCATGACAAATAAGATGAATATCTCTATGGTTTTTGTATGAAGGCAACTTAATTTCATATTTGTAGACAATCATAAATTTTCATAGTGTGGTTTAAATTTTATATCTCAATTAATCTATTATTATTAGATTAGAGATTGCTATATTATTCCAAAAATATTATCCTCATTTTCCCAATATTTGGTATCAGAGTTAAAGGTTGTTCCATGAATTGCATGTGAGTTGTGTGTACTTGCAAGAACTTGCATGTGAAGGATTCATAGTAATTTGGTTATGGGTATTCATGTCCATTTTGATTTCTAAGAAGTTTGTGGGTATTTGTTAGAAGGAATTGCAGGAGTTGTCGGAGGCTTGTGGAATGTAGTGAATATTTTGTGTGTTAATATTATTTTTCAAATTTATGAGAATGGAAGCCATGCAATCTAACTTTTAGATGAATATTGTCAATGGGATCTATCGTGGGTATTGGAAGCTCATGGATTTTTCTCATGGAGTTGGTCATATGTTTGCTTCTTGCATAGTGGTGATTTGGAGATCCAATTTGGAAATATGTAACTCTCCTCTTGTATGGTGGTTATGTTCATTTTCCTTGTGGTCATGTGAAGAGAAAGGGTGTGTTATTTTCGCCCCTTAGCCACATGTGAAAAAACCTACTATTTGGACTATAGTATGGAGTTCTTATGTTAGGTTCATAGTTTTAGCCCATGGTTACATGAAAGAACTAGATGACAAGTTATTAGTTACATACTAAGAACACCACAACACGGCAAGAGTTTTAGACAATATTCAAATGACACAAAAATTTATACCAAAAGCCTATAAACCCTCACCACCAAATGTCATAAATGCGTTGCAAAAGATAGGGTGGCAAGCACTTGCTTGCATTGTGGAAAAATGACGTCTTCACAACCTTGCAAAGAAATTACCCTAGCATAACCTTGTGAAAAAACAATTGTCATGTGACCTTGGCTATGTTAGGGTCTTATTCACACAAAGAATAACCTATGAAAAATAGGGGTCATCTGGACAACTCTCAAATGTCCACACTCCCATCAAGAGTTAAATTTTGAATGCGACTAGGACTTAAAACCAAACAAGAACCTACACAAAAGGAAAACCTAATATAAAGCACACTAACCTAAGACACCAAAAATCAAGAAAACCAAACAAAAAGGAGGGGTCCTCATTTTAAGAGGGCTTGTGTGTAGGGCACATAAATTTGGATAGAAGGTAGTTGAAAATGAGTGGTCGAGTGTTGTTTGATTGATTTGATGGCTAGGATTTAGGATTGACTCCATTTAGGATCTATGACTTGTATTTATTTTTTATTTTTAATTATGGATGGGACATGATTGTCCTTTTTGTGGGAATTCAATTGGGATTTGGAGCGTTAGGCTAATTAATCAAATAATAAGATTATTTAATTAATTAATCGAAAGGGATGTAGGAAACTAGTTTAATTAATTAAATATGATTGATTTAATTAATTTGGTGATGGAGGGAATGTTGGAGGCTAAATCCTAATTAATCACATAAGTATAATTTTACTAATCTATTAGTAATGAGATGATGAGTGTGATTAGGATGGGCTTGGGATGGTGGAAAAAGTGGTGATGTTAGATGTGCCATTAGGATGTGGTCAATTTTAAGTGTCTACAAGTCACCAAAAACAAGGAATTAGTTTTTATTTTGATAGTTTTGAACCCTATAGGTGGTCCAAGTGAGAACAATTTCGGATGCGAATTCATAAAGGAAATTACAATGAAGTGTTAGTTGGAGTATGTAAAGTGTAGAGATGGCTAATGTGTACACCTTGCAAGTCATAAATCTAGATGAATTATTTAATATTTGTATGATACTGTAAATAATATGCCCATAAGTGAAAGGGTACCCCACTTGGATGAAATGTTGATTGCTAACATTCTTTGCCATGTCTCATCGATCTTATGACAATTGTAAGAAGTCATTGAACAAGGATTATTATAGAAACTATGACTAGCATTTTTTATTAGCTATTTATAATTGCTTGTAAGAAGTGTGCAAGAGATAGTGTCGCACCCACATGGAGTAGTTATGAGTTAAATTTGACCTCCTTAGTAATAGGGGTCAATTGGTCAATTGATCAATTAGGAAATTATTAAATTGCAAGGAGTTACTCTTGGAGGAAGGTGTGTGGTGTCATGTCCCCTTTTCAGAATTAAATTATTTGGGAGACCTATGACATATATCTTATTTTTTTGAGGCCAAGGGATAAATTTAGGGAAATAATTTCATAATAATATTTTAAGTTGTTGTAGTAACTTTACTTTATAACATTGTAAAAAGGACAAGTTATGCATTATTATTTTATTTAAGTTGATCTAATGAAATATTTTATTTAAGCATTTTTTAACGCCTTTGGAATTAATATTAGGCAAGAAAAAGAAAATCAAAATTAAAAAAGTGAATATAAAAGAAGAGTTTGGGACAATTTTTTTTTTTTGTTATTGTTATCAAATCCTATTTCAAACCTTGAACATTTTGTTCATCTCCACACTTAAGGATGAAAACTAGTTCTAGTTTGATGATTGAAGATTCAAGCGAGTCTATGAATTTCATGTTTATTATCAATTTTGGATGATTATAAAATATTATAGTTTATATGATATTGGTGGCAAATATATTCATATTTAATTGGCTGCACCACTTTATGCTATTGTATTTTCATGTTAATATTGGTTGCACCAATAAATATTGTGTCATTCTTATTGAGGGTAACCATATAAATAAATATCGTGTCATTCTTATCGAGGGTAACCATATAATTTTTGGTTGATTACATAAATTGTTAATGGGATATGCACATCTTTACAAGACATTTGCCAAGTATTAGAATGATATACATTTTGGAGGATTTAAAATAATTAATTTTAGTGGCACTATACTTTATTAAAATTGTTGCTCACATTACTATATCAATTTTGTTATGTGCTTGGCTATTGCACAATGTGAAAAAGGAGTCATGAGCTATTATTTAGCAATTAATATATGTTGGGTAGCTATACAAAGACAAGGAGGGAGGTGGATATATATTTTTTTAAAGATTTTGGATTGTTGTACCATGTGAAGAGGGGATCAATATTTTGGGTCTTCACTTAATTGTTGCCATATTCTTCTTATTGAGTGGTTTGTATGATCAAATTAAAGATTGAGATTTGATCAATAATCTTGATTTTGTCAATATTTTGTATTGTAAAGATTCACAGAAAAATCAATTGTTAAAAATATTAGAGAGGGTCATTGCACATGGTTTGGAATTCTAATCATTTGGTTAAAGTATTGGATTGTGGTTTTGATTCGATGGTTTCTTGGGTCTCTTTGACCCATATATTGAAGATTGAGGATGGTGGTTGGATGTTTAGTTTATGTAGGGTTATGCTACTAGATTTTCTCTAGGTTTAGAGTGTAGATCTCATGTGGTCACACAGACTTTATTATTGTATATAAACTTCCTATTGAATAATACATAATGCGTCTATTTTGGAGGTTTAAATTTTTTTCTTTGCAAGATTCTTCCAAGGTATATTTTAGGTATCATGTGTTATGTTATATATATATATTTTTTCATTCTTCTAGCTTTTGTTTATGCCATCATTCTAGCAAAATTACTATAGGTCAAGTATACTTGCATTGATCCCCCCATTATATTAGCTAGGAATCTATTATACTTTCCTTTCACTATTATACGTTATAGTACATGTCACATGTTATAATCATAGTTGCATAATTTTTTGGTTGCTAAATAACCAATGGTCAGTTTCTATTTATTCTTTTGGAGGTTTTTTGTTTTAATGCTCTTTCTTTCAATTCTTCACATAGCCTTATGTGTATATTTAGTTGGTTAATGAAGTTTTAAGTTTGTGTGAAGGGTGTAATCACATCATAGACACATGTTGCTTATCTTTATTGTAGATTATATTTATGAAAATCGTAATTCTTTTTCCACACATGGAATCTTCTAATAAATGTAATAGGCATGACTTTGGTAGGGTGCTTAAGTTGAATTCTACTCACAAATAGTGCTCCCATATATAATGTTAATTGACAAGATATGCAATATAAGGCAACTAATATTTGAATGAGTACATAAGAGATACAAAAAGGGCAATGAGGGAATTTGACAATTGTTATACTAAATAAGTTAGTAATCTCTACCTAAGGTAGTTGGACGTTACTAATATCACAAAGTTGTGATAAAATGGAGTTTGTTTTGGTGTAATGATCTTTTTCCAAGCATTAGATGTATGCACTCTAACCATGTTTTTCAGAAAGCGGTGACTCTTCTTAAAAGAAGAGCATTATTTTGACATTGACATTCAAACATATTTTTATTACTAATAATGAATTTAAATTGAAGATTTACAAAATAGTTTGATACATTTGTTTTTACAATATTTTTTTTTTTCAATTTTATAATTTTCTTGACTTACCATTTTGAAAATTAAAGCTAAATGAAAAAATCTAATCTTTCCTTAAAAAACAGTCACACCTTAAATACCCAAAGTTTCCCTACTTATGATACCATGGTTGTCTACCTTAGTCATATGGGGGTCGGGGTCATGAATCTGACGTGGCGAGGGCCGGCAAATTCTGGCTTCCCCTTATCATCGGAGGAAGTTGTATTTCCCGTCTGGACGGCATCGTTAATTTTCTAGGCATATCTAAAATCTGTTTCTTAATTTTGAAAATAAAAATATAGCTTCAAACGGTATATTTTGGTCACAGGACCAGTAGTACGATTGCTATTATTTAAAGGTGATAAGAAAATGTAATTAATTAAAACGCTCCTGACGGCGGATGTGAATATAAGGACAATGATGTTGACACGAGGGAAATGAAGGGTAATTACAAGAAGAGAAAGAGAAATTGTAAAAACACGGAGGTGGTGAAAGGCAGAAGAAAGAGACTGTAATGGCGCTTTTTTTTTGAGTTGAGTCAGAGCTGAGCATATATGGTAAGATAGAGCCTCTTCTCCTTTATTTCTTCAGCTTAGCTTCTGTTAATTATGCCATTCACCTATTTTTTCCCGTGATTTTAGTGGTACAGTAAGTTGTTAAGGGTGGGTTGCTAAATTGCTTCTGGCAAGAAAATCTAGCCCCCACTGTCGTTAGTTTAGTGATTTTTATATTGTTTTGGAAGGTGAAATTTCTGCTTCTTGCAAACCCAGAAAAAAGAATGGAGCAACGTGTTTTTCTTGGAAATATAGAGCTGCATTTGTGGCATGAGTGTTTTTCTTTATTTTCTTGGGTTTATAGACAATTATGGCGTTCAATAGAGCAATACATGTTTGAAATGCTGGAAGAGTTCTTTTCCTCTTTGAGCTTAGAGGCATTAACATTTACTGAGTTTTTCTACCTACTTAAGCAACACTGTTCTCAATTTTAGTATCTTTCGTTGGTTTGAGACGGCTGAGACATTTGTGATAGTTTTTCAGTCGTTCATAAGCCTTGCATAACTTAGAATTCCATGCGCTAATAGAGGAAGGAAGCTTCTCGTCCTGTGCATGAGATGTAAGGCTCTGAACCTAGGACCACCTTGTGTGGTTCACAGAGTGGCTTGCTTTTCTGAAAATGGACAGCTTTTTAATTATCATTTTCTCATAATTAGAGAATGGGTTGGGATATTCTTGTCTTTGCATGTAGGTCGGTTTGCAAGGTCCAGTTTATCGGGTAGCTTGTCACGAGGTAGAAACCTAGTAGCACAAAAATGAACAGTATGTAAAATGAATGAAAATAAATTCCTCAGGTTTCCACATTTTGAATGATATATAAGGTGAATTGAAAGAGAATTTAAGGAAACCCTATAGGTTTCTCCAAAGTAGGAGTCTCCTATGGTGCCCAGCTTGGCTGTGACCTAAAAACAACCTTTAGCTTTATCTTTTTGCTAGTGAAAGTGTTGTTTCTTTGTTAAATTTGAAGGTCTAAGGCATTTGTGTTTACCTTTGGTGAAGACTGCTGCATGCTTGTGAAGAGTGCCACTTGGTTATGATTTTACGCGACTTAACAATTCAGTGTGGTTGCAGTCCGGGTTTCTTGTATTCTGTTCAATACTACGTATTTGATTTGGCAGGGGTAGGATAATCTTCGCAGGATCTCTCTGCAGTTAAAGCCACCTCAACTTGTGCCTGGCCCCTTGTGTTCAATGAGTTGGATGCGGTGCTTTGCCCAACTTCAAAACTTTACCATGTCTTCCGAGGCTTTGAACCCTGGGCTCCGCCATGAAACAGGTTTATAACTGATGCATTACCCGCAAAGCATATACCATTATTTATTTATGTACAATTCTTTGTTCGAGCATTCTTAATTCTAGATGTTCCTTTCAAAATAATTAGGATTTCCGTTTCTGCCTATGTGAATTTCTTTAGGATATTTTTTAGTAATTTTTTTATTTTTTTCTTCACGATGACTAGTATTTTGTAATAATATTTTTCTGCAATAACAGCAGTTTTCTTAGCTACTTTTAGAGAACTATTTTCAGTTTATAGAATCATGTTAGTACATCATTATAATTTTCAATTTTATCTAAATAGAAAAAGTCTTTCTGAATGCTTATAATTTGTGGAAAGTTATGTTATTTTCTATGTCAAATTGCTGAATTAAGATTTGTCTTCCTTTTCTTTGATCCTGTAATTATTATTAATTCGTTAGCATCATTTTTTAGTAATTATTGGAAACCTATTTGCACTTAACTCAATATTATATGATAGAATTCTATTAATGGAAAACAACATAATATTATGAATGTAGGCAACTCTTTTGTTCGTTTATGATATCTAATTTATTATAGTAGAATAGCTTTCTTTGACAAGAACTACTCCTCGTAAAGCACTGATTTATCTTTAGTTTACAAGTTATACTTTCAACCCTAATTGCTTCACTACACCAAATGCTGAATTTGTAAACAGCTTTCATTTTCTTTTGCTGGATGGGCCAAAGCATATATTGCTTGAGAGATCTATTGGTTACTTGGATGCGCTACTGTCCAAATACCAACAGCAGGCAATGGTTTGAGTTATTTTGATTGACCATCCTTTATTTCTTAACATTAGGGAAGGTGCTATAAGTATTTCAAAGCTCAAATAATTACAAGTCTCTTATTGTCAAAGCTACATCATGATCATTTACTCCATATTGGAAATATATCAATGCAGCTTCACACTCTTCATTGTGACATCAAAACATTATGACTATTCTTAGCAGCTCAAATCATCCTTTGCCAAATTAATATAATCAAAAGCAGTGCACGTGAAAAAGAATAGAATACCCGTGCATTAGCTAGAATGTTATTCATTGCTAAAACTAGCTGCATGCTGGTAGGATACCTTATGTTGAGCCCAAATCTCTATATGGAAGAAGAAAACATGAACTAAGATATATTATACCAAAGGCCCATAAGAACAAACTAAAAAAGTAAGGTCACTTCGTTATTTTTTCAGAAAATTAACCTTAACCCTAATATAAAATTTCACAGCAGACCTGTGTACGATAACCTGCAAACAAATACAGCTGAAAATATGAACAACAAACACTCAAAAGTCTACCTTTGATTAAACTGAAGTGAATTACTCTGCACTCAAAACTGCTCTCTCTATAATTTCTGCTCCGCTCTCAGTTATGCACCTTACGTCTCTTTTATAGGAAAGATAAGTTTCTAGGCTTTACAAATACGAACACCCATCTCAGAGGAGCACCAAGTTTAGGAAAATAAGCTTTATTCTAAAAAATACAGCATAAGGAGAATAGAGAAAATGACAAAAAGCGTGTTGTTCTAGAAATAAGAACAGTAGTTAATCTTTAGAATCCCTTTAAATACAAGAAAAGTATTTTCATGCTAAATAGAAGACTTGCACTAAGCTAAGAACAGGACCAACAAAGACAAAAGCTGCTAATTTGTGCCCCTGCTGAAGGAAAAAAGTAGCCAAGCAACATGTTCAGAAGACTAACACTCCCTCTATAATGTTTCCTTGTTTATTAGATTGTCAGCACTGATTTTGTCAGCAGTTAAACAGGTGAGTCTTGACCGAGTCATTGTTGGCAGTTAGAAAGGTCCTAGTCTTTCAGTTAGAGCAAGGTGACCAAGTCTTCCTGTTGAGGCAGCTTGGTCTGCCAGTTAGGTAGTGGTTAATTTAAAATAAGGACGCTGCATTTGTGGTGATCTCATAACTGTACCTACCAGGCCTGGAATTTGAGGGCCACCCCTACCTGTCATATAAAATTTTGTGATGGTTTGATCATAAATGCCTTTCATTTGATGTTTTATGAAAAATATAAATTGCCAAAAAAAATAATTTATAACTTTTTCATAGAAAATCTTCTATATTAAAACATTTTTAGTGATTTTTATCAATCAAACATATTAAATATGAAAAAAATATCATTTTATATTTGCATACAAAGTATGGGACATAGACCATACACATGGACTGAATATTGTGGTATCGTGGAAGGCAAGAATAACAAATTATGCACATAATGGATTATTAAAAAAGGTTTTAGAAATTCTCATGCAACTGCAAATGACAAGAGTAAAGCCATGAAACAAGGTTAGGAAATTCACTATTACACAAGGAAAAACATGCCGTAAGACACCCCGTCTAATGCAATCAATCACTTTTCCTTTGCTATTATTCTTGCTGTAATTTACAAGCATGCAACATCTAAAACAGGTTATAGTGAATCATGAACATAAAATAATAAATGGATAAATGAACATTTATGTTATTCTAAGGCTATCTTACTTGCATATGCACAAGTGGATGCTCAAGCACGGGCTTGCAAACCATTTGATAGATTGACTCAATTAAGAAGTGAATAAACAAGAAAATATAAGAAAGGCACAAACTTGTTCAACACAATAAACAAAGAATATAGTCCAAAGATACATTCCAAGGAGAGGGACAACAGAGACAATGCAAATAGTGTGCAAAGTTCATGGAGTAACAGAAAAATGTCAACCCTAAGATGAGAATTTTGATTCTACAATGTGGAGATTTTGACAAAAGATATGGACAACAAGTTGAGAATTGGTATTCGAGAGGCAATGAGTCACTGATGTTTCTCCAAAGTTAAATCTACAAGCGGAAGACTCACCAATCACCTGTAAAACACACAAATGTTGCAACTTGTATCTTGAGAAAAAATGAAAATTCTTGTTATGTTATTAGTCATATGGATAATATAAAATTATAAAACATTGATAATTAGTAATAAATCTAAAAATCTTAAATTTACTCTTCCAATTAATAAAAAGTTTCTAAATTCATATTAAAAATAAATCTTGTTAAAAATATTCTAAAAGCTAAAAAACAATTATATTCTATTTTGAATTTTTTTTGAATTAATATATATTTTTATAATAAATATTATAATTCATATATATTAATATAAAGCAATGATAACTATTAGTAAAAATGTCAAAATCTTAAATTTATTGTTAAAAATATTTTAAAAATTAGAAAGAATTATATTCCAGCTTTGAAAAGAGTCTAAACTAATTTATATTTTTATAATAAACATTATAAAATTATATATATATATATATAATATTCCTATAATAAATTTTACGGTTTAACAATAATTTGAAGTGTCATATATACGGCTATACAAAAATATAGCAAGTCAACTTGGATGATCTAATAAATTTTAAAGTTGTAGTATACGGTCTAAAATGCAAAAAACGGCCAAATACACCATCAAATTCCAGGATTGGTACCTACCTATAGTTAGTACTAAAAAAAGGAGGTAGGATGGGTTAGTTAGCTGCCAGTGAATTGTGGGGAGTTGTTTGTTAGTTAGAAAACACCAATTGTGGAATTGATTGCGATTGATTTAGGATCTCTTGAGTTGAAGAGTATAGATAGCTTTGGGGAAGAAGGGAAAGGATCATTGGATAGTTCAAACAAAAATTATTTCTTTTGTTGGCCTGGAAGTGGTGTTTTAGCAGTTGTGGCTTGGAGATGAAATTATTCATGCATGGATATCAACTATCGTGAGGACAAAAACCCTCAAGGTATAGTACGAGTTCTAGAGTGTCAATAGCATCATTAGTGGTGTCCAATTTGAAAATCGGAGTGTCTAATAAGTTGTATCAGATTACTAAATTTCCATTTGAATGTATGTTAGTAGAAATTATTGAAAAATAAAAGAATTATAATTGTGAGTGGAGTATTGCAGTGTTTGTTATTTGTACTTTTAGTATATTTGTACTTTTAGTATATGTGTACTTTTAGTAGGGGTTTTTCTACCCTCTTTATGAAGGTATTCTCCACCAAACTAGTCTCTCCCTTAGTATGCCAAACTTCCCTTTTGTCAAGGCTTTGTCAAAATATCTACAACTTGTGAATTTGAGGGTTCATACTTAAGAACTATTTCTCCCTTTTGAATTTTGTCTCTAAGGAAATGATACCTAATGCCTATATGCTTGGAGTGACCATGAAACATTGGATTCTTAAAGAGCTTTATGCAACTTTGATTGTCACAGTACATCGTTGTCGGGTCCAACATCTGATTAGTAATTTTCACTATCAACTCGTGAAGCTAAATAGTCTAACAATTAGTAGAAGAGGTTGCTATGTATTTTTTCCTTGCTTGAACTCAATGCTACTATTGGTTGCTTCTTCTTGAATTGGGATATCATGGTTGACTGTACATAGAAACAAAAACTTGAAGTTCTCTTCCTAGCACTAGCATCACTTGCTCAATTTTTGAATCCACAAAGCCATGCACCATTAACTCCACGTCTCCAACATATCTTAACCCACAATTAATTGTCCCTTAATATTGAAGCGTATGCTTTGTAGTGGTGTAATGTCCCTAATAGGCACTATACTAATTTTAACCTAAATTACCAATTTCCCAAGCAAACAATGGATTTAGAGAGTAACTTGGCTTGATTTAATCCTTGCAAACAAGTTAAGAGAAAAATTACAATAATAACTTAACATGTAGAGTATCATGATTAAACATAAGATCCATAGTAAATTCGTTAATCTAGTTATTGCCTTATCCTAGGGATGCTCAATCATGGGTGAACATGGAATAGAGTGACTCGATGGGGTGTCCTTAGTCTCTCTAGGCCCAAAAGCAGTACCCTTTGGACTATAAAGGTAGTACCCCTTTGGCCTCATGTGGCCCATGCCATTTATATGAGGTGGTCTACCTAGTGAGGATTCTAATTTTCCGTTATCCCCTCATCTTGCCATCTTTCCCCATTTCCTCATGATTGGTCTCCTTATATTGCTATACCATGATAGGGGGGCGAGGTTACAAAGGAGTGTCCTGGTAACCCAACTCTCCTAGGCCCAAAGGCAGTACCCTTTGAGACAAAGGCAAGTACCCCTTTGGCCTCCTTGAGACTACTTGGTCCCCCATTATAGAACACATCAGTTCTCCATTATAGGAAACATTGGCCCTCCATTATAGGACACTAGGTCCTCCATTATAGAACACATTGGTTCTCCATTATAGGACACTTTGTCCTCCATTATAGGACACATTGGTTCTCCCTTATAGAACACTTGGTCGTCCATTATAGGACACTAGGTCTTCCATTATAGAACACATTGGTTCTCCATTATAGGACACTTGGTCCTCCATTATAGAGGTGGCATACCTAGGGAGTGCCCCATCACTGTTCCCTTTTGTAATCTCCCCTCTTCTATCATGGTGCAAATAGACACATAGTAATTTAATCAAATTCAGACTTGCAAATAATCATATCAGCAATATCAAATTCAGATTGGCAAATAACCCAATCAGCCATATATAAAGGATTATGATTATGCTATCATAGAGTGTGAGCAGTGATATGTATGAGACCTTGACCCTATTTGAAAATCCATTATATCCTTTAATTATTACAATTGAATCCCTTTGCTGCGAGCAGATCCCTTATGTGTGTTTCCCTAAATCCATTTGTTCTTCACACTTAGAAAATATCATTAGTGTTGATCAAGCGGATAAGACTCTACTATCCATACTTATTTAAAATATCATAATTACTTATAAGGCCTAATAATTGCTGCAAGTATCATTATTGTATATTTGCACATAATTCACACATCTACAATACATACATACATACATATGTGTATGCATATATGTATACTTGATTTTATGTGTATATTACTTATTACAACATAAATCAGAATTATACTTCTCTTTTCTGCTCATATCTTTATATTTTGACGAACATTCATTCCCATAAATCCATTATTGTTATTTCCTTAATCGCTTCCTAAGTTGCCAGCAGATAACTTGCTTTATTCCCTTTATTTCCTTTCCTTTCCAATCACTGTCTCTCTGCTTTGAGACTGACTTCCTTTATACCCCCGATCTGCTGAAGAGGCGTGGTCTTGCACCTTTTGATTGGGACGTGTCTCTTCCTCTAGTCGCGCTGCCCCTTGGAATTTATTTGTTTAAACCTTAATGAATCGCTATCTTTTTTCTAGTCGTAGGTTACACTATAATGATCGCTCCATTCAGAATCGCTTCTGTTTGAAGGTAATTAACATGCCTCTTATTTTGAATCGATGCCTTTAGGATTAAGGTACAGTCATGTGAAGAACCCAACTGGTTCCAACTCAACCTTTGATTCTAAAACTGTCTTGTTTTGTGTTTTACAATAGTTTTGATGAATTTTAAGCAAATAATATAGAAGTGCGCTAAGCAAGAAACGAAGATAAAACTGAATAACAAGTAAATTAAGAGTAATTGCAATGCTATTGTGGATCTGGCAATTGCTACAAGTAAATTGCATACAATAGACGTACTTGGAAGTCCTCAGATTAATTAAATAAAGAAGATCTATACATGCTAGGCAAGAAATGATAAACTCGGTGAAATGCAATGCTCACCTCCAGAAATTGATTTCTCCCATGTAGAAACTGGATCAAATGCCTTGAATGTGCTAGGCGTCCAAGGTGGAGACAACACAATTGTGGATCTGGCAATTGCTACAAGTAAATTGCATACAATAGATGTACTTGGAAGTCCTCAGATTAATTAAATAAAGAAGATCTATACATGCTAGGCAAGAAATGATAAACTCGGTGAAATGCAATGCTCACCTCCAGAAATTGATTTCTCCCATGTAGAAACTGGATCAAATGCCTTGAATGTGCTAGGCGTCCAAGGTGGAGACAACACAAGGCCCAAAAAGAAGGCGTTTCAGCCTTTTTGGTTCACACGCCCTGCTAGAAGATACATGCCTCCCAATGAAGAAGTATGACCCTCTGAAGGAATTGTATGACCCTTTATTGATGCAGAAAAACTGAGGAAAGATGGCGTCCCAGATGATTAAGCCCTTTCCCTTATTTAAAAACTGATAAATACTTAACAGTAAATCTCTGATGAAGCACAAATGGACTCTTGTATGAAGCCCTCTTAGAAGCAACAATTCAGCTGGTATTTCACAGCCTCACAATCGCAAAACACTGAAAAAGTCTTGTTCTCCAATGGTGAAAATATTTTGAAACCCTTGTCTCAGGCACAAATATCAAGAAGCCAAAAGCAATGTCAAATGATCAAAAGGTAATGAGGTCGACTTGTTTTTGCTTCTTATAACCCCAAAAGGCATGATTCCCAAAAAGCCATGACTTTGTCATTTAAATACATCTAAATGTATTCAAGTCACTTTAATAATCTTTTAATATGTCTTTATCAACTTGGGCGTACCTTTTATGACTCAAGTGATTTAATTATCACTTTATAATATTTAAGTGGCTTTAATTTATTATTAAGTCAAATTACAACTTTATAATATACCCATAAGTTAATTAAATAACTTAAACCACTAAAATATTAATATCTCCCTCAATTCTCAGTGTTTTGATATGCCGTTAGAAGCTGGCAAACACTGAACTGCAAAGGCCTGCATTGAGCCCAATACTGAACTGAAGGGGTGGAAATGACAATATCCACCATTATTTGCCACTGAGATCCTCTATCCAAACATATTAGCCTACGAGGATCCAAGTAATAGGCTAACCCAATTGCACTGATACTGACTAGAGTGGGGACATTACAAGTCATATCTAGTTTGTAAGTATTATTTTTATTATTATGTTATTTACAATTAATAATATTAATTGTTTTATCTATTATAATAGATTTATTATAATTACAATATTATCTATGATCATTATAATTATAATAATAATATATATATATATATATATATTTTTTTTTTAAACACTGGGACTTCCTGGGAGGTCACCCATCCCAGTACTACTCTGGCCCTAGCGTGCTTAACTGTGGAGTTTTGATGGGATCCGGTGCACTAACACTGGTATGATCTCACTCATAATAATAATATTTAGATCGTCATTATATTTACTTTTTTGATATTTATTTTATTTAGTTATTTGTATCTCAATATTTCACATTTTAACACTAGAATATAGTAGTATTAAATCGTTAATATGTATTTTTATTTTTTTGTTTATTTGCATTTCAATGTGTTACAATTCTAGGGACATGACAAGTGGTCCATTGAATTTGCCTAGGCTCAACCATAAATTGGCTCAATGTATACATTGGAAAGCAAGTATCAGGTTGAGTATTCATCAAATACACATGGAAACCTATCAATTTCCTATAAACAAAAGGATACATCAAATTTGATTTTGAATCTATAGTCAACTTTAAATTTGGAACCATTGTAGTAAGTGGCTTACAATCCATCATCTAAAATTTCCTCAGAATCCCTAATGTGTACTTTCTATGACCTAGAAGATTCTTGTTGCACCTTGCCATGCCACAAGACCTAGAAAATAATGCACAAGGCTGAAATCCTTCATATCATACTTCAAAGTAGTTTTGGTGAAAGCCCAACTTCAACAAGTACTCATCAATTACGAGTACCAAACATGTTATAATAACCACTCCTAATTTTTTTTTCAAATTTGACAAATGAGTTTAAGTTCATATTCATGCAAAGGGATAGTTAACTGCTGTCATAAAGTCTGATTTTAGATTTCAGTATACATATGACTGCTGTTACAAGTTTTCTGAAAGATGACCACACACACAGTGGTTCCAAACATGAAATAAACACTCATATGATACAACCAACATTAAATACCTTGAAACAATGTCAAAGCTGACTGTTACAGGTCTGTATATGGGCAATTGAACTCGTTGTAGCAGACTGGACAGCGATGGACATCACCCAGCTAGCCTCCAAACTTCAACAAATGCAACATATGGTGATTCCTTGCATCCATGGCACTAAGTAACAGAGGTAAATTTTCACCCAGCTCTTAAAGAAAAGGCTCAAAACATCGCTGTTGAAATCTTTAAGTTGCAGCTGTGAATCACTATCATAATGGAAACTATGACAGTCAGTCATAAGTCTGCAAACACCAAGATTTGTCTTCTCAGAGGTCAAGAGCATTACATATCAGATAAAAACTATTCTTTCAAGCTTTCCAATAATCCTTACACCCTTCCAAACCAAGGAAATTCCAATTTCTGCAGACCTGTTGGTAAAATCTTGCTCAGTCCAAAAATGGCGCTAACCTGGACAGGGGGCGATTTGCCTCAGGAAAATCATATAAATTTTTTTTGACCTCCAAAATGCAAACTATCTGTTGCTGAGTGTTAGTTTGGCCTGGGCACTGCTTCAAGGATAGTTTTCAAACCCCAAAACCGCCAAAATAACTTAGCACTTTAACAAATAATGAGCCAAAACCTGTACGGCCTGTAGCTGGTCGACTTGGTAAATAAAATTTAGAACAGACTTAAAGCTCAGTTAAAGCTTCAGCAACAGTGGCGCCCAAATATGTGAAAAACATTAAACAAATATCCATAACCATTAGTGCACTTATTCATCTAGGGTGACCTAAATAAGTGGGTACGGCCTCTTAAAAATAAGACTCAGCTGAAGCAAGGAATAGCAGATATTATAAATTATTCATACCATCCTGTGCTTTGTGTAAAACCTTCTGATTTCTGAAATTTGCCTTTAACAAAGACTTAACTATTTCCAAACTCCAACCGTTGAATTCCAACTGCAAAATTTGAATGGCTCCGGGCCTGCCTGTACCAGCCAGGGTGGATAGTCTCACCACCGAAACTGATCTTCTCCAAGAGGGTTTCCGTCCTCCAAAAGGCTGAGATGAACTGAGTTCAATCCCCAAACCACAAGGGTTTCACTAGAGGAAATGTAATAATTTGAATAATGCAAATGAGCTCACAAAACTCCTATTATAACATTTTCGGAAGCTTTTCGGAAAATATAATATAAAATCACTTTACAAATTAAATAAGCCTTATTACTCCAAAAAGTGATTTATTTTATTATTTAAACATTCTCGGCGTCCAACATTTAAAACTTTCAATTTTCATTCCAACGAGCTATTATATTAAGGTGCCCATTAATTTATTTTAATAAAATTAGCAACATTAGTAAAAATAATTAAATTAAAGCCACAAATACGCTCAAGTTTTGGAAAATGTTGAAAAGCATTGGGATCAAAATTTGATTGCACTGGAGTGATATCGATGATGAATAATGAAAATTGGGCCTAATCAAGTGACTTGATATATATAGACACTCACTCCAAGAATCTTGGAGAACAAACCAAGATTCAAAATACACTTCGGAAAGTGACATAAGTGTCCTCAAGACTAATTGAGCTCATTGGCAACATCAAATAATCCCTTTGACAAGGCTGACACTCATCGAGGAGGTCAGAGCCAACTACAATGCTAGTGAAACCAAAATGGGGACATTACAGACGTGGTGCTCTCTGTAGCCCAGACATGGTCTTCTTCAACGTGCATACATGGGCCTGTCCTCCATACACCTCAAACCCTCTATACTGATTGATATATACTTATTTAACTAATGTGCCATTCAAGAAAGTCATCTTCACATCCATTTGGGATAAAGACCAATCGAAAAAAGATGCAAGAGACACAATTAACTTGACAAAAGTGTATCTTGAAACTAGAGCAAAGATCCCATTGTAGTCAACTCCCTCTCTTTGAGAGAACCCTACCTCTTTGTGCCCTCATTTGCTGCATGCTTCACCTTTTACAACTACTTGGAATCAATCATTCATTTCCCATTGGGGCTTGGCACAATCTTTCAAACATCATTTTGTTTAATGGAGTTATGCTCTTGTGCCATGGCATCTTGTGTTGCTTGCTCTAAATTTGCCTCCTTGAAATTGGAAGGATCTCCGTCAATGATGAAAGACATCAAGGCAACATAACTCAAAACCCACTTAGTGGGATGTCTTACTTGAAAATAAGCCTTTGGTGCTCCTACTTGTTTCTATGACTCTTGGAATGTTTGAGTAACCCATTTAGGCTTGTTGGCTGTACTAGAAGGTAATGAATTATTTGGTAGTGCATTGAAGCTTGGCTGAACTGCAGCTGGCACTGCTGTATTTTGTTTATTAGCACTTGGGATAACAATCTATTCACCCTCATTAGCCTCCATAGGAGCGTCCCCATTAAACTTCTTGTCTTGCCTCACTACTATCTTTTGTTGTGATGAAACACATACTTTGTAAGCCTTAGAGAACTCATTGTATCCCACCAACACAACCTTAAAGTTGGAGGGTTTAAGCTTCATCCTCATCCCCTCTAGCTCATAAATGTAGATATGACTCCCAAACATTAAAAAATAAAAAAACATAAGGTTTCTCTTTCTTGTGAAGTTTGCCTTTGGAATCTTGTTCTTCAACACCTTATTGAGGTTCACTTGTTTAGAATGTAAACAACACAATTGCATGTCTCTACCCAAAGAAACATGGGTGGCCTTTGCTATCTCAATAATGGACTTAATCTTCCTCTTTGCAACCCCATTCTACTAAGGGTTGTAAGGCATAATTAGCTCCCTCTTGATTCTTGCATCTTTGCAAAAGGCGTCAAAGTCCTTAAAGGTATACTTCCCTCCATTGTTAAACCTCTAAATCTCAATCGTCATTCTTGATTGATTCTCCACAAGAGTTTCGAACTCTTGAAACTTTCCAAAGAACACTTATTTGGTCTTCATGAAGTTAATCTAGGTTTTCCTTGAGGAATCATCAATAAATGAAACACAATAAATGTTTATGCCAATGAAGTTGGTTACATAATTTCACGCACATATGAATGAATTGGATTAAGAATCTTGCTCAATCTATGCTCATTGCTAGGGAAAGTGGTCTTTGGATGCTTGTTGAGTGCATAACCCCTACACACTCCTATCGTCATTAATGCTTCTTGCACATATCCTTCAAGAGAGGTAATGCTTCTTAATGCAAATGACGAAGTCTCTTATGCTAAAGCTTGCACAATTTGTCACTACCATGTATCGAGGCTCCATGTTTGATTTGATTAGAAATCAACTTGTAAAGGTCCTCTTGGATACTTTTGGACAAAACTTGACTTGGATCTTGGTTGTGACCTTCGATAATGATTTGTTGATCAACAAACTTAGCCGCACATAAGATTTGTCATGGTTTACATTGAAAATAGGTTCTTAGTTAAACTAGGAATATAAAGGACACCATGGAGTTCAAGAACATCTCTTGAAGGCATGTGAAAGGTCTTGTTGTTATAACAGGATATGTAACATCATCAAGATCCACCTATATACTTGTTTTCTGCTCTTAAAGTTTGTTGAAAGCCTTATTAAAAGTCACATGTCTTTTTGCTTCATTGTCCATGTACTACCCTTACCCTACACGAGAAATTGTGTTAGTGGATAAGAATGACAATATGGAGAAGTTTGTCTTTAGCTTGGATGAAAGCTCATCCACTATTGAAGCTTCTGCACTCCTTGCAAATTGTTTTTGTAGTTGCTGTTGTTGCTTGCCTTTCCCCTTATTCTTAGGCATTCAAAGCATGCTGGGCATTCCTATGACATTTGAGACACTTTATATGGCTCAAGTCTTTCTTTTTCTATTAAGAAGAATTTGAGGTCTCCTTTCCCTTATAACCTTTGTTCGGTCTTGTATGTAGAAAAATCGATACACACTAATGTGGATGAATGGCTAAATGTTTATGATTGTAGTTGTGGTCAAAGAAGGTGAAGTGGAGGTCCTCACATTCGGATAAGTTGATGGTTGATTTCATCTTGCAATGCTTGAGTTTGAGGCAACAAGAGATGTACATGGTGCATTGGTCGTCTAGTTTGTGGTTGAGTTCTCAGAATAGGTGGGATTGTGATATGTCTCACCTATAATTTTAAATGCTAATATGATCAAGCATGATAGTAATAAGAATAGGAAAAAATCTCTTCTTGAAATTCCAAGGCTCATTGAGCAAATAATTCTATCCTTAAAGTTGTTTTGTGTTTTGTTGCATTTAGAAATGTTGGAAGATCTTTGTGTTTGTTTGCCTTGTTAGAGTTTTTTCGAATGTTTTTGTTTCCTTGATATTGTTGTAGGAAGGATTCCAATTCTTTTGTTTGAGTTTGTGGTTTTCTAATATTTTGGTGTTGTAAGCAAATAAATTAGTCTAATGAAGAGAATAAATCAATAAAACAAACTTAATCTAATGGGTTGAAATAAATAAATATATCTACTTTTAGCTTCACTTAATAGAGTTCAATTGATTATGTAGTCTTTTTTTTTCCTATATATTTTCGCAAGCGAATGCAACACAAGTAATTAAATTAACTGCAACTTAAATATTTAAACTAAATGAAATTAATTAATTAGTCAAAAGCAATTAATTAGATATATGTATGCTAAATCTCAATTTTCTGAAACACGAATCCTTCTTGGAGAATAAACCCTTTTAGGGAAATAAACACCTTTTAGAAAAGAGAGATTTTTTTAGAATAATAGAGTATCCTTTTTTTTCTAGAAATATAGACTAGAAATGCACTAGGAAGCAATTAAGTTCAAAGATTAAAACAACTTCTTTCTATTATAGCTAGAAAAATGAACAAAAATCCATTATGCTAGTTATGAAGCAAAAATTGATGTTGAGAATTGGTATTGAGGTTTTGTGAAATTTGGTTTTGTCTAGATTTGTTGAGGAGAAGCTCCCAGAATTCCCTTGAGAACATCTTGAAAAGATCTACAAAATTTTCATGGAAGAATCCTATGAGGAACAAAATCCTAGGAAAAACTAAGTTTTTGCAAAGAATGATTTGTTTAATGTTTTAGACTTCAATAATTTTATGCCCCTTTTGACAAGAAAAATAATAGATTTTATTTTCAAACTATCCCGATTAGATAAGATGTTTGAGGGATTCGAGTATGGGGTTTGAATCATTCACTGGTTTAGCCCAAGCTGTAATGTCCCCTTTTCAGTGATTACCTTGTTATGATCTGTTAGCCTATTTTCGAAAATCTGTAGGCTATTCAGTAAGCAAATTAGGATTTTCAGTGTTTCTTGCTCAACTTGGTTTACTGTGGTTTTGATGCGTTTTTACTATTTTTAGCAATGGCTATTTTTAGTAAGTCTATTTTTGGCAGTTTCTTCATCAGTAGTGTTGTGCAGTTCATTATCCAGATTTTGATAATATCTCAGTTTCCAGTTTGATGGTGGTTTGTGCCTTGGACTAAGTTCATACTTAGTTAAAATGTGTTCTGGAGTTGTACCCCACACCTAGCTTAATGACTTTAAGTGGTTTTTAAGTTGGGGCCATAAAGTAAGATACATTTAATATTTTATTAAATGTTTATTCATTAGCTTAAGTGGGATGACTTGAAGGGTGGAATAAAGAGTTTATTTGTTATTTTAAATGAAGCTTTTTTGGAGATTGGCGTCCCTTTTGGGAAAAGGAAGAGTTTCTTGGAAGTTCAAATGCTTCATCTTCTTTTGGTAAAAGCTTATATATTGGCGCCTTTTCCTTTGTATCTCATCGGAAATTGAATAGTAAGGTTATGTTGTTGGTTTGAATCCAGAACCTGGCTAAGGTGAAGCTTAGCGAATTCAATCTATCCTTCGGGCCTGCAACTAAGGCTTCTTAGGTGGATCATTTATGGCTGTATTTCACCTTGGAATACAGATGGAGCTTCAATTGTTCGAATCGAACGGGTTGCTGATGTAAAACTTGTTTTTGCAAGTTGCTGATTTGGCCTGGCTGAAGCTATTTTCTGTTCATAGCTTCAATTCAGATTTTGGTTTCGTTTTGGGTGTTAGCCCATGTTGTGCTACTGTGGAGGGTGCCCCTTCTTGCAAATTTGCAGATTTTAATATCAAGTTTCTGTTTTTAAGAGAAAGTCGACCTCCTTGAGGGGCCTTACCATTTGGTTATTGCATTGGGATTCATGCCCGTTGTTATCTCCTGTTTCTGGCTCGAATTTCCATTGGAGTTTGGATGCCTAGCTTCCAGCTGTTGATCGACTGTGGTAGGGAAGCATTCGGAGTTGTTTCAGAGGAGTTCCGTCCAAATTGGTGAATCTATAGCTTGCTGGTCTGATTTTCTGTACTGTCTGTTTCTGATTAGATTAGATAAGTTTAATTATCTTGCTGTTTTGAGCTTCATTTATGCATCTTTTCATATTGTAAATGTTAGAGGAAGTGATACTCTAACCATTGCTCTTTTTGGGAATTCATGGTTGATACATTGCAGCTGTTTATTGATTATTTGTAAGCTGTTTAGTAGTACTAACAGCAGTTTGTTTACTTGTTGCAATTTACTTGTTTGTAATTCCCCCCACGAAATAAAGTGGTTGTATGGATTGTATACCCCCCACAGTTTAAGTGGAAGTGAGGTTAATTGGTTGGCTTGCCGCCTTTAAGTGTTTGTAATAATTACACCCACGAAATAAGTGGAGTATTCCCACCTCTTGTGGATGCCTGCATCATCAGTAGAAGAAGTTGTATTTTAGTTTAATATCTAGCACTCCACCATATGTTAGCACCTCGCCTTGCAAAAGGATCTTGCGTGCACATTCTTGGTGTTGAGTTTAGCTCTCTATTTTCAGTTGTTATCAAGTTATTAGATCCTAGGGATCCTCTGACCATATGCCCGCCCCTCCTCCTTACAATGGTTTTAGGGCGCATTCTTGGTTAGAGTTGTTTCAGCTGTGTTTTGGTTTAGAGCTAATTCTTAACGGGTGCATGATTTGCATTGTTGTGACTGAAAATTAAAGGCACAAATTAAGGGGTATATTTCACAAGCCTCTGTATCTTTCTACAATTTTGTGTACTACAACATTGTAGGCATAGCAAACAATGTGTGCACTATTTCTTTTTCTTTTTGAGAGGAGGGGATAGTTTATTTTCTTTTGTAACAACAATGATCATTCAATCTAGGAAAGAATAAAAAAGAGCACACAATGATTTTAATCTAAACTACAACAATACACAACTATTTAAACTAAGACAACTAATACCAAAAATTAAGTTTTATAAAACAAGCATACACTAATTCACAATTAAACAAGTCTATACTAATCAAATTTGAATCCCTCTTCATCTCATTTCCTTCCCATGGGTAGCTTGTTGTCTATGGATGGCCGTCTAGGGTAAAGGGAAGAACTAAGGAGCCCATAGGGAACAAAATTTCAAATGGTTGGTTGTAGGATGAACTCTATGGGCAAGCTACAATTGTGTTAAATCTTTGGGCCATTAAAATGACTCAATTTGGCTCTTTTGTAAGAAAAGGATGAAGAGGATTATGCATGCTATATATGGATCCTAATTGAAGGTCATTTGAAGAGAAAAGATAAGAACTTAAGGAGAATCTCATGTTTTTGGAAGAAAATCACGTGTGACAAGCTAAGGGAGTTTGCCACTTTCAACAGTTAAGAATTTGTTGGGGCGAACAATAGAGAGTCACATTGAATGTTGGAAAGCTATGGTGAACACTATATAGCTGCAGAGAATGGGGAGAAAGCTACTGCAAACCTTTGTTTGCTTCAATGAAAGTGCTCAAATTGTCATGGAAAATTATGTAAAGCAGGAAAAATAAGAAAATGAAATTGGAAGGAAAAACATGGAAAACATAAGGTGATGCGAGCTAGAGACTAAGAGCAACTATAGGAGGTCTTAAAACAATGACAAATGGGACCTACCTTAGAGACATGTATTGCCTGCAAGGTATTTGTTTCTTTAATGCCATTTTGACTTCTTTGGGGTTTGTGTCATTATCGGACTTGTCATGTCAGTCCATTTCATTTTGGGCACTTATAGGCCCTGCTTTCTTGCCACATCTCATCATCTTCCTAAAGAGGGTGTGGTTCTGATTCTCTTCCACTTTGGCTGAAAAAATCTCTAGTTTATTCTCTTGGATAAAATCATGCCAAACCTTCTCAAAAGTGGGAACGTTCTCATAGCCACAAACACCTCAAACAAATGGTTCCTAGGGTGAGGAGAATCCATTTAGAGCTGTGGGCACCAACTCATCATCATCCACCTTAACGCTTATTGCAGCAAGATGATCTTTGGAGTTTAGTGCTCCTCATAAGGTATTTGGCGAATGTGTTTGTATCACTCATGTGCATGGCATTGAGCTTGTTCTTTAGCAACATTTTATGGGAAATATTCACACTTTGATACAAAGTGATCAAGACATCACACATCTCCTTTGCTATCTTCTTGGTGATGTGGGGAATCAAATGGTCCTCCAATGAATCCAGGATGATTTGTTTCATCTTGGCCAAATTGTTGCAATGTTTGACCAACTGAGCATGATCGGTAGGAGGTGCAACCTTAGTTTCCACAAAAAGCCAAAGATCAACTTCCTCTAGTAGCATTTGCAGTATGCTCATCAAGGTGTAAAGATGGAAGTTCTTGCTAGGTGGTCACACACTTTGAGATCAAGACTAGTAATGACTAAAGATGAACTTCCTCTAGTAGCATTTGCACTTGCAGTATGCACTTCAAGGTGTAAAGATGAAAGTTCTTGCTAGGTGGTCACACACTTTAAGATCAAAACTAGTAATATGTAGTGTCCCACACCAAATGGAACAATTTCTATTGCGATTTTGCTAGTTTGCTTGATGTTCCATATTACATTGCATTTATATCACTATAACAATAACATTCAAAATGAAACATTTAAGCAATCTGATTACTAATCCTTCATAATTCATCTTCCTTTCATTGACTGAGCATGATACATAGGTTTCAGGACAAGTTTCAGATTTGAACAACCTAGACTGAGCAATAAATAAGAGCAAATATGAAAGTGTCTAAGCTCAGGAATATACAGCAGTGGTATGGGTTTACAACATCCATTAACTGGCTGTTAACAGCTGATAACAATACGTATGAAATGTATGGCAGTCTCATATGAAGTAGTTCTGAGCACAATTTATAACTAGAACCCCACAACAATGCTCAGAAATAAAGAACAGACCTATGCATGCTCAGGAAGACAATAACTGAGGTCTGATTACAGGTTTTCACACTCAGTTTCTGTTGCAGCATACACGCATATGATGTTTCTGATTTCTGATTATATTTAGAAGCTATAGCAAATCAGAAATAAGCTACAGGATGACTAATTCAATGGCATAATACTCTCAGTCATAACACAGCCATTACTAGTGACTTACAAAATCCATTTCAGGTCTGAAACAACTCATAATATGCATACATTCAGAAATACAAATTCAATGAACAATAAGTACCAGTTTAGGCAGAGCTAGCAAGAGAAATCTCCTTCAAATGATTCACGATACACAGGAATATTGTTGCAGCAGATAACTGGCGTCAAGATATATGCCCAGCCACCCTTGACATCTCACGAAACTCAAGTGACACACTCAAAACTCCACGCAGTCCCACTGAGTAAGATATAACAGCAGATGGTGTATGATTGGTGACCAAATAAGCATGCGATCACCTACAGAATTCACCCAGCAACTAAGGACAGGTCAGTATTGCCTTAAAACTTCACACCAACAGCCAAGAGAATAACTTAGTCCTCACATAATAGCAGAATACTGTAGAGGCACTGTAGCATTACTGTTCACGTCACTGTAGCAGCAGTACAATAACTTCTGATTTTCTGTGTATAAAGTATAAACCCTTGTGATATCCTTTGAGAATTCCTCCAATGAAACACAGATGTGACCTCCGTGTGAAGCCACCAATTAACTGCAACCCCTGGGTGATCTTTCTCACCTGTAGGAAGCACAATTGAAGAGAGGCTACGTTCTCCAAGATTGAAGAGAGGTTGCGTGATCATGAATAGGGATGTGTTTTGGTTTTGAAACCATACTTTTCTAAGTACTAGGTTAGCCACCTTATATGTGTATTTTTGAACTCCCAAAAGTTTATGCCCTTTCATTGCACTTGACTGTGTTTTCTTGGTGTGATTTTTAATATGAATGTTTCCTTGTTCAATTTCAGCAAGGTGTGTGCCCTTTGCATAGAAATGTCTTGTAAATGTTGTAGAAATTTAGATATAGTTAATTGCCCCTAGGATGGTTGATGACATTTCTCCCCACTTATAAAAATGGTAGAAAATTATAAAAATATCTAGGAACAAATATATAATACAACAAAGAATGCCTAGGAATTTAGGTCAATATGTAAATATTGATATTGAAGGGTTTTTCATATGATACGGTTGGCTTTGAACTTAAATTGTAGATGGGTGTTAGTTCGGCTACTCTATTATAAGTGAGATGTACATCTTAGCTTTTTTCGTGAGATATTTGTAAAGGATATGTCATAGATGATTTGGGAGACTCCATGATCTCTCTTAGTGGAGGGTATGTCTATATTTGGACATTTCCTTTTGATACGTCCTTTATACTTTGAATTATAAAACTTGCATTGTTGATACCATAGAGTCTAGTTAGTTCTTGTACTTGGTTGTAGCAACAACTTACAAACAATTTTGTTTAAACAAACCATATTATTACAGTACCTAATATCAAACACACCACAAATCACTTAAAAGGAAGGTTTACAATGCTCCAAGCTCTATATATTCCAAACTATAAATAATGTTTTTATATGCTACATAGTTAGATTTGAGTTTACTAGCATTAGTTAATCTAAGTTCAACTTATTGGTATGGAGGCACAAATCAACACATTCTTAAAATTTAGTTTATGATTGGTAGTGAAATTATGCTTTTTAATTAGATATTTATGAGGCGTTTTAAAATGAGGGGAGATTCTTTGCACATCCCTTGTTGTCTTTGCCACTAGGTATGTGTAGAGAGATTTCTTAGAAGTTTTTGCCTTGAAATGTCACTGGGTATGCATATGAGTATAGTTTGATTTTGATTTAGGTGAGGATTAGGCAAAGGCATGGCCACAGTAGATCTTAGATTGTTTACATTTTATCATTTTGTACTCGTATCTTTTTGGGATGTTATGTTGTATTATGTATATGACATTGGTAATGAAAACTCAAATTGAAATGATCAGATATTCAAAGTTTGTGAATCTATACTCAAAGATTGTGAGAATTCGCTACTTCCACGTGTTATGAAACGTTGGTTGCCTTCCAACATGATGTTGGTTAAAGAGGCCATCTTCCCTCCTGCAAAATGCAAACTCAGTAAAAAGGTGGTCTAAATCTTACACTATTGCAAACTAAGTGTTAAACCCTAGTTTGCAAAGCTGGTTTCCACAAACCCTAGCTTGCTAATTTGAAAACCCCACAACGCAAAAATCCTAGCTGCAAACCTGAAAAAAATCTGGCCAAAACCCTAGCTGTCAAATTTAAAACCCTTTTCTGCCCTAGTTGTCGGTCCAGACATAAAATCTTCAAAAACCCCAATCAATTTTTGAAAATACTAGTTGTGGGGTTTGTAGGAAAAATTTCAATTTTTTTTTTGAAAATCACCAAAAACTTGCATAGAAATTGCCATGATTTTTATAAATAATTCTAAACAAAAAGTCATGATTTTGAACCAGAAAAATCTGTGGTTTTTGACAGGAAAAAGACAGTGATTTTTGAACGAAATAAGAATCAAATGCTTCCTTTTATGAACTTACAATGAGCTAAGATAGTGAAAGCTAAAAATAGATTGAACTAAAAATAATGGAAACTAAACAAAGCATAAAGACTAATTTAAGACTAACAACTTTATTAAATTCTATGTCTAAACATTAATTGACCATTACAATATAATAATACTTTAATAGATTCATGTAAAAGCATGATTACGAGGAGTTACAAAATGGACTAGGAATCTTGAGTCTTGACCCACTTATGATGCATGTTATGATGTGTTATAGAGCATGAGAATTCTTACCATGGTATTTTAGGACTCTGTTTGGGTCGATGGTAATGCCTTATGGTGGTTTTATGAGCCTCCTTTGGTCTATATATTGAGGCTTGAGATGAAGGCTTAGAGGAGACTTTATTGTAGGGTTATTTCACCACATTTTTTCTAGAGTAGGATGTTGATTGCCATGTCAAGGCTTGGAGCCTGATATTGTATTGTGACATTTGTTGTTAGAAATACATTGGCTTGGTGCTTTGGTGGTTGGGATCTACCCATAAGGGTTTTTCTAGGGTATATTTGTGTCATTCTTCTTCTGTGTTCTTTCATTCTTGGTTCATTTCTAACTGCTAATTTTTAGCTGCTAAAAATGTTTGAGATTTGATATCTGCAAATATTTTAGTCATAGGATTGATGTGGGAAATGTTTGTGTCCTATTTTTTGCTTTATGTGCATAGGTTTAGGTGCGCTTGTATCAAGCTTATTTTAGGTTGTAAATCTTACTGTACCAGTAGTGCATGTGTAGCATTTTCCTTTCCATTTTAATGTTTGAACCTGCACTGCTTTTTTCTTTCTGTGAACCTGTATAGTGTTGAGATCAGTGATGATGATAAGGTTAGCTAAAGAAGTGTTAGGAACTTAGGAGATGAGCTGGTTTATCATGTGTATTTTATTGTTCCCATAGGAAAAATAACATGCTGACAATATGACAGGTATTTTGAACATTTTAGGATAAAATGATAGCATGAAGGCTCATTCAAAGATTTGAGAGCATACATGGCATGGTGAAATTGATTTGGACATGTCCAAATTGTTGGCTCCTAGGGATTCTGGAATGAAGAGTATTCCTGTTGCATATGGTTGATAGAGCAGTCTTTTTCCTACTCAATGACTTCAAGAAGTTCATCTTTTAGTAATTCCCAGAAGTGTTGGAAGAACAGAGCTAGAACGCCATCAGGACCTACTGCCTTGTCTTTGCTGAAGGAGAAGATGGTGGTTTTGAGTTGTTTTCTTTCTATAACCACATTGATTATCTTTGGGATATTTGCAAGAAGTTTTTCCTGGGCATGTTAAGTGTCGAACTAATTTGATGAATCAGTGAGGAGTTGTTTTTAGTAATCAGTTGCATTGTTCATCATGTCTAGTGGATCAGTTATCATGTGACCTTAGAAAGATGCAATCTGTGTTGCTAGTTAACATGCTACTTATTTTGAAAAGCTTTGTGGAGGAAAGCTTTTTTCTCGTCTGCCCAATTAATCCATTTTTTCATGATCTTTGCCTCTTGAATATTTCCCCCATGTTGTAAAAGGGAGAGTTCTTGCACAAGCCCTTGTTCCTCAAACAGAGAAATCACCTTTAGAATGTTGAATGTCTATTTGGATGTCACTGTATGTTGCACATTTAATGATGAAGTGCACGATAAGAAGTGAATACTGCAATGATAAACCTTGTTAATGTATAACCATAATTTTATCATGTGGATTGTAAAGCTAATTAAGTCTGCTGTTAACAGGAAATAGGAACGCACAATATGCTAGCCTTTGAAGACTTGGTTTGTGAACTGCCTTGTACTACATGGTTGAACATGATTTGAAATACTGCTGCTTTGCAAGTGAGTAGATGCACAAAAATCCATGCCACATCTAATAGCTTGTTATTTTCTGCAAATCTTTCTCTCTTTTGTACTCTGGCTTTAGAGAACTTATCTTCTAATGACATTTGCTTTTTCAATGCCAGCTAGTAGCTTCCAACTGATATTTGAAACTCAAAAGAATCTCTCTATGAAATTATCTCAAGATGTCCTGATGAAACTGTATATGCTTCTCTATGCGTGAATATCTTACTAGTGGAAGAACATGAACAAAATGAAGTTACCAGTTGTGGCTGAAAAAAGTGAGAGGAAAGCAAGTGACATGAGCTGTGCAAATGAAATCGAACTTTCTGAAAAGATGGATATAATAGAAATTTCAGATGAATCTGATGATTCTGCCAGCAAGAGTAGTGATATAGCAACTATAGCCGAGGAAATAGAGGACTCGGCAATGGATAGGGACATACCAAAAATAGCTGAGGGCCATGCAATTGATGAGGATGTCCTGTATAGAGCAGAGAAAGCAGATGATGATTCATGCATGTTGGGTCTGAGAGATGCTGCAAAAGAAACAGAGGATCTCACCAGAAGCATGGATATAGATAATGCAGGGGAAGTGGGAGAAGTGGCTAGTCAGATAGACTTAACAACAATTGCAGAAGAAACAGAAAGCAGTGAGGAGGAACAAGATGTAACCAAGGGAATTGACAGTGGATTTTCAGATAAAGAACTATGTACTTTTGTCAGGGATACTTCCAAAGCATTCTTTGATGAATGGGGACTGGTAAGCCATCAGATAAATTCTTTTAATGATTTAATGAGTCATGGGTTGCAAAAAGTGTTTGATAATGTTGGAGAGTTTGAAGTAGAACCTGATCATAATCCACAAAAAAGGAGACCGGATTGGATATGGAATCGGGCATGCATTTCTTTTGGGAAGGTCACTGTGGAGAAACCTTCCTATTGTGACAAGGGAGGAAATCTACTGCCACTGAAACCTGCCGAGGCCCGTCTTCGAAACATGACATATTCATCCCCTATCTATGTAGAAATGACAACAAAAGTAAGTAATTTTCTTTGTTTTCTTTTCTGTTTTTGGGTGTATCCGACTTTAATAGATTTTCAAAACTCCTATGTGTTCACAGAACCTTTTGAACCTTTTGTTGTTCTTTGATATTGTCTTTGTTCATATATTTATTGAAAAGTTTATTTATTCTAATTTGTTTGCACTAAATGGCATACATAAATATTCCTGTAACATGGGGTATGGTAATAGGCTGTCTAGTTGTCTTCCTTTCTGGTTTAAAAAAATCACTCGAAAGTATTTAAGCCTGTGTTTTTTTCTTCCTCTTTGGGATGGTGGAAAAATTAAAAGCATCCTTCCAAAATAATCTCTTTCTGTTTTGTCTTTCCTCAAACTATATAAATCTATTAATGCCTTAAATTTTAATAACCTATTTATGTCTTCCCTGTTTTTTGAAGTGCCTTTTAAAAAATTGTATAAAACATTTGGAAGAGAGAGATCTTTCTCTGTCAAATAACAGCCTTTAATTGGACCTGGAAATTAAAAAACTAACAGTTCTACAAGTGAAATAGTAATCATGGTTTTTATTTTCTTAAGAATAATTTGTATTTTCTGAGCTATTGCTTTATATAGGACATTTTCTGTGCAACATTATTGAGGCACTTCACACTGTATTTTTGTCAGAAATTTTGGTAAGTGATCCTGATGAAAAATTTAGCATGCATTGCTCCTAAATTCCTAATGATAAAACTTTACTTGATCAAAACTTCTTGTTATGTGTAGGATTGCTGAATCTTATACACTCCTCTTATCATTATGGGATGCAAATGAGTCTTTTGAAAATATTAAAATTTAATGCAATTATGTAATTTTTTATTCACTATGTTTGTTCGTGTTTTTACTGTATTTATTTCACATGCATATTATGTTTTTTGGGGCAAACTATCCAACTAGTGTCATGCTTATCTTGGGAATGAACACTGCTTCTTGATAAATCAATGCAAGAAAAGCAATTAGATCACAGTTTCTGAGATTGATGTAACCAACGGGGATACTCGGATAAAATATGAGACTTAAGTTCTGCAATTATAGACAATTGCAGTTACATAGGTTCTATATCATCTCCGCAAAATGATAGATTGAAATTAATTTCCACAATATGCATCTGCTGCACGTGGTTATTGATTTTCATATAGTTTGTTTAAGTATTTAACTTTCTAGTCACTTTTTATTTCTGTGTTTTTCTATCTAATAGTTTTAACATTTTGAGATCTTCCTGGTTCCTCAGAGCCATATAAAAGGCAGTAGGATTGCTGGTTCTGCAATTACAGACAAATACAGCAGCATAGTTTCTATATCAGCTCCACATAAGGATAGATTGAGATTAGTCTCCACAACATGCATTGGGTGCATGTGGTTATTGATTGTCGTGTTGTTTGTTTTTACGTGTTATTCACCTTTTATTTCTGCTGTTTTTTATGTAATAGTTTTAATCTTTTGAGACGTTCCTTGCCCCATGAATCCATATGAAAGGCAGTGGAATTGCTAGTTCAAGTTGAGATTTGTGGCCTTTGCTGACAGTGGAAGAAAATGGTATTCTGTGGTCCACAAATCTACCCAGAAGTTGCATAGTGTGTGCCATGGTAAAATCAATTTGGTAACATATTTAGCAAGAATTATGTATCCAATAGGCATATGACAAATAAGAGGTAGAAATAATGTAAATCATGTGAATGGCATCAAACTAGGTCATTTTGTAATAAAATGATTAAAAGGATCCACTAAAACATTCTATCATTGCAGAAACTGGACTATGAATCTTTATAAAGGTGATGTATATTCAGCATGTATTCCGTGACATGGGTATTGGGGAAAACTTTACGAGGGGTTGTAAGATGCATATTCACACTGTTCAATAATGAAAATCATATCCCAATCTTTGCATTGATGTATGTTCAGCATGTATTCCGTGACATGGGTATTGGGGAAAACTTTACGAG
The DNA here is from genome assembly GCA_007115665.2 of Sequoiadendron giganteum. NCBI lineage: Eukaryota > Viridiplantae > Streptophyta > Pinopsida > Cupressales > Cupressaceae > Sequoiadendron > Sequoiadendron giganteum. The sequence goes on from CM021102.1 coordinate 271,027,323, forward strand.
GGGTTGTAAGATGCATATTCACACTGTTCAATAATGAAAATCATATCCCAATCTTTGCATTGACCTTTGATGCTATCAAGATGTGGTGGTGGGGTCCTTGTTTGTGGGACATTAGTGTGCTTCATTCCAAATCTGTTGAGCTTCATTTCCTCTTCTATTCTTGAGTTGTGGGTGAGGATCTCATTGATTCTTTGGGTAAAGATCTTGCTTGAAGAGTACTTCACATTGCATGCCACTTTGATGATGATCTCTAAGTGTAATGGAAGTTGGCTTCAGATGTCTACTTTGAGGAAACACATTAATTCCATGCAAAGTACACAGTTATTTTCGAGGATTTTATTCTTGCTACATTTGCTTCCTTGAAAGAGAGGGAGATCTTATTCTTGCCCCATGGTTTTATTCAAATTGTTCTTTATATGTGGAGCTGGTTGCTTTTTTTGATTGCTGGTTTGGGTTCAACTCTTTGGCATGCTAATGGAATTTTGTAATCCCTTAGTGTTTTGAAGAGTTAGAGAAATCATTATGAGAGTTATGCATTGCCAAAGCAACTCTATGGTAAATCCTAGAAGTTGTGTCAAGGTTTGCGTAGGAATGAATATAGACAAGCCTCTTCCCAAAGACATCACTCTCAAATCTCTAGACTAGACATAGACAATGATCATAAAAGGCAGACTAAGAAAGTTTTCCCTTTTGATGCAAATTCTTCAAGGATCAATTGTAGAAAAAATTTAGATCCCCATGAGAAAGAGCCTTTTGAGGATGAAGACAACTTTCAAAAGCCAAAGAAGTCTTCTTGAAAAGTAAATTAAGTTTGATGTTCAAAAGAACGAGGATCTAAGTGTGCTGAAAAGGGGGTGGGGTTGGGGGTTGCATGAGATAATCCAAAAGGCCTCGAAGAGTTAATCCTTCATAGGACATTTGGGGATTCTAATCCAAAAAAGAAAGACTTGATCTGTTTGGGACATGTTGAAATGAACTTGTTGTTTAAAAGGATAATTTTGTTGAAGAGTTTTTAAAGTAGACTATTGTGAAGTTGGGATACAAGGTGCTTGAAAAAATTCCTTTTATACAATTTAGTTTGGAACGTTGAGATTGAAGAGGGGGAACTTAACCCATCTTCTAACAGTTACAAAAATCAAAATAAACTAAAAGTCTAGCAGATATTTTCAAAGACAGCAATGCTATTAGCAAGATTTTAGAGTCATGGAAATCAACAGTAGAAATTAAAACAAATGACAATGAAGAACCTTTCTATTGGAATGGTCTAAAAAGAGTCCTTGTGTAATATTTGTTCTCAAAGACAGCTAGATTACAGAAAGAAATTAATTATATCATCGGCTGATGATGGAAATTAAGTGAATTGGATATAAAAATAAAAATAAAATTTGTTGATGGAATTCTAGATGTACATCTAGTTACTATAAAGATGTACTTGGATAAAAGAACAATAGGTTATAAAGATTGTTAAACATTAGTCACTAAAGAAATGTAGACACATAGGAAGAGGGTAAAACTAAAGTGGTTAATTTTAAGCCATAAGGGTTAAATACAAAAACAAACAATGATGTGAGGACACCTCAATGAAGCATGAAGTTGAAAGATGAAAGAGGAAATCAAAATAAGAGATATTCGATGTAACTTGTTTGTAGCAAGGTTTGGGTTAAGAAAACCAACAACATCACCATCTATAACTAGAAAGTGGCAATGTAGGATTTGATAGTGCTCAAAGGGGGAGTTCCTATGGACCTTTGGAGTTAGGGTGGACAATCCTAGTCGGAAGTTGTGTTCTCCCCTAGTACCTCTCGTAACAATGATGAACCTATGGTGGTTGAGGAAAAAATATTAATATGTGCCTAACTTTGTGATCTATCTTGTAAACAAGGAAGATAACTCAACATTGAAATGAAGCTGATTGACTTTACCTAAACTAAGACTAAAGGGGGCTAGGATGCATTGACATTGATACACAATAGGTATATTTTCTCACCAAGATTGCCCCATCCATGCATGAATTGGTTGTATCCAATGGGTGCTTAGTGCTCCACTACTTTTAAGTCATAAGAAGTGATTAGCATAACACTTGTAGGGTTCCCCTCAATGAACTCTGTTTGAAGATGATAACCTATAGAAGTAAAAGGGCCAAGAACTTTTGTTTAGGCTATTGGTAGAAATTGGATAAATAACCACTTGATTATGATTAGAGGAAATAGTATCTAACACCAAATTTCATAGTAGATGTTGTGTGTTGGCATTACAATTCGCACCTCTGGAGTGCGTATTGGCAACATACAACCATGCACATTGTGTAATGACTGCTCTTCAAATTAGGAGGGGAAGCTCCCTCCTTTACTGATATGCGTGAAAAAGTAAATGATTCTAAATCCTATCTTTTTGACTCAGCTGGAAGAGGCACAAGGTTAAGGAAACCGAGAACGTTGCAGCTAAGGTTTTTCTCTGGTTTTGCAGATCTTAACTACAACTAACTAAATGCTTTTAATCCATCCTATTCCTCAAGAGAAACAAAGCATGAGGGCTTAGGAGTAGTGAGTATTTGGACGATAAACTTTAAGTTAGGATTCCCAAGGGGGAGATGACTCCTATCCGAGGTGTAGGCTGAAAGAAAGGTTATTGGCAACAACATCAAACGACAATCTTCACTTCTAAATTCCCAAGGAGGAGACGACTCCTATCCGAGGTATAGATATGAAACAAAGATCATTAATCACAACACAACACGATAAACCTACTTTTAAATTCCCAAGGAGGAGACGACTCCTATCCAAGGTGTAGATATGAAACAGATTTATTAATCACAAATATAACCTAGGATAGTAGATTGTATGAAGGGCCTATCACACAGATAAACGATCAACCAAAATTATATTGAACAAAGATGAACCATTACAAGTAACATTGCATGGCAAGGTGGCCCAACAACTTGTTTATTACTAATAAAAGCTCAAAGGTGAACCGATACAGAACATAGGAATATTGCCGACAACGCAACAACTCTCTATCCCAATGAATGGTTCGTGAACAGATACACAAATAGCAATACTACAGGCAATAGTTGGCTCAGAATGTATGCTATCAAGCAAAAGTTAATTACAAATGAGCAAGAATGCTCTTCTTTATAGAACTCCAAGGTGCAGGGAACCCTAAAATCACCTTGAGTTTACAATCAGTCTTGCCAGCATGCAAGAATTTATTCTCTTAAGTCTAACCAAATGAAACTATATAGCTAATTGGAAAGCTACCATTAGTTAACCGAAACAAAAATAAACTAAATGGACATGTGCAACATGCACGTCCTTATTGAAATGAAAGCTAACTGATAACAAACATCAGTCAACTAGATCCTACTTGAAAGTCCATCCTCCTGCGAAGATATCTCCAAGAATGAGATAGGCGTGCATGAGATCAGCAATGAGAACTCAAGAAATGACGTTGAGTTAACTGCTGCTTCTGACTCTATCCTCGAAAATAATTGTAGGTTCTAACTAGCTGTCTACTATAAACCCTCTCGGTCTATCACCTCGTCTAGGAACTTGTCGATGGTCTCGTCATCTGGCACTCTGACGCTATCTGCGATGATGAACTGCCTGTTCAACTCCTCTCCATCTTTGATTGCCCTTTGACATTCTTTGACTTTTGCAATCGTTTTGTTGAAACTAGTTGTCATCACTGAGAAGTGATCCAACTTGGATGCCTCAAGATCTCCATCTAGGTTATCACGAACCAATTTCTCGAACTTAGTCTGCAGTGCATCCATCTCAACACACTGTTGTCCCTAATTTTTAACTTGTTAAAAATTGGGATAACCAATGGAAATTTTGATTAAATTTGAAGGTTTTCTTCTCTATGGCACGTACTTCGAGGTGCAAAGATTAGCAAATCTCAATTTTTAAGTCTATAGTCCTTTGGGTTACCAATTTTTACACATTCTTGTCTGTTTTCGTGAAATTTTGAGTCATTTTTAGTGTGTTTTTGATCCAATTCGGGTTTTTCTGACATCACTGCAAGTAGGAGTTTTTGAACTTCATTACAAGTTACTTTAAAATTTTCTTTTTAATGTCTTTAATAGGAACTTTTTGAGATACTTGCAATTATAGGAACTTTTTAAGTTCATTACAAGTAATATTTCCTAAAGTACTTGTAATTGTTTATAAAACTTCCAATTTCCTTTAAGTTACTTGTAGTGACTTCGTAAAAGTCCGATTTTCTTTTAATTGCTTGCAAAAGCATGAAAAAGGCCCGATTTTATTGCTTGCAATGGCATTTAAAAATCCCGATTTTCTTACAAAGTGATTTTAAAAGTGACTTGCACTTGTCTTTGAAAAACCCGATTGACTTGCAAATACATTTAAAAAGGCCCGATTTTATTGAAGTCACTTGTTGAATAGATCAAAAAGCCCCGATTTCATGTTGAAAAACTTGCTAAAGGCATGTAGAAGTCCGACGCCATTCATGATTGAAATAGTTCGAATCCCATTTCGCCTCTTTTCCTTTTTTCATGGGGATCTCATAAATTGCATGCTTGAAGATCGGGTTTTCAACTGTAAATATCCAAGTCCTTTTCATTTTCTGAGTTTGCAATCACGCCCAGGGTTTCTTCTTCTTGTTTCTCTGCAATCTTTGTTATAGGTAATTCTCTTCTTCTTTTCTTTGTTCTTCTTTATATATTAAATTCTTGTAAGTCGTTTTTGTTTTTATAAATTCTTTTTTGTTCACCATATCTATGCTAAAAAAAAACGTTTTTGTTTACCTAAATGCGTTTCTCCTTTCAACGCCTTCATGCGTTTTGTTCACCAAACGTCATATACATTCGTCTCTTTTATTTGAAACACGTTTTTCCATGAGAACGTTTTTCTTCTTCATTTTTCATACGCCCTTATTCACTCATCATTTTGTTTTAAAAATACTTTTTAAAATTTTTTTTTCACCTTTTCATTCAAGAACATATAACGCATTTTGTTTCATATAACTTCATTCATTCCATTTTATATGTTTTCATTTTCCTTTCAGCTGGAAACATGTTTTTCTCTTTATTTAGAAAACGTTTTTCTTCACACTCCATATACCTCCATTCTTTAAAATGCCTCATACACAAAATGCGTTTTTCTCATGTCATCCGTTTTGTTCACTTCATCCCATTTACCATTTTCTGAAAATAGAAAAGAAACAAAAAAGTGATGATGTTTTTGAAGCAAAGTAATTTGGGTTTTTATTTACCCATTACAAGTCGGAGATTTTAATGAAGAACGCAAGTTCAAAAAGTAATGTTCTTTTACTTGCAATGTCTTTCTAAAATCCTGACATTCACTTTTCATTTGCAGTCGGCCTTCAAAATCCCGAAATGCCTTTAAAGTGCCTTAAAAACGGACTTTTTATCCTTGACTGCAAATGCAATTTAAAAGTTGTGACTTGCACTTTGCAAAGTTGCAGTCTAACTTTTTCATTTGTCATAAAAAGCATATGTCCTTTTCACTCGCAATCAGCCTCCAAAAACCTGAAATGAGTTATAATGCTCATTTTCTGCCCTCAAACAGCCAAAATACCATTCTGAGTTTGAGCCTTCGCCATGTCTACGCTTGTAAACGTTGATGATGTCTTGACCTTATGGAACTTTCATCGCAGCCTTGCAGATTCTTGTTCGATGACGGAGGAACCTTCTTCTCCACCGAACAAAAAGATGAAGTACAAATATGACAAATACCAGAATGAGATTTCACCTTCTCATGTTGTCTCAAACATTGAAGAAATCAGAGACACAGAGATTGGGCATGTTGATATGTCCGAGTTTTTGGGAAGAGCTAAGAAATCAACTTCTCATCATATGCAGTTGCTGTTTAAAAGTCATATTCATCTGGTTGCTTCCTTTCCTGTTGCTGTCCTAGAACCAGAGTTCGTCCTTGCGTGCGCAGCTCATTTTGACAGAGAATCCAGAACCATTAAAGATGATGATGGGAATGTAGTCATACGGCTTGATCCAGAAACCATTCATAGGGTTTTTAGAGTTCCGGATTCACCCATATATTCAGATATTTTAGTGAAGAGTGATCTAGATCATTATGAGCAAAAGGAAGAAGATTGTAAACAGCACATCAATACCAAATGGCTCCTCAAGCGTCGAGCTGGTGTATCTCGGTGGGCCAAGCTGTATCGATCTGACTTCAAAGAAGTAATTAATGATATCATCACTCTCTTGAGCAGAATTATGGGGTTGAAATTCTCTAATGTCTTTGAGAAGTGGATGTACAAATTCATAGTGGTGATTAGGAAGGCACAACACCCAATCTTCTGGGGTGAAATAATCAGTGATAGCTTATGTGAGCAGCTTGCACAAGTTCCTACCACACTCACTTTCTATATGAATTCCTATCTGGTTTATATAGCAGCTTCATTGAGATAGTTTCCAGGCCTTTCTACCATTGGAGATAGATCTCTAGTCCCAGTTTGGGAATACTATGATCAACTGCCTTTGATTCCTAGCAGGATTCATTATAGAAGAGTTCAAGATGCGTTCTTTGGCTATTTCATGTGCCTTTTTGACAAGAACTTGCAGAACAACAGAGTATCAGATGTTGCTTGGGAAAAAGTCAATGAATATGGTTGCCTTTTTCTTCAGTTTCCTACTTTTACCTATATGAGGGTTGGCTGTTTTGAAGATCAGCCATACATGCTGCCGAGGTATCCAATTGATAAGATCATTTTAATGGAGCTAGCAAGACAGTTGATGACAGTGCATGCACGGCAAGCTTTGCAACATAAAACTGGAGTGAGTATCTCATCTCATAAACCATTACAGATTGGGAGATACTCCTTGACAAGTACTTCAAAGGCAAAAGCTATGCAAACCGAGATTCAGGAGGTTAAGATGAAAAGATTCAAGGCTAGGGCAGATTTTGATTACAGAGGCATGAAGGACAAGATAAAGAGGGCCTTCACCCATGTGCATCGCCTTGAAGATGTTTGGGCAGATCTCCGAACAGAGAAGGATATCTATAAGATGGACTATTGCAGGCTTACAGTTGAGCAGGTTATTGATTTTAATCTAACCTTGATTCCAGAAGGAATAATTGATGATGGGCTGATTTTAGATCCAGAATATGAAGAACAAAGAGTTGCTGATGCTTCTACTCCAGCAATACAATGGTCTAATAAAGAATCAGTTTCTATCTTCAATAGATTTCAGTCAATCTTGGCAAATACTAACTCTTGGCTCAAGAGTATAGGCGTCAAGACTATAAAAATCAGGGTTAATAATGAAGATGATTCAGCTGGTCCTGTTGGATTGAAATCAGAAGTCAGGGATAAATCCAAGGAAGGTGCTTCTTCTTCAGGAACGAGGATCAAGCTGAGAGTCAACCGTGCCGTAGAACAACCTTTGGAGGAACCAACATTAAAAGGGAAGGAGGTTAGAGAGACGCAGATCCAAGTCATGATCAACAAGAAAAATAAGTTCTTCAGTCTCCTATTACTCTAAGTATAATGTCCCCTCAAATTGATGCTGCACCTGTATCAGTAATGTCTCCGTTGTCTCAATTTGATAGTGATATTGATTCTTTTTCAACGGTTTATGTTCCTCCTATTGAAGCTGCTCTTCATACATCAACTTCATCAACGGTGACTGCTTCTATAGAAAACATGCATGATAATCTGGAGAATGTTTTTGATGCTAATCCAATGTATCCAAACACATCACAAATAACACTTCTAGAAATTGATACATTTGCTGCAAGCTTTGATTGTTTCATGGCTAATGCTGATCACAATGCGCCATCCAGTCAAGCTTTTGTTGCGATTCAAACCGAGACATCTTCAAGAGTGACAACTGTGACTTAAAATGAATCTGTTGCTGTTTCAAATACGGTTGCCGTTTCAAATACTGACACATTGGATCTTCCTCCGTGGTTGAGTTCAGTCACTCTAAAGAGAAAGAAACAGGCAATCTCTCTAGATGTATTTGATTTCCAGCAATTGAGGAGATCAAAACCAAAAGCAGCAAAGAAGGTTAAGACCGTTTCATGGGTAGTTGTGGACAGCAACAAAATGAAATATGCAGAGATAGCTGAACCCCTTGCAGACAAGTCACCAGAAGAAATGCAAGTTTCTGATTATAAATTCACAAGGGTAGATTTAGGCAAGTAGACACATGCTGGTATGATGCAAGACGGTCAAAATTCAGTAACTGTTCTAACACATAGTTACAATGAGCTTTTGGTAAAGAAAGAAAAGCTGAAAGAAGAGAATTCACAGTTCGTCTTAGTTATTCAGAAGATTGCCAATTCTTCAGAGCAAGTTAATCCTTTAACTTCTTTCACTTCTGAAGAATCAGTCAAGCAATTGGAGAAAATTGCGCAAAAAGCCAAAGCAGTTGATTCTTGGGAAACGCAACTGATTGATCAAAGCATACCAGTGATTAAAAAGACATTACAAGTTTTGACTAATGTCAGAATAGCAAAGATAAAGCTGAATCAGACTTTGGAAGTTTTTAAGCAAAGTTTGGATCCACTTGAAAAAGATTTGAAAATTTGGCATGAGATAGATCAAATCAAGTTACAAATTCTATGCAGCAATTCAATTCTACCAAGCAGAGAAAAATACATAGAATTTGAAGAACTCATGACAAATAAATCATTGGTTATTCAAGATCTCATCAAAGATATCCAAGCTACTCTAGAAATGAGTGATGAAGTTCAGCAAGACATCCTTTCTAGCTTTGAGAAAATCCCTTGCAGAATTCTGAATCATGAAGGAGAATTACTTGCAGCTGATATGGTTACTACAGAAATGGCAGCAAATCTTCGTCAAGAGCTGGAATCAGAATAGTTTACCATGGATTCAGTTCACAAGTTGGTCAACCATAGAATGATCCTTGATAAAATGAAAACTGTTTGTGAAGAACATAGACTAGCAACGATAGGATATTTTGATGTAATCTCGAAGACTGTTGCAGTTGCCAAGAACACACTAGGCCCCGATCCAGCTCAGTTGCAAGAAATTATCAGCAGATTTCAATCTTTCAAAGCTAGGATTGATATAGAATAAAATGTTTTATCTTTATGCATTTTGTTTTCGACAAACTACATGTAAAAACAAATTTTGTAATCGCAAGTGTTTCTTTCACTTGCAATTTTGTAAATTGTAATTACATGTAATCTAATTACAAGTCAAAATAGTTTAAGACTGTAATTTTGAATAAGTCAATTGCAAGTAGTTGGTGGTTGAGAGAATTTCTCAAGTTAATTGGGATCCTCCCACCTTTTTCTCATGACCTCTCTCCTATAAATACTTGAGAGGGTCCTTTGTAAACATATCTTTTTGGCAAGCAAGAAAACTCTGTAGAATTTTGTACTCATAAAGACTTTGAGCTTTATAATTACAAGTTTTTCATTTTCAAATAAAATCAAAGAGTTGCAGATTTCAGACTTTGTGTTGAATTCTCACTTTGTGTCCATTGTGTTCTTATGTCATTTTGGGGCATTGCTTTGTGATCATTTGAAAATTGAGAAATATTGCTAGGGAGAGCTTCAATTAATATATTTTCAGACTTTGTGCTGTCAATATTGAAGATTGAATTCATAAATTAGAAGTTAAGAAGAATTGCAAGTCTTTGTGCTCATGACGATTCTCATTCATAGTAGTTAAATAGATACATCATATTTTCAGACTTTGTGCTGTCATATGCTGTATATTATCATTAAAATTATCTTTTAAAAGGGTAGATAGGATTGCAGATTTTCAAGACTTTGTGCGTGAGGTTGTTTTCCCATCCCGAAGGAAGTGACGGAAGTCTTTGAGCTTTCAGGAAACTTCATTTCCTTTCTACTGATTTTATTTGCAAGCTGTTGTTATAGTTTATTTAAAAAGTTCATGTTACTTTTCTGTGAAGAGAAAAGAGTTTAATCTCTTCTGAAACAAGAGGAAAGATTATCGTTCCACCCATATTTGTTTTTAGTTATTTAGATAGGGGGAGCCTTCCCTTAAATAAGAGAGTTTAACTCACACACTGTGTTGAAATCACCATTTTGCTAAACCTCCTAAGTTTACAAAATATTCAACCAACACACACGTGACATTCTCACAACGATAGTGGCATAGAATATGAGTGATAAACTCGATGATAAGTCTGAGAGCTGCAAAAACATTCTCCTTGAGCGCGACCATCTTTGTAGAGATTCTTTCGTACGTTTCCACTTTGAAAAGATGTTCTCTCCAAGCGAAAACCTTCTTATCTTCCTCTACTACAATGGCGTCATGTGCAACTGCCAACTGAGATATGAGTATCAAGTCTTTCGGCTTGCATTTTGCTATAGATATCTCAAGCTGATGGATCCTTTGATGAAGATCATGTGCCTCGTACCTCAATCGATAAATCTAGGTTATCACGAACTAGTTTCTCGAACTCAGTCTGCATTGCATCCAACTTAGCACACGTACCATTCTCACGATGATAGTGGCATGGAATCTGAGTGAAAAAATCGATAAGTTTGAGAGCTGCAACAACATTCTCCTTGAGCGCGACCATCTTTGTAGAGATTCTTTCGTACATTTCCACTTTGAAAAGATGTCCCTCCAAGCGAAAACCTTCTTCTTATCTTCCTCTGCTACAATGGCGTCATGTGCAATTGCCAACTGAGATATGAGTAACAAGTCTTTTGGCTTGCGTTCTGCTATAGATATCTCAAGTTGATGGATCCTCTGACGAAGATCATGTGCCTCGTGCCCCAACTGATACAACTCTATGAGGAGGTATCTTCTTGCAACAATGAAGTCTTCAATCCAATTGTCCAAGAGCTTCCCGCGATGGACTAAATGGCCAAGTCTCTGTTGATTTGCAGGTGTCTTTCGAAGCTGTGGGAGCATAGGTGCTTGTCCTGCGTTTCCATGAAGTAGATCTGAGCTGTACTATCGGAGCTACCTGATCTTAGCCTTGAGGGCTGCCTTATCTTCTTCATCCTTCATGACACGCTCTTCTAGATTACTTGCGATGACCTTGAAAAGGCTCACGTCCACGTGTCGAGTGCTCTTGCCAAGATTTGCTTCGACAAAGGTGAAATCACCAATCTCAACTTCATCTAGGCTCTTGCCCTCTGGTGGTGTAGCAAATTTAACGATGATCTCTGATTCAGGAGTCTTCTCAATATGCACCCGCTTCTTGACTCTCTTGTTCGACCTATCCTGATAAGGATCTCCAAACTTAGATAAATCAAGCCGGTATGAAGGCCTACGCCTCTGTCTACCCAAAGACCTCTCGAGCCAACACAAATGATCAATGTTGTCTTCTTGAGGAGAAATTGCTCCTGCTGCGTCAACCACTGGTGGATCAACTAGAATGAAAGTCTCATAAACTGGCGAATCTAGCTCAAAGTCAATATCAATAGGAGATGACTGTGGAGAAAATGGTGGACCAAGAGATGATGAATTGGCCTCAGCTTGTACCATTGGTTCCATTGGAATTTTTGGCACTTTCTCAACCTTTTTCCGCTCAGTGATGCTTTTCCCCTTCGAGTTCCCACTAACTTTGACACCTTCAGGCGGCTTCAAGACAACTTTAACTTGAGGCCTCAACCTAGAAGTAGAAGGTAGTGAAGAAAACCCTACTAGTTGCTTTGAAATTGGAATTGTCCTTCGCTTCCTCTTGCTCTCCAAGAAGTACATGCTTGTCTTCATAATTGATCTCGATAGGTCCTCAATTGAAGTATTCTCCTTGGCATGCCAATCTGGTTGGCGAAGTGGTTGGCGAGCGACTTGGTCTTTAACGAATGAACTAAGAAGCACCTCTCCGTCATCATCTGACAAACCCTCAACATCTTCTGATAGGAAATCAGAAAGCTGTGGAAGAGTAAGTCTGCAGTAATGACGTCGGCGCACTTCAAATTCATCTTCGGAATTGACCCAAAAGTCCTCAACTGTTGCCTTGTGTGAATTACTTCTCTCCAACCGTGCTGAGTAATGACCAAAAGGATCATAAGTACGCCTCTGAGTGAGATACTTGAGCTGGAGTTTTTCTAACTCGTTCGTCATTAACGTGCAATCAGCAACAAACTTGCACTTGTATATACCCAATCCGAAAGGAAAGGTGAAAGCTAGCTTGTGTCGATTGCGAAGAAAAGAGTGAACTTCTTGAGCTTGTCTCAAAAACTCCATGAATAAGACCTTGTCTGACGGGTACCTCGGTAGCATCAGAGGTTCTCCAGTGTAACCACACACTTGGATATATGTGAAAGTAGGGAATTGAATGAACCAATCCGCACAACTCTCCATCGCTGATTTTGCCTCTAGTGAAATCCTGATATGCATCTCATTATCGAGGTCTTTGACTGTCTTCATGAGGAAATGATCATTCACCACCTTGAAATCTTGTTCAGCCTTCAAAAACTCCAATTGTGAGTAATATTCGTGAACATGTTGAATGCCAAGAGCTCCATTGGTCTTCAAAGTTATATTATTTCCTTAAAACGCAATTAAGTAGACCAGAAAAGACACCATGTGAAACTCGTGGATTTTGAGGAATTATGTAATTTGCTGGTGAAGACACTCGCTGATCAACATTGCCTAGTCAAAGTGTTCCTTGTTCTCAATAATCCAAGAGATGATATAGAACATCCACGATCGGAAAACATGTGCTTCCTCTTGACCTGTAACCCGGTTGAGCAAAGTTATTAAGATAGACACCTCATCCTTGAACTCACCACTCCCAACCTTCTTCGGCATGTTGGTCTTCTGAATTTTCAACCACATTTGAGCTACTGCAAAATTGTCTGAGCGAGGAGGAATAGCAAAGCACTTATCAACGTCCCTCGGTTTGTGGCTGCAAATGACTCTCCCATCAGCTGATCTGATTTGTCTTGTGGACGAGTCTTAATGCTTAATGGAAACAATCACAAACTCGAGATCGAAAACTGTGATAGGAATAGATGCTGCTGGCAACAACCCAGAACACTCAAGATTTCTGACCGTGGTATTGCTAGTACCTTCCAACATGCTCAGATTGACCATTGGATATACATGACCCAAGTCTGTATCGACAATTTAAAAATGTCGTGCACCAAGACCGATTTGGCCTTTTAATCTATGGGGTGGAATTGCATTTTGAAAATTTGGATAATTTCAGAAAAAGCTGAAAAAAGCTCTAGGTTAGGCTAAAAAAAGTCGGTTGAGGTAAAATTTTTTGGAATTTTTTTTATAAACGTGTTTTCTGTAGAGAATTGAATTCTAAGCAAACCCAGATTGTCAGAAATTCGAAAAGATGAGTTTTAGCAAGGCATGCAAAAGGTTTTCAGTTGAGAACTTGTTATACCCAAAATGATTTTTTTTGGCATTCTGCTTAAATTGAGCTAAACAATGTAAAAATGCCATCCAAAGTATGTTTTAGGTCAAAACAAGCATGAAGTCTTTGTGGGTTTTTGTCAAGGAACATATGGTTAAAATTATGAAAAAATGAAAATTAGGGTTTTACACCCTTATTTTTAAGGAAACCCTTAAAAATAGGACCTTCTCGGAAACAATTGAAAATAATTCTGATAGGGTTATTTTTAAGGAAACCCTTAAAAATAGGACCTTCCCGGAAACGATTGAAAATAATTCTGATAGGGTTAATTGCCTTCATGATCACACTGATCAAGTCAGAATCATCAAAAGACATTTTTTATTTTGGTGGGTCTATTTCTATTTTTTCGGAACAAAGTTAGGAGCTCTGCAGCCATTAATGGCAGATTGGCCAGTATCAGGTGCTGAAAGCTAAACCTCAAAAGCTTCAACGAAGAAGCCATGGCGGAAAAGATAAAAAAGATGTTATAGCGAGGGAGTTTTTGAAAACGAAAAAGGCCAAAATTTGGCTTACTCTAGAAGGTGTACGTTTTGTCTACCAAGGCAAAACACAACCTAAAGGTGAAAAAGGCGCCCCTCTTGAAGAAAGGCGCCCTTGGATCTCAGAGGGCAAATGTGATCATTTGGCATCTTCAACTCAATCATCCTCTTCATTCTCATGCTGGTGCGACAATGAAACAATCAACAAAATCATCTGATTCAGGGATCATTGACCAACCGTCAGCAAAGTATGGAGGATCCATCAACAAAGAAGATGCCAAATCAGAGAGCTTCATGGTAAAAGCGCCCCTGTTGGCCAGGGGCCCCCCTCAGTTACAAGCACCAGATGAATCCATAAGCAACAACTCTATACATGATATCTTTCCAGCTTCCTCCCAGCTACGTGATCAATCTGACAACAGGTCCACAAGACACGCCAAACGATCACGAGTTGAGGTCAAGCAGAAAAAGCCAAAAATTGAAGGACTGGAAAGACAAGCCAAAAAATGGCTAAGGCATGGCTAAAAGCGCTCCTCTTGAGGAAAGGCGCCCTTTCTTGAAGGCATCCAGATTCAATCAGAATCTTCACTGCCTCCCAGGATGACCTTCTCAGCTATGACCTTTCTCGTCAATGAGACTATCAGCAATAACTTCTGACAAATCAAACATCTGATGAAGGAGGTCAAAGACTGGCAGTCCACAGCCAAGATAAAACCAAGCAAAAGCTAAAAGCGCCCCTGCAGGCCAGGGGCGCCCTTTAGTTCGAAGGACCTAAAACTGCCAGCTTCAACTGAGAAGTCAGTCATCCTGAACAGGACCAAGCTGGCTGCCCGGTGCATTGTCAAGTAGAGTCATTTGATTCATCTAGCATCGGGAACGTCAGATCAAAGCAAAAAGGGTCTGAAAAGGTCAAAACGAAGAACAGTCAATGAAAATTGACTAAGGCATTGTCAAAAGCGCCCCTCTCAAGGAAAGGCGCCCTTCTTTCTGGAGGCCTGAACTCAGTTTTCTGAGTTAATCCCTCCTAGGCATATCTCATCATGCTGATCCCACCTCAACAACAAAACTGCCAGCCATTGCCAGAGATCAACTAAGTAACCTGAATCAAAGATCAAACGAAGGCAATTCAACTTGCAAAATGGACCAAAATGATCAACTTCAAGGATGGACGCCTAAAAGAAGTCAAAGCAAAGATGTTGACTTGAGTTAGCAAATTTGGAGCCAAAAAGAGGCGAAACACTCCACAATCAGTGGAAATCATCTTTTGGAACTCCAAATCAGACCTAAATCATGAGTTGTCTTCCATACTTGATGGATCTTAACCCTAATCACCATATATTCATGCTAGGCGTCCCATTCTTCATTATTCTTTTTGCAGGTTGAAGGATAAAACATCAAATAGCTCCCAAGAACATGTTTTCAAGATCTGGCAGAGGTTTTAGAGGGATCTTCAATATTTTTGAAGATCATTGGCAGTAAAAGTATTCTTCCCCAAAGATTGTTTACAGAGGCAAATTATTGCAAAGTGACAGTTTATAACTTCCAATCCATCTTCTGTCTACTTCCTCTATTTCTGTCTATATTTCTTTGCATGTCACAGGAAACGACAGATAATCACAGATCTGGCCAATTGGGTATGATCAACACAGCTTTTTCAACAAAACCCACATGTTAGATTTTTCCAAAAAAAGTAGCCCTGCTGCCCCTATTTTTTAGGGTTTCCGAAAAAAGTCATAATATTGAAAAACAGACAAACGGGGTTTGTTTAGCTCTGAAGCACGAACAAAACCCATGTGTTGGATTTTTTCGAGAAAAACCACGTTTTGGTACTCCGTTGCCTCTGCCACCAAAGGGCTCTTGCATGTCAAAGAAAAACTCGTTTTTCCGAATTTTTGATGATTTGGGTTTGTTTAGAAAATCATTTGCAACGAAACCCATGTCTTGGAATTTTTCGTAAAAATTACCCCCGACGAGGCTATTTTTAGCAATTCCAGAAAAAGTGTCAGAACAGGGTCAAGTGCCTCGTCAATATTCAAGGTTTTCAGAATGCAGTACTTCCAAGTACAATACAAGACCAAGACAGTCCTATACCATGATTATCTGAAAACAACTGACACAGACTTATGGCAGAAAAATCCAGAGGTTAGTTCTGAAGACTTGGAGGGCATGAACCAAATTACATTGCAGAACATTGAAGAATCCGGTTTATTCCAAGCTGCATCCATTCCGATCACCTTACAGAGCATTGAGCTTGTAATTGCTTGCACAAAGCATTACAACCCTATTACAAGAGAAATCCTGTCAGTAGACGAAAGAGCGATTTGCAGCTTAAAGACGAAGGACATAGAGACATGTTTTGCAATTCCACCATGCCCTACCAGGAAGGTTGTATCCGTGACAAAATGCAAAAAGGCATTCGAGGCTTCAAGGGATGAGTGTTCGCTTATAATGGTTGAACATTGGCTGAAAACAAAGAGAACCAGCTTGCCCAAATTGGTTGGGAGAGGAGAATTCAAGGATGAGTACAGAGTGTTAATCACTTTACTCAGCAGAGTCACTGGACAAGAGGAGGGAAAATCCTTCCAGCGGTGGATGTTCTATATTATTGGCAAAATAATCAGCAGGAAAGAACATTACGACTGGGCCTCTCTGATCAGTTACACGCTCCACCAACAATATACCGGGTTTCTAGAAGAGCACCGTTTCCACATGTGTTCCTACCTGGTCTACCTGATAGCCTTCCAAGGCGATTTCAGAACACTAAACATTGTGGGAACCTTGGGTGTGCAAAAGGTCCAAGAGTACTTTCCTCGCCTTGAGTTCACTCTAGCGGAAAGGCACTTCAAAAAGATAAATGACCTTTTCACTATGCACACTGTGCGCAAGCTAGACCATGAGATGCACATGTGTATTTCACCAGCAACTAAGGCAACAATGGTGGATTGGGTGGATTGGTTCATCCAATTCGCCACTTTCACCTACATACGCGTGTATGGATACAATGGACACCCCACCATGATGCCACACTACCCCTCAGATAGGGTAGTGTTCATGGAATTCCTGAGGCAATTGGCCGAGATTCACTCTTACTTTCGCATAAAGAAGAAGTTTGTTGCAAACTTTCCTTTTCAGATGGGATTCTACAGATGCAGAACTGTAGTCGATGCTAGGTTGATAAGCCAGGAAATAGTGAGATTTAATCTCAAGTACCTCATTGACAGGAGGCCATCCTAGGATCCTGTTGTGACGTTTTCACACATCGCCCCATTCAAATGGGGACCCCCAATTTTTGCTCCATTTTGGTCTTTTGGCTTTTGGTTTTTGGGTTGTTCTCTCTCTCTCTCTCTCTCTCTCTCTCTCTCTTCGATCTTTTGTCCTTTCAAGGATGTCCTATCGTTTGATTTGATGGAAATTTTGGCTGTTTGTGAAATTAGGGTTTCATTCTTCAAGATAGTTTGAAGCTGAACTGAGTTGGCTGGTTGACATTTGAGCTTAACATTGTGGTCAGAAGGCTTCCAACAGGCTCCCACTGAATTTTCATCATGTTCTGACGACTTACTATTTTTAGTAAGTGTTCAATTTGGGAGCTTTTCATCAGGATTTCGGGATTCTGACTGCATCAACACATTCAGGCAGCTTCCAAGTGCCTACACATGAAATTTGAGCAGATTCAGACAACTGGCTATTTTTAGTAGTTCGGCCTTTGGAGGCCATTTTCGGGCTCTAAACATGTGATTTTCTAATGCATGTTCGGAGATTACTTCTGGGTTTTTCAAAACCTTCATGATGGTATAACATGCAAATTGAGATGGTGACTTTCAACGATACAGCCTTCAGAGGCTATTTTTAGGGTTTGCATGCAGAGATTTTCAGTGCATGTCCGGATATTCCTTCTAGGTTTTGCGAGAGCTTTGCAATGGTGTGACATGCAAACGGAATGAGTCAGTTTTTAGGGACTTACTATTTTTAGCCAGTGCCCGAACGTTGACCAGTTTTTTGGGTTTTTTTGGGTTTTTTGAGATCCCATCGGCACTATGACATGCAAACTCATCCGACATCAGATTGACCACTTTTCAGACACTTACTATAAATAGCAGTTTCATCCCAACAGCTACCCAACACTTTAATCCAGCAAGCAGAGCAACATGCAATAGAAACGAGGTCAAACAGAGATTGTTCGAGGCACATGCAAGACAGATTAGGGTTTCCAGCTTCAATGCCTAAAAAGAGGAGTAAAAAGATAGAATTTTGAAAAACGAAGGTATCCCACTGCGATCAGTATCCTTCTGGCAATCCATTGGTAAAATTTGGGTGCAATCCGAGAACTTACTATTTATAGTAAGTTGTCTCCGGAACATGGTTATAAATTGCAGGTCAGCAAGAGGGGCAGATGTAAATAGGTTCACCAAGCAATGAGGATCACGCCTAGCAAATTTCAGGTCAATCAGAGCTGCAGAGGTCTATGAATTTTAGGGTTTGCTAAAAATAGCAGATAAGCTCGGGCAACAGGTATAAATTGGGTAGCAAGGCCACGAGAAGCATATCATGTCGACTCTAGGTTCAGAACAGGTGAAAAGCCATGAAGAGGCACATACCTCTAGAATTTACTAAAAATAGAAAATGAGGGCAAGCAGACTGAAAAATTGGCTAAGTATTCGAGAGCCACCTCCAGAAGTCTCGTCAACACTTCAGGTGAAAATTCGAAGGCATGCAAGTTAAATTGGAAGAAGACACCTTGAAATGCGCCTTCAGCATGGAGGATGTTTAAAAAAGTTTCTAAGTATGAAATAGAAGCTCACCCCTCTAAGTGCGCCCTTGAATGAGGTGGAGATGAAATTTTTTCTAAGTATGGTGAAACAAAAGCTTCTACCCTCAAATGCGCCCACCTTAGGAAATCCACTTCAGAAAGTTTCTAAGGCACACAAATAGAAGTAGCACATGCAAAATGCGCCCTCAAGGGAGAAGGGTGGCTGAAAGTTTGTAAGGCATCAAAACAAAAGCTCCCCTAGCTAAATGCGCCCTTGGCAAGAAAGAGGCATAAAAAATAATTCTAAGTGTTGCAAAATGGAAGTCCATGGGGAACGCCTAAGGCATTGGGAAATAATTCTAAGTAATGAAAATGAAAGTGCTACCTTCAAAATGCGCCCAAGAGGGAGAAAGACTTGAGGAAAAGGTTCAAGGCAAGCTGAAATGAGAGTTGACCCCTCTAAATGCGCCCTAGGCAAGTGGTTGAGGTAGCAAGGCATTGAAATTTTCTAAGTCATTAGAGATGAAAGTACAAGAGGTCATATGCACCCAAGGAAGAGGGTGGCATCAAGAAATATGTTCGAGTGTTGAAAATAAAAGCAGCAAAGGTAAAATGCGCCCAAGGTTGAGAGGGTGAATAAAATTTTTCTAAGGCAAAGATAGAAGCTACACACTCAAAACGCGCCCACCTTGTGATAAAAGCTTGAATATTCTCTAAGGCATGTGAAACATGAACCTCAAAGAGCCTAAATACACCCAGCAAGGAAAGAAATGTCGGAGAAATATTCTAAGTGTTTGAAATATCCTTCTCACTGGCTGAAGTGCGCCCTTGAGGTGAGGGTGTTGGCAGAAATTTTCTAAGTGGTAAAAAAAATAAAAATAAATGAAAGTATGCACCCTCAAATGCACCCCAGCAATCAAGTGGGAGTAAAATATTTTTTCCAAGTGTTAAAATGGAAGTAACACATGCAAAATGCGCCTAAGGTTGAAAGAGGGCAAGACTTGAAAAGTTCCTAAGTCTGTGAAAGTGAAAGCTTGGCCTAGCAAATGCGCCCATGATGAAGAAGAGTTGAAGATTATTTTTCTAAGGCGTGAGAAATTTCCAAAGCAAGGTAAAATAGGAGAAGGCCTTACTAAGTGCGCCCAAGGTAAGTTAAGAAATTAAAATGTTCTAGGACATTTTCTAAGGTAAAATGAGAAATACGCCTAGAGGGTGATATTAAAATTTCTAGAGGTAGGATGAAATATGCCCATGAACAGGAGAGGAAATTCTTCAAGGAATTAGAGAGAAATGCCAAGACAGGAAATTGAAGACTGCAGGTATGAAGTGTGCCCAAGATTGAAAATGGATAAACCTTAGCAATTTTTATTATTTTTTCAAAAATAATAAAAATTAAACTTACCCCTTCGTATGGATACACATGGAGATTATGATTTCTGAGGGGAATTTTCTTCTGGGTATTGGACATTTCCAACTGGGAGATGGTTTAAAATTCTTCCACACCTTGCTCGTGTTGTTTTTACAAAGATTTCAGCCTAGCACCCGTTTAACAAATTTCCGAAGGCTCTGAGGGATAAATTTTCTAAGACATGGTAAAATAAAGCTCAAGAGGTCAAATACACTCACAGGGTAGAGATGAAATTTGTCCAAGGCATAGAAGAATTTGAAGATGAAATGAAGATAGAACATCAAGCATTCAGATGTTGAAAAAGTTATAAAAGTTTGCTGGAAATGATGAACTCTATCAAGACCCGGAGATCAATCAGTCAGAACATGAGAACTAGGTAAGTGAAGTGAGTTTATATTATAATGTTCTGATGCTCTTCCTTTTGTTCGTTTTGTAGGAAGAAGATGTTGAAAGAAATGGCTAAGTGTCGAGACAAAGTTGAAAAGGTTCTCAAGGAAAGAGAAATGGCAGTGAAGATTTGGCTAAGGCATTAAGAACGTGAAGCGAAAGAGGCAAAGGCGCCCAAAGCAGTGAGCTGGAGAAATATGAAAGTTACAAATGCATCCAGTAATTGAAACGACAGGAGGGATGAATTCGAACGACTGAGCAGACGAACTCTAGAGACAATCTTAGAGACTCTTTTACCCTCCTCCTAGCGCAACAGAGTTGGCAGAGAAGGGCAGTGGGAACGCGTTTCTGGATGAGAATCTTCTAGAAGAAGATAGTGGGCATTAATTGCAGATAATGGTTCCTGCAAAGGAGTGGAGAATATTCTGTGCATTCATTGCCCCACTCCTCTCTGTGGCGGTTCTTAGGGCAAAAACCCTAATTAGGGCACGCGTGGCTCGATTTGAGCCCTTTATTGTAATTCAATCTAAGCCGTCCATTAGATTGGGCCAACTATAAAAGGGGTATCTCCCCTCATTTGTAAATTATTAGAAGTAGATAGTAGATTGAGAGTAGAGAAGATAGAAGTTAGAATAGTTATAAAGTTAGCTTAGACGATAGCTTAGTTTGAAAAGGAAGGAAAACTTTCCCTTTGAAAGTTTTGTAAATGGTTGTTGTGAACACTTTTCATAATACAAAGAGTTTCATTGCTTGGTGATTTCTTCTTTGTTATGAGTAGCTAGCAAGGCCCTTTCATCTTCCCGATTCAAGTAGATTGAGTAGAGTAGACTTTATTTTATGCAAGTAGTTGTTAATTGTGGAGTGTGGCGTTTTGGGTTTGAGCATATCTTCTTTCGTCCATACCACTAGCGGGCTTGCTGATGGTAAGTTCGCTTTGCGTGGTCAACTGGAGTATCGACACTTAACTTCGATTGTGGCTCATATGTCCATATGCATTGTTGTGATGGTATGTACATGTTGTGTCATAATTTGAACACCTTTCTTATCCTTTGAAGATTGCACCAACTTTGTCAGAGTTGTCCGAAGGGAGACGAAGCGAAGTCTGTTTTGAAGATTGTTTAAGTCGATCCTTGCCCTCCACCCCTTTAGGAGTAGATGGTAGTATCTCTAATTTTTATATCCTTTTACATTCAGCATTATTCGGTTAGTTTAAGAACTCGAACATCATTGACAGATCTCCCGAAATTTGAAAATCCTTTCCTCGAAGTTGAACGATTACGTAAGTCCCCTTGGAATACCCAGCATATTCACATCAACCAACTGAGTCTATTCGCAATAAAAGGAACCTTGGAGTTGAACGCATGAACTTTCACGCAATCTTAGCATGCGGAATACTTTGATCAAGAGGGAATAGAGTGATCGTTGGACATTTTATTCTGTGTTGGTGTTGTCATAAAAAACACGTCAACAGATCCCAGAGGCATCTTCGTAGCACATCTTGAGCAAAGATCATCACATGAACCTTTCATGGAAGATTTTTGGGTCAACTGCGAGGATGAGTTCAAAGTGAGAAGAAGGAACTACAGCAGATTCAAGCTCTCGCAGATTGCAGAATTCATGTCAGAGGACATCGAGGGCTTATCTGATGACGAAGAAGAAGTCATTCTTTTTTCTTTCTTCATGGGTCAAGTAGATGCACAACCACTCGACGAAGTAGACTAGTACGCGAAAAGAGTACGTCTATTGAGGAAAGAACTGATAGAGTAGTTCGACACAGTCAACTCTACCTTGACAGTAAAAGAACAAGGAAGGTAGTACGTCCCCGATCAGAGCCGCCAACTGTTCAGTTTACACTACCTTCCTCATCTACGTAGAAACCCAGACAAAAGAAGATGAGCATCCTTCCAGAAGGAATACGGATGTCAGGGAGCACATGGGGAAGAAGAGGAATTGCTAGGACAAGCCAACAAGAGGTACTGGTGGAGACAACCACCAATTTACCTGAAACGGTTGAGTACGTTGTAGCTACACCAGAGCCAATGATTGAAATAATCGTTGCAGAGATGGAATCCATTGTAGAAGAAGTTGTAGCAGAAGCGGTGCCTGTAATAGAAACAAAACCACCGGCTTCACCACCATCACAGAGGTCGCAAAGTCCCATTGATTTGGATTCGCCACCACGAGGCATTGCCACGACACAATCTCGTTCTTCTAGCATTCAAGGGACCTATCTTCCTCCTCCCAGCAATGCTAGCCGAGATTCTATCTGGTTAGAAAGCTCGCTTGGAAGGAAAAGGGAGAGACCTTCTTATCAGCTTGACTTCTCTGAATTCCACCATGTCCCACAAGACATGCCGGCAAAGAAGTTGAAGAAGCAAACACATGTAGAGAGGAATGTAGAGAACGAGGTTGTCATAGAGACTGCTGCCTCGCTTGAAGATAAAGACATACATAATGTGAGGGTTGAGGATTTCACGCTTTCAAAGGTGAACCTTGGAAAGACCACTCGACAAGTGGAGGCAAACCTTCTCAGAATCGCCTCAGCGAGCGTCAAGGAAAGAATGACCAAGAATGGACAAGACAACGCAGCCTTGAAGGCTGAAAACCGTTAGCTAAGGTTGTACATTTCTAGCTTGATACATGACACTCCCAACTCTCGGCCTTGCCTCAAGGACTATTGGATCTCCTAGCTGAAAGAAACCATCATCAGTTGATCACATACGGCAAACACTTGAGACGTCAAGTGGATGAGTTTGTCGTCAAAGGACGGTGTGTATTAGCAGAAGCATATCAGCTGAGAGACACAGCACATGGTCTTCGATCAAAAATCTAGCAGTCAAATTTGAAGGCAGCTCAAGAGAAGCCGGGAGAGGAAGCGACAATTGCTGATCTACAACAGGCATACCAATCAGTTCCAACCACTGAGAACAAACGCCATCTCTCTGATTGGAAAGAACAATTGGCATACAAGGTGAGAGCCTATGATGCCAATTCAGTGGAGTTGATTGACTATAAATGCTTTGTCGCTAACATTATCAACTTTGCAAAAACGTTGGTAATATCCTTCCCCGAGTTAGAATATCAGCGGGAAGGAGGAGAATATGTTGAGCTTGAAACGGTACAGATGCGGTTTCAAGATGTCATTCGTGCTTCTTTCTTTGAAGACCCCAATGGCTGCAAATTAGCCAAAATTGCAGCCATGTCTATCCAGTTAGATGAAGTAGCTGCCCAATGCATAAACTATTAGCAGCAACTTGTGACAGGTGAAGAAATGCTTAGATGCCACATAGTCATCTTGAAGAGCATTAATTGCCCAGAAGCCGAAGAAGTCAACGACTGGATAAAGACTTTGTTGACCAGTGGTGAAGAGGTGTAAAGCACCAAGGAAGGACATCCTACCCTCCAAATAGCAATAAATACAATTGAAGTCAACTTGATGCCCCTTTCCAAGTTGACTCCAGATCTCCACAGATCATGCATGTCAGATCCCACTAATCTAGGATGTCTAATTGACTCCCACGATTTGTGGATCTCAGATCTTCTTTAAAGGTGGATGTCTATTTGGAGACATATTTGTCAGTCAACTGTGGTAGACTCCCAGTTTGACTTTTGTTTAGTTTCAGATAACTGAAGTAGATTTCCAGTTAACTGCTTGCTCACCTACTTTTAGACATAGGAATAAATATTGCTGATTGGCAAGAACTGTTTATTAACTCAAGGAGATTTTAGGGTTGCCTACTTCTTTGAGTTTCTATAAATAAGAGCCTTGGGCTCATTATTTGTTTAACCTTTATTTGCTAAGCAAAATTGTTGCGCCATTGTTGCCAGAGTTAGCATGTTTATATCTATTCACTCTTGGATGAGAGTTCGTTGGTTGATCGTAATTGTGCATGATTTCGTGCCTTTGCTGTCCCAACCTTTGTA
Source organism: Sequoiadendron giganteum (assembly GCA_007115665.2). Taxonomy (NCBI): domain Eukaryota; kingdom Viridiplantae; phylum Streptophyta; class Pinopsida; order Cupressales; family Cupressaceae; genus Sequoiadendron; species Sequoiadendron giganteum. Next base: position 271,051,604 of record CM021102.1, read on the forward strand.
ATTCTTTGGAGAAGCTTGAAGAAATAAATCAGATGGCGCATGCTTGCTTGATCTAAATACTTGAGTTATTACAAAGCCTTGTTTTCAAATAGTGTATTGTTTCAATCTCCTCCTTAGACAGGTGTCGTCGCCTCCTTGGATATTTTGTCATCGATCATTATCGTTTAATGTTGTTTAATGATTTGTCTTGTAGCCTACACTTTGGACAGGTGTCGTCACCTCCTCGGGAATCCTGTTAGATAGGCCATTGTTCCTTGTTGTTTCCAGTGAGCTGTTTCAAAGCCTACACCTCGGATAGGGGTTCCTCCTCCTTGGCAAGTCTCAGATCCAGTTTACCGTAACAAGTATTTACTTGTATCGAGCCCTATCTTGGTTTGTATTCGAGAGTTCAGAGCCTCGGCCATATTTCGTTGAGACGGAGGATTCAAGTGATCCAACCCATCCATTTCACTCCTACGCCCTCATGCTTTGTTTATCTTGAGGAGGTAGGATAGTTTAGAAGCTTAGTTAGTCGTAGTTAAGATCTGCAGAAACCAGAGGAAAACTTAGTTACGACGCATTGTGTTTATGCACCCTTGTGTCCTGCCGCTAAGTAAAAAAGATAGGAACCTTAGTACACCCGTTTTTTACAATAGAAAATCAGCAAAGAGAGATCTTCCTCTCTATAATCCGAAGAGCATGTACTAACACACTTGCAACAGCTGTCCGTTTCCAATAAGCCCTCCAGAGGTGCTAATTGAAACGCCAACAAAACTGCAGTGGCTGTAGGGGCTTTGGGGGCAATTTTTTCGAAGAAAATTACAAACATGGGTTTCGTAGGCAATGGAATTTTAAACCAACCCAGATGATTCGATTTTGGAAAAAATGAGTTCTTGGCCCACGTGCAAAGGAATCTTTGAAAATAAAGCATAGTGTTCCAGAATGGAAGCAACAAGGCAATTTTCTCGAAAAAATCTAAGACATGGGTTTTGTTGCTAATGCTGAAATATGTGAACCCAAATGATCTATTTTTGAAATTTTCGCCGTTTACTTTGACATGCGAGAGAAAACCTAAGACAAGAATAAAAAAATTTTAGAGAGAGAAATAGAAGTTTATTGTTTAGTCTCTGAAAAAGTCGCCTATGCTTGAATTGGATTTGATGAAGTCTGCATGCAATTGAAAAATGAAGTCTGGCAAATGCTTCCTCTGAACAATGTGGACTTGGCATTGCGAAGAGCATTGAAATTTGAAACCTGTAGTGCCTTTAGATCTTTATTTGCTCAAGAAAGACATGTTTGCTCACCTGTGATGAAAAATAATGGACGCCTATGCCTTAATAAATAAAAATTTATCATGAAAGGCGTCATAAAATATGCATGTCTTAAAATGGCGCTAGCCTTCTGATTAGACCTCTAAAACCAACGCCTTGCTTGTGATTGGACCTCAAAATAGTTAACTGATTGAGAAATATGCCCTAATTAGGGGGCCACCTTTAAATACTTTAGTTAACTTCTCATGCAAAAATAAATCGCCCAATCACAAGCAAAATGAAGTCTAGATGAAGTCGATTTGAAGAGTTAATTTCAGTTAATTGCTTCCACCTTTATAGGGCGCCTACTTCTCTTGAGTTCAAAAAGTCAACATTTTACTTTAGGCGTCACTTTCCAGACAACCAATTTTTTGAAAATTTGAATTTGCAAATGTCACCGAAGCCCATGTTCGATCATTGATTTTGATTGACTGACATGTCGGATTGACTGGCTGACAGTTTCATTGAAGAGCAGGATCAAAATTGACAAGAATCTCCTTGAGGCTGCAAACCCTAATTCTATCATCTGAGGCCTCAAAATTCAGGGTGCGCTTGGCCTTCAGGGGCGCTTTTGACCTCAGATATTTTGAAGATGATTCTGATTGTACTTCATCTCGCGTTTCTCGATGTTTGGCAAAACTTTAGAACTAGCTGACAGGTTCATTGCGGAGCTGGCTGAATTCTGAACAAGAGCTCTTGGAGAGCACTTCCCTTAAAAACATCATTTGGCAGTTGAAAAACATGCGCACCCCTGGCCTCCAAGGGTGCTTTTCTTCCCAGAGAGCTATTTTTGCAACTAGCTAAAAATCCACTTAAGCTCCAACTGCAGGTTGCTGTCAAGTCTTCTGACTTGACTGAGGTATGCAACGGAAAGCTGGAAGCGTCATGGACAGGATGAATATCTGAGATGACCAAAAAGACTGCATTTGAGGCTCCAAAACCTTGGGCGCCTCTGGCCTCCAAGGGCGCTTTTGCTTTTTCTTGACATTTTTGACCATGACTAAAACCCTATGTTTGACTCCTAATTCTAACAATTTAACAACTCAGATTCACTTGCTGACAGATGTGTTGTGAAGCCAGACCAAGTCTGAGACAAACATCTTGGGTGTCATTTGATCAGAAACCTCCATCTGGTGCTTCAAAAAGATGGGCGCCCCTAGCTAGCAAGCGTGCTTTTCACTCCAATGTTGTCATTTTTTCATCTCTCATTTCATGTTCAATCTCTAGTTTCAGGTGCTAGACATATCTGTTGGATTGCCTAGTAGGCTCATCGCGAAGCTGACAGGATTCCAGAGAAGTCTTCTTGGAAGTGACAAGTCTCAGAAAGTTGATTTGGAACTCCAAAATCAAGGGCATCCTTGGCTAATAGGTGTAGTTTTGCTCCAGAGTTTGAAAATTTTTCAACATTTTCACCTCAACGAAAATCCCCTCCGAGATGAAGCATCATTTTTAATATATCTCGCCATAGAATCTTCACCGGAGCGTTTTGTTATACCCAAAATGATTTTTTTTTGGCATTCTGCTTAATTTGAGCTAAACAATGAAAAAATGCCATCGAAAGTATGTTTTGGGTCAAACCAAACATGAAGTCTTTGTGGGTTTATGTCAAGGAACCTATGGTTAAAATTCTGAAAAAATGAAAATTAGGGTTTTATGCCCCTATTTTTATGGAAACCCTAAAAAATAGGACCTCTCGAAAATGATTGAAAATAATTCAAATAGGATTAATTGCCTTCACGATCACACTGATCAAGTCAGAATTATCAAAAAATATGTTTTACTCTGGTGGGTCTATTTCTATTTTTCAAGAACAAAGTTAGGAGCTCCGCAGCCATTAATGGCAGATTGGCCAGTACCAGGCGTTGAAAGCTAAACCTCAAAAGCTTCAATGAAGAAGCCATGGCAAAAAAGGATGAAAATGATGCCGTTCAACGAAGGCGATTCTCAAAACGGAAAAGGCCAAAATTTGGCAAAGTCTGGAAGGTGCACGTTTTGTCTACCAAGGCAAAACACAGTCTACAGTGGCTAAAAGCGCCCCTCTTGAAGAAAGGCGCCCTTCGATCTTAGAGGGCAAATGTAAACATTTGGCATCTTCAACTCAATCATCCTCTTCACTCTCATGCTGGCTCGACAATGAAACAATCAACAAGATCATCTGATTCAGGTATCATTGACCAACCGTTAGCAAAGTATGGAGGATCCATCGACGACAGAGATGCCAAATCAGAGAACTTCAAGGTAAAAGTGCCCCTGCTGCCCAGGGGCGCCCCTCAGTTGCAGGCACCAAATGAATCCATAAGCAGCAACTCTATACATGATATCTTTCCAGCTTGCTCCCAGCTATGTGATCAATCTTACAGCAGGTCCACAATACATGCCAAACGATCATGAGTTGAGGTCAAGCCGAAAAAGCCAAAATCGAAGAACTGGAAAGATAAGCCAGAAAATGGCTAAGGCATGGCTAAGAGCGCCACTCTTGAAGAAAGGCGCCCTTTCCTGAAGACATCTAGATTCAACCAGAATCTTCACTGCCTCCCAGGATGACCTTCTTAGCTATGACCTATCTCGTCAGCGAGACTATCAGCAAGAACTTCTGACAAATCAATCAACTGATGGAGGAGGTCAAAGACTGGCAGTCCACAACCAAGATGAAACCAAGCAAAAGCTAAAAGCGCCCCTACTGGCCAGGGGCGCCCTTTAGTTTGAAGGACCTAGACTTGCCAGCTTCAATTGAGAAGTCAGTCATCCTGAGCAAGACCGAACCAGCTACCCGCTGCATCGTCAAGCAGAGTCATCTGATTCATCAAACATCGGGAACGTCAGATCAAAGCAAAGAGGGTCTGAAAAGGTCAAAACGAAGGACAAGTCAATGAAAATTGACTAAGGCATTGTCAAAAACGCCCCTCTCAAGGAAAGGCGCCCTTCTTTCTGGAGACCTAAACTCAGTTTTTTGAGTTAGCCCCTCCTAGGCGTATCTAATCATATTGATCCTGCCTCAACAACAGAACTGCTAGCCACTACCTGAGATCAACTGAGTAACCTGAATCAAAGATCAAACGGAGGCAATTCAGCTTGCAAAATGGACCAAAATGATCAACTTTAAGGATGGACGCCTAAAAGAAGTCAAAGCAAAGATGTTGACTTGAGTTAGCAAATTTGGAGCCAAAAAGAGGCGAAACACTCCACAATCAGTGGAAATCATCTTTTGGAACTCCAAATCAGACCTAAATCATGAGTTGTCTTCCATACTTGAAGGATCTTAACCCTAATCACCATATATTCATGCTAGGCGTCCCATTCTTCATTATTCTTTTTGCAGGTTGAAGGATAAAACATCAAATAGCTCCCAAGAACACGTTTTCAAGATCTGGCAAAGGTTTTAGAGGGATCTTCAATATTTTTGAAGATCATTGGCAGTAAAAGTATTCTTCCCTAAAGATTGTTTACAGAGGCAAATTATTGCAAAGTGACAGTTTATAACTTCCAATCCATCTTCTGTCTACTTCCTTTATTTTTGTCTATATTTCTTTTGCATGTCACAGGAAACGACAGATTATCACAGATCTGGCCAACTGGGTATGATCAACACAACTTTTTCAACAAAACCCATATGGTAGATTTTTCCAGAAAAAGTAGCCCTGCTGCCCCTATTTTTTAGGGTTTTCAGAAAAAGTCATAATATTGAAAAATAGACAAACTGGGTTTGTTTGGCTTTGAAGCACGAACAAAACCCATGTGTTAGATTTTTCCGAGAAAAATCACTTTCTGGTACCCCTGTTGCCTCTGCTACCAAAGGGCTTTTGCATGCCAAGGAAAAACTCATTTTTCCGAATTTCTGACGATCTGGGTTTGTCTAGAAAATCATTCTTAACAAAACCCATGTCTCAGAATTTTTCGTAAAAACTACCCCCGGGCAAGGCTATCTTTAGCAGTTCCAGAAAAGTGTCAGAACAGGGTCAAGTGCCCAGTCAATATTCAAGGTTTTCAGAATGCAGTACTCTCAGGTACAATACAAGACCAAAACGGTCTTATACCATGATTACCTGAAAACGACTGACACAGACTTATGGCAGAAAAATCCAGAGGTCAATTTTGAGGATTTGGAGGGCATGAATAAAAATACATTGCAGAACATCGAAGAATCCGGTCAATTTCAAGCAACATCTATTCCAATCACCTTACAAAGCATCGAGCTTGTAATTGCTTGCACAAAGCATTACAACCCGACTACAAGAGAGATCCTGTCAGTAGACGGGAGGGTGATTTGCAGCTTGAAGCCGGTGGACATAGAGACTTGTTTTGCAATTCCACCATGCCCTACCAAGAAGGTTATATCTGTGATAGAATGCGAAAAGGCATTTGAGGCTTCAAAGGATGAGTGTTCTCTTATAATGGCCCAACATTGGTTGAAAACAAAGAGAACCAGCTTGCCTAGATTGGTTGGGAGAGGAGAATTCAAAGATGAGTACGGAGTGTTAATCACCCTACTCAGCAGAGTCATTGGACAAGAGGAGGGGAAATCCTTCCAGCCGTGGATGTTCTACATTATTGGCAAAATAATCAGCAGGAAAGAACACTACGACTGGGCCTCCTTGATCAGTGACACACTCAACCAACAATTCACCGGGTTTCTAGAAGAGCACTGTTTCCACATGTGTTCATACCTGGTCTACCTGATAGCCTTCCAAGGCGATTTCAGAACATTAAACACTGTGGGAACCTTGGGTGTGCAAAAGGTCCAAGAATACTTTCCTCGCTTGGAGTTCACTCTAGTGGAAAGACACTTCAAAAAGATAAATGAGCTTTTCACTATGCACACCGTGCGCAAGCTAGACCATGAGATGCACGTGCGTATTTCACCAGCAGCCAAGGTAGCAATGGTGGACTGGGTGGATTGGTTCATACAATTCCCCATTTTCACCTACATACGCGTGTATGGCTATAATGGTCACACTGCCATGATGCCATGCTACCCCTCAGATAGGGTAGTGTTCATGGAATTCCTGAGGCAGTTGGCCGAGGTTCACTCTTACCTTCGCATAAAGAAGTAGTCTGCTGCAAACTTTCCTTTCCAGATGGGATTCTACAAATGCAGGACTGCAGCCGATGCTAGGTTGATAAACCAGGAAATAGTGAGATTTAATCTCAAGAACCTCATTGACAGGAGGCCATCCTATGACCCCAGAGGCATCTTCGCAACACATCTTGAGCAAAGATCATCACATGAACCTTTCATGGAGGATTTTTGGGTCAACTACGAGGATGAGTTCGAAGTGAGAAGGAGGAACCATAGCAGATTCAAGCTCTCACAAATTGCAAAATTCATGTCAGAGGACATCGAGGGCTTATTTGATGACGAAGAAGAAGTCATTCTTTCTTCCTTCTTCATGGGTCTAGTGGATTCACAACCACTCGATGAAGTAGACTGGTACGCAAAAGAGAGTACATCTATTGAGGAAAAAATAGGTAGAGTAGTTCGACACAATCAACTCTACCTTGATAGTAAAAGGACAAGGAAGGTAGTACTTCCCCGATCAGAGCCACCAGCGGTTCAACTTACACTACCTACCTCGTCTAGGAGGAAACCCACACAGAAGAAGATGAGCTTCCTTCCAGAAGGAATGCGGATGTCAGGGAGCACATGGGGGAGAAAAGGAATTGCTAGCACAAGCCAGCAAGAGGTACAGGTGGAGACAACCACCAATTTACCTGAAACAATTGAGACCGCTGCAGCTACACCAGAGCCATTGATTGAGATAATCAAAGTAGAGATGGAGCCCATTGTAGAGGAGGTTGCAGCAGAAGCAGTGCTTGTAATAGAAACAGAGCCACCTACTTCACCACCATCACAGAGGTCGCAAAGTCCTATTCATTTGGATTCGCCACCATGAGGCATTGCCACGGCACAGTCTCGTTCTTCCAGCAATCAGGGGGCCTATGCTCCTCCTCCCAACAATTCTAGCCGAGATTCTATTTGGCTGGAAAGCTCGCTTGGGAGGAAGAGGGAGAGACCACCTTATCAGCTTGATTTGTCTGAATTCCATTATGTCCCACGAGACATGCCGGCAAAGAAGTTGGAGAAGCAGACACATGTAGAGAAGAATGCAGAGAACGAGGTTATCATAGAGATTGCTGCCCGGCCTAAAGACAAAGATATACATAATGTGAGGGTTGAGGATTTCACGCTTTCAAAGGTGAACCTTGGAAAGACCACTTGACACGTGGAGGCTGACCTTCTCGGAATCGCCTCAGCGAGCGTCAAAGAAAGGATGACAAAGGATGGACAAGACAAAGTAGCCTTGAAGGCTGAAATCCGTCAGCTAAAATTGTACATTTCTAGTTTGATACATGATACTCCAAACTCCTCGGCCTTGCCTCAAGGACTATTGGATCTCCTAGCTGAAAGAAACCATCATCAGTTGATTACATACGGCAAACAGTTGAGACGTCAAGTGGATGAGTTTGTCGTCAAAGGAAGATGTGTATTAGCAGAAGCATATCAGCTGAGAGACAGGGCACATGGACTTAGATAAAAAATGCAGCAGTCAGATATAAAGGCAGCTCAAGAGAGGCCGAGAGAGGAGGCGACATTTGCTGATCTACAATAGGCATATGAATCGGTTACAACCACTGAGAACAAACACCATCTCTTTGAGTGGAAAGAACAGGTGGCATACAAGGTGAGAGCCTATGATGCCAACTCAGTGGAGTTGATTGATTATAGACGCTTTGTCGCCAATATTATCAACTTCGCAAGAACGTTGGTAATATCCTTCCCTGAGTTAGAATATCAGCGAGAAGGAGGGGAATATGTTGAGCTTGAAACGGTGCAGACACGGTTCCAGGATGTCATCCGATCTTCATTCCTTGAAGATCCCAATGGCTGCAAATTAGCCAAAATTGCAGCCATGTTTGTCCAGTTAGATGAAGCAGCTGCCCAATGCATAACCTATCATCAGTAGCTTGCAACGGGTGAAGAAATGCTTAAACGCCACATAGTCACTTTGAAAAACATTAATTGCCCGGAGGCCGAAGAGGTCAATGACTGGATAGAGACTTTGTTGACCAGTGGTGAAGAGGTGTAAAGCACCAAGAAAAGACGTCCTACCCTCCAAATAGCATTAATTATGACTGAAGTCAACTTGATGCCCCTTTCCAAGTTGACTCCAGATCTACACAGATCATGCATGCCAGATCCCACTAATCTAGGATGTCTATTTGACTCCCACGATTTGTGGATCTTAGATCTCCTCAAAAGGTGGATGTCTATTTGGAGACACATTTGTAACATAAGTACACTTTTAGTTAGGTGTCAGTCAATTGAGGTAGACTTCCAGTTTGACTTTTGTTTAGTTTCAGTTAACTGAAGTAGATTTCCAGTTAACTATTTGCTCACCTACTTTTAGACATAGAAATAAATCTTGCTGATTGGCAAGAACTGTTTGTTAACTCAAGGAGATTTTAGGGTTGCCTACTCCTTTGAGTTTCTATAAATAAGAGCCTTAGGTTCTTTATTTGTTTAACCTTTATTTGCTAGCAAAATTGCTGCGCCATTGTTGCCAGAGTTAGCTTGTTTATATTTGTTCACTCTTGAATGAGAGTTCGTTGGTTGATCATAATTGTGCATGATTTCGTGCCTTTACTGTCCCGACCTTTGTAATTCTTTGGAGAACCTTGAAGAAATAAATCAGAAGGCACATGCTTGCTTGATCTAAATAATTGAGTGTTTTCAAAGTCTTGTTTTCAAATAGTGTATTGTTTCAATCTCCTCCTTGGACAGGTGTCGTCACCTCCTTGGATATTTTGTCATCAATCATTATCGTATGATGTTGTTTAATGTTTTGTCTTGCAGCCTACACTTTGGACAGGTGTCGTCACCTCCTCGGGAATCTTGCTAGACAGGCCATCGTTCATTGTTGTTTCCAGTAAGCTGTTTCCAAGCCTACACCTCGGATAGGGGTTCCTCCTCCTTGGCAAGTCTCAGATCTAGTTTACCGTAACGAGTGTTTGCTTGTATCGAGCCCTATCTTGGTATATATCCGAAGGTTCAGAGCCTCGGCCATATTCCATTGAGACGGAGGATGCAAGTGATCTAACCATACCATTTCGCTCCTACGCCCTCATGCTCTGTTTATCTTGAGGAGGTAGGATAGTCTAGAAGTTAGTTAGTCGTAGTTAAGATCTGCGGAAACCAGAGAAAAAGCTTAGCTACGGTGCGTTGGTTTATGCACCCTTGTGTCCTGCCGCTGAGTAAAAAAGATAGGAATCTTAGTACACCCCTTTTTTACAGTAGAAAATCAGCAAAGAGAGATCTTCCTCTCTATAATTTGAAGAGCATGTACTAACACACTTGCAATAGCTGTCCGTTTCTAGTAAGCACTCTAGAGGTGCTAATTGAAACGCCAACACGTTTCAAGCTTAGATTTCGACACTTGGTACCTAACCATTTGCCATTGTTGACCTCAAAGATCCTAACTTTTCACTTGAAAAAGCAAAAACTACCCACCAGACCTAAATTGAGTTTTAATTGAATCTGACTTCACCATTGTGATCCTGAAGCAAAATAAGCCAATCAAAACAATTTTCAGTCAATTAGAATAAGTTTCAATTTTTAGGGTTTTTTTTTGACCTAAAAATAGGGGTCTAGAAACCCTAATTTTCAAAATTTTCAAATTTTGCCAGTATCTTCTTGACATCACATTGGCTCAAAGCCCATACTTGATTTACTTAAAAACTATGTTTTGACATCATTTTTACAAGGTTTAAACCATTTTAAGCAAAATGCCTTAATGAAGCAAAAAATTTGGTCTGGGTACAACATTGTGCTTGAAAATAAATTGCTAGTTAGTCCCATCTCCTAGAGGAAGATTCGACAAATCCTATTGACTTGTGGAATATTGTGGCCAACCTCAATTTGCAACTACTAGGAGCACATAGTTAGCTAGGCATGATGAATCCTCATGCCATCTTACTGACTATGTTAGATACTAAGGCAATTCAAATGAAGTCAACTTGTGGAGAGATTATGGCTGAAACATCCAAGTGACTTGAATGTAATATTGGGTTTGTCATCTCCAAGAACTTGGAGTATCTAAAGAGTAATTGGAAAAAGGAATTGATGAGCAAAGATCTTGATAGATTGAATCAAAATCATCTCAAGATGACAACATTGATGTGTGTTGGGAACTTGGGACTCAAAGATATAATTTCTTTGGAGGAACAAAGGACCAAATATGAGTACCTCTCTTGACGTGATGCTGGGTCACCCAAGAATTAAATTTTTTGAATATAGAAAATATGCAGAAAGATGTTCTCAAGGTAAAGGGAATGAGAAAGAAACTCAAATTGGATGATGCATGAAGAGCTGTCCATTTGCAAAAAATCAAATGTGGAACCATGAGTGTTTGGGCTTGTACAATACAAGAACATTCAATGTATTCTAAACTAAAGCCTCCAATATTAGAACTATAGGCTTTTATGTTAATATGAAAAAAAAAAAAGTTGGTTGTGTCGTTGCCCAACATGTAAAAATATGGGCATGATAGATAAGGACTAAGTTGAAGAGGAAAACATTTGAATGGATATCTTGGAAATGTACTTGGAAATTGGTCCTTTAGGATTGGAAGTGAGGCATATCGCTTGTGAAGATGCACATGCAAAACCAATTTGAGACTAAATGATTGTCCCAAATTGGGCTTCCAAGTAGGTCTAAGTTGTTATGATATTCTTAGGTTTTGCTTTGTAGAATATTATAATATATGAAACTTGGAAAGAACATTCTTGGGGGTATTGACCATGACCTTATTTTTACCAAAGCTGACCAAACTTTTGCGAAGCTTTTGCAAAAACAATCAAATGGATCAAGTTGTCTCTATGGACTATTGGAAGAGTGAACAAGAAGGGTGTCTACTTCGAAAAGAAGTGAAAGCTAAACCCTCCGCTAGGGGTAATATTTGATGTTATGTGTTTGAATGCCCCTAGAAAATGTCACTTGCTAGGAAGGTAGATTCTAGAGAAGGATTTTGATGTAGTGATCAATTCTTTAGGATTACTAGGTGGAAGTTTATTTGTTGGAATCCAAAGAAGGTGAGTTGCTCTTTTACTCTCTTTTTGAGTAACAACTTAAAATTTATTTCCTAGAAAACAAAGGAATATGATTCCCTTGATCGGGATTAGAAAATGGATTGTCGGAATAAAGTGTAGTTTATTAGACTATAAACACCTCAATTTTTTTTGATGATGGCATTGTAAGCAATGACCAAGCAATGCTAGACTACCGAGTTTGTTTCAGGCCGAATCCTTTAGGGTGGTGAACCAAAATATGGGAAATATAGATCAATAGAAACATGATGGTAACTGTACCACTATATAGTAAGGAAAGTTTACACTTCTTTTGGAATGGAATCATCTTAATCTAGTATTTGAATTTTCATCTTTGATAGAATTGGTTCTTGCTAGTGGTTCATTAGTCTTTCTATCTCCAAGGAATCTTCTCGTAGGGGTTCCCCTTAAATATCTTGTACTTTTTAAATCATACTGTCAGAGGCCCTGGGTAGGGATATGTGAAAGGATAAATATGTCAATGTGATCAAGAATATTTTGGTTTCTACCAAAATTAGAGATACAATTCATCTTTGATTTCTAGACTAGATTCTATTGTCAAGGTCTCTGTTACCGGATCCTCCTGCAGATTGGCCGGATTCGGGTTCGGTTCGAATCGGGTCCAAGTTCAGTTCAGGTTCATCTGTGGATTCGGTTTGGATCCGACAAAATGGGGTTGGGTTCGTTTGGGAAGAACCTGGGCAGGATCTAGGGGAAACTTGGTGAATCTGTCCATATTTCTTCTTTTTCAATTTTTTTTTTTTTGCTTTTTTAAAAAATTTTTCCACCTTTTGGTGAAGCTGTGGGATATGGAGCTAGAGAAAATTGACTTAGATGCTTCCACTTTCCAACATCTTACTCTTGAGTTTGAAAAGCGAGCAAACTTTTAGTGCAAATTGTAGTGGCACTTTTTGTGATTCTACAAATGTTCTTACATCATCTGATGTCAATGATTTAGAAAATCCTTATGACTTTGAAAACTGATTGTTGAACTTCAAGTTTGAATAATGGATATTTTAATAACATTTATCATTTATGTTTTAAATGACATTAGAGTTTATGGTAGTTTTGCTGATTATATTATGCTGTGGTATTCTAAATTTAATTTTTACATGGGTTTTTTATGGATGGACCCAAAATGAACCCAACCCCAAATTGTTTTTGCCGAATCTATGAATCTGAAACATGAGCAATACCAAAACTGGCAACTTAGATCAAGGTTCTAGAGAAATAATTTTTAAAGAGCCCAAGTTTTATAATCCACTCTTTAAAATTTGAGGTGGGGTCTAGATGTTTTTTTAATGAAGGAAAATGTCGCATCTTATACTGAATGTGGATCTAGTAATCATAGACTTAGGCCTTCATATGGTGAATTTCCATATAGCGTCTTGAAAGATTGTGTTGGAGTTACCTCATTCTATGGATGTAACTTTCTTGATGTTCCGAAATGGCTGTTGGTTAGAATACATAAAAGCCTTGTTTGTTCGAATATTAGGTGAGTAACATTGGCAAGTAAATTTTGATTGACCGACATCCTTGTAAGTTGTTCTCATCTATTTGTGTCTTTCTTGACAACTCCATCTTGAACTTTGAAGACTTCACTTAACTTCAAAAAATTTCCTTCGAAGGAAAACATATCTTGGAAAACCTTTCTTGAGGTTGGAAGGAGATTTGCCCCCACAAAGGAATGGCTGGAATGAGATGGGTGAAATTTTTGAAACTTTAAAGAAAATCCTTTGATGGCAAACATCTCTTGGAAAATCTTTTTTTAGGTTGGAAGGAGATTCTTTTGCTTAAAGGAATGGGGTAGAGCTGGATTGAGACGGTGGAAATTATTGAGCCAGATTTTAGGAACAAAAAATGTGATGATTGATAAGGACAAGACTAAGATCTAGAAAGAAAGAAATAATGTTAATGCCCATTGACAACCAAGATTGGTTAATGGGACTTTGAAGTAATATCAATAGAATTAGCACGATGGAGTGGAAATAAGCATGACAATCTCCAAAAGGGACTTGCAAGATGTGATTTTGAGCACTTCCCACAAAGGAGACAGTGGAGAACCTTGCTATGGATGTTAGAGCTTGGCATTGACTTTTCTCTCCTATGCGAGCATATACTACTAGACCTCAACAGCTGATTGAATTTTGGTTCTATTTATTTGAACTTTGATGTCTTATTGTTTCACCAAATCCACTTGATGTAGGACTCTTTCTGGAAGTTGATTTCTGCACCACAACAATTTGAATTGATAATTTGTATCATTTCGAATGACACGTTTGCTAGCTGCCACATGATTCTAGCATCTTTTCTTGTGTATGAATTAAGGTTTCTTTATATTTTTAATCATTATCAAAGCTTGCTTAAATATTTTACTCCATTTTCTAATTGAGGAATTGTTGGGGAGTATGTAATGTCCCCATTTTTAGCACTACACTTTCTAGTGATTGATAGCCTATCCTTGGATGCCCGTAGGCTAGTTTCCGGCTGCTTGGAGGTTTCTTTTGAGGATTCAAGGGTTTGCATGTTGGAGTTTTGCAAATTGGTTTCTAGATTCCTTCTACGTTTTCAGAAAGCTACATGATGGTATGACATGCATCTGAGATTAGGGTTTCCTATTTTCTATGAGGATACTTCGGCAGTTTTGGAGGCTTGCATGTTGGAGTTTGGCAGTTTGGATCGTAGATTCCATCTAGGTTTTCAGAGAGCTTCATAGTGGTGTGACATGCAACTGAAACTGAGGACCTTTCCGGACTTACTATTTTTAGTAAGCACGACGCTTGCTCGGATTGTGGTTAAAATGAGTTTGGAACAACTTACTAATTTTAGTAAGTTCTATTTTTAGCAATGCTATTTTTAGCAAGGTTTCTGCAATTCAGTTTTGTGGCTATATCTGCTAGGTCGATTTGAGTTGTTTGGTCTCCAACACCCTTGGTGCTATTTTTGGCAATGCTATTTTTAGCAGCAGTTCAACAGTTCAGTGCAGGGGCTATTTTTGGCAGGTATTCTGTAGTTTTATACTATGACTATATCTAGTAGGGCAGTATATTTTGTTTGGTCTCCAGCTTTTGAGGTATTTAATTTGGCAAAGTTAATTATTTGAGTGTGGAAAATATTTCCTATGCTAATATGGACGACTTTATAGGGGAAATATTTAAGCTGCAAATATTTTAATAAAGTGAATTTTGATAAGGCTTGGTGGACGCCTTAAGAAGAAATAAGTGATTCTATTAAAGTCATTCACTTTATTATATTTGGACGCCATTTTATACTTTATTAGCAAATTTAATAAAGTATATTACTTTCTTAATGTTGGATGCCTTGGAGAAATGGGAAATGAAATGCAAATGAGATCATATTTGGAGGTGAATGTGAATTTGGATTAGGCGCCCATCTTGGAGGGAATTTGGAGACAAAAGGCTATAAATAAGAGTGTTGGGCTCTTTGTTTTGGATCCATGAAGAAATTATACTGTTACCGAAATGGTGAGTGGTTTGTTTTGAGGAATGCATACCTCCTAGCTTGGACTTGATTTCTTGCTTGAAAGATAGCAACTAGCTAAGTGAGAAGACTGTTCTTTACTCAAAAGGACAGATTGAGCTTATTGTAATGGAGTCTTATGATGTTTTCTAATGTCTTTGGTGTGTTTGTCAATTTTTCATGTTGCTGATTTTGGTTTGGCTGATGTAGGTTTTCATTCGCAGGTCTTTAGGCGAATTTTGTTGGCTTCTGGGTATTGGCCCATTCATTTCCTTGGCTTAGGGTGCCCCTTTGTGCAAGTTTTGGGATTTTTTCATGGAGCCATTTATTTTATCTTACAGGTCGACTTCTCCCATGGTTGCACTTCTTGCCTGGGAAGTCGTAGAAATCTGTAGAAAAATAAATAGCATCAGTTTGCAGTTGTTTCTCAGTCCTAGATTGGTCGCCATCTATCTAGAAGTCATTTGCATTTCGTTTCAAGTCATTTGGAGTAGTTTTGAGAGAGTTATGAATATTTTAGTGAGTTCTCTACTTGCTGGTCTGTCATATCAGATTGTCTATGTTGGAGTTTTGGAGTGTGCTTTTCATATCTAATGAGTCTTTGATGATTGGAGATTCATAATAACATTTGCAGCTTCTTGGACAGCTAATCTCTTGGCTTCTTGCAGATTCTACTTCACTTTGTAATGCTGGTTCAGTAGTACTGAACAACTCTTAATATTTTTGCAGTTATCTATTCTATTGTATTCCCACTTTAGTGGAAGAGGCTGGCTTACCGCCTATTTGCTTTCTTGCATTTGCCATCATTCCCACCATTGGTGGAAGAGACAAGCCTCGTCGTCTTTAGATTTTGTACTGCATTATTCATTTGCTGATTGGCTATGCCATCAAAATACTCCCGTTGAATAAGTGGTCGAGTTGCATCTTTACTTTCCATCATTGTACTTCTTTCAGTTTGAAATACTAATGATCCTCGGCGCCATATGTTAGCACCTCACCCACTTTGGGTCTTGAGTGCACATTCTTGGTGTAGGGTTACTTTCCAGTACTGCTTTATGATTTTGGCTAACGTTGACGGGTGCCATTGTGGAAGTGTTGATTGTGAAAAAATTGAGAAAAATTACAAGGGGGTCATTTCAAAGTAGCTTCATTTCTTTTGATTGGGATGTTCGATTGAGTTGCTCTTCAATCAGAGTGATAACGAATTTTGAGTATTAAACTCCATGCTAAACAAATAACGTACATTATGAATTACATTTTTCCATAGTTATCATGAGACACGGGGGTACCAGTACCAGTATGGGGATGAGGATGCCAATCAAATTTGGGTATGTGAGTAATTGATAAAGAAGATGGCTATACATATATATATGTAGTCTGCAGAAATTGCGGGTATGGAGGCAGGTAGGTGGTCCATGTTCCTAGAATGGGGTTTCCTGGCAACTATGCATTTTTTTTAACGTTTTCAGTTGAAAGAATCATTTACATTTTACATACACTTTTCCCTCGGTGATAAGGATAGTGAAACTTTTACAATGTTTTTTCTGTAACATGATTCCATTATTTCATTTCTGAATAAGCAGATTTCAAATACTTAGTCAGCATAAGATCCATGTAATTGTTAAGAAAGGAAAGAGTTGGAAACTTGAACATTTACTTGATCTATCCATTCCTTTATGTGATATATGAATTTTTGTGACTGAATTAAGTTTAGACCATTGTTTATCATTTGAATCAGCTCCTCTCCTATCAGCTTAACATGGAAATTTATAGAGGCAGGGACATAGAATCACAAAGTATATGAATATTTGTTTCCTAGATAAAACAAATGGATTAGCAAATAAAAGCTCTAGGGATAAAACTAATCCATAAATAGATAAAGTTTCCTTAAAATCTAAACTTAGCAGTAAGGTACCTCATATTTTGATGTCAAATGAAGCAAATTTGGGGATATTTAAAAGTGTGCTTTTTTGTTTTATTGCACTGAAGATCATCTTAAAATTGCATCATCCAAAAATTACCGAAGTATGGAGCTGCAATTCTCTGTTTTTTCCTGTTCAAAGGAAAATATAATTTTTCATGATCTTTTATAAGTATTCACTCTCAGAGGTGGCTATTAGATCAGAAAATGATAAAAGATGCCTACTTCTAAAGCTCCATTCATTTCTATTTTTCCTTTTCAAGTGAAATGTCTCATTTTGTTCTCATTTGCAATCATCGCTGTTGATTTCTAATTACAAAATGAAAAATTGGATATAATTCATTCTATTGGAGTTAAGGTCAATGACAAAATGTATGGGGATAAGATGGACAAATCAATGAACTGAGTTATCTTCTTTGAATTATGTTTTTTGTACTCATCAATAATCATATTGGTCTCAAGTTATTGGGCATTATTTTTGTGTTGATGGACTTGAGTACTGTTGTAATCATTGCAGGTTTACTCCCAGGATGGGATGAAAACAAATGACAAGTCAAAGAGCAGTTCAAGTTTATTAATGAAAAATGCAAAACATTTGCAAATTCTTAGTGAGAAAAAGAAAAATGTTCAAGTTGGCCGAATTCCTGTCATGGTGAAATCAAAACTTTGCTACTTCAGCAGTCTAAACTCTAAAGACTTGCTTAAAGAGGCTGATTGCTTGTTCGATGTTGGAGGGTATTTCATTATAAAAGGGCACGAAAAGGTTTGCTATGATACTTTTATTGCTTTCATTTTCAGATAGCAAAGGATATCCTTTCCTTCCAGAAAGCAAACACAGGTCATATATGTTCTAATTTCCACTTTTTCTCCTGAGGTTTGCCTCCATACAAATTGACAATCACGAACTAATAATAATAGTTGGGGTATTTCATTATAAAAGGGCACAAAAAGGTTTGCTATGATACTTTTATTGCTTTCATTTTCAGATAGCAAAGGATATCCTTTCCTTTCAGAAAGCAAACACAGGTCATATATGTTTAAATTTCCACTTTTTTTCCTGAGGTTTGCCTACATACAAATTGATAATCACGAACTAATAATAATAGTTGATAATATCAACACCTGCCAAAACAGCTGTTGGCTGTTGCTTGTGTTGTATGATTGATGATTCAGAATTTCAGAGTACAAATCTAGAATTTGGTTTTCTTGCAAGAGAACACATTTATTATGAATGAATGCTCCAAGTTCCTTATAGCTTATAAATTTTGTCTCTATATAGCCACCAATCTGAATTAGCTAGATTGTGGTAACTTTGTGTGATTTGCATAGAGAAAAAATGGAAATGATGTCAATATGCATAGATTCCTGGAGTTGACTGTGTAATATTTGTCAACATCAATGTTTCAGATCATACTCCATGATCCATCATTAGGATGAGATTGAGCTTCATTCTCTTCTCTAGGTCAATGTAATCCCGATGATGGATCATGGAGTACGATCCAAAATGTTGATGTTAACAAATGTTACATGGTGAAATCCAGAAATCTATACATATTAATATTATGGACTGTGGAAAATTCTTGCTGAATGGAAACAATGTCCTAGGGGAAATAGTTGGCAATTTTATTTTATTTTCGAAGACTTCCTTGTAATCGTGATCAGATATCCATAGCAATAGTACTGCTGGATCTATCCTAATAGCTTTCTAGGGAAAAGTGATTCCTTTCCTAGAAAAGTAATTTAATGATGTCTTTTCTATAATTTTTTTGTAAGTTACATGGAACCATTGCATTTTAATGGGGCGCTTTGCACAATTTTTGTAGTAGATTAAATTTGGTTATCCAGAAAGGTCTTTTTGTTTGTTTGTTTCACATCAGTTGGAATTGTCAAACTCAAGGCAAAGGACATAGTCCTAGATTGTCATTTGCGTAGTTTGGAATTTGCACATTTCTGTTTTGATGCTATTGTACAATAAACTATTTAAAGTTTCCCCCACAGTAATATATCTGTTTTGATTCTATTGTACTCCAAATACTTTGAACTTTCAGTTCTACTTGACATTTGATTGTTCAGAAATTAGTATATGTAACCTTAGATCTAATTTGATTCAATGAAATGGACTTCTCATGGAATTGTGAACATTGTTTTTTGGTGGAATTCTATATTTTGTCTTTTTCAAAATTTCAAGTTTTTTGGAATGGGGAATGTGTTAGACATTGGATTTTGCATACAAATATCTACTTTCCAATATATTGGTGCTCAAAGTCGTAGGTTCCCAAGTCCCTAAAGCCAAGCCGTTTTTTGAGCACTAGGGGTGTCAAACTTAGAACAATAAACTTCAAACTTATAATTAGGTAGGGCAACAATGAACTAGTTGTTGAGAGTGGGTAATCTCTCCTTCACTACAGGCTTAGTTAGTGCCAAAAGGGGGCTTCCCTAGAGGTGTATTTAACATGATTAATCACAACTCAAGATGAACAAATTGATAGTCTCAAAGGCTATCACTAGACCAAAGACTAATCTATTGCACATAAGACCCCTTTCTAAGATTATAAGTACATCATTGCACAACGACAAGATGTGGCTACGCAAAACGTGATTCCTAAAGGTAAGAATAATTATGGATTGTTGAAGATTCTTCCATAGTTGTATTGCTAAATCATGAGATGCATACAAACTAATGTCTTACTCTTAGACTAGTAATGAACAATGTTCTTAGTTTAAGCATATGGTAGATCATTACTTCCAGGACTAATGCCTAATCTATTGGGTTACAAAGTCAACACATCATGAGAAACAACATATTGAGATCACACTATATTATGAGTTGGGCATATGCATAAACCATAGATATGATATCAAATAACTTAACATACTTGGTAATCCATCTCCAAATTGTAGAAATCCATATGTAATAAGGAAAAGTGATGAGCACACACTTATACTAAGAGGGGGGTGGGGTTTGTGAATCAGTATAAGATAATCATTTACTTATTGAAATCTTAACAAACCACAATAATAGCAATCACACAAGATCTAAGAAATAAGAGACACTATTGGAAATGTTGTCATTGATGTCAAAAGGGAAACATAAGACATATTGTCATTGATGTCAAATTGGCATAAGAAATGGGTGCTCCTATTTAAGATATGATGATACAGATCCTAAAGCTAAGAAACAACAATACATTGATCATATTCAAGACATTGCGCATTCGATGAGATGGAGGGCTTTCAAAGATAACCTATAGTTGTGTCTACTTGCAAGAAGTCTATTAAAATAATGAATATGATATAGAGAAACATGTTGTACCCAAACCAAATTTTTTGCTTTATTAAGGCATTTTGCTTAAAATGGTCCAAACCTTGTAAAAATGAGGTCAAAACTCAGTTTTTGGGCAAATTAGGTATGGGCTTTTGGTTAGTGTGATGTTAGGAAGATATTGGCAAAATTTGAAAATTTTGAAAATTAGGGTTTTTGGACCCTGTTTTTAGGTCAAAAAACTCTAAAAATAGAAACTTGTCAGAATTGGCTGAAATTAATTTTGATTGGCTTATTTTGCATCACGATCACAGTAGTGAAGTTGGTTTCAGTTAAAAGTAAGTTTAAGCTTGGTGGGTAGTTTTCACTTTTTCAAGAGAAAAGTTAGGACCTATGAGGTTGTCAATGGTAGTTGGCCAGTACCAAGTGTCAAAATCTAAACCTAAAACTCAAAGCAGAACATTCTATGATGAAATATGCTGAAAAAGATGCTTCTCGATGGACGGGATTTTTCAAATGGCGAAAAGTGCAAAAATATTGTAAGTCTGGAAAAACTCACTTTGTAACGTGGGAGACACTTGCGCAATCAACGTGCAAATCAACTTTACAGTGTCCGTACATGTGAGAATGGTGAAATATAGTCACACACACGCGTTAGCAGCAATAATGCTTCTACGTGGACAACTCAACAGCCAATACGGTAATCCCAAAGCGCAAAATGGAGGAAAATTATCAGATCCAGAGCAAATCTACGCCCTTGTAGCCTAGGGGCGCCCTTCATTTTGAAGGCTCATATTTTGTTGTTTTGAGTTGCAAATGTATTCAATCTCTTCGGTTTTCTGTCAGCTTTCCAACAAGCTACAGAGCGAGTCCGTCTGAGTTGCAGAACTCTGACAAACAAAGGCAGAAGCAGAAAGTACGAGGAGATTACACATCACAGAGGCAGTGAAAATTGCAGTTTTTGCGCCCCTGTAGCCCAGGGGCGCCCTTGAATTATACCCCTCAGATGATGGAGTTTGCAATTTCCGTTTCCAGGGAATCTTTGGTGATTCAACCCAGCTCCGCGATGCACCTGTTCGTAAGATCGTCAGACAAGCTGAGTGACCGTGACAATGGTTCCAGTGAGCACGTAAAACGGAGGATAGTATAAAATGAAATATCAAATTGCTCCTTTGTTGGCTAGGGGTGCCTTGCCTTTAGGCTAGTTAGATGAGGTTTTTGCAATTGTCGTCTTCACGAGACTTGTGCGAGATCCTCCTAGCTACGCAGTGAATCTATTTGTTAGCCTTCAGGATATGTCAATCTCCTGTAGTCGAAGAATCAATGCAAAATGAGGACAAGTTGAAAAATGGCTAAGGGTTTTACACATTGCCTTGAAAAAGGGGCCCTTCTTTTAGAGGCATTAAATGCACTCTTTTCGCTTCGTCTCTCCTAGGAACATCTCTTCCAAGTTGTTCCATCTACGCAACAAGCCCATCAACATGTAGATCGAAGCAATCCAACTCCCGGTAGCAAGGGTCAAAGTAGGGCACTTGGTTGAAATTGACAAAATGCAAAATCATGTTAATTTCTGTTTTTGCTCCTTTGCAAGCCAGGGGCGCCCTTGCATTTGGGGGTCTTAATCCAGCATTTAGGCCTTGCACATGCAGTCATCGGGTGCGTAATTCTTCTAGCTACACGATGGATCCAACGTCCAGTCGGTGGGAGTCATCCTTCACCGACAGCGGCAGATTGAAGCGTCAAATGACAAATCAAAAAAATGGCTGAGTATGGAATTTCTTACGAAATTACATCTCCTTGGAAAAGGCGCCCTTCATTTTGAGGTACCAGATTCAGTTTTCTGAGGTCACAGCTCCTAGCAGACATTTCATCAGTTTTGATCTGGCTACGCATTGGATCCTCTAGTTCAGTTTCAGCATCACTCGGGCACCTGAAAATTAGAGTTCAATAGAGGTTACTGTGATCAACAGAGGTACCTGTCATGTTAGCTTTGCAAATGGCGAATTTCTTGAATATTTTAATATTGGCGCCTATTTCGAGACTCACTGCAATTTGCATGTTGAGTTAAACTGAATATTTTAATATCTTTGAGCTTCAACTTAGTTTTTGTTGCACAAAGTGGGGTCCAATCAGATTACTTCTTTCTAAATCAGGGTTTCTTCTTGCAGTTGGCACCATAAACCTAAGATTTTCTCTATTTATTTCAAAATGGCGTCCATTTCTCTCATAATAGGTTGAAGTGCAAGCGAATTTTCTCTTGTGCAAGCATTCGAAGGCATAATTTTTCAGATTTCCTTGCGTAGATAGAGTCTAGAATAATCAGCAAAATTTAGACAAACATAGGCGAATTTCTACAGAAGCAGAGAAAACAAACAAACAAAAACTTCTATCTTTTGTCTAAATTTCTTCTATTCTCTTCTTAGGTATTCTTTGCATGTCAAAGAAAACGACAAAATTTTCAGAAACAGAGCATCTGGGTTCGTGTATTTGAGCATCAACAACAATACCCATGTTTTAGAATATTTTGTGAAAATTGCCCCACTGCCTCTATTCTAGAGCACTATGTTTTTTTTCAGGAATTTTCTTTGCATGTCGGCCTAAAACACATTTTTTCCAAAGTCTATCGATTTGGGTTGTCTTAGAATTCAGTTCTACACAAAACCCATGTTCCAGATTTTTTTTGGGAAAATTGCCCTCACAGCCCCTCAAATCTCGATTGAAAACCTTTTGCATGCAGGCCTAAATCACATTTTTTCGAATTTTTGATGTTGTGGGTCATCTTAGAATTTGATTCTTGCACAAAACCTACGTCTCGGAATTTTTCGTAAAAATTGCCCTCCGACAGGGTATTTTTAGCCTCATCTGGAGTGATTTTTGGTTTTCCGGAGAAGTTGTTAGAAGATAGTCGTGTTCATAGTCAATAGGCGAGTTTTTCAGAATGCAATACACACAAAACAAATTCAGGACCAAGTCGGTTCTAATTCATGATTTTATCGGAACGGTTGACACAAATTTGCATAAGGTGCTTCCACATGCCGTTTTGGATCCAAAAATGATAAATTCAACAATACTTCAAAACATCGAAAGGTCCAGGTTGCTTGAGGCAACTTCTATCCCCATTTCAGTTTAGTGCATAGAATTCATGATGTCTTGTATCAAGCATTACAATTGTACTGCTCGTGAAATTCAATCAACGGATGGACGGGTGATTTGTAGCCTGAAGCCCCATGACATTGAGAAGTGTTTCCTTCACATCCAAACAGTCGTGTCATTACCATAGAATTGTGTGAAAAAGTGTTCAATGCTGATAAGGATGTATGTCAAAACAAAATGGCAGAAAGGTGTGTTAATGGATGATAGCTTCGGTCAGATATGAATGACAGTGATGCAAGTACCATTGTCATTCATAAGTGATCAAAGATCATCATTCATGTTATGATATTTCTAAGGAAACATTTAAATCGAAGTTTTGAGCATACATATAAATTCGATCATTCCCGTGATGATATATTCTGCATTTATTAAATCGGAATCCTCCTAAAGACATCCGCCATCATGTAGAAGGGTGTGTATGTGTTAATACATACTTAACAAATGGTAAATGACTGTTGAGGAAGCCTGCGCGCAAAGGGACACGTCCCTTGAGCGGACATGTCTCCACATGTGGAGACACGTCCTCTCAAGGGACGCATCCCTTGAAGGCTGGTCTCTCCACTTACAAATAGGAGTTCCTTCATTGATATGCAAACATAGAAATCGGACAATGTTCTACAATCAACACATTCAGCAAAAGAGAAGAAATCTGAGAAACGTCTTTGACAAACATAATCAGACTTGCTTGAATTATACGATCCTTAACATGGTATCAGAGCTGGCGTCCGTTTGGTTGAAGGAGTATCGAGATTATTATGATCTTTGGTTGGCGTTCAATGATGATTCCGGAAACAGCCATCAACAATCCGTATTGAACAAAGGGGCCGGGTAGATGCGAATGCCACCAACTAGCGATTCTCTCCCGCGATCTTGCCATGATCTTGCCGGGTAGAGGACTCCATGTCTTGCCAAGAGTGTAGAGGACGTAGCTGCTTTGGCGCAACACTCAGATTGAAGGGTTCGATTCAGGTCCAGTATTGGAATCCCACACACAGGCATCCACCGATACCAGGACAGCGATATATCATTGCGGGATAGGGTCGGGTGTTTAATAGGAGCAATCACCTCCAAGGCGATCAGGCTGAGCCTCACAGCTCTGGTCGGGAATCCTCATGATGTACGCCTACTCCATATTCTCGTGAAAGAGGAATGATAGTTTGATGCGGGTTTGTGAAGTGGCTATTAGTGGCGGTTGGTTTCCTGGTTGTGTGACATAACGGTATCAACTCAAATATTCGTCAACATCTACCATCGTGATAATCACGTTGCCCATTCTTCACAAGCAAATGGGCCATGATGATCAAACATTTGGCAATGCGTACGTGAGGGGAGCGCATGTGGTGGTTCAAGGCACTTTCAAGGAGACCATCGACTTGGTGGGTGATACAAAGAACGTCTGCATTGTATTGAGATATTTGCTAGAAACTAGCGATGTGATCCCATACTTTGGGATTCTATAGACATGAAAGGAGAGCGCCCTGAATCCATATGGTTAGCAGAAAAGGTAATTTCAAAATTAGGAAATGACGATGACGGAGGGATTTGATCTTAAAAGGTCGTTGTGGACTCTTCTTTTGCGGAGGTCGTGGACGGGCATGTCATTGCCAACGGCCGTCTAATATCATCTTCTCGCAGTCCTTCCTTCGTATGCACTTTGGCGGATAGAAGCGCCTAGATCTGTCTATTATTCCCTTGCACCGAGATGAGGAATCTGTCGTGTGTATTTGGGAAGCCTTGAGACGACATCTATTGCTATCGAAAATCTTGGGTCATCTCAGGAGACAATTAAGTGACGAAAATACCTGCCAATAGCAGTGACTATAGGATGTCGAGCACATAGTTTAATTTTGCATCGGAGTCTTAATCCTCGGGTCATCATGGCACCAAGAAGCCTGATATTGGCAAGGTTGAGTGAAGGGACCTATGCTACCTGGAAATTAAATGAGCACTGTCACAGGAGTCTTCGATTTTCAGCTCATACGAAGGGCAAACTCGATGCGATCGACGCCACTGTAAAGGGTGGAGAGAGCAGAAATTGTGATTGATCGTTCAGATTCATGACTTCATTAAGGACGGATCAAAATAGTTAAAAAGATAAGTATTCTTTGGTCATTGAGTTATATCATTTTTATTTATTTTTATTTCTTGATCTGGTGAAATTTTTTGAATTGTGTTGTGTTCACTAGCATAAGATCCTTTGAAAATTTCATTCATAATATAACTTGTATGATTTTACCTTGATATTTCTTTAGATAGTTATGAACTATTTATAATCTCTTTTAAATGCTTTCAGAACGGATCAGAAGCATAAGTGATTGTTTACAAAAGAAGAAAATGAAGACTCTGCTTGCCACCATCAGACTGTGTGGATGGCTGAAGTCATCCCTTCAAAGAAGAAGTAATTAGAGCTTCAGAGGGAGTCTCATCTTCACTTGTTGTAATGCTTTGAGATAGAGAGATATGAGGTGAAAGCCTTGTTCATCTCTGAGACTGAGATGAGGCGTCATGTTGACAAACTCCATGTCGACAGGTCCCAGGATCTAACTTCAGAAGAGCACCTTGCACCCGTAGTATGGCTTAAGGGGGGGTGTTGGATATAAGCCACACCCGGACTTATGATGGGTTGGCCACAAAGGGCCAGTAGCTCATTTGGTAGAGCACTCCAACAACAAATGGAAGGTCCTAGTAAAACATATATTGAGATATCTTCAAAGCACTACTGGATATGATTAGGGCTGGAAGTGTAACTGATCGGAAAAGCACATCAGGATGTTGCTTTAGTTTAGGATTGGCTATGATCTCTTGGATTTGCAGAAAACAATCTTTTGTGGCACAAAGCTCAACAAGAAGCTGAATATATTGATTGTGGGACTCTTTGGTGAGCCCTTGAATCCTATGATTATTCATTGTGATAATCAGAGTTGTATAAAGCTCTCTGTGAATCCTGTCTTTCATGACAGATCTAAACACATTGAGATCCCCTATCATTATGTGAGAGATATGGTGGAAAGGAAAGTGATTCAGTTGGAGTATATTAGTACAAATGATCAAACTGCAGACATTCTCACCAAGCCTCTCTCCCGAATCAAGGTAGAGCACTTCAGGAAGAAACTTGGTATGGTTGAAATGTAATTTGTTATTTATGTTTGAAATACAAATTGTTTATAAATTGTACTAATATATATAAAGATGTTTAGTGTGTAAACTCTTTTGTCATGTGTGTGACTCCATGACTTTATGGGCCTACTCCTCCTGTGTACATTATCGAAAGGTGACGATCTTTCTGATAATGAACACTTGTATTTGACATTGTAAAGTGACGACTCTACAATGATGAACTATCATAATAGATATCATATGACTTGATATCTATAGACATGTCATGATAGTATCTCTTAGACACCTTGATGGATATCATGAGACTTGATATTTGAAGGTCATTGTGACCCATAAGAGATAATCATGGTGGATGATTATATCCGTGGATATGCCATGAACTATGGTAGACATCATGTGACTTGATGTCAGTGCACATACCATAATGAAGATATGTATGAAGAATGTTTTGTGACTTGACACTTTCAGAAGCATACCATATCTTCTGATATCATGAGTTAGGTGATATCACTTTATATGTCATGTCCCCTTCTCATTGACATCTCTCAGAGCACTGGATTGGCCTATTATGCGAACCTCGTAGGCTGATAGTTTGGATAGAGGGTCTTGATGGAGCTGGGCTCAGCTTCAGTTTGTCAGTACTTGATCAGTTGGTTTTCGTTCGGGCTCGTTCGGACACTTCTAGCCCGAGTTGCTATTTTTAGCAGTATTCAGCACTCAGCGTGGGACCCTTGCTATTTTTAGCAGTATGGATTGGTAGCGTTCTGAATCACTTCCGTGTTCATCAGCTTCAGATGGTTTGTGCATCGGGTATATATCGAGAGAGATATTAATATTTAATTGATTTAATTAAATATTAATTATTGGAGCTTATATTATAAAGTTATAATATTTTAAATCTTATAACTTAAGTGATTTTGCTGAAGGGGTCGCCCATCATTGAAAGGGGCCATTTTAAATTATAATTTATAATTAAAAATTGAGATTGAAACTATTGAAATATTAAAAGGGAAAAGTTCGAAATTATTTAAATGATACCTAATTGAGAAAAGTCTAGCTTTTGAAGAATATAAGGGTTTCATTGAAATTCGAGCCATTATGATTGTTTTATGAAAAACTGATTAAGTCTTCAACCAGAGCACGGAAGCCAAGGGTTTCAGTCTCAGAGCATTGGGGAACGAGCCATCTCCAGTGAAAGCAATTCAGAGGTTGTGAAATACCTTTCGATTTATTGCCAGGCAGAGATTTCTTCATTCAGAAGAAATTACAGAGCATCACAGATAAGAAATATTCAGGGGGTTCTTTATTAGCAATTTATCCATCAGAGGTTTATACAGTGAGGCGCCTATTTTCTTCAGACCTGGAGACTCTAGAGGGAGCCGTACCTTTTATTCATTGTTTGCTGTTGTGTTCAGGCCGTACAAATCTGTACCAGGCCGTACTTCCATTAAAAAGGGGCGTACTTTCTCTTGCAAGCAAATCGCCTTCTCTTTTGGTCTTCCAGCTTCACTAGATTGGGCGCAGTTGTAACTGGGGTCATTAGAGCTTGCCAGACGGAGGGAGAAACATTCACTGCAGCCGTACCAGTTATTACCAGCTTGCTGATTATATCAGGTTCTTTATTAAATAATGTTGTTTTCATTATTGCATGTTACCGGAACTTAATTGTATTGAAGCCAGATGATCAATAAATGATTAGCCAGCATTAAATCTCAGTATTTCCAACATTATTGATACTGTAGTATTTTTATTGTGAATTTATTATAAATTCTTTGCAAAATTGCATTCTTTCTTTTATGTCCAAAAATCACAAAAAAAAAACCAAAAACCATCAAAAACTATAAAAACAGTCAGATTTCAGAAAAACGGAGAACAAGGGTTTTCTACATTATACGTGTTTGGAGTTTATCCTCCCTAGCTTAGAGGGAGTGCTAATAGAGTTCATCCTCCCTAGTTAAAGAGGGAGTATTGAAATAATAAAGATAGGTTATGAAGAATGTATACCATATCTTCTGATATCACGAGTTAGGTAATATCAGTTTTACTTGGTGCATGCATACCATATCTTCTGATATCACGAGTTAGGTAATATCAGTTTTACTTAGTGGAAGTTATTTTCCTTAGCCTAGAGGGAGTATTGAATAGTGAAGATGTGTTATGAAGTATGTCATGAGACCTGACGCCTTCAAAAGCATTTCATATCTTCTGATATCACAAGTTAGGTGATATCAATAAATACTTGAGTGGAGTCCTCTTCCCTAGTTAAAAAGGGAGTGTTGAAATAATGAAGATGTGTTATGGAGAATGTCATGTGACTTGACACTTTCAGAAGCATATCATATCTTCTGATATCACGAGATAGGTGATATCACTTTGGAACTTTTAGAGGGAGTGTTGAGTAATGAAGATGTGTTATGAAGAAAGTCATGAGAAAAGCATATCATATCTTTGATATCACGTGTGAAGGTGATATCTTGACTTATTTGATTTGAAATATCTTCCCTAGCTAAGAGGGAGTGTTAATGGATGATAGCTACGGTCAGATATGAATGACAGTGATGCAAGTACCATTGTCATTCATAAGTGATCAAAGATCATCATTCATGTTATGATATTTCTAAGGAAACATTTAAATCGAAGTTATGAGCATACATATAAATTCGATCATTCCCGTAATGATATATTTTGCATTTATTAAATCGGAATCCTCCTAAAGACATTCGCCATCATGTAGAAGGGTGTGTATGTGTTAATACATACTTAACAAATGGTAAATGACTGTTGAGGAAGCCCGCGCGCAAAGGGACACGTCCCTTGAGCGAACATGTCTCCACACGTGGAGACACGTCCTCTCAAGGGACGCATCCCTTGAAGGCGAGTCTCTCCACTTACAAATAGGAGTTCCTTCATTGATATGCAAACATAGAAATCGGACAATCTTCTGCAATCGGCACATTCAGCAAAAGAGAAGAAATCTGAGAAACGTCTTTGACAAACATAATCAGACCTGCTTGAATTATACGATCCTTAACAAGGTGGTTGAAAGAAAAGAAAGTCAAATTGCCACATAATGTCGGTCACAGAGAGTTCAGGGATGAGTATGCGATTTTGATCACTCTTCTTAATTGTATCTTCGGTCATTCAGATGCAGATAAATTCCAGCCTTGGATGTATTATGTCATTGCTCAGATTGTTTCCAGGTGAGAATATTATGACTGGGCTTCTTTGATTAGCGACGTCATTCACAAATAGATTACTGGATTCCTTGTTGCCCATGAGTTTCACATGCGTTCTTATGTCGTATACTTGATTGCATATTAGAATCAATTTAGAGGTTTGAACACCACATGCGTTCTCAGTGTGCAGAAAGTTTATCAGTACTATGATCAGCTTGAGTTCACGAAGTCCAAACGACATTTCAAGCATGTCCAGGAAGCAGTCTTGATGTACACAGTGAGAGACCTAGATCGGGAGTTACATGTTCATATTTCAGCAATTGCTCGTGAGGCAATGGCAAAATGGGCAGACTGGTTCATTCAGTTCCCTACATATACTTACATCCGTGTGTATGGTTATACAAGAAATCCAGCCATGCTACCACGTTATCCTTCGGATAAGACGGTGTTCATGGAGTTTCTAAGGCAATTATCTGAAGTTCATACACGGTTGTGTAACAAGTGCAAGCCAATAGCCAACTTTCCTTTACAGATGGGAATCTACCGATGTAAAACAATAGTTGATGCCAAGATTGCAGGTCAGGAGTTAGAGAACCTCAAGCTCAAGTACCTTATCGACGCACGTGCATATGACCCTCGGGGTTATTATTCGACGCGTCTTGGAGGTCGCACTCATCAAAGACTAATATGGAGGACTACTGGGTCAGCTGTGAAGATGAGTTCGAAGTGCGTCGACGCAGTTATAGCAGGTTTACTCTCTCGCAGATTTCCCTTTACATGTCAGAGGATGTGGAGGGGTTGTCAGACGATGATGGGGATGTATGTCCTCAATTCTTTAGAGAGCAGGTTGATACGCAACCACTTCCAGTTGTTGATTGGTACGCCTAGGAGTATTCATCCGTGGAGGAGAGAACATGTAGAGCTATTCATAATAGCATACTCTACTTAGAAAGCAAGAAAACAAGGAGGGTAGTCATGCTAAGCACAAAGCTGCCATTGGTGGAATCTACACTGCCATCCTCGTCAAAGCCCAAATAGAAGAAAAGGAATAACCCTTCTAAAAGAAACAAAGTGTTTGATAAATCAAAAGGAAAGGCACTTGTTACAGAAACACAGGTGGAGTCAGCTACGAATCCAGTTTAGAGCATGCCAGAGCTGGAGGTACAACCTCCTTTGCCATCGCCGACACCACAACAATTTCCGGTTCCAATTCACATTGATTTGGACTTGGACTCGACACTGTGTAGCCATATTTCTACACTTTCCACCTCATCAGGACCTCCTGTGATTAGCATCGATCCATCCAGTGAGATTAGTTGAGATTCGTCCTGGCTTGAGAGTCAGCTGGGTAGGAAGAGGAGTCAATCGTCATACATACTTGACCACTTGGACTTTGATCACATCTACCAAGATCCATCGGATAAGAGGATTAAGAAACAAGTTCATGTAGAGAGGAACGCTGAGAAAGAAATCATTGTAGAGACTACAGTACCTCCATCGGACAAGAACTTGGATGAGTTAGAAGTTGAGGACTTCAAAGTTATCAAGTTTAACCTTGGCAGGAGCACACGCCAAACAGAGGTTGATTTTCTTCGAGTTGCAACTGACGACATAATGGATAGGGTGACAAAAGACGGAGAAGACAAGGCAACCCTCAAGGCTGAAAACCAGCAGGTTCGTCAATACATCTCTAATCTCGTCCATAGGCTTGAGAATGTCACCGCTTCACTCCCACAGATGGTAGAACCACCAGTAGAACAAGGTCAACTCAATCAGATGGTTGTGTACAGAAAGCGCATGATG
This sequence comes from Sequoiadendron giganteum, assembly GCA_007115665.2. Classification (NCBI taxonomy): domain Eukaryota; kingdom Viridiplantae; phylum Streptophyta; class Pinopsida; order Cupressales; family Cupressaceae; genus Sequoiadendron; species Sequoiadendron giganteum. The sequence goes on from CM021102.1 coordinate 271,082,906, forward strand.
GATTGGGAAGGGGAGTTTATCACTAAGGGCTGCTTTGTACTTGCAGAGCTATTTTAGTTGAGATACAACGCCTGCGAACTTCGTTTGCAAATTCAGGATTCAGAGTGCAGCTTGGCAGTTGACAAACCTAGAGATGATATCTTGATCACTCACCTAGGGACGGCCTATGATTCGGTTGCTGATGAAGAAGATAGAGAAGCTATTTTTGATTGGAGAACGCAGTTAATCTTCAAGGCAAAAATACAAGAAAAGATAACTTCAGAGTTGGCCGAGAGTAGAGAGCATCTGATTGTTGCACTTCATTATGTGAGATATTTTCTGTCACAAGTTCCTTGCCGATATCAGCGTGAGGATGGTGAGTATGTTGAGCTTGCAGGCATTTAGTTCATCCATGGTATTTTCAGTGGAGACTCTATTGGCTGTAAGTTAGATCAACTTACAGTCATGTCAGCATTGTTCAATGAGGCAGTCAGAAGAAGAGGTGAACTTCAGAGCCAGATCGCAAGTGGTGAGGATATGCTGTGCAGACATCGTGTACTACGTAAGAGTATCAGTGCCCCAGATGGTGATGCAGTCAACAATCTCATGGAGGGGTTAGTTGCTCGAGATCAGGGCCAATGAACTTCAGTTTAGGGCGTCCCACCTTTTCCAAGATAGACATTAGACACAGGAGTTGAACTCGATGCTTCTTTCTAGTTAACTCGTTGTTACACATTGAATGCTATGTCTTTCTTGGAAACATCTTTGTATAGTCTAACTTACAGTCATGTCAGCATTGTTCAATGAGGCAGTCAGAAGAAGAGGTGAACTTCAGAGCCAGATCGCAAGTGGTGAGGATATGCTGTGCAGACATCGTGTACTACGTAAGAGTATCAGTGCCCCAGATGGTGATGCAGTCAACAATCTCATGGAGGGGTTAGTTGCTCGAGATCAGGGCCAATGAACTTCAGTTTAGGGCGTCCCACCTTTTCCAAGATAGACATTAGACACAGGAGTTGAACTCGATGCTTCTTTCTAGTTAACTCGTTGTTACACATTGAATGCTATGTCTTTCTTGGAAACATCTTTGTATAGTTGGAGTTGTTAGTTAGTTTTCATTTCAATAAGTACGTGCATGTTGCACATGTCCATTCTGTTGAGTCCTGTTTCAGTTAACTAATGGTAACTTTCCAGTTAACAGTGTAGTTTATTTTCCTTAGATTTAGGAATAAAGATCTTGCATGCTCGCAAGACTCTAGTTGACTCAAGGTGATTTTAGGGTTGCCTACACCTTTGATGTCTATAAATAAGAGCTTTCAGCTCATTTGTAAATAAATTTTGCACGCAATAGCAATATATGCTGAGCCTACCTTGCCTGTAATATTGTTATTCTGTATCTGTTCATGAGTGATTACTGTATTAATGAATAGTTGTGCCACCTTGCCTTCATGTTATTACTATGGTGTTTGTTTGAATCTTAGTTAAATGGGGTTGCTAGTTTGATTGTTATTGTATGCGTGTCTCGTCTATGCAATACATTGTCCTAGTTGCTTATCTTATGTTTTGTTTTTAATAAGCCTATTTGGATGAGCAAATTGTTGTGCCACCTTGCCCTCATGTTGCAAATTTGTACTTAAAGCTTATCGTTTGATGTGTGTGTCAATAAACTTATTCAGCCAAGCAAATAGTTGTTGCCTTCATGTTGTGAATTTGTACCTGAAGTTTACCGTGTAATCACATTCCTGCTCCTTTTCCTCATGCTCTATGTTCTTGAGGAGATTGGATAGTTTAAAGCTTCTAGTTTTTAGTTGTAGTTAAGACTTGGGAAACCAGAGAAAATCCTTAGCTGCAACGTCTTGGTTTTCTTAACCTTGTGCCTCTTCCAGCTGAGTCAAAAAGATAGGATTTAGATCATTTACTTTTAGAACGCATATCAGCAAAAGAGGGAGATTCCCCTCCTAATTTGAAGAGCAATCATTGCGTACTGTGCATAGCTGTCCGTACCAACGCGCACTCCAGAGGTGCTAATTGTTAGGCCAACAAAATGTAATATCCATTATTCAAAGGGCAGGTTGTATTATTTCAAGGTAATTAAAGAAAAGCTTATGAATGATCACATCTCTTATTGGCATATAATGACTGAAAATGAGCAAACGACTTAAGAAGAATGGAGTCTATGCCGTGGTAAAAGATGTGAGCATCGTTTGAAGATAATGCAATGCTGCCACAGACTTGAAGTTGGCCGACCTGTATCCAATTAATATGCTGGTTGACTATGCAAAACATAGTTATATTAATATGAACTGATCTTACTCATAAAAATGATAATAAAGAAGGCAGCAGCAATTCAATATTAATGACCAGAGATAAAGGTTTAAGAACAGCAATTCAAGAAGGCGCAGAAATTAATTAAAAGAAGCAGTGAATAACTAAAATGAATAAAGGCAAAATAAAATGAATATAAAGATGCTGGCGGACCACTTAAAAAATGTGTTGAAGGGAGCATCCAAGATCTTCAATCTGCAACACCAAATAACCTCCAAAAGCAATAGAGAGAAGCAGCAATGAAAGATGCTATTCCACCAAACAAGAATTACAATATGATACAATATGATCAAGATGATCAAGATCCAAAATATGCAAGAGATGCCTTGCTTATATAGGCAAGGTGAGAGATAGGATTAGACAAGATCACGACAAGTGTCTTAATCCTATCACATGAGACAACCTAACTCATAACTACCTAGGATAATGTGAAATCTAGATAAGACAACTAAGACTACTAGAAGAAAGTTTATATTCTAAATAAACTTTACATGTGAATAAGTCCCCAAAGTCCCTAGTAAAGAATTAACTAGGTACAAGACTTTAATCACACCAACAACAGTGATTATATGACTATGAAAAGCAGTGACCCTTGGATAAGTAATAAAAAAATAATAAAATCAAAACATCCCTTTGCATTGGCCGACTCATGAAATAAGGGTGGTGCTGGGTTTAAATAAGACAAATAATAAGGCCGACCCTTATTGCCCAAAGTAATTAAAGCTTAATAATGACAAGAGGATTAATATATAAAGGGTTGCGATTTAGTTTGATGTGAAATTATTCCTTTTGAAGAGGTGTATCCCTTGGGAGAGGTGATAGACTTTGTGGAAAGACACATCTATTCATCAAAGACATAGCATATGAAAAGGTATAAGTGGGAATTGATGAAATCAATTTGAAGACAAGCAAGCAACTGATTTATTTCTGATTAAAAGGTTCAAAAAGGCAGAGTTAAGAGCAGAAAATTATGAAGAGTCCTTCAGATTTATTTTGAAGAATATATGCAGCTCTTGTATGAAAAATAAATGCAGAAATATATGAAGAACATGTTCAAACACTAGTGAAAAATTAATTGCAGATTTACAGCAAAAATTGTGCCTGATTTAGAGCAGATTTGAAAGAGTTTATGGCAGAGGTATAGAGTGGAATAAGTGCAGGTTGTAAAGCAGATTGTAAAGAAAATTTAGAGCAGATTATAAGGCGAAGATCCATGTGAAGATATTGACATAATTATGACCATTTTTGTGAAAGGAATTGGTGCATAATTTGGATCAGGCTTGTGGAAGAAGAGAGGACATTATTGTAATCAGATTTATGAGAATTATTGTCATCAGATTTGAAAGGAAGGTTAATATTGGATGTTGGATCAGATTTGTGATTAGTTTGGATCAGATTTGCTGTGGTTGAAGCCTCCAAAGGTTGGAGCCTTTTTCTGGGTTGAAGCTCAGTTTTGTGTGTGTGGGGGTTGGAGCCTCCAATAGGTTGTAGCCTATCGAGTAGAGGTTGGAGCCTCTTGCTGAGTTGGAGCTTAGTTGATATTGAGAATTGAGACATTGATAGTAGGTTGAAGCCTACAAGAAGAAGAAGATTAAATATAATAAATATTCAATATTCTGTTGTGGTTTTCTCCCGAAAGGGTTTCCACGTAAATCGTGTGTTTTCATTGTGTCTCTAATTGCTAGATCTTATTTGAATGGTTTTAATTGTGATTGGTGAAGTTTTGAAAAATAAAGAATTGTTGGATACTGATTGACCCCCTCCCCCTCTCAGTATCACTGTGTGCTCAACATATACAAGATTTATGTGGAAACCCTTACGGGAGAAAACCACAAAAGAAGACTGCTTGGATCTACCGTCCAAATCTGACCAAAATTAAAATTCTCTTACAAATCTTTGTAGGCATCAATCCACTAGAGACACCAATCCCTACTACTAAGCACTAGCTTAGCAAGAGACACCAATCTTTTCTATTATGAGGCACCAACCTCCAAAAGAACGAAGTGTTTTCCTTCTTGAATGTTGCTTCTTCAATGGATGACGATTATTTGAATCTCCATCATAAAATCTGCTTGTAAATGATGCAACGTTTTCCGCACATTCACTCTTCTTAAGAACTTTGCTTGTATTGGAATGATATTACATTTTTTACCCTCATCTCATCTTCCTTTTATACAACTTGGGGCGATTTCTCCAAGGGAGACAACTTGTCCAAAGGGAGTCGATTTATCCAATTAGACACCACCTCTCAAGGGCGCCCCAACATAAGATTAAATGGGTCGACCAACTTTTGCATATAAATTAAATTATAATTAAAGCAAAATATTTCATGGGTCGACCCATTAAAAAATAATAATTCTAGGATGCCATAAATGAGTTATTGTTTGATCTTAATGATTGCATTGGAATGGTGCAATTAGTGGCCTTTGGCCTTCACACTTTTGAACCACCATCGCTACATGTTAAGGCATACGATTTCCTTCTTTGACAACGATTATGCTCTTCTCTCCTTTGACATCAATGACAACAATATTTCCAACAAAAAGACCATTACAAAAATTGTAATGAATCATAATGTTGTCTCATTCATCCAATCATTATTACATTCGCACTAGCAAATGTGGCAAGAGAAACATTCAATTACATAATCCATTTTCACTTGAAGATCTACATATGGAGTTGTGGAGACATTCAATTACATAAACCATTTACACTTGAATATCTAGAAATGGAGTTGTAGAGACATTCAATTATATAAACCATTTATAATACAATGACCTCCTTGTGATTTTCAAAGATTTTGCTCTAATGTCGATTGGATTTGTAGGAGTTGAAACCCTAGAAGCTCTCCAACACTTGTGTGGAAAAGGGAAATGATTGACCATTGCTTTGAAAAATGAATTGATATTTATAGCATTTTATTTAGTCATTGAATAGCTTGTGGGAATTAGACTAAGAACTAGATATCATTAATGTGGCATGCAAAGGATGTTGAAATCCCACAAAATTTGCAAGATGGACGGTTTATATCAAGCACAAGGACCATCGACATCAGGAGTTCAACAATTGCATTAACGGCAGTATGTTCACCTTCATCCTACATCGTTTAAAATGTATGTGAATTTGCACCCTTGAGATAAATAATGGTTTAAGGGTGGGAAAATCTTGATTGGGTAGTTGTAGGGGTCAAGTCGGACATTAATGATGCTTTTGGGAAGATTTGGAGAGTGGCAGAGGTGAACAAGAGGAAATGTAATGTGCTCGATTTTCTAGTAGCCACCATCGAGCGTAATTTAATTAATTAATTATTAAATTGTCCTGAAATAATATTTTAGATAATTATATTTAATTAATTAATTATTTATTAAAGTAATTTTATTAAAGGAAAGGGAGAAAATATTAAATAAGTTACTTTAATGAAGTGAAATATTTAATAATAAAATATTAAGTTGGTAAAATATAAAAAAGGTGGTGGAGAGGTTATTGGGTTATCTTTTGGAAAAAATAGTATTCTTTGGAGAAATTGGAGAACTTGGGTTTTTATGGGTTTTGGAGTCTTGGAGACGAAAACCCTCAAGCTTGAAGGATTGGATGAAAACCCAAATCCTTCTACAAATGGATTCACCTCGGGATTTGCACAAAGTTTCATTGCTCCGTTGTTTGATTATGTGAAATTTGTGAAGTCTTTGAAAAAGACAAATTTCAAAAGTTTTGATTGATATCCAAGTCAAAAGGGTTTTCAAGATATTTATGATTGAAAGAATTTAATGGAAGTAATTGCAATAGTATTTTCTGAATTAAATATTGCAATAATGTGAACATTTTAATATTCTAGATCAATCAATGCATTTTGAAAGGTTTTGAAATCATTTTAATAAGAATGAAGTATTTGATAGTATTTGGAGGTGCATCGCATTTATACGGGATTTTGGTAATGGTTTATTAGCTGATGTGGATAATATCTCATTCTATATCTAGCTGCCAGCTTGGAAATTCTTTGTCACCTCAGCTTCTGGGAATCGAGGCTGTAATGCCCATTAATGTAGCCATCTCCCTTATAGCTGTTGCCCATTTGGGTGATGTGGTCAATGTGGACGAATTGAACAAATTCAATCTAAACAGTTTAAGCAATGTTCTAACTATAAATAATATTCCATATACGGATTGGAGAGAAACTTGTGGAGATGTGTAGCTAGCCGCACCAATTCTGAGTTTTGGAAAGGGCCATTCCTTTATTTTAATATTGTTGTAGGTAGTAGCCATGTGGAAAGGCATTAGAAACATTCCTTAACTCCTTTAAGCCACCTCTATTAAAGATTGAAAGATGCCGTCACAACAAATTATGTATCAAGTTTGATATGAGTGCCTTATGGAGCGGGTTATATTATATCATTTATGTGCAGAGATATAATTCTTTAAAGTAATGCGTGGGCCCTGATATTTTAATAGCATTGATAGTTCATACTTGGTAGTCGTGGGTTAGAGTTTCTGATTGAAGGCTTATTAAAAATGGATTTAAGGAAGGACTTCAAAAATAGTTAGTGCCAAAGAGTATTGTGCCATCGAGTGGCTCGGGAAGTCGTAGCTTTGAATTAGTTGTTGCAATAAATGGGAAGTCATGTGGTGTGTATGAATTTGGAGAAATGGAGATTGGAAAGCATAATAGCCAATTACTTGCAAATTATATTTGCTTCTAGATATTAGAAGGGGCTCGAATCCTTGATATCTTGGACGCCATACTAGGAGGGGTGTGACTTTACTTAGCCGCCATTCTCACGTTCGGGTGGGCTCAATAGAGAAATATACAAGTCTGTAGGTCACAAAGAAACAACTAAATAAATACTGTTAATGTTAATGTTGGGAACTCACTGAGTATGCAACGAATCTCCAATTTGGGCAAATTGCTGCTACATTGATTACATACATCTTCATTTGTGATTTGAATGAGGTTAGAAATTGCATTTCTGAACTCTTTTGCTATAATAGCTATAATATTCTGAAAAGGTTATTGTTCTAGTAACTCGTTTCTATAGCAAAATTCTATTAATAATATGTATGTGATCAATTAAAAGCTTGGAACATGTGTCAAGCTATTTGTTTATGAATTTCAAATCATTGCAGATGTTATATAGTGAATTGTAAACTCAAGAATTTACAAACCTGCTCTTAGTCAAATATTATAGTTATAAGTGTATGTAAACTGTTTGGCAAATTCACTTGGCGAAATTGAGAAGAAAATTGGCTCAAAACTGGAGGGGATCCTTACATTCGGGGATTTGAAGTGGAACAAGATGTGAGAAATGGACATGTAGGGTTTTAAGTTAGGGCCAAAGGTCAGAATTGGATGGGGGAATGGAAGTCTCAAAATCCAAGCAAACTTTGCAAAAGTGGGTGAAATGAGCACAATAGACTTTATGGAGAAATGTGGGGAAAAGATGTGGGATTGGACATTAGGACTAGATGTTCAGAAGTGAGTTGAAACTCCAAATAAAATGAAATGATTGGCAAAGTGTGTTGGGAACCTTCATGGGAATTTAGTGTGGAAGAGGACATAAGAGTTGGACCTTGGAGTGGAGCCCAAGATGTCCATTGGAAGTCCGTAGTAAAGATGCAGAGGGAAAAGCGAGAAAAGATGGGAGAACTAGAGGTTTGGATGTCTGGAGGTGGGCTAGAGTTCTGCAAGGGGACTTTGGAATTTTTGTAGGAAAGTCTTCTGAAAGTGGATGAAGTGGAGGAGGAAAATATTTGGATCCACTTCGAAAGTCCTCAAAGTGGTAGAGATTGGAGATGAGAGATTGTAGGAAAGGAAGGGGGTTTGGATGTTTGGTGGAATCCCACAAAAGGAGGAAACGATGGAAAATAGAGCGGAAGGAAGACATAATAGAGTTTGCAAAACATCTATGTGGGAATGGATGTTGGAACCGGATATTGGATGAGCAAAAGATATCGAGTACTACATAGAAAGTTTGTAAGTCCATATAAACTTAAGAAAGTGACCAAAACACTCTAGTCTTAGGACATTTTTGGATTTTTGGCACCTTCCAAGAATTGATAGGGATATGGAGGATGATGAGGAGTCAACCACATGATTCACATGCAAATTTGACTAAGGGGGATACATTCAATGTTTTCTTAGATTAGTTATAAGGGAGATACTTCCTGAGCATTTCTTACTTTTTATTGTGTACCTAATTTTATCTTATTAAATATCCTAACTAATATTGAAAGGGTGTGACTTATCACACCTATATCTCTTTGGCATCTATATAAGAACACCAAACTCAAAACCTAGGTATTCACATAAAACATCATCTCGATTATTTAATATAATAGCATATACTTCATTTGATCCTCTGTTCTTTGTACCAAGTGCTAGCATTGTAAAATTGATCATGAAAACCAGATTTAAACTCTTCCAGCTTGCAAGGGACCATAAAAAGTAGTAGGAATAATTGAAGGGCTGAATACAATCTGCATGGATCTGAATTTTATGCTGAATGGATTTTTATTTATGAAGTCATGTCATTATAAATAAGATTATGACATTTAGATTTTATTATTAGAAGTTCAAAACTGATCTGAAACTAATAAAAAAGTTATAAAATGAATGAAAGGAAAAGAAAAAACTTCAAGAAGGGAAAAAGCTTGAAAATGTTACAAATAGAGAAAGTAAAAAGGGAGGGAAAAAAGAGAGGTTTTGCAAAAATAATAATTATTGAAAAAAAAGTTCAAGGGGTTGTGTTGTAATGGTTATCTGACACATTCAAAAGAGTGAGTCAAATTCAAATTGCGACATTGCAATATGGGCTTTATGGTGTGTCCCAGCTATGCTTAAGAAAAAAGCTTAGAAAAATAAAATAAGTTTAGTTTATAAAATAAATTATTGTCTTTACCCCATACACGAATCTTGTAGGTTAAATTATCTAAATTAGAGGGTCATTATCCAATGGATTTCTCCTTTGGAGGGAATGCTTAAGCTTAACTTTGACAATGCTGCTAGGGGCGACTTGGGTTTTTTAGGAGCAAGTTGTGTAGTAAGGGATTGAAATCTCTAAGACTTTGGTTGATGGAAGCATAAACACAAGCTATACTTCTTGGTCTTCAAGTATGTAAAACAAACAATATCAAGGACATAATGATAGAAGGGGGATTCAATGGTCATTGTTAATGAAATCGAGAATAAAAGATCAACAGGCTAGAGAATAAAGAACATCATTGAAGAGATCTAGTGGTAGCTATCAAATTTGAATTCTTACGAGGTTTAACATTGCTTTTGAGAAGGTAATAGATTTGTTGGTAGGATTGCAAATTTTGCAATGAATCATTAGGAATGCAAAATTGTAAGTGACAACTCCTTGGACTTTGGTATATCAAACAAAGAAGAAATACTTCAATCCTACTTTACACCAATTATTACTTTTAGTTAGGGACATAATTTCAACTAAGGTTGAAGGGTAATAAACCACCATGGGTTGTACTATTGAAGCTTTGAAAAGAAAGAGGATGATAATACCATGTTTGGGCATCCACTCCATGGGGTAGATGCACACTTCTCAAGGTTTTTTAGATAACTTCATTTTTATTAGGCTCAAGCAATGGATTATGGTGGATTTGGTTCCCTTTTGCAATTGGCTCATGTGGGGTGATTCAACAAGGCTCAAATACATAAATGCATCCTTAGTGGCTTCAACAACTAGTTATTTTCATTTGAATGCTTCCTTCACAATAGTGAATCCTAGGGTTTACATTAAGCTTGATAAATGAGAGGCTATAGATATCAAAATATTTGACGTAGAAATAATGAGAAGGGTCTTTGTATTGGCACTCCAATAGTTGAAAGTTCCTTGAGAAAGATTCCTAAAATTTTGATGGAATTTCTTCACAGATGCATGGATTATATGGTGGCATTAATTTCCTCTCCAACACTTTGGACATAATATGGGATAAGGAAATGGTGATGGCACTAGCAAACACCTACATACAAGAAGTTTTCATTATTGGTTTTAGGTTATCAGAGGCCATGGAGGCATAGAATAAAGATGTTGATATGATAGATGTTGGAGGCCTTTTCCTCCAAATTTTTTTAGCTTCTTTAGTAGATGCTATTGCTAGGGTGTCCAGGAATCAAGACAAACTTGGGAACATCATGAATAAATGGATTCCTAGGATTGCAGCTTTGCAAGGCATATACAGGGGATTTGTACATGGAAATAATCCACCAGTTGACATTTTGCCTAATTTAATTATGGCTAAGCTCGCAGGAGAGGTGTAGGCATATATGGCTCAGTTAGAATAGAGAGCCAAAACCAAGCTCAAGCATTTTGAGAATATAGAGATAAAGTTTATACCTTATATTGTGAAGGAGGATGGGGAGCTTAAAACTTTTGAGGAATGGAAGGCAGGGTGTAAAGCACTCCAACCTCTATACCCTAAAATATACCTTTGGTGCATCACTCCCTAGGGTATGAGAGGGTAATCTTGTTGATTGTTGTGTTCAATGCACTATGGAGGGGCTTAAGTACATCTTTTGCAACTAATAATAGTGGATTCCTTGCAAACATTAGTACTTTACAACAAAATAAAGTCAAAGTTGAGCATGCACAAGTTAAATAGGTTTTCAATAATAGGACAATAATGTGAATTTTGATCTCAATTGTTGATTTGACAAAGTAGAATTTCTCTAAATTGTGCTTTTTAGTATTTATTTCTAAAATGTGGTAGCTATTTCTAATTAAAGTTACTAGATACACCACTATTCCTTCCCTTGGTAAGCATACAAACATAGTTGGAATGGATATGGGTATGATATGACCTAGATACCACTTGGGTACCCTACTTGCCCAAACCCAAAATGGGAGCAAACTTGGAGCCATGCTAGATATGTTTGGATTTGGTGACCTAGTTGACTATGATGTTTCTAGGTCTAATATTTTTAAAAATAAAAATTTTAAACCCTAAAACCACTATAGCATCTTAGGCAAAATATTGTGATAAATTGTGAGATTTGATATCTCACAATCCTAGCCACATTTTCAATTAAAAAATCTAGATTTCTTGAAGAAATGTGTTGACTGGCTTATTTGACATTTCATCTACTATATTCCTACAAAATTGCGATTTTTTTGCATTTTTTTTATTTTGCCCACATTTTTCCATTTTAATTCTACTTGCACCTATTCCGTGCATTTAGGGTTTTCAAGGCATTGTTTTTGCTATTAAGGGTCTGATTTGAGGATGCTTATCAAGCAATTGAAAGGCATTAATCCAAGTATTTCAGATTTTTAAATATTCTAATTTATTTTAATTTTATCTTTATTAAGGTTAACTTTGAGTTTATTTATAACTTTTTTAATATATGAATTTTATTAATATTAATTATATACGATAAGTTTGTAATTTATTGATTTTAAAACATGTATTATTGATGCTAATTTTATCTATAAGTTTAATATTTTACATTTTTTCTTTTTGCATTGCACTTTGAGAATTTTTTGCTTGGCTTCAGCCAAGAGAGGCCATAAATAGGGGGATCTCATCCTTGGTGTTACACCCCAAATTGTGAAGTTACTGTTTACTATTTCTACATAGGGTAAATGTGAATGTAATGTGAATTTTGGAGATGAATTAATGATGCTTGTACCTTGTTATCAATATGAATGTTATCTCCTAAAAAAAATAAAAATAAAAAATATGAATGTTATTTCATCTGATGTTGTTTCATTTGATGTTATCTTAGCTGATGTTATTCATGGTGAAATATTGCATAAATGAGAATTGATGGTTATTGAATTATTGTTATATATATTGCTTATTGTTGTGAACAATTGACTACCAAGGCATGTGCTAGTGGTTGTAGGTAAAGGTTCATTCTCCAGGGGGAGGGAAGTATCACTCGAGAGAAGGGCTTTGTCGAGTAACCGGTAAAGTAAACTATCTGAGCATACACACACATCACCTTAGATTAAGTGAACTAAGGCAGTTTGTGTGGGTTATAGGTAAGTCATCCTTAGCTTGTATGTTTGCATTAGGAGTCTTGTTTACTTATATATGCATTTGCGAGTGATGTTTATCTATTTGGTTTTTGAGATCTGTCTTGTGATATTGTGATCATATGGATAGGTGGGATGTAGGTGGAATTATGTTCATATGTATGCACATGTGTGTCAGGAGGATCTAACGACACGTAGATGCATATGTATAAAGATATCACACGTACACACCTATCAATAAGATGGTAACGTAAATGGATGTAAGTGAATCGGAAATGGACATATATACATATGTATAGTATATAAACGTATCCATAGGAATATGCATATCGATACAAGCATACGTTGGCAAATGGATATGCTCATATGGATGAATCGATACGGTATACCTACACATATGTGTACATAGAGGTATATACAAGTATATATATGTATATATGCACATATCTTGTGTAATGTGGATATTAATATTATAATTATTATTGCCTTACGAATTTACATATATATGTATGCTGACTGGCTCACGATATATATATATATATATATATATATATTGTAGTTACATTAATATACATATATATATATTGTAGTTACATTAATATACATATATATATATTATATTGAGGTATTCATATATATATATATATAATAAAATATATAAATTATATTTTATTCAAAACTTTGGAAAATCGAATTATTCTGAATATATAATTCATATAGTTTAAACTTTGGAAAATTGAATTATTCTGATTATATAATTCTTATAGTTTAAAACTTTGGGAAAATCGAATTATTCAGATTTAATATATGAGTCGATTTCATGAAGTCTTCAAATCACAAGTATAGACTTTGGCTTAAATATGTCGATATAGCTAATGAAGAGAAAATACGAACTTTGAATCAACACGGCTCTGGGGAAATCACGCAACACTTGCTGAATGGATACATAGGGATAAATTCTGAAATATGTTTAAATCATTATGGCTTTGACCTGGTCGAAATCTGACGCTGGAATAAATCCAACATAGTAAATGAATTTCATCAGCTTAGCCTTGAAACTAGTCGATGTTGGCTATGTGTAAGAGAAATATGATTGACTTCTTCACAGCATATGAAAAACCCGCCATATTATGAGTTTGGCGCCACCTTTGAAACCTTTTTTTTATAGGTGTCGATTTATGAATTTCTTCATGTGCTTTTGGAAACAGTCTTCATATTGTTGGCAAAATTAGAAGTCGATTCACCATGTTCATTGCTGAGTATGGGCTGGATTTGGCGCACCTCCAGGTTGAATATTTCAAATGGCAGAGGTGTCAATTCACATGCCATGGTTGTAGGGAATGTTGGAGGCTGGGCTCACTATAAATAGTTGCCCAACTCTCCTAAATCGTATTCATTCATTCACCATTTTCATCTTCTATCATGGTCCTTGTCTCTTGAGAATTATCAATTTCATATTATCTTGTGATTGCCTTATTCCTCATTTGCGTATCATCTTCAGCATCATATTATGTTCATTCTTCACATTTTGAGTGAACATAATTTACAGCCAGTATATACATTTATGTGAGTTCATTCATACCATTGAGGGAGGCGTATCATAACAAAGGATTACGCCTTTTGCCGGTTATTACATTGAGTCTTACTAGTTCATTATATCTTATTTTTGAGTGTGAGAAGAGTGGAGTTTGTGAGGAAGAGTTGTCAAATTTTGTAGTACTGAGAATTGATTTGGGAAGCTGGGTTAAGCTGAGCAACCAAAGGAGAAGGCTGCCTTGTCATCAGTATTTGGGGAAAAAGCGATTTTAGGCATGGGAACTTATTTTACCTATTATTTACTTGAAATTGATGTGTTTTATATGCTGCATGAATGTCTTTTTTGTTTCAGCAGTAGAAGTAAATAAGAGTGTCTTTGAAAGAGGGTATTGAAGCCTTTAGGCTGCTTGTATAATGTGTTTTTAAAAATACTCCAAGATAGGAGAGTTTGCTTGACATAAATACTTGATTGTATTAGATATGTCGAAAAGGTAGCTGCACACAAGTATTTAACTATACTAAATACGTCAAAGAAGATTACTTGACATAGGTATTTAATTATGTTCATATGGTACAACATAGGTATTTATTAGTTATACTAGATATGTTGAACATGGGATGCAATGTGTTTATATTTACTCCATGGTAGGAGTTGAGTGTGTATCTTAGTTATTATATACTAGGCTTGATTTGAATGCAAGAGTCACTTGAAGTACACCAACTAAGTTATTAAGTTAACTAGGAAAGCTTGTGTTACTCCTAGGATAAGTATGGGAGGGTACTTGTGTACTTGCTATAAAACTTGTGATTTCTACTAGGAGAGGGCATCCAGTATGCAAGAGGGATTAATATAGTTACACGTAAGTCGAGTTATCCAAGTATGTAGGTTATCTAGGATGATGGATTATCCATAGAAGGAATACCTAGCTTGTGTACTTACTAGTTAAGTAGTTAATTCCAAGTAGATTAATATGGTTGTAGGTTATCTGGGATGATGGACTATCAATTGAAGGAAATACCTATGTGTAGTTGAAGATAGCCTTAAGTCAAATCGACCCTGAGTAGTGTATGTGATAGATGACTCTCAATCATTTACTGAATTAAAACTCTTTGATCAAAGTAGTGCAATGTATGATACTCCACTCTAGATTGTGTGACTCCAGTCTAAGTTGTGTGATTATTGAGACTACACTGCCAGTTCACCGGATCTAGTATTGCATGCTAGTTTGAGATTGTGGGATTACAAGGTCCTAGTTATGTAGGACACAACACTATGCTTAGTTGGTTGTCGGTATCGGTCACTCTACCAATCTCTTTGTCGAAGGGAAGGGCCATTTATCGAATGATCGATGTGCGGGGGACCGCATTATGAGTCCGTGGTTGGCGGAAAAGCACCCGAGTGATGCTTCCCCTCCACAACAGGTGATAGAAGAATCGTGATTTGAAAGGGAAGATCTTGGACCGTCTTTCAGCTATTAGTCGTAAAGCTCATTGGAGCTATGTTTGTAAAGGTATGTATTCTTGTTACGCATACTTGTGAAGTTATTGTAATGAAGTGGATTCTTTATTGTAAAATAATATGGCATCCTGTTCGTGTATTTTCAATAAAAGAAAGAATTTGTCTATTACAATGGCTTTGTTACTTTGTTTATTACTCGCATAGTGTAAATTTGGAATTTTTTTACTTAACGAAGGGTTGGCATGTTACACTTGGCATGAACACTTAGTATTAATTCCATGGTCCAAACCTGTGAGCTTAGTGGCCTAGTAGGGGTTGAAAGCTTGTGAACTCAGCAGCCCGATGAGGATTTGAATCTAGAAGGGTGAACGATTCAAACTTGTGAGCACAACGATCCAGTAGGGGCTCAAAGCTTGTGAGCTCAATGGACCAGCAGGGTTTGAACCTTGATCGCAAGGATAACAACATCACGATTTAACCATCACATTGTGCCATAAATGGCCAATAAGTTTAATATTTATTATTAATAAAATTATAATATTTAGGTATAAATATTAAATTATATTTTAATATAATATATTATTTAATAACATATATTTTAATTTGGAATCAATCAATAGTCGTATCCTTATTCGTATCCATGTATCTTTGTTTCTAATCTTTTTGAAAATGACCTGTGAGTGTTGGGCAATAACTCAACCAAATAATTTCTCCAATAGATCCTATACAGCTGTGTTGTTTTTAACTACTTTCAAGTGAATATTGGGCTTTAGGTGTAGTGTGGTAAAAGCTACTAAGAGCTAAGTAAAAATTCTGCTCACAGAATGAATTAGCTATGTTTGATACATTTTCAAATTTGACTTAACAACTTTGCTTGCCATACTGATATTAGTCAATGTTTGAAATCAAGGCTGCTAGACATTCAAGAAAACCAAAGTAGGGATACCAAGACAAGTAGACTGTTTGAATCTCTGTGATCAGGAAACTACAGCAAAACAAAAACAAGACAAAGAGTAGGTGTTGCGGCCAGCCAACTTATGATGAAGCTGGCCTTACCATAGATGTGAGTGGTAGTGCAGGAGACATTAACATTACCTTCTGCATTGCTGGTTGCCTGTTGCTGCAGTTTTCAGGAAGAATAAACAGATTGTAGGTAAAATGCCATAGCCACTTCATCCAGAAAAATATGCCTTCAGAATGCAAGAAAACAAAGAAAATTTCATTCAAATGTATATGTATACCACATGTAACACCCTATCAAAAAGAAAAATTCTTAGAATGGTAAAAAAATTGTTGATAATTGATCAAATCTGATTAACTTGTGTGCTGTATGATTGAATTGTAGTTTAAACCCCATTTAATGCCAAAAAAAGGTCAAGTAAAATGACAACAATTTAATAAAAAATTGTGGTATTTCGAGGGCAAAAAATTGTGGATAGCAGTGATCCTGATTAATTGTGAATTTTTCCCATTTATTGCTTCTATGGTTGAAAACTTGAAACAATAAAGATTTATAAAAATAAAACTCAAGCCTCATATGAGTTGTCTTGGTTGAATTACCACTCACAGGTGACCAAAGTAGGCCAATAGGATTTTAAATTGCATCCAGTTACAATAAAAAAACATTATGATAAAAAGAAGCCTAGGTGCTGAAAAAGTAACATGTTAAAACAAAAAGGCAATTTAAAAAATATGTAGATGAAGTAAACACAAAGCCAATGATCAGTAACCATGTTTTTTACAAATACAAATAGACATGTCAAAGGAAACAAGAGTAGATGAAGATCAGAGCAGGAAAGTGAGGTTGGAGACCAACGTTGTCATATGTCTGCAAGGAAACCGACAGCAACATTGATAGCCTGTCATGATTGTCAGCTGGTGCATCTTCTAGGGATTTGCCTCATTTGGTGCAGTATTTGTGGCAGTCTGTGCCACTAGATCATGTGGCTGTCATTGAGTCTTTCATGTGTTAGGTGTTTTTCCTTTTTTCTTTTTTCTTTTTAATATGGTGTGGACCTTAACATAATTTGGGTGCTATCGTAGTGGCCTTATTTAGCACGCTTAATTATTCTGAATTCTTTACTTGCTTTAGTGTGATGTATGTTTTATCTAGTAGCAGATTCTTTTTGGTAGTCATTGGCTTGGGTTGCTTGATGAAAAAAGATGCTGCATATAAATGTACGGAAATGTTATGAATATTAAAAATAACAATTTCTAATAAGAAAAACAAAATTCCCAGCAGAGATCAATAGATTGTTGTAATTACTAAAGCAAATTGGGAATTATCATTATTGTTGGATAGATAATTCTGATATACCTAACTTTGGGAAATTGTTTTTACATCTAGTAGTTTTGGCATACAGATTCCAGGTTGACCATGATTTAGTTTCATGTTTCAATTTTTATATAATTTTATTTTTAGTGTCACAAATATTCTAAAATTGGCCCCAATGTCAATCTTTTCTTTTTGGCACATTGAATTCGAACAAAACTATTTTAGATGGAAGAGATTATAGTGTTTTGCAATTTTCTATTTGTTATAGCTTAGAAGGCAACTTTGAACTGGCCTCGCAGGCATGCTTTATGCATATTTGTAATGATGCAGTTGAATGTTAACTTCCTGATATCCTGAGCTTTTGTTTTGCAGGTCTTTATTGCACAAGAGGAACGGTGTACCAATCGTATTTGGGTATCAAGTACTCCAAGCTGGATGGCAGTATACACACCTTATTCAAGTGGATTTACCTGGAAAAAGAACAAAATTTTTGTCAAAGTGGTCAAGACGTCCAAAGATGACAAATGGTTTGCTGGAAGAGAAGTGATTACTGTTAGTTTTTCATCGATTACAATTCCAGTTGTGCTCATGTTTTATGCCCTAGGTGTGGAATCAGATTTTGAAATGATGCAAATGATAGACAATGCATTCAGTGTTTCTAAGATGAGTGAGTTATTGATGTCATCAATTTATAAGGCTGAGGCAGAGCTAAAAGATTTTCGAAAAAAAGATAAAGTTTGGGAATATATTAATGACCAGCTCAAGAATTGCAGATTTCCAAAAAATCAAGATGCTGAAGAGGTCCTTAAGGCACACCTTTTTCCATATATAGCGGGATATAAACAAAAAGCCATGTTTTTAGGATACATGGTCAATTGCCTTTTATCATCTTATTTTGGTCAAAGGCATGTTGAAAACAAAGATGACTATAAAAACAAGAGACTTGAACTGGCAGGTGAGCTGCTGGGTCGTGAATTACAGGGATTGGTTAGACATTTCCGTAATAGAATGGAGAAAGGAATTCAGAGGGAACTCTCAGGTATTTTAATTTAATGTCACATTCTTATGTTGCCTATTTCACAGAATATAGGATGCTTCAGCTCACTTTGATGTAGATTGTGGCATATTCTTATCTAAGAAATTACAGAACACAGGTTTCAACTTTACCAAATGACAGGTACTTGTCATTAGATTTAATAGTTTTATTTTTTCTTTCTTTTGCAGTACGTGGGAATCTCGATTCAATGGATATATGCATTGATGCTTCAATCATCACAAATGGCCTTGTGAGAGCATTTTCTACAGGAAATTGGTCTCATCCTCACAAATTCAATACTAAATGCACAGGAATTGTGGCAAATCTCAAGTCAACAAATCCATTACAGACTCTATCTGAGATTCGTAGAATGCGACTGAGGGTTCAATATGCTGCAAAGCTAGGGGATGCAAGATACCCGTGAGTATTGTTCTCTTAGTTTTCATTATCTGTGACAAGGTATAAGATATATGTCTCTAGTAACTTTTTGAAGATTAAAATTGATTTTATTACAACCAATTTGAAGTTCATGATAGTGAAAGGAGGGACTGAATGAATATCCTGGCCCTTACCTTATTTTCATGCAAAATTGTTTTTAAGCTGATTCATATAATTTGGTGCAAGAATATTTTGCTTATCTTATACTTGCATTTAAATTTTATTGTGTAAATGTCATTTGAACCATGCATCTATATGAACTTCGTGACTTGGTAACTTTAAAAAATGAAAAATAACCCCACAATAGCTATTTGAATTCATAAAAAATTGCATTTATGACAAAAGAAATTTGAGGTTAGGGTAGTAGGGAATGGCTAAACATGAATGCAAATAACTAAGGTTTCATAATTAACTACGAATTCACAACTTTGGATACACGAATACACAACTTTGGATACTGTGATGCTTGATAAATTTACAGCATTTGATGACAAATAGGAGTGAAGAAACAGAAATAAAATAAATAACTAGCAGCAACAATAATAGCTACCTGTCACCCTATAATCTGTAACTTAACGATCATGGGCTGGGATATTAGCGTACAGATCAAAGCAAAGGCAAACATGTAGGTGGAGTTGTTAGTCTTTCAGGATGGTTTGATGATTGATATGGTAGTTTTCGTTGTTGCTGGGAGGACCAAACAAGACACCCTTGCACAAATTTGTCTTAAGTAAACTATTTTGTCATTTGGAGAACAATCTTAGACCGAGTAGACTTTAACTATTTACTAATTTTAAACACAAAACTGCCAACAACTTTGTTACACTGATTTCATGGTTTCTAGTATGGGCATTCTTTCTTTTAGCTCGCAAATGATGGTTGCAATAGAAATGTTGGAACACCTTTTAATTCTAATTTACATGATCAATGCATACAGGAATCCTTCCTACTGGGGGAGAGTTTGCTTCATCTCTACACCAGATGGTGAAAATTGTGGACTAGTGAAGAATTTGGCTCTGACATGCCTTGTCAGCTTGAATACAGATGAAAAACCTATTCTTGATGCATTAAATCAATATAGAATCACACCAGTTGATCAACTTTCATTATCAGATTCAAAAGATGCTACAAAAGTTTTTGTGAATGGAGAATGGGTGGGGATCCATCATGATCCTGATTCTCTTTTAAAGAAATTGCGAGATCTCCGTAGGAAGCAGCATATCCACCCTCAAGTAGGTTTTTAACTATAGATATTTCTTGTTTTACTTAATCTAGTGCTTAAAAAGTTGTTTTGATGAAATGCTTGAATGGTGTTGTACTGGATTTTCAACAGGTTTTTGCTAGAATATATCTTTAAGTTGATATTTAATGTGTAAAAGCTTCTATTGAAATGAAAATTCTTTCTGAAGTCGGTCTCAGTTTCCGCAAATGAAAATAAAGGAAATTTGTTCATGATTTTTCAAAGTTTCAAATGAGGAACATCCCTGGATGCTAGTTTCAATGTCATTTGAAGTTAATATTCTTTTTTCCCTCAAAGACATTGTTGTAGATTTATAGTATTTAAAATATAGAGGAGATTATTCTGGTGACCTTTTTGTCCATTTTTAAGCAAAGTCTTTTGCAGCCATGTGCATACATAGAAAACATAATCATAATTGTCGACAAGACAATTTATAACCTGATGGCCTGGTTAGAAGTGTATGATTGCAAGTAGATCACATTGCTTAAAATAATCACTTCATTGGTGATATAAACTTTTTTATGGTGTCCTGTGTCATTACAAATTTTAAATTTACAACTATAATTAGGCTATTTGACATTGACCTTAGTAGAAACAGAAATAAGACTAGTATTGTTTTGTGGCTGTGACCACTTGTATTGAATCATAGGGAAATTTAGAGTATCTGTTGTTACTTTCCTGGTAGTCTTCTCACATATGAAGAAAATTGAAATAGCAAAATTTACATTTGGAAAATGGATAGAAATATAAATAGATTGGTTTTAAGAATAGGGTATATAGATCCAAAAAACATCTTTGGGTCTAAATTCTGGTTAAATGAGCGTAAAAACCCTAGTTTTCATGTTTGTTTAGAAAAATACCTGACAAAGTATGGGACTGGTGAAAAAGGATATGGAAACCAATATAGAAATAACAGGAATTATTTTAGAGGAATGTATTTAATACTGTGTACATCATATTCTTTTGGTGTGTCATGTAACCCTACTTTTTCAATGGTTGGCCATAGCTGTCGGTATCCTGTGTCTGTAAAGAAAACATTCAAGTTTCATTCAATCAAGTGTTGGAAATCAAAGGTGTAATAAATATATTTATTTTTCTTTATTCAAGATTAAGGGAAGAAGTTATGCAAGTAAGCATTATTTTTGTCCACCACCAATCTGTAATTTCTTAAATTCAACTTGTAGAAATTACTGGAACAAGTAAATAAACTACCATCCTACCTTCTTGAACAAATTGACAATCTAAGAGGAATGAATGTTGTTTAAAATCAGAGAAATAAGTGCAGAAATAAAGAGAATTCACCACACAACTCAGAATTTATCTAGGAAAGCCCCCAATGGAGAAAAACCAGCTTCATAGTGGCAATTGCACATCTACATATATGATATATATTATTCATCACCAAGAACAAATACAGAGAATAGATACAGGTTGTTGTACCCAAACCGAAATTTTTGCTTCATTAAGGCATTTTGCTTAAAATAGTCTAAACCTTGTAAAAGTGGGGTCAAAACTCAGTTTTTGGGCAAATAAAGTATGGGCTTTTAGTCAGTGTGATGCCAAGAAGATACTGGCAAAATTTGAAAATTTTGAAAATTAGGGTTTCTGAAATCTATTTTTAGCTCGAAACCCTAAAAAATAGGAACTTGTCAGAATTGGCTGAAATTAATTTTGATTGGCTTATTTCACATCACAATCACAGTGGTGAAGTCAGTTTCAGTTAAAAGTCAGTTTAAGGCTGGTGGGTAGTTTTCACTTTTTCAGGAGAAAAGTTAGGATCTTCGGGGTCATCAATGGCAGTCGGCCAGTACCAGGTATCAATATCTAAGCCTGAAACTCAAAGAGGAACGCTCTACGATAAAAGATGTTGGAAATAATGCTTTTTGATGGAGGGGATTTTCAGATTGGCAAAAAGTGCTAAAATATTCTAAGTCTGGGAACTTTTCACTATGTAACGTAGTAGACACTTGCGCAATCAACGTGCAAATCAACTTTATAGTGTCCGTACATGTGAAAATGATGAAGTATAGTCATCCACACACCTCAGCAGTCACAACGCTTCGACATGGTCAACCGCAGTGATGGATACAGCGTTTGCAAAGCATAAAATGGTGAAAATCAATGAATTCAAAACAAATCCGCTCCCCTGTAGCCCAGGGGCGCCCTTCCATTTGAAGGTCAAGATTTGAGTGTTTTGGATGAAGGATACATTCATTATGTTCAGTTTTCAGTCAGCTTTCCGATTAGCCATGAAGCAGGATCATCCGAGTTGCAGAACTCCGGCAAACGAAGACAGAAGCAGAGGTTGCGAAGAGTGTTTTCATCAAGGAGGCAGTCTAGAAATGCAGATCCGCTCCCTTCTAGCCCAAGGGCGATTTTCTTTTTGAAGGCCCAAATCTAGATGCATGTGTGTTTTGATGGTTTCAGTCTTTGCAGAATTAGTTTGGCTTTTCAACGAGCTATCAAGCGGAAGCGTATCCAATACAAAAATCTAGTTATCAACGTTAGAAGTGGAAATTGCAGGCAGGATACATGTTAGAAGAAGTTTTTCAGTGCAGATCCGCTCCCCTGTAGCCCAGGGGCGATCCTGAATAAGACCTGTTTGATGGATGAATTTGTAATTGAGGTCTTCTTGAGATCTCTTCCAACTCAGTTTAGTTTTGCAGTGTACCCGTTCACAAGACGATCCGATGTTCTGAGTAACTGTGACAGAGGTCCTACCGAGCACGTAAAACAGAGGATGGTGAAGCGTAGCTACACAAAGCTGCACAGCTGTAGGCTAGGGGCGATTCTCCTTTAGGCCTGCCAGACGGGGTTATTTGCAATTACAGTCTTCACAAGACTTGTGTGCAATTACTCAAGCTATCCAACGAGTCTAGCCGACAGCCTCCGGGATTTGGCGAATGCTCGTACGTGCGAGGTCGAGATGATAATGCTGTAAAGAAGAGCTGATTGAAGGCAGTTAAAAAAATGACTAAGTGTAAGAATATAATTTTCTTTGAAAAAGGCGATTTTCTTTTAGAGGCCTTAAAAGCAATTTTCTGGCTTCATCGTCTCCAAGAACATCTCTTGCAAGTTGACCAAACTATACAGCAAGATAGGTGGCACGCGTATTGGAACATTCTAGTTCTCGATATCAAGGGTCAAAGTATGGTGTTCAGATGAAAATCACACTTTTGTCAAAATGGTGTTTGAGCTATCACATAATAGGGGCACTCATTCTTTTGGGGTTCTTAATACAATTTTCAGATCCCTCACATACAGTCATTGGATGCAGAATACTTCTAGTCATGCAATGAATCCATTATTCAATCAGTGGGGTTCATTATTCATCGTCAGCGGCAGTTTGAAGCATCAAAAGGAAAAAAAAAAAATGGCTAAGTCTGGAGTCAAAACATCAATTTAATTAGAGGCGCCTAATTTTCTAAGGTATCAGATGATGATTTTAGCAGTTGTTGCTCCCAGCAGACATTTCATCCTTGTCATGCAAGCTTCGCGGTGGATATCTCAGCACGGTCGCAGGATCATTCAATCATCCGGAAATCAGAGTTGAACAGGGTCAGTTGTAACTTTGCAGTCAACTACAAAATAGGAGATTCTCAAAAATCTCATAACTCTTGCAAATGGAAGCCTAAAAGATCAAAATTTGACTTTTTAGAATCAGGAAGTGTGTTGAACACAACAAGATGCTATTTTTGGCAAAAATGAAAAAAAAATATTTTGCATGCAGAGCATTGAAAAGTGACGAATTTCTTCAAAGATAGATATTGGCGCCATTTTTAGTTTTTTGCATGTTTTAAAATTAAGATATTCTTTTTAGTCTAAAGACTTAGAGACAGTGGCAGTTCAACTAGAGAGAAGCCAATCGATTTTTTTTTTTCTAAATTAGGGTTGCATTATGCATGCAAGATGGTACAAATTGTTTATTTAAACAAGCATGGCGCCTTTCATCATTCACACAGCTTTGAAAGTTCGAATTTCTTCAAAGAGATTGGCGAATTTTCATCAAAGGATCAAGTTCGAAGGTGATAAAATATTCTTTTGCAGGTACAAGTTCAGATTCAACATCAGATTCAAGGCAAAGTGGTGATTTTGAAAGAAGGAGACAAAAATAAAACAATCAAAATAATAAAGAGTCTTTTTCTCTTCTATATTTCTTCCATCTTCTCGTCTTAAATTCTCTTGCATGTTCGAAGTGTTGGCAGATTTTGGCAAAACAAAATATCTGGGTTGATTCAGAAGAGCTTTCTCAGCAAAACCCATGTGCCAGAATTTTTCGGGAAAATTTGTTCCAGAACATCTGTTCTTGAAGCTTTAATTTTCTCAACCAAAATTCTTTTGCATGGCTGAGTAAAGGGTAAATTTTTGCATTTCTGACGTTCTGGGTTGTCTTAGAATCATTTTTTGGACAAAACCCATATCTCAAATTTTTTTTCGTAAAAATTCTCATCCGACAAGCTATTTTTAGCCTCAGCAAGCTATTTTTGGCTTTCTAGAAAAGTTGTCAGAATATAGCCATGTGCACAGTCAACAGGCAAGTTTTTTAGAATGCAGTTCACTCAGCTCGAATTCAAGACCAAATCGGTCTTAACCCACGACTTCATCAGAACAGTTGATACAGATCTACATAAGGTGTTGCTGGAGGTAGTTTTGGATCCACTCAAAATCAGGGATTCAGTTATCAAGAATATTCAGCAATCCGGGTTACTTGAGGCCGCTTCCATACCTATTTCGGTGCATTGCGTGGAGTTTGTAATATCTTGCATCAAGCATTACAATTCCGCTACACGAGAGATACGGTCAATAGATGGACGTGTCATATGCAGTCTCAAACCCCTTGATATCGAGCGAAGTCTGGATATTCCTCAACATTCGGATGGGATGGTCATTTCCATGAGTCAGAGCGAGCAGGCATTCAATGCTGGACTGGATAAGTGTCAGAACAAGATGATAGAGAGGTGGCTGAAACAAAAGAAGAGCAAGTTGCCAAACAACTTGGGTCGTGGCGAGTGTAAGGATGAATACAATATTTTGATTACACTACTTAATCGTGTCTCAGGTCATGCAGATGCAAACAAATTTCACCCGTGGATGTATTATATCATTGGTAGAATCATCTCTGGACAAGAGCATTATGACTGGGCATCCTTCATCAGCGATGCTATTCACGAGCAAATCACCGGTTTCCTAGCTGCGCATCAATTTCATATGTGTTCTTACCTGGTGTACTTGATTGCTTATCAGAATTAGTTTAACGGTTTGAATACGGTGGGCATACTCAGTGTACAGAAAGTCTATCGTTATTATGACCAGCTTGAGTTCACGAAGGCTGAAAGTCATTTTAAACGTGTACAAGAGGCTTTCTTGACTTATACAGTGAGAAACTTGGACCGAGAGTTGCATATTCGCATCTCGACAGTTGCCAGAGCAGCAGTGAAGAATTGGGCAGATTGGTACTTTCAGTTCCCTACATACACCTATATCCATGTCTATGGATACACAGGAAAACCGGCTATGTTACCACGTTATCCTTCGGATAAAACAATATTCATGGAGTTCCTGAGGCAGCTGTATGAAGTTCACAAACGTTTGCGCATCAAGTGTAAACCAGCTGCCGAGTTTCCTTTGCAATTCGGGATGTATTGGTGTAAGACGACAATTGATGCTAAGACCGCAGGTCGAGAGTTAGAAAATTGCAAACTCAAGTACCTGGTGGATACACGCACATATGATCCTTGGGGTCATTACGCAGCTCGCCTAGGTAATCTCTCTTATCACAAACCTACGATGGAAGATTACTGGGTGAATTGTGAGGATGATTTCGAGGTTCGCAGACGTAGCTATAGCAGGTTCTCTCTTCCGCAGGTTTCTGTTTTCTTGGCAGAAGATGTGGAAGGATTGACAGAGGATGAGGGGGATACACTTCCTCAATTTTACAGAGAGTAGGTTGATGGACAACCACTGCCGTTAGTGAACTGGTATGCCAAAGAGTTCACATCAGTAAAGGAGAGATCGAGTAGGGTCATCCAAAATAGTACACTTTATATAGAAAGCAGAAGGTTGAGAAAGGCATCCATGCCTAGAGCAGAGCCGCCACCAGAAGGACTTGTATTGCCTTCTTCTTCAAAACCTAAGCAGAAGAAGAGGAGTAATCCTCCTAAAAAGAATCCAGCGCCTAGTAATTCGAAGGGAAAAGCATCTGTTGTGATTCCACATGTAGAGCCAGTTAGAGAAGTTATTTAGACTTCTCCACAGCTTGAGGTTCAGCCCCGTATGCCGTCACCGACACCATTAGAGCAGCCTCCCATTCCAATTCACATTGATTTGGACATGGATTCACCTCCTCGCAGCGATTCTTTTACACATTCACATTCATCAGATCCTCCTGCGACTAGTACAGATCATTCTAGTGGGATTAGTCGGGATTCATCTTGGCTTGAGAGTCAACTGGGAAGAAAAAGGAGACAACCATCTTACATACTTGATCATTCAAATTTCGATCATGACCATCAAGATGTGCTTGAAAAGAGGATCAAGAAACAGATACATATTGGGAGAAGTGCAGATAAGGAATTCATTGTTGAGATTGCTGCACCTCCAGAAGATAAGAGTCTAGACGAGATGGAAGCTCAAGACTTTGAAGTTATCACAGTTCATTTCGGTAAGAGTACTCGTCAAACAGATATTGATCTCTTATAGGTTGCTACAGATAGCGCCAAGGATAGGATGGTGAAAGATGGTGAAGATAAATCAGCTCTCAAGGTTGAAATACAGCAGCTCCGCCAGTACATTTCTAGCTTTGTACACAGGACAAGGGATGTTGTCACCACGCTTCCACATATGTTAGAACCACCAGCAGAGCAGGGTCAGATTGATCTCTTGGTTGCATATGGTAAGCGATTGGAGGAATGGGAAGAGGAGTTTGTTGCTAGAGGCCGCCTTGTACTTACAGAATTGTATCAATTGCGGTATAATGCATGTGAGCTTCGTCTACGACTTCAAGATGAGGAACGTGATTTGGCCATTAGTAGACCTAGGGATGAGATTCTGATTGCCAACCTGGGAATGTCATTTGATTTAGTCACAGAGGCAGAAGATAAAGAAGAGGTCTACGTTTGGAGAACACAGTTGATCTTCAAGGTAGAGATAGAAGGAAAGATAGCATCTGAGGTGGCTGAGAGCAGAGAGCATGTTACTAGTGCACTCCGCTATATAAGAGACTTTGTGTCTCAATTACCATGTGTATAGCAGCGTGTGGGTGGTGACTATGTTGAGCTTGCTGACATCCAGTTAGAGCTCGGGTATTTTCAGTGGTGAGACCGTTGGCTGTAAGATGAATCAACTTACAACCATGTCAACATTGTTTGATGAGGCAATCAGGAGAAAGGGTGAGTTCCAGTGTCAGATGACTAATGGAGAAGACATGCTGCACAGACATAGGATTCTTCGCCAGAGCTTCAGTTCCCCAGATGGAGATGCAGTCAACGACCTCGTAGATGGGTTAATTTCTCAAGATCAGGGCCAGTAGACTTCAGTTAAAGGCGTCCCACCTTTTTCCAAGATAGACATTAGACACAGGAGTTAAACTCGAGGCCTCTTTCCGAGTTAACTTATTGTTACACATTGCATGGAATGTCTTTCTTGGAAACATCTACATGCACTTGGAGTTTAGATTAGATCTTTCAGTCAACTGATGATAGCATTCCAGTTGACTTGCTTTCAATAAGGACGTGCATGTTGCACCTTGTCCATTTAGATTAGATGTTTCAGTTAACTGATGATAGTTTCCCAGTTAACTGTATAGTTTCATTCAATTAGGGTTTAGGAATAAGATCTTGCATGCATTGCAAGACTTTAGTTGACTCAAGGTGATTTTAGGGTTGCCTACACCTTGAAGTCTATAAATAAGAGCTTTAAGCTCATTTGTAATTTAACCTTTGCTTGATAGCATACATGCTGCGCCTACCTTGCCTGTAGTATTGCTATTATTGTATCTGTTCAAAGAGTAATTGCTGTTATAATAAATTGCTGTGCCTACCTTGCCTTCATATTATTATTATGGTGTTTATTCGACCTTAGTTAAATGGGGTTGCTGGTTTGATCGTTATTGCATGCGTGTTGCGTCTATACAATCTACTGTCCCAGTTGCTTACCTTTTGTTTTGTTTATTATAAGCCTATTCAGAAGAGCAAATAGTTGCGCCTACCTTGCCTTCATGTTGCGAAACTGTACTCAAAGCTTATCGTATGATGTGTGTTATAGTAGACTCATTCAGCCAAGCAGATAGTTGCGCCTACCTTGCCTTCATGTTGTGAAGCTGTACCAGGTTTACCGTTCATTTGTTTGTTTTAATAAACTTCTTCCCGGATTAGCAAATAGTTGTGCCTACCTTGCCTTCATGTTGTGAGCCCTCACCTAGAGTTTATCGTACAATACATTCTTGCTCCATTTCCTCATGCTCTGTTTCTTGAGGAAATTGGATAGATTTTAAAGAAGTTAGCTTAGTTGTAGTTACATGATCTGCGAAACCAGAAAATACTTAGCTGCAACGTTCTAGGTTTTCTTAACCTTGTGCCTCTACCAGCTGAGAACAAAAGGATAGGACATTAGTTTAGTTTTCTATTTCATGCATTCCAGCACAACGAGGGAGCTTCCCCTCCTAATTTGAAGAGCACTCATTGCATAGTGTGCATAGCTGTACGTACAAACTCACACTCCAGAGGTGTTAGTTCTTACGCCAACACAGGTGATATCCATTCCAATGGCTCACTGATAGATACAGCTGAGTAATGTCAAGTGTTCAAAAGTGGAAGTGGTGTGTGTCTAAGGTGGCGAAATCAAAACTTGAATTCATCCTTGCATTATCTCTCAGTCAAAAGCAGTTGGTCAAACAAACCCATAATCTTCCATCTGGTAATGCAGAAAGCCATTTTTTGACTTGGTTTAATCTTCAAAACATTCTTGGAGCCTAAGCATTCCATCTTCTGTCAGTTTAATGGCTCTTTGTTTGGGTTCTTCTTAATCAGAGTACCAAGAATCTGTTGAAATCAGTTTCTCAGTGAGACTTGTGGCATTAGATACATTGTATTATTCTTGTCTTGTTTCTACACTACTAAGAAATCTCTCTTCCAATTATGGTGAAATTTTGTATATCTCAGCCAAACTTGACAAAACAAGGCTTCATAGGCTGCTTTGCACAATGAAATGAACTTGAAATCAATATGAATGTTTGGGTATTGATCATTGCTTGCTGAGTGGCCAAGTTGCTCAATGATGTTATTCCGTACAATTCAGTCCCTGTAATGAGAAAGTTTTCTCAATGCTTATTTATAACTGTGTTTTTTTTTTTCAATCTCATGTTTTGAGTGAGACAACTCACTTATCCTTGACGAAAATATTTTTTATGAGGAATTGCAGACTTATAAAAATGGTAAAAATATGGCTAGTTGAATTTATTAATTTTAATGTTATAAGCATTGATTATTGGTAATTATAAATGGTAGGGAGAGTTAAAAGGTTAAATGTCAAGAGGGTGAAATAGTATAGTAGTGTGAACAGCTTTCTTTGCAACCCAGGACTTCAATGATGCCTGCCTTTCAACCTGAAATATCCTAAACAGTATATATGCAATTTTTTCTGATTTTTGTAACATAAAATGATGCCTTAATTTTCTGATTTTATATTTCTGCTCAAACCCTAGTTTGCTGATGCGAATTTCTGAGTTTATCTATGCATTAGCAGCAACATTTATTCATCTCAACAACACCAAGAACTATAACAGATTTGTTTGATCATGAACAAGCATGAAAACAACACAATAAAGTACCCAAACATCCACCAACATAAGCCAAAACTTCTGATATTCAAATGTCCAGTCTGCTGCTACAAAGCATATCTAACTAATGATGCAAATATATAATGCAATGGGATCCAAACACGCCCAGAAACATATAGAAGTCTGCTGATATGAAGTAACCCCAATTTATGCAATGAAATGTCTTCCTATTCTAACCCTAGCTGGGCGAAATTGCTCCAGCCACAAAATGCAACTATTTGATGAAGAAACAAATCTAAAACCCTACCGAAGGAGTGCGCTGGCCTGCTGGTCTGCTGATAAGGTTTACAACCCAAGAAATCTGAAGAATATCCTCCAATTTGCACAATTCGCCCCTTCAACTAGATGCCTAAATGCTGATGCAGAAAACTGAATGTGATCCTAGGAAGAATCACCATTGAAGCCCAAGTGAACCTACATCATGAAGTCCTCCCTTGAAGAAGCTAGGGTTTTGTCCAACTTCTCAATTCCTAAGGGTTTTCATCCTTAGAGAAATTGCTAAAGTGCAGATCAGAATAGTAGATATGAATGAGTCCATGATAAAATGCCTCTAACTGATCTTGTATTTATATTCAACCTCCCTTATGCCTCCCAATCTGGCCTCCCAGTTTGGGTGCCAAGATTGCAATTTAAAATTGTTTTTTTATTTACTTTTTAAACCTGCTTTGGGCGCCAACTCTTTTTTACCTTTTATTTTTTATCATTTTTTCCCTCACCTTATTACTCCAAGGGGCCGCTCCAACCCATATAAAATATATAGGATATTTTGGCACAAATATTCAGAGATTAAATATTATTTTTCCTTCTTTTAGGTAAGTGCTAAAGCTCAAAATATATAATAAAATATTATTTTTGCTTTGAGAAGGGACATTACAATCCTCCCTTCTCAAAATTGCTTGTCCTCAAGCAATGACAAGCCTACCACCACTCGGATCCCATATCATCATGCTACCATATGTATCAAAATTGAGGAGATAGATGTACCTCAAGGGTCTATCAACACCCACCAACTCTCCGACTTTGATGGTTGCCTCGTGAATGTGCAAGATGCCCCTTGTAGGAGCATAGAACATATCAGCCCTTCCTATGATGCTGATATAAGCCAGAACAACAACCTCCCATTTGAAAATCGGACTCGAATGAATGCAAGTATCATCACCAATGTCATATGATGATTGTATCATCCATACGCCATTCCCCAATGGTGAAGGAATGATCCCAACCTAAGTCACAAGGTTTGAATTCGAATTTGAGTTTGGCAACATTGAAATTCGAATGAATTTTGGCAAGGAAAATATTCGAAAAGTATAAACTTCAGATTAAATTCACCTTATGTAATTTAAAAGTAAATAAATATAAGTAATATATCCATAAAATTGTCTAAATAATTTGACATTGATAAATAGATTTGAAATCATTACAAAATGATGACACATTTATAAAATATAAACCATAAGAAACATGTGAAATCACGATTGTGAAGATGTTTTTTGTCAAAAAGGTACAATAACAGTTAAGACTTTAGAACTTCAAAAAAGCTCCAAGTCATCAAGAGCACTTGGTTGAGATGCTAAATCATCATCATCTGTATCACTACTCAATTCATCATTTGCAAAGTCAGGCTCATCTGCAATTGGCATTGCAATGTCTTCAAGAATTTTTTGTTGTGAGGAAGTGTCCTTTGATGATTTGTTCATGAACAATTTTAAATTGCTGCAAACATAGACAAGATCTACCAACTTTCTAGACAACAATTTATTTCTCTTTTTGGAATGGATGTGGTCAAAGCAATTCCACTTCCTCTTACAAGCTAATGAACTTGCTCTTTGACTCAAAATTCGAATAGAAAACTCTTGTAGCTTAGGAGTTTGTGCTCCATAGGTCAATGACCATATATATCTCGGTACATGTGCCAAGTCATATTTGGCTGTTGCCATTCCAAACATCTCTTCTCCTTTCTTGTATTCCCAACATTGATCTCGGATTAGTGCTGAAATTGTTGCATTTGATTCATACTTTCCAATAGCTTCTAAAAGCCTTGCCAGAATTTTAGTATCACCTTTTCTATTAATAGAAAACAACTTAGGCTGCAAAAAACAAGCTGTTGCATGTAAAGGTGTGTGCATCATTTTCCATCTGCAATCAACTGTCTCCCATATCTCCATATATTTTGCTTCTACATTATTTAGTGCTTTTTGAATAGCTTCCTTACAACGGTGCCAAGGCAAGGAGTGTCACCATCAACCATACGAAGCATGCCAACAATTGGTTCACATATAAGCAAAACCTTTGCTGCACTTTCCTAGAAATTGCTATTTAGAATGATTTGCTCTATGTTCTTCTCCTTAGGACCTTTAGATTGAATTTTCCCATTGATTGGAACAAGTAACAGACCTCAAAGCTGCTTTTTCTTCAACTAGTATAAAATGATGCAAATCTTGTTTCACAAGGCCTCAACAACTCCCTGGATGCATGCTGCCTATAAAGACTCAATGTGAGACGATGATTCCGTCTGAAATTTGCAATTGCTCTCCTTTATGAATAGTTTCATGTACGATCCATGGGAATTTAGCCAAGTTATGAAGCAACAAATCGAGAGAATGGGCTACACATGAGCTCCAATATATTTGTGGGTACTTCTCTGTAATCAACTTCCCAGCTCGCACACAATTTGCTGCACTATCAGTTACCACTTGAACCACAGTTTCCACCACTACTTCAAGAATGGCGTCCTCTAATATTTAAAAAGTATACTTGGAAGTTTTCTTGTGGTTCATGGTGTCAATCACTTTCAAGAACACAACACCATTAGGACAAGACACCGAAACATTAATCAATGGCCTTTGACATATATCTGACCATCCATCACTCAATATAGTGCAATTTGTTTCCTTCCAAGAGGCTTTGACATCAACTAATTTCTCCGTCACTCTATCTTTTGACTTCTGCAAAGTTGTCCTGAAAGCCTCTGAAGATGGGGGTGTGTACCCATTGCCAAACTCTGCAGCTTTCTGAATTGCATTATGAAAATGTGGATTTCTCGCAACATTGAATGGAATAGTACTTGAGTAAAACAAATCAACTAATGCATCATCCACCTGCTATATCTCTATTGGTTTCCAAAAGTTGTTCAATGTTCCACTCTCGTTTGATACCCTCACCGGCTTGGATAGATTAGAAGAGGAAGACATAACATATGTGAATCTAGATACATCTTCAATTCTCTGTTTCTTTTGTGCCTTATTCATTTTTCCTACAATTGAAGTGGATTGCTCTTTCTCTAGAATAGCTCCAATTTCTGGAGTAACACCTGGACATACAATAACACCTCCACCTAAAAGTATGCAGGCATAGTTTACAACTGATGTCAACACCATTGCGGGTCATATGCTTCCATGCCTCAGAAGTTGATTTGTTCAGAGCCATTAAATAAAAATCTGCATACTTTAAAAGAAAAATAATATTTAACATTTAAAACATTAACTGTTTGACAATCTAACATAAATAAAATAATCACATAAAATTTTACTAACATCTATTATGAAAAATATAAAATACATCTAAATTATAAATATATTAATAAACATATATGATGTTAAAAATTTAAAATACATATAATAAAACAGTTTGTAAATATAAATTATTTTACAATTTATAAAATATATAACAGTTTTTAATATAATTGATTTTATAGTTTATATTTTATAATATAAAAGCATATTGCAACATAATAAAAATACTATATTCTATTTATTAACATTTTTAACATAATAAAAATATTAAATTCTATTTATTTGCATAATAATAATAATTTAATTTTAACATATTTTTATTTTAAAAAATATATATATTTTTATAACTCTAAAAATTCAAATTAAAGTACTAAATTTTATTTTAAAAATTAAAAACATAAAAATTAAAATATGGATTCAACCTATATTTTATTTTTAAAAGTTAAAAGTTAAAAAGTTAAAACCATATGCTAAAATAAAAAATATATTAATAATAATTTTCATAACTTGGTGATTTAGGGGGGCAATTCATTATTTGTGAAAATGCTAAAATTCTGGCTTGAAAACAAAACAAAAAAAATGCAGAATAAATTCGTTGCAAGTATAAAAAACCAAACATGAATCATGTTGCATGAGCAGGAGGCAGCTATTTTCGAAGTTATGAAGGCTTGGAAAAAATATAGACATGAAAATCATGGGCGGGGGTAGGTTTAAGTAGGAGGCGTATGACGGCTTAGAAAAAATATAGACATAAAAATCGTGGGCGGCTAGGTTCAAAATAAAAAAACGTAGGAATGAAGGCTTAAAAGCAAACGAGAAATGAATTGCAACGCCTACCTTTTGTGTAGAAATGAGTGGTGATAGAGGCTTGTTTGGTAAATAAGTCGTGACGCGAAGCTTCAGAGAGAAAACCGACTCAAAAACTGCCTTCAGAATGTTGCAAAAATTCCTTTGAAGACTCTCATCGACCTTTAGATCATGTTTGAAGAAGTCGCGACGCTAAGCTTCAGAAAGATGCGTTTTGTGCTATTGTCATGGCATATAAAAATCTAACACAAACCCTGAAAAAATGCTTTTTAAAAATGCCTTACGAATGTTTGCAAATTTAAACGAATTTTATGGCTTTTTCAAAACTTTGCCGAATTTCAGATTTCAGACCGAAAATTCAGCCAACCTTGTGACACAGATTACCACCATGTTCTCTTCTTCCATCTTTCGACCAATGGTTGACAACTGATCCTTAATGTCCTCGATCTTGAGTAAATGCTCTTGGAAGGACATTTTCTCATCCTTGTTGTGGCCTTCCCTTTCTTGTGTGACCATTTGCCTGTGCCTTTGTGTTTGGTTGCAAATTCTTGTTCCACACTCGTTTCGCTGCTGCTACTGATTTGTTTCTTCCATTTGTACTACTGTAAGAGCTTATTGCATAGCTCTTCAAACTTTAGGTCAATATCCCTAGCGGTGATGTAATGACCTGAGCTATGGATCAATTGATTTGATTTATTCCTTATTGGATTGACAAAAGTTGTCATCCAATATTATTAAATCTAATTGGATTTTCAGAATTATAAATGAAATAAAATCAGAATAATGAAGTCGGATTTAAATATTAATTTGAAAATAGATATAATAGCTGTTTTTGATTTATACTTTAAAATCATGCTTTGAATATGCAAGAGGTTTAAACCTCTATTAGTTTGTTGTTTTTGAATTTTTCTTCATGTTCATGCGAGTTGTAATTGGGTCTTGTATTTTAATATTAATTTAGTATTCATGTATCCTTCTATGGGTTGATCATTGGCTCTTAAAGAGAAATTTAGATTTGTTGTATAAGTATATTTTGGATTCTGCACTATTCCCTTTTTGCTTTGAACATGTCTCTTTCTTTTATATCCATAGTATGGCCAAAGGGGATAACCTTTCATTGCATTCATTCGACAAGGGTCATGTCTCTTTGTTTTGATACTCTTTAGGAATAATTAATTTAGTAATCGTTGCTTAACATAAACTTAATTTGTTGGACGATGGATTGCATGTTTGCCTTGTCTTATACCATCGATCATTGCCAACTAGTATCAAGGGAGCCATGCTTACTAATGTGGAGTTGAAGAATCATTAAGGAGGCACTACCTTGATAGCATTCATGGGAACAATTGTTACCAACTTCTACAGATTTTGCAACCTCTTTCTTATCTATTGCCGCAACTTTGTTATCCTCTACCTCTAAAGGAAAGCACACATATATATTCTGAAATCAAAGTGCCAGTGTGGAAATAATGGTTGTGCTTAGATGCTTTATAATTATTATTTATCGCTACAATTTGGAGTTGATAATCCTTGGCGATGGCTCATAACTAGCGCCCGATCGAGTACTCAACCAAGCAGGGCCCGACTCCTCTTTGTAGAAATCACATATTCTAATAATAAGAGATTCCAATGTCAAGGCAATGGCCTAGATGGTATTAATACCATATGCAAATAGGTGTATATATAGTGACATATATGAATTGACAAAGATATGAATGAATTGATAGTGCAACATTGATCACGATATGCCATGAATCTCTAATAGTGGTGGATAAATATGCTGACCATTCAACTTAGGCGGCTTCCTTCATTGATTACAACCCAATCAATATTGTCTGTGATTCATTCAATAAATTTATATAATATCATTCCCCAAGTAGATATGACACTTATGTGAGTGAGATTTGGGAATTGAGAATCCATTTCACCTCCCGATAACAATAGTACCTCGTCTTTTTTGTCATGCTGGAACTAATGCCAATTTCCTTGTATGAATACAATACCTCCTGCAATCGCGATTTCTTAATATGGTGATTTTTGATAATTCTTGTGTCCTTATGTCGGCCTTGACCCTTTTTGGTGATACAAGCTATACCTTTGCACCTTTCTATTGAAACAACAGACTAAAGATAATTTTAAGTCATTATGCTTCCAATGTATTTCTTGTGTTTGTCCGCTAGTAATTACAAATGTCGATCTCCTCATATCCATTAAAATCTACCAATATCGATTTATTATTATATATTATTTGACAATATAGGAAGGTGTCGATAAACACCAATCGACGGTGCTAGACTATAATAATCTTTGATGCCATACAATTCCAACTTTTCCAAATAACTTTGCAAATGTTTGATAATTGATAGGCTCCTAGTGATAATGATATAATTTGCCAATAATATGCCAACGTATTATTATTCATCAACTTCGAAAATGGGACGTTACAGGTGATATTGAGCGTCTCAATGAAATGCTCATAAGCATGTGGTAAGATTTTCAGTGTGACTACCACCATGTTCTCTTCTTCCATCTTTTGACCAATTGTTGACAATGATCCTTAATGTCCATGATCTTGAGTAAATTCTCTTGTAAGGACATTTTCTCATCCATAATGATCGAGAAAAGCATATTCAATGGAAGGAAGGCCGTACCGTTAACTGAAGTTTCATGAAGGTTGTGCATATGCTTCCAAATGTTAGTTGAAGTGGTCCTCATTTGGACGTCAAGAAGCATGGAATTTGTCATTGATAGTTTGATCAACATGATTGATTCTCTGTCGTGTTCATCAAACTTTTCATGGTTTTTACCCGCAATAGTTGGCTAGGTGGTGGCATCGAGGATGATCTTCTTGAGGCATTTGTACTTGAAGATTGTTAGCATTCATTGCTTCCAGGTGTTGTAATTTGTGCAAGTAAAATGTTGGGTGCTTTCCAACATGACGTTGGGTAATGAAGCCATCCTTCTCGCAATCCAAAATTATGGACAAAAAAATCTTAGCTGCCTTAAAAGAAAATCATTGAAATCTTTAGGAAATAATTTTGAAAACCCTAGGATGCAAAATAATATTCACGATTTTATCAAAAAACTACCAAAATTTGTTTTATTTTTTTTGAAACCCTAGCCACCTAGTACAACCACGATTTTGTAAAAAAATTGGCAACAAAAATCCTAGGTGACACCAAAGACCCACGATTTGACTAAAAAATTGCCAAAAATCACCAACATGTGCCCTAGATGTCCCGTATCTTAAAAAAACTATCATTTGTAGGTTTGAAATGGCAAAAACCTAGAGTTTTTTAAAAATTGCCATCACGATTTAAAAAAAATCGCCAAAAACCTTTGAAATCCCATCGTGCCACAATTTTGTACAAAATTCATCCTAAAATATGATGAAAACATTGCCAAAATTGCAATTTAAATAGGGACGTGATAGAAAAATAGGACGTGATTTTGGAAAAAAAATTCGTGATGCTCTAAAAACAACACTATTTAAAAAAAAAACGAGTCATGAATTTCTGCAAAACCTTAGGTGTGATTTCCAGATACAAACATGCAATTTTTCCAAAAAAAAAAGATTCAAATTTCAAAAAAATCGCTCAAAACAGCTCCGTACAATTTTGTATGTCATCCTTTTGGTATTCTTTGTGCACGTGTGTTCCTCGAACAACCACTATCAATAGTGCCTAGGCCTTCACGTGTTCTGATGTTGTAGAACTCGACTTGGGCTCTGATACCATATTACAAAAGCAACACACTAAAAGTTAACCAAGATTGCATAAAAATCTATTAAGAAATAAGGAGCAAAAACAATCCTTATGTAGGATTACAAACACCTTATCCATAGAGGATAAGATTGACAACTCATAAAGCGAAAAGGTAAAATCTAAAGTGAACATGACTTTATTAAAGAGGAATCCTAAATGTTAATGAAATATGGCTTTGGTCAGAATATAAATTATGATTGCTGTATAGCATTATCATGATTTATATATGATCGATATTTGACATATTTCGAGATTAATAAAATAAGTAAAATCGAATTTTTAAGTTTGCTTAAATTCGAAATAATAAATAAATGTTTAAATAAAATCGGAACTCATATAATCTATATCCGCCATGTATTTGAGGATGTATGTATTAAGATTGTTAAGCCGAGTGTTAGTCGATTGTCTATGAGACTTGCGTGCCCAAAGGGACACGTCCCTTGAGCGGATGTGTCTCCACGTGTGGAGACACGTCCTCTCAAGAGATGCATCCCTTAGAGGCGAGTCTCTAAAGATATTAAACATGGTTCCCTCATTGATATGCAAACATCGAAATTATTAATGTTCTGCAATCAGCACATTCAGCATACAAAGTAGAAATCTGGAAATTTGTTTTTGGACTTAGAATTCTCACACAGAATTTTGGACCTTAGTATTTCCTTAGAACTAGTAGGATCTTATTTGAGAAAGATTTGATTACATTTACATGGTATCAGAGCCACGTTGTTTGAATCCAAATCAAATCTAAATATCAAATTGCTCCAGAAATTCGTATTTAATAAAAATCAAATTCACATCACATTCTTCATAATGTCAAGTGTGATCAGATTTGAAGATCGTCTTTCAGGAGCAGACAACTTTACATCATGGAAATTTAGAATCATGATGATCCTAAAAGAGAATAAATTAGACTCACTGTGAGAGAAAATAAAAGGGAACCAGAGGCTGAACCTGAGAAAACTCAATGGATTGAAAACAATGAAAGAGACATGAAAATCCTAGTAGATGCAGTTAGGGATCTTATAGTGCGTATCTTAGCAAAACATGAAACTGCATATCATATGTTCAAATCCCTTGAGAGTACCTATGAAATCAACAACACCAGTAGGACTCTTGCATTAAAGAGGCAAATCAACAATGCTCAAATAAACAAAGGAGAGTCAATTAATGCATACTTTATGAGGATCACTGAACTTAGGTATCAATTATCCACAATTGGATATCAGATTGATAGCAAAGAGTTGACCCTAATTGCACTAGGAGGCCTACCCAACTCATGGGAGTCATTTGTTCAAGGAATAAGTGCGAGATCTAAACTCCCCAAGTTTGATAGGCTAAGAACTGACTGCCTTCAAGAGGAAACAAGACTCTCCACTAAGGAAAAATAAACAAAAGAACATGGATGAAGACATTCATGTACTCAACACATCGTCTAATAAAAGGAACAAGAAAAATTCCTACAAGAGAGGATCTTTAAAAGAAAGAGAAATCCCAATGGAAAGGGATCTTCTAAGAAGAAAGACATCTCTCAAGTGCAATGCTTTAGATGTGATCAATATGGTCACTATGCAATGAAGTGCCCTGACAGATCAAAGCAACAAGCATCTTTTGCCAAAATAGGAACGACAAATTCAGATCATGAATCTGTGAACTTTGTGTTCTATTCAGCCTTATCTAGCCAAACATCTAACAACACCCACAACTGGGTAATTGATAGTGGTTGTTCCAGACACATCACAGGATTTAGATAACACCTGGACACTATGACTGAAAGGTGTGATGAAGTAGTAACCATTGGGGGTGATTCTGCACACTCTATAAAAGGGGTTGGAACTTGCTCCATCAAACTAAAATCTGGTCTCTCTCTTCAACTTACTGGAGTTCTATTTGTACCTGGAATTAAGAGGAATACCATCTCTGCCCTTGAAGACAATGGATATAGAGTTACCTTTATGGATGGGAAAGTTTTAGCATGGCCTAAGAACTCTACAATTAAGAAAGCCCAAACCATAGGTGTAAGACAAGGGTACCTCTACAAACTATGCACTGAAGTTAAACAAGCCCTTACCCTTAACACCTTTGATTCAAATGAGATTTGGCATAGAAGATTAGGACACCTTCATTTCCGTGCCCTACCTGCTGTAGAAAAACTTGTAACAGGCTTACCTAAGTTAAAACCATCTCATGAAGGAACTTGCAAAGGTTGTGCCTTAGGAAAGAATACAAAGGGGTCCTTTCCCAATAGTGTGAGCAAAACCCTAAATGTGTTAGAACTGGTTCACTCAGACTTATGTGGACCCATGTCTGTTCTCTCTAAAGCAGGATTTCTATACTATGTCATATTTGTAGATGACTTCTCTAGGAAAACCTGGATCTATTTCCTTAAATGTAAAGAGTCAATAGAAATCCTCAAAAGGTTCAAAGAGTTTAAAGCCCTCACCGAAAACTTCTTCGGAAAGAAAATAAAAACCTTAAGGACAGACAATGGGAAAGAATACACCTCTAAGATTTTTAAAGAATTCTGCTTGAGTGTTGGAATTAAGAGGGAGTTCACAGTTGCCTACAACCCTCAACAGAATGGGGTTGTTGAAAGGAAAAATAGAACCATTGTAGAAGCTGCTAAGGCAATGTTACTGGACCAAAACATTGAAACTTCTTTTTAGGCAGAAGCCTCTAGGACTGCTGTCTATATCCAAAATAGATGCCCTCATTCTCATCTTGATAACAAAACTCCTGAAGAAGCCTTTACCGACATAAAACCTAACATCAGTCACTTTAGGATTTTTGGGTGTCCTGTCTATATTCATGTTCCCAAAGAGAAGAGATTCAAGCTAGAACCTTTTGGAAAGAAGGGGGTATTTGTGGGTTATAGTGAAACCTCCAAAGCCTATAGGATATTCATACCCAGGCAAAAACAAATCGAATTGAGTAGAGATGTCATCTCTGAAGAAGACATTGCATTCAAGACGGCAAGAAGTTCTAGTGAGATGGAAACCTATTCCCCTAGAGTACCTGAAGAGGAACCTGCTCCTGAGATTCAGAGGGAGCATCCTGAGGAAATGCCACATGAACTTCCTTCTACCTCAGATGAGAATACAAATGACAACGGCAGAAAGAGACCACTTTGGGCCAAAAAGATGATCAAAGAAGTCGAGGATCATACAACACCCAAGGGAATGTTCAGGGAGAGTAAAAGACCCAAACGGTTCTCTAACTATGTTGCTTTAATGAACAACATCATAAACTCAAAACCTGTCAGTGTTACAGAAGCCTTCAAACATCAAGCTTGGAAGGATGCAATGACGGAGGAATATCAGTCCATTCTAAATAATGATGTATGGGATATAGTGCCTAGACTGAAAGAGAAATTTGTTGTCTCTTCTAAATGGATTTTCAAAATCAAACATGTTGCTGATGGCAGTATAGAAAAACATAAAGCACAATTTGTGGCAAGAGGTTTTTCTCAAAAGGAAGGCATTGATTATGAAGAAACATTTGCACCTGTTGCCCACTACACATCGGTGAGAGCAGTATCAGCCATTGCTGCAGCTTAAGGCTGGAGGATCCATCAAATGGATGTAAAAACTGCTTTCCTAAATGGAACCATTGAAGAGGAAGTCTATCTGGAACAACCTGAAGGTTTTGTGATACATGAATCTAACTCACATGTGTGCAGGTTGAAGAAATCTCTCTATGGACTTAAACAGGCTCCCAAGGTTTGGTATGAAAGAATTGACAGCTATCTCTTGGGATTAGGATTTTCCAAGAATGATGTTGACTCCAATCTCTACTTCAAGGTAATCAAAGGTGATATGCTAATAATTATTTTATATGTTGATGACCTGCTGATAATAGGAGAAGATCACCTCATTGCTCAAGGGAAGCAGGATCTAATTTCTGAATTTGACATGAAAGACTTGGGCATTCTACACTACTTCCTAGGTTTAAAAGTATGGCAGAAATCAGAGGGCATTATACTAAACCAAGGGAAGTACACTATTGATATTCTGAAGAGATTTAGAATGTTGGACTGTAGACCCATGTCTATAGCTATGGAAACCAACCTTCACAAATTGAAAGAAGCTGTAGCAGAATCCAAGTGTGCAGATCCAACCCTTTACAGACAAATGATTGGATCCTTGATGTATTTGGTTAACACCAGACTTGATATTTGCTATGCAGTAAATGTTCTCAGCCAGTTCATGTGTGAACCAAAGGAAATTCACTTAATGGCTGTGAAACATATTTTGAGATATCTTCAAGGCACTATTGGATATGGTCTTCTTTACAAGAATGATCAACTAGATCTACATGGGTACTCTGATTCAGATTGGGTTGGAAGTGTAAGCGATCGGAAAAGCACATCAGGATGTTGCTTCAGTTTAGAATCGGCTATGATCTCCTGGATTTGCAGAAAACAATCTTCAGTTGCACAGAGCTCAATGGAAGCTGAATACATTGCAGCCTCAATGGGAGCAAGAGAAGCAGTTTGGCTTTGTAAATTGCTTGTGGGACTCTTTGGTGAGCCCTTGAATCCTACAATTATTCATTGTGATAATCAAAGTTGCATCAAACTCTCTGTAAATCTTGTCTTCCATGATAGATCTAAACACATTGAGATCCCCTATCATTATGTAAGAGATATGGCGGAAATGAAAGTGATCCAGTTGGAGTATGTTAGTACAAATGATCAAACTGCAGACATTCTCACCAAGCCTCTCTCTCGAATCAAGGTAGAGCACTTCAGGAAGAAACTTGGTATGGTTGAAATGTAATTTGTTATTTATGTTTGAAATACAAATTGTTTATAAAATTGTACTAATATATAAAGATGTTTAATGTGTAAACTCTTTTGTCATGTGTGTGACTCCATGACTTTATGGGCCTACTCCCCCTGTGTACATTATTGAAAGGTGATGATCTTTCTAATAATGAACACTTGTATTTGACATTGTAAAGTGACGACTCTACAATGATAAACTATCATGATAGATATCATGTGACTTGATATCTGTGGACATGTCATGATAGTATCTCTTGGACACTTTGATTGATATCATGAGACTTGATATCATCTGTAGATCATTGTGATCCTTAAGAGATAATCATGGTGGATATTTATATCCATGGATATGCCATGAATTATGGTAGACATCATGTGACTTGAGGTCAGTACACATACCATAATA
Organism: Sequoiadendron giganteum; assembly: GCA_007115665.2. Classification (NCBI taxonomy): domain Eukaryota; kingdom Viridiplantae; phylum Streptophyta; class Pinopsida; order Cupressales; family Cupressaceae; genus Sequoiadendron; species Sequoiadendron giganteum. The sequence goes on from CM021102.1 coordinate 271,126,290, forward strand.
AAGATGTGCTATGAAGAATGTCATGTGACTTGACAATATTGAGAAATCATACCATATCTTAGATATCACGTGTTAAGGTGATATCTCTACTTATTTGATTTGAAAATCTTCCCTAGCTAAGAGGGAGTGTTAATGAAATATAGCTTCGGTCAGAATATAAATTATGATTGCTGTATAGCATTATCATGATTTATATATGATCGATATTTGACATATTTTGAGATTAATAAAATAAGTAAAATTGAATTTTTGAGTTTGCTTAAATTCAAAATAATAAATAAATGTTTAAATAAAATCGGAACTCATATAATCTATATCCGCCATGTGTTTGAGGATGTATGTATTAAGATTGTTAAGCCGAGTGTTAGTCGGCTGTCTATGAGACCTACGCGCCCAAAGGGACACATCCCTTGAGCGGACGTGTCTCCACTTGTGGAGACACATCCTCTCAAGAGATACATTCCTTACAGGCGAGTCTCTAAAGATATTAAACATGGTTCCCTCATTGATATGCAAACATCGAAATTATTAATGTTCTGCAATCAGCACATTCAGCTATCTCAACTGAAACCCTTAAACAAAATAGGAACAAAGAAGGATATAGAAATTTAAATCCTTGAAAACTTCAACAAACCTAAATGCAATGAAAGATATAGCAATTCTATAACTAGATCAGTAGGAGAAAGAAATAAATAGAGAACACACACATGCACAAGGAGAACACTAGATTTATATGGAAACCCAATGGGGTAAAAAAGACAATGAGAGTTCACTCACAATATTAAGGCTCGCTACCAAAAGGACTTGCAAGAAGGCTTGCTACCTTAGAGAAATATATAGAGGACTTGTTGAACTAAAGGATCCCCGACTTGAAAACTAAGATCCTACTAGTTTTGTGTTTATTAAAGTAAATGTTATCATGTTTTATATTTGATTATTTGTTCTAAATAATCAAATATTATTTAGACTTATTAAACACAGAATTTCGGACCTTAGTATTTCCTTAGAACTAGTAGGATCTTATTTGAGAAAGATTTGATTACATTTACACTAAAGCCTATCCTAAAAGCTAATTGACCGTTACAATATAAAACATTACTTTAATACTCTTTATGCATCACACATCTTCCCAAGATGTCGTTGGGACAAATTTTATAGAATAATCCATTGATTAATTGGAATGTTCTACTTTTCAGTGCTTATTTGCTCCTTCCTGTTGGTTGCATCTACGAGACATGGAATTGTTTTCTCCAATTTGGATATGCTAAAATAGGGGAACTAATTAGACATACCTTTAATTCATTGAAGGCCTTTTCTGGTTCATCCGACCATACAAATGCTACCCCTTAACTTGTCAGCACATCTAAAGGATGCAATATTTTGAAAAAATGCTTGATGAACCTTCTGTAATAACCGGCATGTCCCAAGAATGATTTGACACCAGTGATGTCCTTTAGAGCTTCTACTTCTACAATCAATCTTACTTCGTCTCTTCTACTTCTACAATCAATCTTACTTTGTTTGGGACTGTTTTTAATACGGCCTTGTAGACAATATGTCGCTAGGAGCTTGCCTTGAGGAACCATGAATTGACCTTTTTTGGATTAAGGCTAATCTTGTTGATTTGCATCGTTACATGCACTCAACTAAGACTTTTAAATGTGTTGTTTGGTCACTATAGTTTGACCAATCATTGAGGAAGGCTATAAAGTTTCCTACGGACATCTTCTCAAAGATATGCACAATTATTCTTTGAAATGTTAAAGGAGCGTTAGATAATGACAACAAAAGTAGAAAGAACACAAAAGTTCATATTTGGAAAAGATTAAGGAATTAAAGAAAAATATTATCTTTGGAAAAGATAAAGATTTAAAAACAAAAGATAAAAACAAAGCTGGTTTTTTCTATGTTTAACACAGGTTGAAGATATTATATATATCTTGCTGCCTTGAAGGCTAAATCGAATATTGTAATGAATTGTAATTCAAGAGCAGCAACTGTGAAGGTTGTAAATAGTTTCTCTGAACAATAAGATTACTGATATTTTGCCCTATGGATGTTTCCTTGGCATATTGTCAAGGTCTTACCATGAAAATCTATCCTGTTTAATATTTTGTTATTTCATTTTATTATCTTTTGTATTTCTTTGCCTCTAACTTGTGCTGCAATAATTTAAGTTTGTGGGTTTTACACTTCCGCTTCCACAAGTTGTATTAGAGCAATTATTTTGCAGCATCCGTGTTAGGATTTGGTGTTTGTTTTGTAGCATCAGATGGCAAAGATTTCGAATGCAAAGTTCAAGGTGGAGAAATTCAATGGGAAGAATAATTTTGAGCTATGGAAGTTCAAGATGTGTGATCCTTAGTGCAACAAGGATTGCACAAAGCGTTGGTAGGAAAGTTGTTGGTTGCAAATGGGTCTTCAAATTGAAAAAGAGTGTTGATGATAAATTTGAAAGGCACAAAGCAAGACTGGTAGCAAAAGGGTATTCTCAAAAGGAAGGTATTGATTTTCATGCTAGTTTGTGCTCTATTGTGCTTGTTAGGGTAGTTTTTATTCAAGTTGTTTTAGGACTTGTTGCTTTACTTGATCTTGAGTTGGAGCAATTAGATTTTAAAACAACACTTTTACATGGAGATTTGGATGAGGTGATGTGTATGAAACATTTAGAAGGGTTTGTTCAAGATCGCAAGAGGAAATTTGTTTGTAAACTCAAAAAGTCATTGTATGGCCTGAAGCAGTCTCCCAAGCAATGGCACAAGAAGTTTGATTCCTTCATGGTGAGCCAAAATTTTACAAGGAGTATGACCATTTTGTTCACTTTAAAGTTTGAAAAATGGTTTATTCATTATCTTGGTATTATATGTTGACGATATGCTTGTAGCAAGCAAAAGCGACACTAAATTAGGTTTGATATGTTGCTGCTCCTATCAAACACTAAAATCGCCCTCCAAAAGCAAGGCGCTCCTTCTCTATGTAGTGGCACTCAAACCTAGGGTGAAACCCTAGCCAATATGCAACAAATCTTGCCAAATGATGTCTTCTTCAAATCTGATCTGCAAATCTGATTCGGAATTCTGCTCTTCTCCTTCGGCAAATAGCAATGAAGCACAAGTAGACCTCCATCATGAAGTCCTCCCAAGATGAGCTAGGTTTTCGTGCAACTCACCCACAATTTGCAAGTGTTTTCATCCTTGGAATAGTTGCAACAAGTTGTTGAATCAAATTGAAGATAATATGCGCCATAATGAAATGTGTTGATGTTATAAGCAGCTTAGGGCTGTTCTTCTAGTGCACACACTTCAAGAAGAAGGCATAAATTAAATGATAGCCTTTCGGCTATTTAATTTATGTTGTCAATGATTTAATTAAACATAAGGGCTGACCCTCTTTAGGTTCGCATATTTTGCTTTGTATTGGGCCGACCCCCTTGGCACTTATTATGTTTGTTTATTCTCTCTAAGAGAGCTGACCTAATTGAAGAGGTGCTTCAATTGTATATATACAAGGTCTCATTTGTACATTTGATATTCAAGTTCATTCAAGCAATTCACAGCTTTAGAAGAAGTTCGCACGTGTGTAGCAGCAGTCCGATTTCAAGGAAGAACATATTCATTTGTATCTTTTGCATATAGGAGAGGTGCGACTATTTGTTGTATCAAATTCGCCATTGTTGGGCCTGAGTTGTAAGCAGATTTCTGCTCTTATTCCTATATTATATAAGAGGATTATTTGCTGGGTTTTTCTCCCTCAAGAGGAGGGTTTTCCCTGGGTATCTTGCTGTGTTTATTATCTTATGTGTTGCAATATTTTAAGTGCTTTCAATTATATTATCGGATCTATGAAAAACTAACATGGTATCAGAGCGGGTTTGAAAAGATCGTGATCAGATTTATTTTGCAGCACTCACCTTAATCTTTTTCAGTCTATCTTTTTTTTAAAATTTTTTTTAGGATGGTGAATGGTTTGAAAATCGAGGATAGACTCGAAGGAGTTTCTAACTACACATCATGGAGGTTCAGGATCATGCTCACATTGGAAGAGAATGATTTGGCTGAGTTTGTGAAGTCAAAAGTTCCTGAACCTGAGGAGGAAGAAGAGAAGTTGCAGTGGAGGAAGAAAGATACTAGGGCAAAGAAAGTGTTGGTTGATTCTGTCAAAGATCATGTTGTACCGATTGTCTTCAAATTGGATACAGCAAGGGAGATGTTCACCACTTTGGAAGAGATGTACGAAATCAACAACACCAGTCGAGCACTTGCATTGAAGCAACAACTTCATCATGTGAAAATGGCGAAAGGAGAATCTGTAATTACTTATTTCATGAGGATTTCAGAGATGAGAGATAAGCTCTCTACAATTGGTCACATGATTGATGACAAAGACTTGACTATGCTTGCTCTCAATGGTCTTCTGCTATCATAGGAGTTGTTTATTCAAGGAATCAGCGCAAGATCTAAACTTCCCAAGTTTGATCGGTTGAAGATCGACTGCATTCAAGAGGAGTCGAGACAAACGGCTAGAGGCATTGGTCAAAATTCAAAGAATGAAGAGCTACATGTTCTCGCCTCTCATTCATCAAAGAAAGGAAAAGGTTGGAAGAAAGGATTTTTCAAGAGGAATCGAGAGAATGGAAATGATGGTGCTCCTGCCTTCAAAAGGAAATGAGACTTATCCAAGATTCAATGTTTTCGTTGTGACAAGTATGGCCACTTTGCGAAGGAATGTCCTCTCAGACCTAAGCAGCAGGTTGCCACTGCAAATGTTGAAGAAGTTGCTCCGTATAAGGACTCAAGTGAATATCTGTTCTATTCAGCCTTGTCAGGCAATGTATCCACCGACACCAACACTTGGCTGATTGATAACGGTGCCTCTCATCACATCATTGGATTCAGGGAGCATCTATCAAATTTGGTGGAGAATGATTCTAGTGAACAAGTCGTTATTGGAGATGATGCTAGGTATGATTCTCTTCCCTTGGATTCCGACATTTCATTGGAGTTGAATGATGTACTATTCATTCCAGGCATAAAGAGAAACCTTGTCTCCATTTCAGCATTAGAAGACAAGGGTTATCAAGTTGCATTTTCTAAAGTCAAAGTTCTTATATGGGCAAGGAACTCCAACTTCAATTCTGCTCGGATAATTGGAGTTAGACATGAATGTCTCTACAGGCTATGCACTCGTCCCCTTCAAGCTCTTGTGCATAATTCTTCTAGCATGTGTGATCTTTGGCATCGAAGATTGGCTCACATTCACTTTCGTGCATTACCTATCATGGAGAAGATGGTCACCGGCCTTCCAAAATGCATCCAGGAACATGAAGGTACATGCAAAGGGTGTGCCCTAGGCAAGAATACAAAAGGTACGTTTCATTCTAGTGAAAGTAGATCTAAATGTATTCTTGATCTCATTCATTCTGATTTATGTGGTCCAATGTCTGTTGCATCTTATAGTGGTTTCTTGTATTACATTATTTTTATTGATGATTACTCTAGAAAGACTTGGATTTACTTCTTGAGATCTAAAGAAACTGAGGAGGTATTAGGAAGATTCAAAGAATTCAAAGCACAGGTGGAAAACTTGTCTGGGAAAAAGATCAAGGTTTTGAGATCTGACAACGGTGGAGAGTACACCTCTAGTACCTTCCGTGATTTTTGTATTGAAGCAGGGATTAAGAGGGAGTTCAGTGTTCCTTATAATCCACAACAAAATGGTATTGCTGAAAGGAAGAATAGGTCTATTGTGGAAGTAGTTAAAGCAATGATTCATGATCAAGAGCTACAAATCTCTCTTTGGGTTGAGACATCTAGGACAACTGTCTATATTCAAGACAAGAGTTCCCACAGGATCTTGGAGAACAAAACTCCTGAAGAAGCATTCTTAGGGGTGAAACCTGAAGTCAGTCATTTAAGGATCTTTGGCTTTCCAGTTTATGTTCATATTCCAAAGGAAAAGAGAACAAAGTTAGAACCTTCTGGCAAGAAGGGAATTCTGGTGGGTTACAGTGAGACATCAAAAGCCTATAGAATCTACATTCCAGGTCAAAAGTCTATTGAGATTAGTAGAGATGTCACATTTGAGGAAGATGTTGCATTCAAAAGATCCAAGGGCACTCCTATGGAGATCGATGAAGAAGAACCTCTTCAAGATATGGAAGTTGACCATGTTCCTGAGAATCAGAAGGAGGTTCCAAAAACTAAAGAAGATGATGATCCAATTGAACCCTTGGAACCTACTGATGGGCCTTTAGACATTGTGATTGGAAGGAAAAGACCTCTTTGGGCTCGAAGGACAATGCAAGAGGCAGAAAGTTTTGCAGCCCCAAGAGGAGCCTTTAGAGAAAGGAAGAGACCTCACAAGTTCTCTAGTTATGTTGCCTTGATGAGTCAGCTTATTGAGTCAGAGCCTTCCAGTGTTGAGGAAGCTTCTAGTCAACAAGTTTGGAAAGATGCTATGACTGAGGAGTATCAATCCATACTTAAGAATGATGTTTGGGATATAGTTCCTAGACCCAAAGGAAAATTTGTAGTGTCTTCTAAATGGCTCTTCAAGATCAAGCATTTAGCTGATGGGAGCATTGAGAGGTACAAGGCAAGATTTGTGGCTAGAGGGTTCTCACAAAAAGAGGGAGTTGACTATGAAGAAACTTTTGCTCCTGTGGCTCGATACTTTTCTATCAGAACGATTATTGCTATTGCTGCATCTAGAGGATGGACGATTCACCAAATGGATGTAAAGACAACCTTTCTAAATGGCGTAATAGAAGAAGAGGTTTACATTGAGCAACTCAAAGGATTTGAGGTACATGGGAAGGGGTCTCATGTTTGCAAGCTGAAGAAGGCCTTGTATGGTCTTAAGTAGGCTCCTCATGCTTGGTACGAAAGGATTGATTGTTACCTATTGAGTCTAGGTTTCTCAAAGAATGATGCAGATTCTAACCTCTACTTCAAGGTAATAAATGGTGAAGCTTTGATTATGGTTTTGTTTGTTGATGATTTGATTATCACTGGAGAAGAACACCTAATTCTAAAATGTAAGGAGTTAGCTTCTGAGTTTGAGATGAAGAATCTAGGTCTCATGCATTACTTTCTTGGCTTAGAAGTTTGGCAAAATCCAGATGAGATGATTCTAAGTCAAGGCAAGTATACTATTGACATTCTAAAGAAGTTTGGAATGATTGATTGCAAACCTATGTCTACACCTATGGAGACCAACTTACTCAAGTTAAAGGAGGCTGGTGACAGTTCAGAACTAGTGGATTCTACGATGTATAGATAGTTGATTGGTTCATTGATGTATCTAGTTAACACTAGACCTGACATCTGCTATACAGTGAGTGCATTTAGCTAGTTTTTGTTTGAACCAAGGCAAATACATCTTGTTGCAGCTAAACATATCCTGAGATACTTGCGTGGCACAATTGGATATGGGTTGAGATATTCTTCAGGTGAGGACTTGGAGTTACATGGCTTTACTAATTCTGTTTGGGCAGGGTGTGTCTCAGATCGGAAGAGTACCTCTGGTTGTTGCTTCAGTTTGGGTTCTGCTATGATATTCTGGTGCAGTAGGAAGCAGTCTTCTGTAGCATTGAGTACAACCAAGGCAAAGTATATTGCAGCTTGTATGGCAGCTTGTGAAGCAGTGTGGCTTCGTAAGCTCCTTGCAGGATTGTTTGGACAATCAATGGAGCCTTATATCATACATTATGATAACTAGAGCTGTGTGAAGCTTTATGTGAATCTTGTGTTTCATGACAGAACAAAACATGTTGAGATCAAGTACCATTATATCAGAGATATGGTATTGAGGAAAACTATACAGTTGAGGTATATCAACACTGATGAGCAGATGGCAGACATTCTCACCAAGCCTCTCTCCAGGATCAAGTTTGTATACTTTCGAGAAAAGCTTGGTATGGTGGAGAATGTAGCCTTGACTGAGAAGGAGTCTCAGTATCAGTGATCCTCTGTTTAATGCATTTCTCTATTGAGAGAGATTTGAGGTGCAAGCCCTTGATAATGCATTTCTCTTTGAGATTTGAGGTGAAAGCCCTTGTTTCCACCCTCTGGGAGAGCCATGGTGGATGTCATGTGTGTGACTCCATGAGAACATTTTGTACTTGTGTTTTCACCCTCTAGGAGAGCCATGGTAAAAGTCATGTTGAGGTGACAACATCACATTGAGTGATGAGCACTTGTACATACCATCAATGGAGGTAGCCATGATGGTTGATACCATGATGAGGTGATATCCGATGTCACGATGAGGTGATATCTTATTTGCTTTTCACGTTGAGGTGATAAGCTTCTGTATCACTATAAGGTGATATGTTGTGTGCAACTGAAAGTATCATCCCTAGCTGAAAGGGAGTGTTGATGTTATAAGTAGCTTAGGGCTGTTCTTCCAGCGCACACACTTCAAGAAGAAGGCATAAATTAAATGATAGCCTTTCGGCTATTTAATTTATGTTGTCAATGATTTAATTAAACATAAAGGCCGACCCTCTTTAGGTTCACATATTTTGCTTTGTATTGGGCCGATCCCCTTGGCACTTATTATGTTTGTTTATTCTCTCTAAGAGAGCCGACCTAATTGAAGAGGTGCTTCAATTGTATATATACAAGGTCTCATTTGTACATTTGATATTCAAGTTCATTCAAGCAATTCACAGCTTTAGAAGAAGTTCACACTTGTGTAGCAACAGTCCGATTTCAAGGAAGAACATATTCATTTGTATCGTTTGCATCTAGGAGAGGTGCGACTATTTGTTGTATCAAATTCGGCCATTGTTGGGCTTGAGTTGTAAGCAGATTTCTGCTCTTATTCCTATATTATATAAGAGGATTATTTGTTGGGTTTTTCTGCCTCAAGAGGAGGGTTTTCCCAGGGTATCTTGCTGTGTTTATTATCTTATGTGTTGTAATATTTTAAGTGCTTTCAGTTATATTATCTGATCTATGAAAAACTAACAAAATGCCTCCACAATGAACTTGTATTTATAGCAAACTCACCTTATCCCTCCAATTTGGCCAACCCAATTTGTGTGCCCAATTCCCCTTTTTGAATTTGAATTTATTTATTTTTCCAAATGGGGCACACTTTTCCATAAATTGAAATATTATTTTTTATTGCTTTTTCCCTCCTTTTATCTCCCAAAAGGGGTTGCTCGACTTCATAGAAAAATTATAAAAATAATTTGGCTCCATCAAAATTAATGATAAATCGTAGGAAAATATTCCCCAAGTCCACCAAGCCAAATAAAAACAATTGAGCCATAAAGAATTATTTTTTCTAATTATGCCAGGCGCAAACCACAAAATCGGGGACATTACATTGTAGTCATAGAATCCATCCTTAAAGGAGGATATCTTGTGTCTTGCTACTTCTTCAAAGATGTAATCTATAAATTGGATTGGAAATGGGTCTTTAATAGTCACTGTGTTAAGACTTTTGAAGTCTACACCTAGTTTGATTTGCTCTAAATCCTTTAGAGAGATGACTAAAGGTGATATACATTTGCTAGTTTCCACCTTGAATATGTTCTTTTCTTCTAACATTTTATTTATTTCTTCTTGAACCTTAGCTGCATATTTTTGGCTCATTTGATATGGTCTCTTTCTTGTTGGTTGTACTCTAGGTACCATAGGGATTTAGTGGATGCATAATTTCGAGGGCACTCCTTAGGATCCTTATAGGTCCATTCAAAATTATCATTATATTCTATGGAAATTTTAAACTTTGCAGTTTTTAATCAACATCCTTCTTCTCCCAAGTTTAATTTTGTTGTCAAGGGTTCTTTATACTTTATATCTTTACTTTCCTTAAATTTGTATCTCGATGTCTCATCTAAACTTGCATTCCCTTCTTTGTATTTCCTGTATTCAGGTGGGAATGTATGTTTTGCGGATGTCGAACAATCTCCTTATGTCTTTTCCTTTTCTTTCATATCGTTTGCAATTTCCATAATTTGAATCATGTTATAATTTGGTTGAAATAGCTTATAATCTTCTAGCTACTAGTGAAATAGTCCTTTAAGGGACCTTGTTTCATCTTTAGAGCAATGTTGTAGGTCCAGGAATCCTTCTTCATTTGGTTCCGTAAGCCCATTTTTTTTCCCCCCAAGATTCCCTTGAGTTTGAATCTCAATCTAAGGGAGGTGCTTCCTCACTCACAACTTGATTCTTCAAATCTATTATATATTTTTTCCCCTTATTCTCAATATATATTATATTTTTCTTCAAGTTGTGGTCGGCTTTAGTTGCTATCAGCCATCATCGACCCAACAATGCACCATATGCCTTTTTATGCAGGGAGAGAACAAAATTCAATATAAAATAATTGAGTTTCTATTTGTATCTTCTAATCCATTAGGACCCCTAACACTTTGATCCCTTGTTGATTGATAGGTACCAATTGAAAGTTTGGTGGCAAAATGGTGAGTTTCCTAAGACTCTTCCATGTATCTTTGGGAAGTATGTTCACTCTTGAGCCTCCATCGGTAATTGTGCTCATAAGAGTCCTCCCAAGGATTTTCATATGTAGCATAATGAGTCTTTTTGTCATATTAGCCATTAGCAACATGGGGTTACTTAGTTGTTCACTGTGCAATGGAGGTTCCACTATTGTATCTTCGGCTTTTGTTTGGTCGCTCATTGTAATAGTAATTGTAGTCTTTAATTGAGGCATACTTTGCAAAAAATTTCCATCTTAATGGGAGTTGTGATTTGCAATACTTGCCTTATGATTTTTTGATATGATTGGATTCTCTTGGCAATACTTGTACCCTCATGAGAATACTATCATTCTTTGCCGTGGCTTGCTTGATTTCTGCTTTTGCATCCCTTAGTCATTCTTTCTTTGTATGTGGGTTTGGGTATAATGCCTTTTTGTGCTCTTGTGAGTGCTAGAACCTCATTGTCTTGCCCCTCTATATTAATCATGTTGATAATTGCTTTTTGTTTTGGGAAATCGACATCTTCGTGGTCTCCTGGTCCACACAAATTGTATGGAAGTCTAGCCTTGTTTTGATTAGCTTGACAATCATTAGCGAATTGCCCCCACTAACTGCATTGCTTACATAGTAGGACACCCTTTTGAATCATATTGTATCCTACTCCTTCCTCCACTTTTGTTATTATTGAATCTATTATTGTTAGATCGTTTGTGTCGAAATCCACCTAGGATTTGTTAGTATTATGTGGTTTTGGTGGTGTACTTGGTGGGGTTGACTATTCTCCTTGTGTGAAGAGTACTTGTGTACTCCTAGATTTCTAATTTATATGGGTGTTTTTTAATTGAGTGGCCCAAGGCTTGACATATCTCACAAAATAGCTTCTTCGGGCAATTGGTTTTAGTATGTCTTTCACATTTACATTATGTTATGTAGAGTTCTTTGCTCTCCTTAGGATTCTCTTTATTTGCCTTTAGTTCTTTCATCATTTGGGGCATGTCTTTTCGAGGTGCTTGTTTTGTCCCTAATTCACTCTTGCTACATCATTCGAACTCTCATCATCTTTTGTTTTTGTCTTTCCACGTGATGACATTTTGTCTTCACTCTCTATGTCCATGGCTCATTTGTATGCTTTGGTATAGGAAGATGGTGGCATAATCCACGCACATATAGCTGTGTAACCTCTTTTTTTAATTGTTTTGAGAATAAATTACTCCTTGAGGGGTCGGGGCTTCTTTAGAGGGATATGCATCTTGCTGATTTATCTCCAACGGACTGGCTAATTGTCTTATGCTTCATGAGGTTGAGGTTAATGGAAAATAAGGCAAAACCATGCTGTTTGGATATTGCTAAGATAACTGAAATCAAATTCAGTTAATTGCTAATCATTTTTACACTTCTAAGCGAGCTTTTCGAGGGGAGTTAGAAGTGGATAGGCACAGGGGTGGTATAAGAGAGTTTGTCAACTCGAGAGGAGGGCATCTTGAGATTTAGTTTTGATTTTTCTCGAGGAAGTAATCAAGAAGAGACCATTGTAGCTTTATATTCTGAGCAAGAACAACTAGTTGCGTGAAAGTGCAGCTGCATATACCTTGCCATTGCTGTTGTAAGAGTGGGAAGTTGAAATAAGAGACTCTCCATTAGGCTGTGCGTGAAGATTGTTCTCAAATAACTCCCAAGTTAGCGTGCAGGCATGTAATTTTCCTTTCATCTTTCTAAGTTCTTTCCTTGTTCACGAAAGATTGAGAATGGTTTATTAAAAACCAGCTATGGGGCAGATATGACTGTATTCTTTCTCAGACGAGATTCTTTATTTGTTTCTTTTAATCAACTATGCTGAGTTAGTATATTTTCGTGGGTTCTTGGAAATTAATGATTCCTTAAATCCAGTTTGCTGTATTCATACTCAAAAATCCATTCTTATAAAATATTTCTCTATGATAAAATTATGAAATCAGCTACCTGATTAATGCGAACCTCTCTTTATGCATAGAGGAAATGGCCTTGTTTTCTTGTCAATTTGTAAGTCTTTTTGAATGCAAATTTTTGTAGATAAAGTTCATTAATGAGCTCAAGAATTACAAATGTAGAACCACTTATTGGTGAGTATTGAACCAATTAACATGTGGTGGAATAGACTTAAGCACAGCTAGGTGCTAGTTCTTGTTGAGATGCCTACAGGTTTAAGGAAAGGTCTTTCCTTGCTTTCTTCTTATTGAAAAATTTGTGATTTGAAATAGTTTCTTGAAATGTAAGACCTTACCTTTTTGTCTTGAATGGTTAAACCCATCAACGGTTATATAAGTTAGAAGAAAACCACCTAGATGGGGGTGTTTTGTGTATGATGTCTTTATACTACTTTGTGACTAGTTAGGTCAAGTTATTTGCTTTTGTCGGCAAAAAATTGTCATGTGTCTAATTTTGAGAATAGATACTCTCTTATGCTTAGTAAACTTTGAGCTAGTGGTAGTTGCCAGGACCAGTTAGTTACGTTGAGTAACTCAGAGCTCGAAGACAATGTAAAACTAAACCAACTCAGTCGAGTTATGACTAGAAAGTCAAGGTGAATAGAGTAAAAACTATCGTTATGATATTCATGGGTCGAACAGTCAGTTCAAGTTAACCCTAGGTCAAATATGCTACTCCAAATCGAGTAGAGGTGGGTGAATGAACAACTCCACTCAAGTAGCGGTTGAACTTGTTTCAAATACTTTGGCCAAAGTGAGTGCAATAGTGTTTGCATGCACTTGTTGATTCACTGTGACCCAGATTGCTTAACTAATTATAGATGTCTTACATTGTTGGAAGGTATCCATAGTTGTATGATGGTATTATTTAAGTAGGGCACAACACCAGAGCTCAGATGGCAAAACTAAGAGGGTTCTTTACTATACCCTTCGTTGAAGGGTAGGGCCACTTCCAGTTAGGAAGGTGTGCGGGGAACCGTTGGTCCGTGGTTGGAGGTAAAGCATCTGGGTGATGGTTTCCCTCTTGCAGGTGACATGTCGAGTCTTGGAAGACAAAAAGTATCCAGATATAGGATCTCTGATCTTGTTTCTTTATGTTATTGTTATAACTTATTTAAAAGAAATCATTTATGTTGAAATGCTAAAAGGAAAAAGATTGATTACTCTTTTCAGTTTGAAAAGCATGATTAGATGATATGATATTCATATATCTATGTGTATTCAGTTATGCAGTTGCATATTCCGTTTTGAAAGACGGAATATGCAACTGCATAACTGAATACACATAGATATATGAATATCATATCATCTAATCATGCTTTTCAAACTGAAAAGAGTAATCAATCTTTTTCCTTTTAGCATTTCAACATAAATGATTTCTTTTAAATAAGTAATAACATAGATGATATGATATTCATATATCTATGTGTATTCAGTTATGCAGTTGCATATTCCGTTTTGAAAGGCAAAACGAAATATGCAACTGCATAACTGAATACACATAGATATATGAGCAAAACAATGAAATCTGCAACTGCATAACTGAATACACATAGATATATGAGCAAAATGGAATATGCAACTGCATAACTGAATACACATAGATATATGAATATCATATCATCTAATCATGCTTTTCAAACTGAAAAGAGTAATCAATCTTTTTCCTTTTTGCATTTCAACATAAATGATTTCTTTTAAATAAGGTATGAGAAAAATGGAATATACAACTGCATAACCGAATACACAAATATATCATATCATCTAATCATGCTTTTCAAACTGAAAAGAGTAATCAATCTTTTTCCTTTTTGCATTTCAACACAAATGATTTCTTTTAAATAAGTTATAACAATAACATAAAGAAACAAGATCAGAGATCCCATATCTGGATACTTTCTATCTTCCAAGACTCGGCATGTCACCTGCAAGAGGGAGAGCATCACCCAGGTGCTTTACCTCCAACCACGAACCAACGGTTTCCCACACATCTTCCTAACTGGAAGTGGCCCTGCCCTTAAACGAAGGGTATAGTTAAGAACCCTTTTAGTTTTTCCATTTGAGCTTTGGTGTTGTGCCCTACTTAAGTCGTTCGTTCACCCACCTCTACTGGACTAGGAGTGCCATATTTGACCTGGGGTTAACTCGAACTGATTGTTCGACCCATGAATAATCATGCTTTTCAAACTGAAAAGAGTAATCAATCTTTTTCCTTTTTGCATTTCAACACAAATGATTTCTTTTAAATAAGTTATAACAATAACATAAAGAAACAAGATCAGAGATCCCATATCTGGATACTTTCTATCTTCCAAGACTCGGCATGTCACCTGCAAGAGGGAGAGCATCACCCAGGTGCTTTACCTCCAACCACGAACCAACGGTTTCCCACACATCTTCCTAACTGGAAGTGGCCCTGCCCTTAAACGAAGGGTATAGTTAAGAACCCTTTTAGTTTTTCCATTTGAGCTTTGGTGTTGTGCCCTACTTAAGTCGTTCGTTCACCCACCTCTACTGGACTAGGAGTGCCATATTTGACCTGGGGTTAACTCGAACTGATTGTTCGACCCATGAATAATCACAAAGAAGACTTTTACTCAACTTCGCTTGACTTTCTAGTCATAACTCTACTAAGTTGGTTCAATTTTAATTATACTTTGAACTTTCGAGTTACTCAATGCAACTACCTAGTCTTAAGGCATCTGCCACTAGTTCGAAGTATACTAACTTAAGAGAGTGTCTACTCTCAAAATTAGACCCAAGGAATTCTTTGCCGTCAAAAACAAATAACTTGACCTATCTGGTCATATTGCAGTGTAAAGACATCGTACACAAAATACCCTTCTGGGTAGTTTTCTACTTAGTATAAAACCCTTGAGGGGTTTAACCATTCAAGTCTTCTTTTCAAGAAACCATTTCAATTCACAAATCTTATAGTAAAAGAAAAACAAGGAAAAACTATTCCTTAAACTAGTAAGTATTCTTTACAATAACTAGCATCTAGCTATGCTTAAGGTTGTTCTACCCTAAGTCCCAAGGTTTGAATTCGAATATGAGTTCGGCAACATTGAAATTCGGATGAAGTTCAACAAGGATTTGAAAAGTAGTTATTACACTTCATCCTTTATAATCACTGGAGAATAACTCTAGACGTTAAATATTAATTGTAAAGTAGCTTATCTATCTTATAAAATAATCTATATAAATTAAATGAGATATATTTTTTTAGAAGTGTTTATTTTTATTATAATATAATATAAATATTATATATAAATAATCCAAATAATATAAACAACTCAAATATTATACTATATAAATTATTTTTTATATAATATTATTAATATTATTAATTTTATTATTGTTATATTATTATATTTTTATTATATCATATTATTATTATATTTTAATATGCTAATGTTTTTATTGTAATATTATTATATTTTTATTATATTATATTATATTACTAATTATTTTATCAATGATTGAATTTAATTAAAATAAATATTATATTATTATTTTTAATTTTATATATTTATTATCATTATATTTATATATTATTATTAAAGAAATTAGCAAATTAGTTGCAAATTAATAAAAGCCCATTTTATCTCGCGTGTCGCCAACATGCATTTCAGTCGGTTTAACTATGATTGTAGATGGCTACGATTTATTTTTGGGCGAGATTTCTGCAGATGAAAATGTGTACACAGAAAAAAGCCATTGTAGGAGAAGAAAAATTTAATCAAAGATCTTTTGGAAAAAACTTGTGAATAAAATTCTCATCAACTGTGAGAACTTGACGTTGTGATGCAAGGCTGTATCGTTAGCTGTTACAGAATGGGAGACATGTTGCGGGTGAGCGGCTTCCACAACTTGACGCCGCAGTTCCATTTCGTGTGGCGGAAAAATGTAATGTTGAGCATTGACTCAGAGAAAACCGACAAGGTGGAGCTACAGAACGCGATGAGGAAAGCAGCGGAACACCTGGAAGCTTACAGGGCGAGAGTGATGCAAACGCTTTTCAAAAAAATGGCCTTTTAAAACCCTAAAAACGCTTTTTAAAAAGTATTTAACTCGAAAATGTGGCCGTACGAATTTGATGATGAATTTCAACGAATATTTAAAAAAATTCGAATGTATCCGAATCCGAACTTCATATTTCAGATTCGGCGAACTATGTGACTTAGATTCTACCACTTCTTTTATTCTCAGCCTTACAAACTGGGTTCAAAACCCTCAAAGAAACAATTGTTCGGTAATTGCTTATCATATGTTCATTAATGAACCTTATTTAATTAATTGCATTCAATAAAGGCTTTCAAATTGGCAAGAAAACAAGCCTTTTACTCTATGAATAAAGAGAGAGACTCATAATAAACAAGTAGCTGATTACACGCTTTTATTACAGTCACATATTTTAGTTTATACAGAAGAGGGTTACGAGTATGATTACCCTGGACTGACTTAAAAGAAAACCGTTCTTTCGAATATCCCAAGAAAATAACTATCTCATCATGGAGGATTTAAAGAAATAAGTACAAATTTCTTGTATGAGAAGAATATCTCTCATGAACAAGAAGAGAACTTAGAAAGATAAAAAAAAATTTACATGCCTGCACACTAGCTTGGGAGTTATCTGAGAACAATCTTCACACACAGCCTAATGGAGAGTCTCTTTTTTCAACTTCCCACTCTTGCAACAGCAATGGCAAGGTAAATGCAGCAAAACATCCACACAACTAACTGTTCTTGCTCCGAATATAAACTACAACGGTCTCCTGCTGATTTCTCTTAGAGAAAAATGAAACTAAAACTCAAGATGCTCTCCTCACGGGTTGACAAACCCTCTTAAAGCACTCTGCACACTATCTACTTCTCCCTCCCTTGAGAAGCGCGACTTAGAAGAGTAAAAAAAAATGATTAGCAATCAACTGAATTTAATTTCAGTTATCTTAGCAAGATCATAACTGTATGGTTCTTGCTTGATTTACCATTAACCTCGACCTCACAAAGCATAAGACAGTTACCAAATTCGTTGGTGTTAGTGTTTCTTAGATCAGATTATACAACTGAAAGAACTTCAAATCATGCAACACATAAGACAATAAACACAGCAAGATACCCTGGGAAAACCCTCCTCTTGAGGGAGAAAAACCCAGCAAATAATTCTCTTATATAAGGTAGAACAAGAGCAGAAATCTGCTTACAACTCAGCCCAACAATGGCCAATACTTAATACAATGAAATCGCACCTCTCCTAGATGCAAGATATACAAATGAATATGATCTTCCTTGAATTTGGACTGCTGCTATGAAGGTGCGAACTTCTGCTCTAATTGCGAATATACTTCATGAACTTGGCTTATTACAATGACAAGAGAAGACCTTGTATATACTATATATACAAATTAGGCGCCTCTTCAACTTTGGTCGGCCCTCTATAAAGAAACACAATAAATGATAATTACAAGATAGGTCGGCCCAAGCAATAAGCAATCCATACGAATCATTATAGGGTTGGCCCTTTATGTTTGACAATTATTATTAACATAAATTAAATAGCCGAAGGGCTACCATTTAATTTATGCTTCCTTCTTGAGGCGTGTGCAATGAAGTGCAGCCCTAAGCTGCATAAAATCAACAGTTGGGAGATAAATCAGCAAGATGCATATCCCTCCAAAATAAGCCACAACCTCACAATGGAGTAATCGATTCACAAAACAGTTATAAAAAGTGGTTACACAGCTATAAGCGCATGGTAGAAGCCACGACTTGATGTTTGGATGAATTTTACACAGCAAAACATTTCTGCCTGCCACCTATGTGGCTTTCCACACGGCCAAACATGGCTTGTCGATGCTAAGACAAGTATCTTATGTGCTCCTCTAATAATGAGTCGAGCTAAAACAAGTTCCACAACTATTTAGCCGATTCAAATAATATCAGAGAATATAAGTTTAATGCATTTAAAGATATCGTTGTCTTGCATGATTGACATTGACAAAAGTCATGTCATTATATTGGTGTATCGCCATATAAAATGAATTCATATATAACCAATGAGATCAACCTTACCATATCTTCATTTTCTTCTGTAACATGGGAATAAGGCCTTTTATGAACCATCTTTTCTTAAGGTTGTCTTTAGGTTCGTTTTCTAATTTCACTAAGAGTTCTTCAAGCTTTAGTTGTAAGCCCTTACATTATAAATCTCTGCTGTGATTTCATTGTCATCTTAGAGTATTTTGAATTCTTCCTCAAAAGCTTTATTTAATCCTTCCCAAATATTTTTGGAGGCTAGGTCAGCTTCTGTATACTAGTCAATAGTTGTACCTCTTAAGGTTGCTTGAGAGGATCGTAGCCAATAGGCTTATCTTCTTGGCCATTCAATGTCTAGATCGTTTCATAGGGCTTGCATTGTCTTGCGAGGTCCTTCGACCAATTGCTTGTGAATGTAGGTAACTTCTACCTTTCAATATTGGGACTTGATGGAGAGAGTTACTATTCTATTTTGGTACAACATCAATCTCTAGAACCGAATTATGAGGGGGTTTTGATTCAAATGCTCTAGTCCTTTACTCAAACTCTTGGTCACATGGGAATTCTCAACTCTCGCATGAGTGTTCCATAAAAAGTTTGCTTTAGTTTCTTTCTTATATGCCTTTGGCCTAGGAGTTTTAGGTTCACATTCTTCAACCACCTCTTCTTCGATCAATATTTGTTCAATGCCTCAAACGTTATTCTCATAGATTTCAGTTATCTTGTCTTTATACTCTATTTCCCATTCTTCTTCATTTATTTGTTTTTCTACTTGGTTGGAAAAATCCATCCATGCTTCGTACGGTAAGGGTAAATGTCTTGCTATTTCTTGCCATTCACTTGTACAATTTCTTTTGGTGGGAGTTTTTATTTTCCCAATTGAGGTTCCAATTTTGGCTCACACCATGACTTTGACTGTGTTATTAGAAAGGGCTTCGACTTGGGAATTGTACGGTTGTATTTTCCTCAAGTGCTTCTCGTAATCTTCTCCTTCATTCTCTTTGCTCTAAAATCCTTGGGTATTGCCTTATCTCTTGTTCTGTTTTGTGACCACTGTTTGATATCTTCCAATTCTTGTTCAGGTATAAGGGCATTAGTTTCAAACTTTCAAGAGATCCAACGCCAATCTGTATTCCTCTATTCTTCTTCTTTTTGGCTTCTATCTTCATAATGCCACCTTATCTATTGTCTAATGCTACCTTATCTCCTATCTCTATATTTCATGATCACATTTTGCACGAAGATCTTGAAGGATTATTAGGTGTCTTGCAAATACTCATGGTATATGATCAAGAAGTATGTCTACTTCCTCGCTTACTCCTATGTTATCATAGATGACCTCTTGTGTAATTTGCCCAATATATCCCACAATTTTACAAAGTCTCGAGTGAGTTCGTCTTCTCTCTCCTAGATAGATTGGACCGACTGTCCCATTATTTTGTCATTTTAACTTGACTTATTTGAAGGGCAACAATGCCAAATGTTGACTTCTCCTATAGTTGGGCAATTAATAGAGTAAAGTAAATATAATTGTACATGTAGGATTGAATTCATGAGAACATAATGAAACAATAATATAAATGAGAAAGTATAACTAGTGTCTTTTATTTATCAATGATCCTCATACAAAATTGGGATCAGGAACTTCTTGCATAATGCGGTCCCTTGTCTCAACTACAAGAGAAGTATTTAATCCTACCAACGGTTGCTAAGGAATTCCCAACCGTCAACAACTACCCAAAACTACTATACTCAACTGACGAGTCATAACTACACTTGCTGATTGTACAATATAACTAAAGTAAACTAATATGTGTTATAACTATGTGCAGTGTTCCTACTAGATATGAGTTGAGACAAACCATATTTTACACTAGGATAGGATCTACTATCTTTGCTCCCTTTAGGAGTTGGAGACTAAGGAGCACTTTATCTTCAAATGGCCCATTTACTATAAGATCCATGGTAGATACCATTGCCTCTATCAACACTCTCTACTTTCTTTAGATATCCAAACTAATGGTGCTTAGCCCTAAATCTTTGGGAGATTGTCACCCTTAGGCATAAATCCTTGTAGGGGTCCTTTAGGATCAGACTTGTGAGACAATGTTCACTTCTACCCAAATGCCCTAGCACATTCTTCCTTGAAAATACAAATTTTCTTCTTTCTGGTAGTGCAGCTTGGCTCCTTCTCAACAACATAGATCTACTCTATATTGCCTCCTTCCCCCCTCTACCATCCCAAGGACAAATGCATATTACAAGCTTTTTCATTACTACGAGTTACATTGGCCTTGGATGTTATGAGTGATTCTAGAGGGAGTGCCTTGCTTTCTCATAGAATACCCTAGCTCAGCCCTCCTAGCTCTAGACACTCTTCAATGAGCACTATTAGATCTTGTATTTGTCCTCTCACAATGAGTGATGACTATACCAATGAATCATCTATTTTTCAGTCCTAGACAGAGATATTTGGTGGGACTTGTATCCTATCTCTGTAGTACTCCTCAACTTTGCTCTTTGGGGAACTTGTTCCCCTTCCTTAGAAACTTGTATTTATTTCTTGACCACAGATCTGGAGCTGTATTGTATTTCTGTTTTTGTCCCTCCCCTTTTTGGGCCTCTCTAGGATTTTCCCTTTCTAGAACTTTCTATTGTATATTGGTGTACTCTCAAGATCCATTGACCTAATTTTGGTCACCCGTGGATGTTAATATAATTTCTTTCTTTCTACAATATGAGAAGATTAAATCAAGGTCCAATTGCTCATCAATGTTCATCTTTTTAGGTTTTTGTAACTTCTTTTTCTCATTGTCTTTTGTAGTTCCTCGTGAACCTGTACAGGTGTCACATCCTCTACTATCTGATAAGAGTATTGTTTTGTCTTTGTCGATGGTCTTGTGCAAAATGATCCCACTTATTCCACTTCCTGTAGTACACAATTGGTCTTCCTTGGGGTGATACTGTATCTAGCTATTACCTTGATTCTATCTTCATTGATTACTGTTTTCTCTTCACTAGAGTTTTTGTATCCTCCATTAGTGTCTCCTTTCAAATTGGTGGTTCTGCTTTTGCCCTACATGAATAGGACTTGTGCAACTTTGTTCTTCATATTGAATAAGGGATCCTTCACCGAATGACCTGTCATGTGGAAAATATTACAGAACATTTTGAGTAAATTTTCATTGGTGCGCCATTCTATCCTATAGAAGGTACCCCAAACCTCATTAATATACCTAGACTTTTATTTGAACTCTTTGAACATCCACATTGCATCCTTGGAGAGTGGTCCTGTTGAAGCTGGTAAATTTGTGTTACCATTATCATCAGAGTTACACATTACTTGACCTCAGGCACTGGACTTACCTTTGGTTTCAATGTTTATTGCTGTATGATGTTTCTAGTACTCCTGCTTCACTCACCTGTCCTCGACACTCCTCTGCCTTTGAGATTCTCCTTCATCAATACATTAACATGTCTGCACCAGAATCTCCTGCCAAGCAGTGTCCTTGCATCAGAATGTTTTCTGCAATTTGTATCCTAGAAACTGTTAAGACTTAAGTGACATTATCAAGCTATGAGATTGAATAAATTTATCATCTTTGATTTTTTTTTTATTGTAACAATTGTTGAGTTCACTGAACTAAGTAGCATGTTTGACTAGAAAAAATACCTTTTGACTGTATTAATTGCTTTGTTAATAACTTAATAAGAGTAATATTGTTGTAATGGCTTAATAGTGGTTCAAACTTCAAATGCTAATTGATTGTAAGCACTTAGGAACTGTAGTGGATACCATTATACCGTTCTCTGATATCTGTGCTGAATATTAAATATTTTGGAAATTTCCATGCCATAGATTTTAGGCCATTTGTTGCCTTTCTTGCATTAGGAGGCCATAGCATTCAGTCCATTATTGTATTATGGCCATTGCTTTTGAGTTGGTAGCGTGTTCAGGGCCTAGCTTCCTTCAGGACATAACCTTCAGACCATAGTTGCCCTAGAGAAATAAACTTTTGACTGTTGTTGCCCCGGGCTTGGAGTTTATCAATCCATTTCTAGTTTAAGATGCAGTTCAATGTGAAATTATTTGTCATTTAAACAGGAATAGTATCTTTTTTTAATTTCCTTTTTCTAACAGTTATCAAGTTTCAATTGATATAGATAGGATCATAGGTTTGTAACTTTGAAAAGTGAGAAAGCCATGAGTGGGATGAAAGTGGGTGTTGCTGAAAATGGTCAAAAATATTCTAGGATTGGTATATACAGTGAATTGTTGATGAACCAAGGTTTAAAACCATCTGCATAACCCTATAATTATGCAATATAACAGGCATTATAAACTAATAGATTCTAAAAATATACACTCATATTATGGCACTTGCACGTTCTGTAACTTAGCTGACAGGTCTGCTAAAAACAAATAAAGAGTGGCCCAAATCATTCCATTTATTTTTCAAAATAAAGACTTTCATCCTTGAATCAACAGATAACAACTAATGATTATATTTTGTGAACCTTCCTTTTTCCCTTGGATAAAATGGAAAGGTCACTTCACCCTATTTAAGAGAGGTGTGATTCAGTTGAGAGGATGATATACACTTATATTGACAGGAATTCTATCTTGCTCATAATAATAATCTTAATTAAAGCTCAGATTTTAGCCATCATGTTTTCTTGGCAATTTATCTTGGGGAAGCACATCAAGACTCTTTGATTATTTGGAGATGAAGTTATGACTTCTGAGATAAGCATGTGAGACTGGGTCAGCATTATTCTGTTTGTGATGAATTCATTTAGTAGAAATTTGCTTATATGTTTCTGATTTTCTTAGATGGCTTTCACCTCATGTTTCTAATGGAAGCTTGACATACTCAAGCGATGTTTGTCTTTGCTTCCTTATAATTTTTTCTGTTTCTCTATGGAAAATTGAGAAGGTGTATGCCAAGAGTACTAGGACAAAAATCCTCCTCCGAATTTAAGTTGAGAGAACATGTTCTGTAAATCCTAGTCTTCTGGGAAATAATAGATATCTCCAACTCCTTTTATATAAAAATTTACTTTTTTGTTTCCAACTCTCAATGGGATAATCTTCCCCTCACTAATACCAATCTCTCGTGAATCTGAAAGTTGGATAGAATGAATTACTCACCTGATTCGAAGGCCAAGTAAAAGATGAAAATCACCTCCATTCAAGTTTTTGTTAAACTTTGACAATATATGCTAGATGTTTGACATGCCATTTGATTGTTTGTTCATCTGATTTGTGGGGTTGCATGTGTGCCTGTGTAAACTGGGTTAGTTTTTCATCTAATGCAGACTTTGGCCTTTGCTAGTCAGTTTGTTTCTGCCCTGGCATGGATAGGATTACTTGTAGTCCATTCTTTTCCATGGTTTGAGTATACCTCTTTAAATTGTAATTCTTGTGCCAAACTTGATATTGTCTTTTCTTGGTGTACCCCAGTCCTTTCAATCCTGGAAAGTTACTATTGTGGTTACTTCTTCCGTCAATTTTTTATAGAAATGATAAAAGAACCACTTCTACAAGAAATTCTACTATAAACTTTAAATTCTGTGTAGGAATTGGGACTATAATGCTAAAGCAATAATCTAATTTCATTGAGAAATTGTAATATGATTGCCTGATGAATCTAACTCTTCCAATTTTCAAACTAAGCAACATTGACTGTAGCATTCTTTTTTCACATGATTTTATTTGCACTTTGCACATATGAGATGCAAAATAACAAATGTGACATCTGCAGGTTGAAATTAAAAAGGATGACAGGCAAAATGAGATCCGTATTTTCTCTGATGCAGGAAGAGTTTTGAGACCACTTCTCATAGTGAAAAATAAAAGGTTATGCATATCCAGACAGCAATTTGAAAATTTTAAGAAAAGTTGCAACCCTTTCAAGTATCTTATGAAAAGAGGAATCATTGAAATATTAGGTGTTGAAGAAGAAGAAGATGCTCAAATAGCTTGTGGGATTAATATTTTAAGGATAGCTGAAAAGAACTCGGACTATGCACGATTTACTCACTGTGAATTGGATCCATCTTTTTTATTGAGCCTCAATGCAAGTTTGATCCCCTTTGCAAACCGTAATCTTGCAACAAGAACACTTCTTCAATCAGAGAAACACTCAAGGCAGGCCATTGGATATTATACAACAAATTCCCGTACAAGATGTGATACCTCTTCACATCAATTGTTTTATCCGCAGAAAACTTTGTTTAAGACTATGTCTTCTGATTGTCTAAAGAAAGTGGAGCTCTATAATGGTCAAAATGCTATTGTGGCTGTCAATGTTCATTATGGATATAACCAGGAAGACTCTCTAGTTTTAAACCATGCCTCAATAGATCGTGGGCTGTTTCGAACCATGCATTTTCATACATTCACATCAGAGACAGATCATGATGACAGTGACTCTAAAAATTCATCCAAGATTAGAGTAGATTTTGGAAAGCCAAACACAGAAAACCTGAGAGTAGATAAGCTTGACGATGATGGATTGCCTTTTATTGGTTCAGACTTATATAGTGGGGACATATTAATTGGGAAGGTGAGTTCACAGCCCTCTGATGCAAATTTCAGCCTAAAGTTGAAGCATACTGAACGAGGAAGGGTTGATCAAATTTTAATGTCAAATAATGATGATGGAAGGAGGTTTGCAAGGGTAAGGTTAAGAGAAGCAAGATCCCCAGCGCTTGGAGATAAGTTTTCGAGCATGCATGGTCAAAAAGGAGTTGTAGGGTTTATAGAAGAGCAAGAAAATATGCCTTTTACAATAGAAGGCATTGTTCCAGATCTTATCATAAATCCACATGCATTTCCTTCGAGACAAACACCTGGACAGCTTTTTGAATGTGCCTTATCAAAGATAATTGCATCAAGTGGCATTGTTGGTGATGCCACACCTTTCAGTCCTATCACCATTGAATCCATTACTGAACAGCTTCACAGGTTAGTTTTGTCCTATGTTACCCATTCAAAGCTAAGGAAAACTGTTAGGTAATCATTCTGCATTATATTGTAAGTATCATCCAAAAACTTTAATGTAGCATATTCCTTTTTTGGAAGGACATGATGTGTGTTCTGTATTTTATATTATAGGTATGGTTATGAACAGTGGGGAAAGGAGCAGATGTATAATGGGCGGACGGGGTATAAACTGCGATCAAAGATTTTCATTGGCCCCACATACTATCAGAGGCTCATACATATGTCTGAAGACAAATTGAAATATCGGAATCATGGTCCAGTACATCCTTTAACGCGACAACCAGTTGCTGACAGAAAACGTCATGGAGGGGTTAAATTTGGAGAGATGGAGCGTGATTGTATGCTAGCACATGGAGCAACTGCCAATCTATTGGAAAGGCTATTCTATTTAAGTGATTTCTCGAGTATGCACATATGTAGCCATTGTCACATGGTCGCAACAGTGATTCTGAAGGAGGGTATAAGAGGACCATATTGTCCTTTCTGTAAAACTGCAAAATATGCTGTTAAAGTGAATGTTCCTTATGCATGCAAATTGCTCTACCAGGAGCTATTCAGCATGGGCATATGTCTGAAGTTTTTGACTGAATTGTGTTGACTAGGCAGTGAGTTCAGGTTTATTAGAACACAGAAAATATATCAATGTCAGTCATGATACATTACAAGATATACAGCAGATTAACATTCAAGTTTTGACCAGTATCAAAAACATTCAAGTTTTGGGTATATTTCTCATGGTTAGATTATTCTTGATATGTAAATGAAAATAAGAATAATGCTATCAAGGCTGAAGTTAGATAAGTCTTTTCTCAAGAATATTGACTGCTTTTGAAATCTTTGCTGGTTGTTATTCTTAATCTATTGCAAGTCTTGGAATATAATGAAAATTCTGATGTAGCTTTCATAATAAACTTCTTTCAAGTTCAGTGTGCATGTAAAATTTAAAATTTTGCATATAACAATCTGTGCAAGATACGTTTGCCAAGCTAGGACATTGATAGCTCCGTCTCTTTACAAACACGTGTAAAAGGTCCCTTAGATTGGAATACCCATTCTGATAGATTGGTATAAGTTGAAGAGTGGCTATATATGTTTTAATCATTTTTGGTTACAAATTCATTTTTTATGTAGTGTTGGCTGGTGGAGAAATCGCTGTTTGTGACAGAGCATAGTTAGGTTGCGAAAGACTGATTTTAGTTTTTTTTGGAAATACTTCTGGAATACTCGATAAATAGTGTGTTTTTTAAAATTTTAATGAAGAAATAATGGTTCCTAAAGTCTAGAATAAAAAAATTTAAAATGTGAATAAATGTTGATGGGATGATTGATTACCAGGTGCGGTGGGATGGATGCAAGTCAATACAATTTTCAATAATAGTTCTTAAAATTGAAGCATAAAAAAGATTCCTATGTATCTTGTTCTCTCATAGGTAGATGGTTGGAACCATCGAAAGAACTTGTAGAGGACCATGTGCTGTTGAAACTGAAAATCAATGTGCATGTGGAATGACTAGGCTAAAGATTTAGTTATTTTTATTTTTAAGTATTTTGATTAGATTATGACCGCATTGTGTTTCACTCAAAATATTAAAAAAAAATAAAAAAAATTCCTGTTACTTCTCATGGTAAAAGATATGGAAAAATACTCGTTGAAAATAAACGACTGGCATGGAGTTGCTACATGTTCTTTTTTTGGGATTTCTTTCAATGTACATAAATTGTCGTTGTTTCTTAGTCATGATTGAAGTGTTTGTACCTAGCCTTTGTTGTGGGGTAAAAGAATCTGGTGTTCTGTCGAACTGTAGCTGGTTGGTCTCACAAGGAGTATATTCTCGTATGGTAGCCAATTACACAAGTAATTTCTCCTGTTGCTTTTGATGGTTAAAAGTATATTGTAAACAATATTTGTATTGATAATACACTTTACTAATATGAAATTGCTTTATACATCCTTTGGTTTTCGTTTATTGACAATACACTTTACTAGTGAGTGATCTAACTTTGACATTCGCTTGGATTTGAACCACTTGTTTGTGTGTATTGCTAGCCACATTATTTGTGAGTTGATTGAACTTTGACATCTTATTGTTTGAGTGAACTTTATTATTCATTCTATGTGAATTTTAAAGATGTCATTGAAGGAGAAAAATACATCTCTTAGAGATAAAATAGAAGTCCAAATCTTATGCTCATCATCTAGGGAAAACTCGACAAAACATTCCTATGTATAGACATTATAACTTAACACCCCATCCCCCATACCACTATCTTGACAAAATGCACCATCGAAAAGACTTGACAAATGTTTGGTGTGTGTCGTTTGAAGTGTCGTCACTTGTCCCGTTGCTGGAAAATCGTGGCAGCATTGGCGGGTTTTTCAAAATAAAAATTAGAATGGACAAAAAGCCCAAAATGGTGCCATTTTCGACATTCATATTTTGGAGGTTGCTAGGGAGTGCAAAAGAGAGTTGCAAGTGTTTGGAGGTTGAAGCAAAACAATCACTCTCCCTACCAAAACACATTTAATAGGCACAAGTAGCTAGCTAGTAGGTATGTATATTTGTTAGAAATATATGCCATTTTGCCATTTTGCTTAGGAATTGTGAAGAATTGAACGACTATTCGTTGCAAAGATGGGTTTTCAGTGACGGGTTTCCAAGAGTTTTCCTTGCGAAAGGGGTTTTCATTTGAAATTGAGAGTTGCTTATGTGCTTTTGTGTTGATTGTTTTTTAATTTTGCCATTTTAATGTTTTCATTAAATAAATTGGACGACTATTCATTGCGAAGATGGGTTTTCAGTAACGGGTTTCCAAGGGTTTTCCTTGCGAAAAGGTGTTATCATTTGAAATGCAAAGCTTTTTATGTGCTTTTGTGTTGATGGTTTTTTAATTTTGCCATTTTAATGTTCTCGTTGAATAAATGAATAACGTTTAGAGAAACTAGAAAGGAAAACACAATGTGGGTTCTACGTCGGTGGGTTTTCAAAATCATAATTTGGAATGGACAAAAAATCCAAAACGTTGTCATTTTTGACACTCATTTTGAAAGTTGTTGTCGAGCTCGAAAGGGAGTTGCAGGGGTTGTTGTAAAAGGTTTTAAAACATTAAGTGGGTTATTGTTTGTAAAGGGTTTTCAAACATTAAGTGGGTTGCAAATTTCGTAAAACCCAGTGTTTTGCATCCTAGAATTTTACAAAATAGTATGAATGTTTTGAAAAACTTTAGTTATTTAGTCCGTATGAATGTAATGAAAGACACCATTTTATAAACACCCAGTAAGGTATTTGGCTTCAATGTGTAGAGGTTTTACGACATTGTGTAGGTTGGAGGTTTCATAAATCATGTTGTCACCTTCCACTGTGTTTACCAACCTACAATCATATTGTGCATGCATATTTGTATCATATTAATAAATTGAAACACAATTTTTACTCTGCGTAAGACTTGTTATAAGGCACCTTTCATTACATTCGTACTGTCTAAATTACATTCATATTATTTTGTAAAATTCTAGGTTGCAAAACATTGGTTTTTTGAAATCTGCAACCCACATAATGTTTTACAACCTTTTAGAAGTAATCCAATCGGTTACAAACCCCTCAACTCAATTTGGTTGGTTTGCCATCTCCCCTACCTTCCGCTGTGCCCTCTGCTCTCCAACCTTTCATTTTCAACTTGCAGAATGAAAAAACCTACAACACAAAGTGTTTTCCATGTGGTTAGATTAAACAATTAGTAATAAGTGCTAAATAATGGGAGAAACTAATATCCTGACAAAACACACCTATGTATAGAAATTATAACATAACACCTTGTACCCCATGCCAATCTCTTAACAAAATGCACCGTTGAAAAGACTTGACGGATCAAGTTGATGAACAATGACAATACTTGTTATAACTTAAAACACATGTCTTAGTCACGTTAGCCTTCTCGTCTGCAGTGCACAAATAGCTTCTCATGCAAGTCACCACCACGTCAACGAATTTGAAGTGGCAAGAAAAATGAGGAATTTCATTTGCCTTAAATGTGTAGAGGGTTTTACAAAATTGTGTGGGTTGGAGGTTTCATAAATCATGTACTCACCTCCCATTGTGTTTTCCGACTTGGAATCATACATACTGTGCATGTATATGGTTGTTGGAAAACATTGGGTGTTTATAAAACAATGCCTTTCATTAT
Source organism: Sequoiadendron giganteum (assembly GCA_007115665.2). Lineage (NCBI taxonomy): Eukaryota > Viridiplantae > Streptophyta > Pinopsida > Cupressales > Cupressaceae > Sequoiadendron > Sequoiadendron giganteum. Next base: position 271,155,940 of record CM021102.1, read on the forward strand.
ATTCCTACTGTCTAATTAACAAAACCTTTTCAAAACATTCATATTGTTTTGTAAAATTCCAAGTTGCAAAGCAGTGGTTTTATAAAATCTGCAACCCACATAATGTTTTAAAACCCATTACAAGTAACAACTCAATTGGTTACTCACCCCTCACTTCAATTTGGTATGTTTTGTGTTTGTCTAGAGAACCGTTTGTGAATTAGATATTAAGAATGCAATGAAATTGGAAAACATTGTGTTAAGAAATTTGCAACCCACACAATGTTGTAAACCTCTCTAGACGTAACAACCCAATTGGTTAGTCGAGAAAAACAAGTTGACGCCGCCGTTATCTCCATGCTTCCCTTGTCGTGATGTCTCCTCCCATTTGTTGGTTTCGTCACTTTTATCATCCATCTTGGCGAGCCCTACATTATGTCGTTCCATCATGTTATGTATGTTTCTATGTATTTTTTTTGTATGTTTTAATGCGTTTTTGTATGTACATAGGTGCATTTTGTTGGGATATTAGCTATGCCCATAGAGGGTTTTACAACATTGTGTGGGTTAGAGGTTTCATAAATCATGCACTCACCTCCCACTGTGTTTTCCAACCTGCAATCATACCTGGATTGTTAATGGTTGTTGGAAAACACTGACTGTTTATAAAGCAATGCCTTTCATTACATTCCTACTATCTAATTAACAAAAGTTTTTCAAGACATTCCTCCATGTGCTCTTTGTAGAAGTTGTGAAATCCAACTTCACAAACCTCGAATATCACCTGCATGCAAATAACCTGTCACAGAAGAAGACATGGAGACAAAAAAACAAGGGTGCTCTGAAAGCTAAGAATTGTATTAATCAAAGAGTTGTAATAATACAATGATCAATCCTTAAGAAATGAGATTGTGCAAAACCTAAAAGTAACCCTAATAGGTAGCAATATAATTATTAAATGTCACATAATGCAAACTAAAGTGAAATCTTAAGAGAAGAATAAAGGTAACTTAATTAACATAATTAAGTTAAAACCTTTACTCTAACACTCTCCACCACATAGCTTTGATTGTACAAAATGATTAAATGACAAACCACATTGTTTTTTCCAATTTGCAATTATATTCTACATTCATTTTTAAATCATGAGGAAATTGAAATGCAATTTTTAGTGTAAGAGTTGCTATAAATTGTGAAGGTGAATGAACCTCACTACATTCTTATTGTCTAGAAACTTAAAGGTTTTTATTAGAAGCATGTTGTCTATATATAGTTACATGTTGAAAAACACTATGTGTTATGAAACCTGCAACCCAAATACTATTCTCGGCTTTGAGAGTGTCTTTCTGATTAGAGAATGCAGATGTTCTGTTTTTAATAAGTTGTTTACAATTTTTTTCTACCTTTTCACATAAGACTCTGATGTCTCCACCCAACTAATTCTGTTTTATGGACTGACATCTCATATTGCCTTCTTTTCATGTTATGTATGTTTCTATGTATGTTTTTATGCGTTTTTGTATGTACATAGGTGCATTTTGTCGAGAGATTAGCTGTTATTTTTTGTTCAATCAAGGTGATCAACAAGGTTTTTGCTGACTTATTCACCTTTATTCTTGCATAATTGATGCACATTGTGATTAACAACCAATGTGTCTTGCAATAATATGTATTTTTTAGTCGTTTGTACAAGTAGTAGTTTAGTTTACAATATCATTGAACAATGGTTATGATACCGATATGTCATTTAGGTGTTCATTGAAAGACATAGGATATAAACAAAAGTTTGATAGGGTACATGGTATCCTTCTAGTCTATCTTCTTTGCCCTTATTATTTATTGCAAGTTATGGCCTCTGTCATATGCTAGGAGAGATGAGTTTTTCATATATTCGAATGAACGCTTAGTGCTTCACAGTTCCAACATAATGGAAAAATGACAGATATAATTGTTGATATATATTATTAGTGTTAGCAATAGGTTAAATTGGAAATTAAATTTTCATTGTATAGTTTAATATGTTTGTTTATTGTCTATACAAGCTGGCATGTTGCA